>OX336397.1:127214713-128414713 GCA_946902985.2 Meconema thalassinum
CCACTTTTTACTCATACATTTTGCTCCCCCTTTGTGCACTCACTTTTGCTCGCTCTTTTTGCTCCAACTTTTGCTTTCACATTTGCTCCCACTTTCTGCTCCCATATTTGCTCACACTTGTTTGCTCCCACTTCTGTTTACACGTTTTGCTCCCACTTTTTGCTCCCACATTTTTTTGCTCTCATATTTGCTCCCACTTTTGCTTACACTTTTTGGTCCCACTTTTTTCTCTCACTTTTTTCTCCCCCTTTTGCTTTCACATTTGCTCCCATACTTGCTCCTACTTTTTTTGCTCTCATATTTGCTCCCAACTTTTGCTCTCACTTTTTTTTTCTCACTTTTTGCTCCCACTTTTGCTTTCACATTTGCTCCCATACTTGCTCCCACTTTTCCTTTCACATTTACTCTCATAATTGCTCCTACTTTTTTCAGATCCCACTTTTTGCTCCCACTTTTTGCTCCCACTTTTGCATATACTTTTGCGCCCACTTGTGCACTCACTTTTGCCCCACTTTTGCACCCACTTTTTCACCCACTTTTGCACCCACTCTTGCACCCACTTTTGCACCCACTTTTTCACCCACTCTTGCACCCACTTTTGCACCCACTTTTGCACCCACTTTTGCACCCACTCTTGCACCCACTTTTGCACCCACTTTTACATTCACTTTTGCACTCACTTTTGAACCCACGTTTGCACTCACTTTTACACCATTTTTGCTCCCACTTTTTGCTCTCAATTTTTGCTCCCACTTTTTGCTCCCAATTTTTCTCCCACTTTTTTGCTCCCACTTTTTTGCTCCCAATTCTTGCTCCCACTTTTTTGCTCCCACTTTTTTTTGCTCCCACATTTGCACCCATATATGCTCGCACATTAATCTATTGTTCTTATTACCAAGTTGTCTTTACTAGAGCTTAGTCTAAGCTTGACAGTTGATATGGAAGTATCTGTGACTAGGTATGGTAAGCCTCATGCATTCTATAAAGGATATTCATATATTGTGAAACGAACCAATAAAAATGGAACTGTTATTTGGCGTTGTACAAAACAACGTTCAAAACAATGTCGCAGTGAGCTAAAAAGCAAAAATAGTGTGGTTTTAAGTGTCAGTGATCATCAATGTAGTGTACTGCATGAAACACTGTTTCTGTCAACAGAAAATCATGAAAATGTTAAAAAGCAAGTGCTACAAAACAATACTACTATTGAAAATAATTCAATGTTCAAAAAACCCTTAACATTATCAAAAGCCACGCAGACTCTACATGAGGACACTGTAGAGGAAGAGGAAGAGGAACAGGAAGAGGACCAGGAATATTTAACTGGTTTTAGTAATGTTGAGGATAATGTTGAGGATAATTATCGTGATTATAATAATAATGATATAGATCATGCAGCTTATGATTATGATAGTGATAACGATCCAAAACAGGACAATAACGTTTTCATGCCTATTGTTTACCGTGGAAGAAAAAAGATCTACAACAAGCTTTGTTTTTAAAACTATAACACACTATCGTAAAGGCAAAGACTTGTATTAAGTGTGCTTTTTATTGTCATAATCATGTATACTCTGCAATGTTAAATATTCTGACTTCTATAGAAAATAAAACAACATTGTACCATTATTTTCATTTATTTACAAACTTTATGTGCATTTTTTTTGGTTTCATGATAATATTTTTAAGACAATACTAAACACTAAGACATTATTATTCTATACACATATTTTTTCTTTCAGTCCATTGTCATGACTTATATCTTCCATTATTATTTGACTTTTTTTATTTAATTAAAACGAATCATGCACCTATTGTTTTTAAAACCTTCATAAATTAAGTGTACAGGTTGCACAGCATTATTGACTTCATCAAAAACACTCTCCGACATATCATTAAACCGTATAGGCAGAAATGTCTCCAAGTTTTCACATACACAAAGTACACGATCACCATATGCTGTTTTCAATTTCCGAATCTTGATAATGCGGAATGGAATATGCGTTGGCAATTCGCTGAGCTTCTTTGTCTCTAAGCCACATGATTGTCCCACAGCATTCAAAACATTCATTGTAGTAGTCTATAAACAAAACAAAAGCATATCTATTACACTCTAAAACAGCTTTAATAATATTGTGCAATTAGGGATTTTGCACTATGCATGGCGAATAAATTATACTAGTTATGCAAGAAATGCCCTAACTGTAGCAGATACTACTTTTCTGCATATAGCACAAGTGTTAAGTTCTAATGCCCACTTGACACAGGCTATCATGTGTCCACAGGGTAAAAATACAACACCTAGTTCATCTTGATAACAAATTTTACATAATTGTTGGTCACACTTTTGTATCTGTTCGTAACACAAGTCTTTTCTTTCAGCCTTATGTATTTGCTCCGCGTGCCCTAACTCTAAAGGCACTGTTATGTCTTGTGCTGCAATCACTTTTTCTTTACGAATAGTGTTCACAAATTCCTGACCTTTAAGCAACACCATGTATTTACAGTTTGGTAACCAACGAGCGTGTTGCACAAAAGGGTCATCAGTCATTTGCCAATCCTTTAAAGCAAATCCACAATAAAAACATATTGTTTTATCCCCTTCACCAGTATAAAAAAATCCAGCTTCACTTAGCTGTTTGGTAAGGTGTTTTAATATTAATGGCCAAACATTTTTATAAGATTCGAAACGTTCTTCAACAGAGCTGTACTCTGAGTGTGCTAGTGCTTTAGTCTTGCAAACTCCCAATTTTTCAAAAGCACACGCCAATTCAACACTGTCTATGGCATATGGACCACATATATCGACACTACCGTTGGCTGGTAATACATCATTATTATTATTTATTTGTGATTCAGCAACGTAAGTAGCGGCCAAAGGCCTTGTGGTTCGGTAAAATGAATGCACGGGTAGGTTACCCACTTGCTTTCCAAGCATGTAAGGACAGTGAGGAGACCATCGCAAATGGTCTCTAAAGGGATCATCCCCTTCTTCCCAGTGTGAAAGTTCAATACGACAAAACACACAGCGCACCACATCTTCTCGGTTCAAGTAAAAAAAAAACGGCTTTTGCAAGTTCATGCGTCGATAAAAAGCCTACAGGCCAGGATTCAAATGTTAACCATCGATCATGTTCTGATTTTAAATTTAACCCACGTGGTAAACCAACTTGCTCACTTGTTGTATTTGGTACTAACGCCATGTGTTATAATAAAACTTTTTCTTATTGTAAGTTATTAACATTGCACAGAGTACTTTAAAGCATAATGCATGCTTGTTCACTGTCTGTTCATTACGTTAATGGCACATGACGACACCTAAAAGCAAACAAAATAACCCATCACTCAATCAATCAATCAATCAATCAATACTTGTAAATAAAACGTTAACGTTAATTGGCATTAATATATCAAAACACCATTAAAATTAAACTGTATGTTGGCACTAACAGTAACCCATGTACTTATTTTCTTTTTTATAAAGCTACAGTCATTTACATTCCCCCACCCTCCCTTTAACCAATATATAAACAAAAATGAATGTCATGTCATTTTTGTTCACATTATCATGTTCAAACCTGTGGATATTCGTTGAGTCCATAGGGAACCACCCATAAATTAAATTTATTATTTTTATTTTTAGAAAATCCAACATGGCCTTGTACTTTTCCCAGTCAACAACAACAACATAGCCATTAATCAAGAAAGCAATCATTGTCCCAGTCATGTACAAGTAATGATTTTTTTTGTCTACGAGTTTTCAGTAGTGGTAAAATGGAATAGCATTTTTAAGTTGGACTTACCTGAGTTTTAAACAGTTCACTCTTTGGCAGTGGTTTCGCTTTAGTGCGTTTCTGGTTTTTTTCAGCGACTGCTACGGCGGTAAGGCTATTCTTTCCAAGTTTCTAAAAAATAAATAAAATAAGCCGCTATAAATACCTAAATTCAGGTTAATACATACATTTCATAAAATAAAACATAAAACAAAAAAAAAATGAAACAAGTTAGTTTAAAAAAATCATCTCACCTTTACTTGCAGTGACTTGTTGCTTTTCCCTTCTAGTGGGCTCAAAAATGCAATGGTTTCTTCTCCCTCAGACATGTAAGGTATGCCGGTTATCTGCAAACAAATAAATAAATAAAATCATTAATTACCTAATCAATAAATAATTGCATGTATTTATATATAAATCAATAAATGTATAAATGAATAAATATATACCTACCTCACAACAAGAATAAGTATTTTCCACCAACACCAAAACTGTTAAACAAGGCCAAGTGTTTCACACAACGCTGTAGCGTGTTCAAAAGTAGTCACATAAGTGCGAGTGGAAATGTCAGCGACGTGTCTTTATATATCACATTGCATGTATAATCTTTTTTTTCCCGCGCTTTGAACATTCTCTTATCGTGCACGTGGGCAGCTAACGTCCCAGGCGAACACCTGTGCCGAATCAAATTTCACCTGAACTTGCATTTTGTCACGTACGAAGCAAAACAGGATGTGACTTGTTAACAGTTATCATGCACGTGGACAGATAACGTCGAAAGTGAACACCTGCGGTAGATCAAATTTCACATGGACTTGCATTTTGTCACGTACGAAGCAAGACAGGATGTCACTGGTTTAGCGTGCCTGTGGTTTCACACATGTGTGCACGCCTTTCGCACTTCCCTGCCAGCACAATGGTCAGATTATTTCACCTTCAAGCGTCTTGGTCATTTTTTCCATTGCACCTGTTGTCAAGTCAGATCGGAGCCTTCCAATAAGCTCAAATGACATTCACCTCCTGCTCGTTTGTTTTCTGTACTCGCTTCGATCAACATAGAACCAAGTTCTCATCACCGTTTACACGTTAAAGGTAAAATATCAGAAAACGCACGCTCGCTCTGTCATACACCGACCAGCCGAAATAGCGATTGTTCTATTAAGCATGGTCCTTGTGGTTAGCGACAGGTTCGTTGAAACACACACACCCAGCCGTATCGTCTCTCTCTCAACCACCACGCTTCATAAACATTATAAACAAGTAAAGAAAAAGAAAACGTTATTTCAACATGTATGGCGTTAGGCCCTTTGTGAATTATTTTTTGGAAAAAAATATCTACCACATTTGAAAGGGGGCGTTAGCCCGAGTCCTAGGACACCTCGTACACGTCTCTAGCGTTATTGGTTCGTGAGATATCGGCAAAAATCACAAAAAACACGTGTTTACCCCAAAATCGCGTTTCCAAAATTTTTTAAAATTACAACGAGTGGTCTATAGCAAAGAGGACGTCTGCCTGAATCCTTGGACCCGTCGTACATGCCTCTAGCGTTATTGCTTCGTGAAATATTGGCAAAATCACAAAAAACACGTGTTTACCCCAAAATCGAGTTTCCAATTTTATTAAAAATTATAACGAGTGGTCCATAGGAGAGAGGACGTCACCCCGAGTCCTTGGACCTATCGAACATGCCTCTAGCATGATTGGTTCGCGAGATATTAAAAGCACATGACCTTTTAGTTTTGGTCTTTTAATCAAATAAAGAGGCTATAGGAAAGTAGGGGGCATTACTAGCAGTGCTAGGACATCCTGTATGTTCTAATCCCATGTTTGGTTAGCGAGATATCAAGTTCGGGGCAAATACGAGGGTGGGTTCAAAAAGAAGTGGTCCAGCTCTCTCATCATCCCACTACTACAGGTTTTCATCCTAGAGACTTGAAATTTATTTTGGGGGTAGAGGGCATAGGGACCTTTCATTTATGTCAAATAAACGTTTTTGTAGAGTTCCTAGTTTCCAAAATATAGGATTTTCAAAATTCGAGTGTTTTCAAAAAAAACATAAAAGTAAAAAAGTTTCATTATAGAAAATAAAGGGCATAAAGGCCATTCGTTTGAGCTATGGCACAACGTTCTATCATGTTTAGTTTTCAAACTATCACCTAGTTTCAAAAACAAAAATTTTCAAAAAAAAATTTGAAAAATATAACGAATAGTCCATAGCAAAGAGAACGTCAGCCCGAGTCCAACGATACCTCATTTGTCAAAATCGGACCATGCGTTCGAGAAATATTTAACATGGCTGAGGCTTAGTAGTAGAGCAAGGGGGGTTCTGGAGTGAGTTAGAATCGGCATCACTCCACTACTTGCCTGGTATTCTCCAATCAGACGGTCTGTTTGTTTCTCAAGTCTAGTGAGCAGGGCTTTGGAGAAAATTTTATAAATAACCGGTATCAAGGAAATTCCTCTATAATTATTGATGTTGGTTTTATCCCCTTTCTTGTGCAGTGGATGGATTAGCGCACATTTCCAATCCTCAGGTATTTCTTCGGTGATCCAGATGTTCTCAAGAATTGAGTGGATTTTCCGGGCTACGTTCTCACCACCTATCTTCAGCATTTCGGCAATTATACCATCTTCCCCTGGGGCTTTATTATTTTTGAGTCCATGGATTATTTCTTTAATTTCTTCCAATGTTGGGGGTTCTGAATCTTGGTTGGATGTTTTTTTTTCAAAGATGAGTTGTTCTTTAGGGGATTCACAGTTTAAAAGATCCTTGAAATAATCTGCTAGAAGTTTGGAATTTTCTTGATTATTTGTTTCCAATGTCCCATCCAGGCGTTTGAAGCAAAGACTGGGTGCCTGATAATTTGATAGTTCTTCTCTGAATGTTTTGTAGAAGTTTCGTGTATTGTTTTTAATAAAATCTTGTTCAATTTCAGCCAATCTGTAGTGATCGTACTTGCGTTTTTCAGATCTGATGATTTTAGAGGTTTGTTTCTGTACTTTGGTGAATTCGTGCCAATTTTGTTCCGTTTTGTGAGAATTCCAATTGTTCCTATTATTATCATTATTATTAATCAGCATATTTCACTTACAAGACTTGAGACCACCCCAACTGACTAGCATTGGTTTTAGTACAGATGTTGCCTACACTTGCTCCTAAATTCTTTTTCATGCTGTACATACTTTGCTTTTTGTTAGTCTACATTATAGGCAGTGGCGTCACTAGGGTTGGTGTCACCCAGTGCGGTAACTCATGGTGCCACTCCCCTCAAGACACCCATTGACCTCCTCCGAGTCTGCCAGTGCCAAATAACGGTAACATACAGAATCCTTAGTAACGTATATAAACATAGGTCCTATATTTACAAAGGCAATATTAGAAGAAAAAACACATTCAAGGTCGGTTGGTAAAAGATTGTAAGAAGTTAAGAACTAAGAACTACATAGAAAATGTTACTTTTTTAATTGTTATTCTAACATAAAATTTTATGTCATTAAAACTCGACTAAATCAAAACTTGATATTGATGAAATTAGAATGCAATTCGTCACTGTTAATGTCATTTGTGTGCTGAGTCCATTTATTGACAGCTTACCCGTAACACTCACCGGTTATTCGATATTTATGAAATTACACGATTTAAGTACCGGTAGTAATTCCTTTAAATAACTGTTTCTGAAATCCACGCAAAATGATAAAGGAAATGCCTCACAATGTTAAAATGACATGAAACAGGCGTCACAGCCGCCAAAATGTGAAATGGGCAGCATTTATGGAGCGTATCTTCCTTCAGCAACAGTATCTGCAAATTGCACACTTCGTACAGTTTCATAAAAGTCATTTTTTAAAGAAGTTATATATATTTATGAAATTATAGTGCAATGCGTCACTGGTAATGTCTATTCTCCTTCATTTAAATGCTCATTTGTCACGATCAGTCGCTTGTGAGCGCCGCAGGAGGGATCTATACTACTGAAATAATATATAGACTACTGGCCGACCCGTGCGAGAAATCTCCCATGTTCATAAACCACACTTTCCCCAATAGGTTTATAACGAGAGACTTAGGGAGAAAGGTTGCTTTAACACTCACCGGTTATTCGATATTTATGAAATTATACGAGCTGAGTACTCATTCCTTTGATTTACTGTATCTGAAATCCGTGCAAAATGTTAAAGGAAAGTCCTCAGAATGTTAAAATTGCATGAAACAGGCGTCACAATGGCCAAAATATGAAGTGGAGAGGAATTACGGAGCGTATTTTCGTACGGCAATAGTATTTGCAAATCGCACACTGCGTACATTTTTAAAAGCCATTTTTTAAAGATATTTTAGATATTTATGTAATTAGAGTGCAATTCGTCATTGCCAATGTCTATTCTCTTTCATTTGAATGCTCATTTGTCACGATCGGTCGCTTGTGAGCGCCACAGGAGGGATCTATACTACTGAAATAACATATGATGATGATTTGGTTTAATTGATAAAACAAATTATATTTGAAAATCTTTTACTTATTGAACAACGTCCTTTAATACGAATAATTTCATGGAGTGACATAGAATCGTAGACAGTGATGTTTTGTTTGAAACGAAACATAGTCTACCGTACATATATAATTGAATAAAATGCAAAAATACTCACATTTATGTACTTGATGAAATCCAGTAATAAACGTTAGCCACATACATACATACATACATACATACATGAGCTAAATGATAAATTCACAATTCTTTATACCTAATAAAGTGAAGGCAGACAAGACAGACACTTAGTACTGGTAAAAAACGAAGTTATGCTTTGCTAAATTTGTTAAAAAAATGAAATATTTAGGAACCACCCTAATTTTGGTGTCACCCCTTGTGATGGTGTCACCCTGTGCGGTCCACACCCCCCGCACCCCCCTAGTGACGCCACAGATTATAGACCCTAGAGTACCGATATTTTGTTGTAGCCTAAATTGGTTTACAAAAGTAAGATCTTCAATAACTACCAACCTAATGTAACTGTCACATGCCAAAATAAATAATTGGCATAACTTGAGAACTCAATTTGGATCATGAAACCTTGGTTTATTATTATGACATGGAAAACTAAAAGTTAGGTTATGTTGGAGAATATTTTAATAATCTCTATTAACTTATGCACTATTCATTAATTTCATATTTCAAAATTCAATTCAAGTATCATAGACTCAAATTCAAAATCACCAGAAAAGCAGACGTGGCTACGTGATTGAGAGTTCAAAATAATTCAACTTACATTAAAATGATCTTCACAGCAACGAACTGTAGACTTCTTCGATATATCACTAACATTTCTCTGGCACGCCAAAATCCATTTCTTCCTAGTTTTTGGGTCCTTTGAAACATTGACAAATAGTTTATCTGGAGTAGTATGCGAAAAATTAGTGCACATTGGAACTATAGGCCTACACCATTCATAACCTTTCTGCCTCACTAACTGCGCTGAATTCATGTTTAGTCCAAAACTTCACACATACTGTAGATATTACTCAACGCAATACAGATTGAACTGAAGTTAACTGGTCACTAATATATAAGAGAAATAAGAGTTCTGTGTCTCCAAACACAACATCCACAACATGTGTTTATTTCGCCTACAAATACCATCAACCTAGATGATGATGTCAGACCAATAAGATCGTGTACTTGGGTCACGTGACATTTGCATATCTTAATTCAGATGTTCTTTATCATGTTTGGAGTTATTATTCGTACATTCTAACCACGTTTTTAAATTCTGCATGAAATTTTTAAACAGATTAGCACATGTTAAATAAAAACCCCGGATCTTGCATACTCCCTATTGGGACCGACTGAAAACCAGTCATTTCGATTACAATGACAAGACTGGAGAATGGCTTTCAACACGATAATAACCCTTAAGATTATGTGTGGTGATGCTGTTGCAGATATTAAATATATTAGTGACAGGCCACAACAATATACCGGTACTCAAGGGCCTATAATGTAACAAAAAGCAAAGTGTGTACAGCATGAAAAAGAATGAACAAGTGTAGGCAGAATCTGTACAAAAACAATGCTTGTCAGTTGGGGTGGTCTCAAGTCTTATAAGTGAAATATGCTGATTAATAATAATAATAATAATATCAATAATAATAATAACATTAATGAATTAAAATGTTTTTGTTAATTACACACTAGCCTACAGTAATTTTAACAAAATACATACATTTACAGTACTACAATTAATGGTCAAGTTATAAGAAAAAGAAAGGTAAACAAATAAAAGGTTAAAAATCACAGCACCCAAAGACATTCCTGTATTCTGTGACATAATGTTACCAAGAGACTGTTCTTGCTTGATATGCTCAAACAGTGTGAAGAACTAGATGAAGTCAAATTCATCTTCAGAAAAGTAGTACAAGGTAAGCTTGTATGATTTATGCATGAAAACATTCTTAGGAATTTTACATTTTGCTTATCCGTTTTTTTTTCAGCTGGAAAATTATATGGAAAACTGGGTTAAATTCAGAATCATGGGATGTCCCTGGAGTCATTCCCCATATATTTCAATGCCAGTCAGGCAGGAGGAGAAAAAATATTCATCTCCAAGGCCAGCTGCTGCCAATCGTTTGCGAGCTGATGTGATTGAAGAAGCACTTAGGCCAAATGAAACACAAGAAATACCCCTATCACAGAAAGTAGCTATGAAAAGTGATCTTGAGAGGGTAAAAGTGGATACTGGAAGTACCTTGTTTTCACAAAACCACGAAAGATCTACACTAAGTACCAGTAGGATACTAGTAGTTCAGATGTTGGAATTCAAGTAAACTTAGTTCCTCATTTTAGAGGAACTGCCTCACCTACAAGTAAATTCAAGTATGCAATTCCAACTCCAATTGAAACAGACACTTTCTGACTGTGAGAGTAGGGACTCTGATTTTAAAGTTGCAGATGGTGACAGTGACGAAGAACTAGATGAGGAACTTTCACGTGATATTACACTAATAAACAACAAGCATGTGCAGTCGAAATAGACTTCAAATTCAAAATACCTCGTTTAAAATGAGAGAAAGCCATAAGGTAACTAGATACAGCTATGATGGAAGACATAGGCATAGATCAAATATATAAATATATAATACTAGCTGAAGTACCCGTTCTTCGAACGGTGTTCGTTGTTAATACCAGACATTATCAATTGAGCTACTGTTGCAATGGTTATCGGTTTGTCATTCCTTCATAAGTTTATCAGAACGAAGTTAGTTTTCTGGGAATATCACACACACTGTTAATTTAAGGGCCTTAAAATGTGGTTTTCGGAGACCCTATATAGACTCCCGAATTGTGTGTCTCACATTGAGATGCGCTACATATGCTTTGGTCGTCTTTCTAGGATAATTTTTATATTTCACCTATTTTAGCATGTATTTAGAGATGTTCTTCCCCATATCTACCTTCCTACTGTATGGAAAGTACGGTGAAGAATTTAATTATGATTGGTGTATTGACTCTCATGGATACCATACCTAATTTTACGATGCACCAAGCATTCGAACACGAGTTATCGGCGTCCATAAGGATACACTGAAAGACAGACAATTGTATTGTCTACAACATATCACCCATATATCCAAATATGGGTATATCTACCACACAGTATCAAACAAAATCATCCTTATGATGAACCCGTATGTCGAAAAAAGAAAATGTATTAGTTAAAATAAGCTCTCAAACTAAATTCACCTAACGTGTACTTCCTGACTATAGAATTGAAAGCCTTGTAGACGAAATACATACACGTTACATAAAAACTGACCCTCTACGTTATGGTAGGTCCCCATAGAGAGGAAGACCCCTTTCATAAATTATAAAGGCTTTTAGTGCATGAAAATTCAGGTTATATAGCCACAAATGGCCTAAATTCCTAAAAGCCACAAAAAATACTGATTCAATTCAGAAATTTTTGAAAATAATGTTGCTGTTTGGAGATATAATAGACCTTCTGTACTGTGTGTCACACGTGAAAATTGCGTGAAAAAATCTAGGTTACCCCATGACCCCCTTAATTGCATTGATGAATTATACAGTCTAAGTTGGTTCCGTGATAACCTTATAACCATTTGCAAAATTTCACAGAAATGTAGTAAATGGAGTGACATTGCTTTTTGCAGAAATAGATGGAAAGTTGGATGTCACCCCTTGAGATAATGTTGGCATGGTTACCGATTTGCATTCCTTCATTAGTTTGTTAAATTAAATTAAATTAGTTTTCTGGGAATCTCTCAGAAACTATTGGTTTTAGAGCCTTATATGGTAGTTTTCGAGGACCCTTTGGGGCCCCCAATTTCTGTTTCTGGCACCGAGGGGATTTGTCTCGTCGTTGTACGCCATAATATAATACTACTACTAATAATAATAATAATATAATAGAGGGATATGCATATAATTGACCTGCCGTACAACACCAGCAGGTGTAAATCGCGTGAAAAACTTATAGAGTTCCCCTTGATCCCCTTAAGCTTATTATACGTATTGATGAATTTTACAGCTTAATTTGGTTCCGTGATAGCCTTCCAGCCGTTTGCAGACTTTCACACTAATGTAATTAATGGAATTTAATTGCGTCGTACAGCAAGAGAAGGACATCTGAGATTCTGTTGCCATGGTAACCGGCTTGCATTCTTTCATTAGTTTATTATATGAAATTAGTATTCTGGGAATATCTCAAAAACAGTTGGTTTTAGGGCCTTAAAATGCGGTTTTCGAGGACCCTTTAGGGCCCCGAGTTTAGTCTCTCACATTGAGTGTCTGAAAATGTGCTCTGTCTCGTCCTTCTACGCCTATTTCAGCATGTATTTTAAGGGGGTAGGCCCTTTTTTTATGAGAGGTAGAGAGAAGAGTTACATCAAATAGTGTCGTGCCTCTGATGGATATGTGTACCAAATTTTACATTGATACACCCAGCCGTTCTCGAGTTATAAGGGAACAAAGTTGTCCACAGACAAACAAACAGACAGACAAAAAATATTTTCGCTTGCAACCAGCATAAAACAGTCTGAAACGCGTAAATAACTCAAATTTCCGAAGAGATTCAGAAGAAACAGGTAAACTTTCATTTTTATACATATACGGAGATATATTGCACCGCTCGGCGTTGACCGTGTTTTATACTCGCTAACGTGGGAGATACACGAAAAGTGATAAGGACCTTTCGGATAGGGAATTAAATTTTAAAGCTGGTATGTGAAATCAAAAGTTTGCTATTTCTTAGCGTTCTCTTTTTATTTGAAATGGAAATATGAAAATTTGAAACCAAAGGGTGTAGTGACGTCACTAAAATGGTCGCCATTTTTAAATACTGCAAAATATCTAAATCCAAAGTAGCCTCTGTATATATGTGGTAAATCAGCTACATCCATGCAAAATTTCATTTCAATCGGACCAGTGGTTCTTGCGTGATTGTGTAACAGACAGGACGACAGACACACACCAACACATTTTTATATAGTAGTATGATAATATAATATATATAATCATAATCTATTACATAAAACAAACTGTCGTGACTGACTCACTGACTCATCATCGCCCAGCCAAAACTATTAAAGTTGGAAACATGAAATTTTGGGGATATATTCCTTGTAAGTCGAAAACGTCCAATAAGGAAGGATTTTTGGATATTCAGGTTCTAAAGGGGTGTTATGGGGGTAGACCAGCATTTCATTGAATAACACTATCTCCCGATTGGTTTCATTGGGGGATGTGATATTCGGCATATAAACCAAACATTAAAAATAAGCAGAAATGTGTCTAAGTTTTTTTGACGTGCTGTATATTATGAGGTGATAGGAGTGAAGTTTGGGGGTTGAAGGATTCTTCATGGGGCGTGTATCTCTTAAACGACATAGGCGAGAAGTTTGAAATTCAGCGGGAAAATTTAGCTTAAAAATATGTTAATATGTGTTCGACCGTTTTTTTTTCCATAAATCCAATTTAAGGGGCCGTGGAGAGGGGTGAAATTCTGGGGGAAAACGTCCACTAAGGAAGGATTTAGGATATTCACCCATCATCTCCCAGCCAAACCTATTGCTGTTAGGAATATGAAATTTTGGGGATATGTTCGTTTTATGTCCAAAACGTCCACTAAGGATGAATTTATGGATATTCATGTTCTAAAGAGGTGTTAAGGGGGTGAAACCTGCATTTCATTGAATAACAATATCTCATGAGTTGTTTCATTTGGGGATGTGGTACTGGGCATATATACTAATCATTAAAAATAAGCGGACATGTGTATAAGGGGGTTTCCCGATATGGTGTATAGTATGAGGTGAAAGGGATGAATATTGGGGGTTGAAGGATTCTTAACGGAGCGTGTATCTCTTAAAAGACATAGGCGAGAAGTTTGGAATTCAGCGGAAAAAATTAGCTAAAAAAATAAGTAAATAGGTGTTCGACCGTTTCTATTTTCATAAATGCAATTTGGGGGGTTCATGGGGAGGGGTGAAATTCTGAAAAATAAATGAAAGAAAATATCCTGACTGACTCAATCACTCATCATCTCCCAGCCATACCTATTGCAGTTAGAAACATGACATTTTGGGGATATGTTCGTTGTATGTCGAAAACGTCCACTAAGGAAAGATTTTTTGGATATTCGGGTTCTAAAGGGGTGTGAAGGGTATAAACGTGCATTTCATTGAATAACAATATCTCACGAGTGGTTTCATTTGGGATGTGATACTCGGCATAATAGCTAATGATTTAAAAAAATAAACAGACACGTGTCTAAGAGTTTTTCGATGTGGTGTATATTATGAGGTGTAAGGGGGAAAATTTGGGCGTAGAGGTTTTTTAATTTTGTAATTTTATGATGTGTAATTTTTTCATAGGAATTTTGGTAAATGGATTTTGTGTTTAGTCAGAGTATTTAATATACTGTATCTCACTCATTTCCTATTTAAGTTTGTCGTCGGGAACCGAGTTGTGATTTTGAGTCGAATTTTATACATGCGATGTGACGTGACGTTGGGGAGATTTTGATATTTATGTGCCATTGTTGTGCTATATTGTCTTTATTGTCTGATTGCTTACGGTCTTTACCAAATTGTTATCATTTTTATTCAAAATTAAACGATAAATCAAACATAGCATTCATGATTGAGGCGTTGCTAAGTGTACACTTTACAACTACAATTTCCGCGGTCGAAGCCGCGACGGGTAATGCTAGTGTATATTGTTGGGTAATGAAATTGAGGGATGATCTGCGCCGTTTTAGAAAGACACAACCCGGTCGGCATATTTAGCATTTACGGAGATTTACTAGGATGCTTAATCCTGGGGTGTGTTAGGTAGAACTGCGGCGACGTCTAGGGAGGAGTTATTGTAAAGGGGGTGAAGAGGGGTTGCAGTGGGCATACTCACCATGCTTACCTTAGGAGCCTTAGCACGCTAAGCTCCGGCTAGTGCAGAAACAGGCGTGCCTCCATGCAGTCTTTACACTATCGCTCAATCAGCATGCAAACGGATCTTAACTTAACTAATGGCTAAGGGGAAGGGTTTCTTAACTACGTGAAATGAAAGAGATCCCTTGACTGTGAACTAGGGGTTTATTCGTACTAATAAAGGTAGAGGGAAGAAATAAAATAGGGGGAAAAGTAATGAAGCAGACACACTCACCCTACCACGTCCCGTTGTCCATGAGGCGGCGGCGTTGGGACTACGGTCTAATGAATCAGACACACTCACCCTACCACGTCCCGTTGTCCATGAGGCGGCGGCGTTGGGACTACGGTCTGGGTAGCGCCCTACCGGTCCTTACGTAGCAATGATCTTTAGCGTCGTCCTCCAAAGAATAAGGCTTCAGAGAGACCGAGCGCGTAGGAGTATCTTTTATTTGTAGTTTCTCTAACTGGGCCAACTGGTCAGCGGTATTTAGTGGTGTGACAGTGGGTTTGTGTAACTATTAACTAATACTACCAGCTTGTGCTTACCGTACTCACGAATGTAGGACGGTGTTGGCTTGCTACATCCGTATGCCTATGTTCTGCAGCTCCAATTTATACTGTTAATTGATTAGGTATATTTGTAGCCACAGCCCTTATGGAATGGCTGGGAATATAACAAGACTTTCCTTGGATTTAATTATTGTCCTCAATAACTGGATTAGACGTGGTGTGCTATTTTAGATTTCTGTTATACTTGAAGTTTTAGTTCGTTCTTCTTTTGTTCTTCTCTCCTCTTCTTCTCTTCTGTTCTTCTTTTTTATGTATCCACGTAGTAGGGTGGGTAAGTGTGCCGTACTAGGGGTTGGTAGGCGTGGCAAGGGGTGCTTAATTTGATGGTATACAGTCACTTGACATTGTTTTGCATTTTGCTTCATGCATTGCTTATATGTTTAGCTTTCAAACATCTTTGTTAAATTTGTTGGTTGATAATAGAGATAATTAAAGATTCGAATTGAAAATTAATGTTCATTTAAGGTTAAATATGAGTGAAATGAAAATTAAAACGTCTGGGGAAGAAATGGAAAATAGTAGATGTAAAAAATGGCGTATAGGAAATTAAAGGTGTGACCACCTCTTTTGGACTAGTGCGTGACCTGCGTAGAGCGTCTGCAGGTCAGGTACCGCCTCGAGGGTGCATGTACATCTGTAATTTTCCTATGATGTCTGGGTGATGATGTAAGGAGTTTAAGGTATAGTTATCCCTCTCGGATTAGCTCGTGACCTGTGTAGTGTAGTGTAGTGTAGTGCTTCACTAGGCCAGGTGTCACCACGAGGGTGCCCTGATACTATTTCTCTCCCTACAACGTGGGGATGAAATTATAGAGAATCTAGGGTGTGCTACCCTTGCAGAACACGTCCACGGACTGCATTAAATTCCGTCATTCAGTGTGCAGCAGTGGAAGGGAGGGGAGGGGGGGGCATTTTCTATGCAGATTTCCCTATGAAGTTTAAAAGTTCACTTAAGAAAGTGATTATTTTACGGTTCATTAAATGAGAAGAGAAAAAAGTTGGTTTTTGAGCTTATAGATGAGGTAGCTCCTACTCTTCGTTATTTGAGAAAGAAAAAATGATTTTTGAGTGGTTAGAAAAGATAGCTTACGGTTAACCTGCCTATATGGCTTTACACGCTACTGTATGTTTTGTATTGTAATTTTTTCCCCCTTGGTCGTTGCCCCTTCTTTCTTGGTCTGCGGTCATCTCGTCTACATCCTCTAGTTACGTCCTACTGTAGGGGAATATAGGAATGGTCAGCTTTGTATTATTCTGGAATCAGAAATCACTGTTAACTTCTGTTCAGGTTGGGGCTGTTTTTACCCTGGTAATTATTATCTTTCCTCTACGTATTGCGAGGGAGTAGATTACTGAATGTCTGCATTTTATTCTACCTACTAATATTTCTTATAAACTAAGGTGTGACATGTGTCTCTTCACATAACCATTATCGTCGTACTTCGCTATACTTCCTTGCTATACCTATATTCTCTTCGATGCTTCGTTATTATTCTCATTAACCCTATTTTTCTACCTTCATACATTTATATTCTCTTCGACGCTCTTCTACAAAATTAGCTCTATTTAATGATTTTTGGTGTGCTGAGTCTGAAAATCATATTATAATTGCTCTGTCACCCACCAGTTTCTTACAATTTTCAATTTGATATATAAAAAATTACATTTTGTATGTTTTTTATTTTATTTTATTACTGTAAAATAAACAAAGAAATTAAATATTAGTACGTTGGCAGCAGTGGTAAATAGAACCTGCAACACTGTTTTTCTCTCACATTCTTTTTCTTCTTCTCTAACAGCTGTACAGTTGATTCATTCCAATAAACATAACCTCACTTTTCACTTTTCATCCTATGTGCTCTAAGTATGGCTAGCCGTGGTTGTAAAAACTGTCCTAACACGTTTTGTTATATATGTGGTGATTTTGTGATTAAGAAACATCAAAGAAACATAACTGACTTTGTAATAAAAGTGTACTTTGCATACTTTGGTGTTAAAATTGGTGACCATGACAAAAGTTGGACTCCTCACAAGGTTTGTTATGTTTGTGTTGAGGATCTAAGGAAGTGGTCTAAAAACGAAAAGAAAGCTTTTAGATTTGCAGTGCCTATGGTATGGAGAGAGCACAAAAATCATTCAAATGACTGTTGTTTTTGTACTGTTGATGTTTCTGGGTATAACTCTAATAATAAGAAAGTGATCGTTTATCCAAGCCTTCCGTCCGCTATCCGTCCGGTAGAACATGGTCCTGGACTGCCTGTTCCTGATCCTCCTCATTGTATTGACGACATTTTAAATACCAGTGAATCAGAATCTGATGGAAGTGCACCAGAAAATGATGATGAATTTCAATGTTCTTGAGAAAGTTTACAACCACAGCTGTTTACGCAAACTGAGCTAGATGACTTAGTGCGAGATTTAGCTTTGACGAAGGAAAAAGCAGAAATTCTTGGCTCAAGACTAAAAGAAAAAAAATATTGGCTCCTGGTATATGTATTTACAAGTACAGATATAGAGATAAACAGTTCTCTCAGTTTTTCAAGCGGGAATGGGAATTGGTTTACTGTCACGATATTGTTGGTCTAATGAACGAATTCGGTATTGAGTATAATAAGGAAGATTGAAGGCTTTTTATGGACTCATCAGAAACTAGTTTGAAAGCTGTCCTTCTACACAATGGAAATACTTACGCTTCACTTCCTATTGCTCATTCAGTCCACATGAAGGAGACATGAAAATCTTGACACGATTTTACAGAAAATCAACTATTCAGCTCACGATTGGATGCTCTGTGGAGATTTAAATTTGTTTTCATGCTCCTTGGTCAACAAAAGGGTTTTACTAAGTTTCCATGTTTTATTTGTGAATGGGACAGTAGAGCAAGAGGTAAGCATTGGTCCACAAAACAATGGCCCACAAGAAAAGTTTAAAAACTGGCGAGAAAAACATTTTGTATAGGTCTTTAGTAGATCCAAAAAAGGTACTCCTTCCACCTCTACACATCAAATTAGGCTTAATGAAACAGTTTGTTAAAGCTTTGCCTAAAGATGGAGAATGTTTTAAGTATTTGAGTGAAAAATTTCCTCATCTATCAAAGGTCAAACTAAAAGAAGGCGGTTTTGTGAGACCAGATATTCGAAAAATGATGTTCGATCCTACCTTTATAACGAAGATGACTACGGTTGAAAACGAGGCTTGGATTGCATTTACAGATATTGTAACCAAGTTCTTAGGCAATGTTAAAGACCCTAACTATGAGTTCTTAGTGGCTAATATGCTGAGTAAATTTAATTGTTTGGGATGTCTTATGAGCCTTTAAGTCCAATTTTTACTCAACCATCGTGACTTTTTCCCAGAAAATCTTGGTGATGTGAGTGAAGAGCAAGGGGAACGATTCCATCAGGACATCAAGGTGATGGAGAAACGATACCAGGGACTTTGGAACACCAACATGATGGGTGATTACTGTTGATCACTTCATCGGGAACAACAAAATGCATCACATCGGAGAAAAAGTTACATACGAAGTTTTACAGAAAAAAGAGAAAGAAAATACAAAAAAATAACTCCTAAAGTGTTTATGTGTCTTTAAATTAACCAGCAATTGTAGCATAACTAAATAAATATTATTTTATAATTTGTGATTTCCTTGGATATTACTAATTTCCCCCTTTTCCCAATTATTTATAGTAATCGGTGTCATAATGTGAAAGGACTGTGGTTGATACATAAAATCTGACACCAGAATCGGTTTTAGCACCCAAAATTACATAGGAATCACATATATTTATTAAAAAAGCTTTTAAAAATATTTTTTGTGGCCTGTGTTATTTAACTTATTCTTCTTCGATGCTTCTTTATTACTTATTATTTAACTTATTCTTCTTCGATGCTTCATTATTACTTATTATCGAACTTATTCCTCTTCGTTTAAGCGATCTATTCGCATCTTAACTTTTCAAATGCAGACATTTGTTAATAAAGACTCGCACTACGTTTTATGCCTAGCTGTGAAGCTTGATTTAATTTTTAAGTTGGTGACTGTGGTGTCATGAACTTGTGGCAATTTTATTGCCTCCATGGGCTGAGTTGATAATGTTTATGTAGCTTATATTACTTATATTTCTTATAAATTGTATATGCTCTTATAAAATACTGACTGGCATATTAACACTTCCTGAGAAAATAACATTTGTTGTTAACATATGCATTATATGCCCTTTTAAGTATGCCATGTTGGATAGAGAGAAAAATGAGGTGTTAGTTTGGATTGGGGTGGGTTTTGGGGTGTCATTAGTACATAATGCTAGTTCCTACTGCTAAATCTAATGTTAGTAATTTTCCGTTATTAGTTGTGACATTGATATTACTCGCTAAATGACATGGTTATTTGTCACTATTGTGCTATGTGCACTTAAAAGAAGAATACTGGAAACTTTGGGAGGGGTTGCCCGTCCCTTGGGGCATGAATACATTTTTAAACAATACTAATATTAGTCCCACAATTCTAATTCTAATTACGCTTAAGTGCTAAAGAAATGGTGGGTGTAACGTGTGTCTTGGAGGATAGTGTTTGAAGAAAGTTCTTGGAAGAGGGGGGTATTTACATTGAAAGTTAATCTGGAAACGATTGAGCTTTCCCTTGCGTCTATCCCTGATGATGGTTACTTTAATTTAAAAGATTCGATAACCCATGTCTTTTAAATTGTTGGTAGTGCTTATAGCTTGCGCGTTATAATTCCTATTAGTACATCTAATGAAAATTGTTACCCTTACTCTTCCGATATAACTACTTGGTTTTCCTTTATTGAGCACTCATGTATTGTTAAATAGTTTTCCCTATTTGAATTAGTATCTCGACGTTGTTGTTCTCTTTAATTTTTTTAAAATTAATTGGTTGGTAAATTAAGCGTGTGTCCACTTTTTTTGATCGTGCGTTGTGATATTATTTCCGTCGTTCTTCCTTTCTCTCTTAATATTTATCTCTAAATATAATACCGTAAAACTATCGCCTGCCAGTAGTCTGTCTGTTCTGACGGACGTTAGTGCCAAATATGTATTCATATATCTCCTATTATTTTATCAGAATACCATAGAACTATCGCCTGTCAATAGTCTGACCCACACCGATACGGATGAGTGCTGACGGACGCTAGATCCAAATATGTATTAGGATCGAACAAAGGCCGTCGCTGGTTGTTAACGCAGTCGGATTAATCTCCCGAAAGTATTAAAGCTCACTTCCCTTCGAGGACAGGGTTGGCTAGGTCCTAACACACGTGGTTGGTGTTTGCCCCAATATCTAGACTGGTCTCTTCCTGTTCCTGGGTGGCTAATTCCTGGAATCTAGAATAGCAGCCCTCGGCCTCCGGTTTGTCAGTGCTCTTCTGACTTATATATCTGTATACTACGTTATTGCTCCTTAGCGGAACTTGCTTACTTCGCGTCTGAATAGCGTGGTTTATATGCGTTTGGCACAGTGGTGGCAATAATCTTAATTATAATGACAATTGTTATCAACGTAATAATGCTAAAAATAATTCATATATCGCTTTCTTTTCTCCTTATCCCAAGGGTAGGTGACCTCTTGTCCCTGCCGTAAGACACTTGGCACTTATTAGTTAAACGGCTTCTTCAACTTAAAATTAACTGCTTCTCGTAGGGGGTAGGCAACGTCGTGGATCCTCCCTTAAATACTCTCTTTTTTCCTCGTAATCTCTTTGTTCCGATATTCTCTCTCTTTCTTCCTGTGTTATCTTTCTTCCTCGTAATCTCTTTATTCCTCGTAATGCATAATAACGATAATAATCTTCATAACGATGCTTACATATTACAATATTGCTGTGCTGTGCCAAGTGCCGTAGTTACGCTCATAGTTAATAATTTGTCGTTCATTATTGGCAGCTTCATAAGTTTCTGACTGCTTATTTTAATGCCCTTTTGGACTTCGTGAGGGAATGTTTTCTTAAGTTGCTAAATTAATTTTTACTTCAAATGCACTTCATGAAAAACAACGCTATACTATCAGCACGTTATGGGAGCATCTTCAGAATGGCTAATGTGTCCCTTGTTATTTGCCCGCTTTGTAATCTGTTGAGGGATGTGTAATAAATGGGAAAGCTGTATAAACTAATCTGGCGTGTCCGTAGCTAGCGCCAAGTGTTGAACCTACGATATCTAACTTCCGGTGGTCTGCACGTTTTGCTGAGCTGTCCGGCTGGCGGTTTGAATATACTCGCGTGGCTCTCAGCTGTCTGGCTTGCGCGTGCCATTTAGTTGATAAGTATTTCTTTGGGGTTTGTTTGTGGAGCCAGCAAAGTGCTGTGTATCTTGACTTCTAAGTGTGGACAAATAATCAAATGTGGCACCATGCAGGATTGTGAGTTGTGTTATGCGTAACTTGTGTTATTGTAGCAATCGTCAATGTGTAAATGCCAAGGTTACCTACTGTCCCTGTCGATTCACCTTGTCCATACTATTCCTTACTCGTTCACACAAATGTTTCCTCCAAAAAATTTATAGCCAACAAAAATATATGAATATGATTGCACTGCTGAAAAAAATACAATATTAGTTGCTTATATTAACTTATACTAGGGAATATCACAGTCTTGTTGCCATTGATCTATTAGTAGATATTCTAGGGGGTTACTCTTAATGAATGAGCTTCTTATTAAAGGGTAGGGTGGTTATCGGTTCTTCTTTATCATGGGGTGGGGGTTTAAATATTTTTACTTACTTAGTTAATTAGGGGTTGTCAAATTTTTAGATGTTTGGCTTGCAAGAGACTTAAACTTTTGTCTCTCTTATTAATTAACGCCAAGGGTGGGTTGGGGTGGGGGGTGAGAATGTAATGAATGCACAAAATGTATACTCTAGATTATCTTACTGAAGAATTTTTGCAACTTTCTTGGCTAGGTTGAATTTTGGTACACGGTCGGTAATCCCAGAATTCGTTATTTGAATTCTTTTCTAAACCGGCGAGAATATGTTTGCCCAGCTTACTGATAAAATGATTAAGGGGACCCGCTAGGGTGAAATTTGGCAAAAAAAAAAAAAAAGATTTTTACTTTCTCATTCCAAATAAATCTAGAGACATTGTTCTTTACCTTGAGGTATCATTCATGGTCATATCTTAATTATATGTGCTTTAAATTGCAATTCTAAGACAACACTGCACGGGTGCGGAAACTTTATCTGCAGGGAGATCTCGTTGTTGACAACGACACTACACGTTCCCATGACTTCCTCCTCATATTCCCGCTCAATGGTGATACCCTTACTTGTTCAACAGATAAAAAACTATCTATGTCTGAAGATAAATGCCAGTCTTTTTTATTCAGATTATTCCAAACGGCCTAACTACATTATAATAATTTCTCACGAACCAATAATTGTAGAAGGCCGTGCAAGGATTCAAATTAAAGCATGTAACGCCCTCATTGCCGTGGAACATTATGAGGTAGGTAGCCATCACATCGGCGGAGGGGGTGCCCTGAGATATAGGGGAAGGTATCTTCATTTTTTCGATTCAGGATGGCCGTTGAACATTATTGATTATTTATATCTCTCGAACTAATAATCGTAGACTCGCACGAGGGCTCAAACAAAAGGGGGTCACGCCCTTAACTTCAGGAGATGGTCGGTTTTTAGCTTTTGCCAAAGGGCCCAACTACAAATTTTAAATTTGAGTATTTTAATATTAAAAAAATGGTAAACGTTATCAAGTGTAAGAGGGAGTCTTTTAAATGGCCTCTCACCTTACAGTTATTCTCCCACCCGTTTCCCTATCCCCCATCAACCTCAACCCCTAAATTTACCACAATTACCCAAAATTCCTTAAATCAGCAGATTTTCAATAAGAATTCTATCCCACCCATTTTATTTGAAAATCGACTGTGGATGGAAAGGGAAGGTTGAAAGTGCAGAAAAGGACAGTAAAGAACTGTAAAGACAAACCAAGAGAGCTGTGAGAAGAAGACTAGAGGATGAGATAGAAGACAACCTAGATGATCCATCATATGGGTCAGGATTACATTGAAATACTTTGAAGGGTTGTTTCTGCAAGTTCACTTTTATCTAAACAAAAGGAATATTTTCTCAACTATTCAGTATACAATTTCGAAACTTTCATATGTTAGATAAACTAATAATACACGGTACATACTTTAACACAACGGTTTTGGAGAGATGCGTTTAATACAGAAACAAGGCCCTAATTAGTGAGCTATTTTTTCCAAACAATGTTGCACTTCATAAAAAAATGGACTAATATCTCTAATGAATAAACCCCTATGTAAAAAATGCAATATGGTATAAATAATGGGGAGAAAAATGAAGTCGTTAGTATGAACCCTTTCCGAGAAAAATGTACCTAAAACAGAATATTTAACATTAGGGATATAGACCCTACCGGGTCCCCTCAACAAGAAATATGGCATTTGCGTGCTGTGGATTATAATGGTTATATTTTTACAAACTTCAGAGAGAAACTTTTAAGTTAAACATTAAGGATAAACATGAGTCTCATCAGACACATCTTAAACGCAAATTCTGCTCCATAACATTTGACGTAAATTTAGCCTCTTCCCAGTAAGAAAGAATATATAAATCAACAAATATATATTATGAATGAATCGAACACTTTGAATTACAATGTGGTTCATTACTATACCGCTTTCTAACAAACCATTCTCGCCTTATATAGGGTGACTCATAATTCCTAACTTCTGAGGGTTGTACAGAGGACTAAGAAGATACAGTTTGAAGAGGAACCCTTGTCCGGACTTTTATCGTTTCGGGGTTTGAAGCTCACTTTAATTTTACATAGCCTGCTTTACGGCTAATGCAAATTACATTGGCTGAGGGCAAGCTCTGCAGTTTCCTGATGTCATACAGTACGTATATCTTCTGTTTACAAACCGTAGTGACATTGAGTCCGCATTGATAGCAGTTGTAATCCAGTCAGGGCGCAGCACAGAAAAAAACTTAAGTCCAATGAAATCGTGTAGTCTGTTCGTTAACAAACGGAAGTGACAGTGAGTCCGCTTTGACAGCAGTTGTGGCCCAGTCATTCCGCATTACAGGATGGCGGTATAAACTTTTGAAGAATACACCGAGATGTTACTCTTGTATGGCGAAGCAGGACGTAATGGTTGAGCTGCACAACGCACGTATCATGAACGTTTTCCACATCGCCCCACCCCATCACATACCATTTTCGTGAGACTACTACAAAGACTGTTAGAAATTAGTACATTCCAACCAAGGAGGGCTGATTGAGGTGCTCCACAGACACGTCACACTATCAACTTTGGAGAGGATGTCCTTCATCACGTAGGAGAGGACCCGTCGACGAGTACGCAAAACTTTTCAAAATCCGTGAATGGGTCCCAATTGAGCGTCTGGCGTGTTTTGCGCGACCAGCAACTGCACCCTTTCAACACACAAAAAGTTCAAGCAATGGGCCTGGCAGATTTCTCGCCACATGCCAACTTCCTTGCTTGCTTTCTACACCAGTATATTAACTAACCCCACTCTCCGCGTCGCGTTATTTTCACCGATGAAGCTCAATTACCCAGGAAAGCTGTTTCAAACTCTGGAAACAGTCACATTTGCACTGAAGAAAATCCGCATGCCACACAGCCACGTGGATATCAGCAACGGTTCGGCATCAATAAATGGACATCTGATTGGGCCGTACCTTCTTCCGTACCGCCTAACGGGTCCCAGGTACATGATCTTCCTGGAAGAGGTACTGGTAGAGTTCTGTGAAAATTTGCCATTGGCTCTACGTTAACGAACATGATGGCACAACAGCGCACTTTGCAAGTGCAGTCCGCGAATATTTCGAACAAACATTTGGGGAAAGCTTGATAGGTCGAGGTGGTCCAATTTCGCGGCCACCGCGATCACCAGATTAAATTTCCCTCGACTTTCTCCTGTGTGGCCCCATGAAGAACCATGTATATGAGACTCCTGTCGATTCGGGAGAAGGTCTTGTTGCACGCGTTTTGGCGGGAGCGCACATTATTGAACACACAACAGATCTAGTGGGTCGTGAGTTTGCTAAAATGTTGTGCAGGTACACAATGTGTAATGAACAGCAGGATCACCACATCTCCTGTAGTGCATACGTCTCTCTAGTGAAGTGGGGGATGTGCAATCGAGTCGAACTGATTTGGCATCGAAACGATACATGTCCGCACATGGGTTCCTTATCAAAATGTAATCTACATACTTCTCTCTACAACCCCCAGAAGTTTGTAATAGGAATTATGATTCACCCTCTATAAGTGAATTTGCTTGAGTAACAATTACAAATTATTCCTATTTGAAATTTATTTTCCAACAAGCTTTGCTCAAATAAACTATCTGATTATAGTTCTGTTTTTAGCTCCGTATGTACAACAGATATATTGTTTCCATAGCCTATGAACTGAAAAAAATTCTTTGATCGCATGCTCTACAGTACATAAATAGGACTTCTGCTGCCTATCAATTAAAATGTGTGCCTCGGAAACTTACTTCGTGCCCATGAGTGGAAGTACCTCATACATATTGATTTTTCCAATATGAATTAACAGGTAATTTTTCAAAGCTCCTTACTCAGTAAATTTTGCTCCTTACTACATGAATGTTGTATTGACCTTGGGAGTAGGTAGCTCGAGTTAGGGTGGTTTCGTATAAAAGACGATGTACTTGTCTGCAGGACAATAACTGGGGTGTAAGGAAGTGGGTGCGTGCTCTGTAATGAATGGAGCAAGCAGCGGTGAGTAGGCCGTGTTTACTAAGCTATTGCTGACGCTTGTTTACAAGGTTAACTGACAGACAGCTAAGGCGACCGTCGTGGTGCAGCGGATTAGAGCTCGCTGGCTGAGAACCGGAGTTCGAACAAGGGGGGGGGGGGTTAGAAATACATGAAGGCGGTATAAAAGAATGTAAATGATTTAATTACTGTAAGTTTGAAACTGTGCAAAGAATGAATGTGATGAATACAAGCGTTAGGTTTGGATGGAAAGGATTCACTAAGGAAAACCTTTCTTATGAGTACACTCACTGGACGGTAGAACGGTCGGACGTCAGGCAGCACCTCGGCGTCTGGTAGACGAAATAACTCCCAGTTCCTGGTGTGGGGAGTAGTTAAGGGAATCGTCAAAGTTTGTATAATTTGGTCAGCGAATTCATGTGCTAGATAGTAGGCAGCTACCTGTTTGGACTTATATTGTAAGGATTACCGCATGTGTGTGTGGTTAGTTTGTCAATCTGAGTGTTTTGCCATGGCTAGATGTTTGCTGTTGTTGATTTCTCTGTGGTTGTGGCGTGAAATGGGGTGAAGGGTGGTGAAAGGGGCCGACAGGGGGTGACACTACCCGGTGGGAAGCCCAGGGTAGAACAATATATAATTTTATGCCAGTATGAGCCATGAGTCTTCAAACACCTTTCTTAAGTGAAAACTGTTCCGCATGTCTTACTTAATATGCCTTCTGGCAACGAAGTCACATGAGACTCTCAAAAGATGATTTATGTTTAAATGTAGCTGCGCATATAACACTTGGAATTTGGCACTAGACCAATATGAATTACGCACATTAAAAAAAGTTCTGCATATTGACATGGTGCACAGTGGGGAGGGACTCAGTTTTTAATCTGTGTCCACGCCTGCTCTACACATCGGTTTTTTCAGAAACCCCATAAGTCACCAAAAGTTAATTTTACAGGAGAGCAAAAAAACTTATTTTAAAGTTTAGTATAATTCGAATGAAAATATTTTTTGTTTTATAATGTGGTTACTAATCCTTTTGAATATCCCGGGACCTAAATATGCTTTGGAGTGCATTGGTTTAGCCACAATATTATTTTAAAAAAATGATTTATGGGGTTTTTGACAAAAAATGTTAGCTAAAGTAGGGTTCATCAATGGAAAAACTAATAAATACACTGCATATCTCAGTATTTTGTTTATTTTAACATTAATAATTTCTGGAAAGATATCAGTACTTATAATATGATCTTATACTAATAATAGCTGAATACATACTAATATTATGATATGCTCTTAAAGTCAAAATTTTATAAGGTAATTCTTTCTCTTCAGTCATACCTAAGCATCTCAAATCTAAATGATTCTTCATCATTATCATTGTACACTATCAATAGCTTAATCTGAGAATACCTTGAGAAATTTGGCAGCAGAAAAAATTGTATAAGTCACTGACTAATGGGCTTTTCACACAAAACTCAATTCAACACATCTCATTTTCCACTGTGATTATGCTCGGACTTATGGGATATTTGCACACAATATGGAGCTAACTGAGTACAACCTAGTTTCATGTCAAACTCATTTTCACAAAAAATTGACTTATGGTGTTTCTGAAAAAGAAAAAAAAACGATTCAATTGAGATCAGAAGCATAGGATAGCCATTCGACTCTCTGAATACCAGTTTCCTGATGAAACGCATTAGCAATGGGCCGGCGAGCGTTTTCGTCAAAGTAAGTGAAAAAGTGGCAAATATATTCAGCTTAGCCTTTCACAACAGGTGCCCGGATAATCTCCCTGTGACATGTGCCTGCCATACGCCCTGGGATGTAAGCACGACTAATGACTTTGATACACTACGACACTTGGCCAGCAATATGCACAACTAATTTTGATGCATGTGCGCATGAGGGACATCTGTACAGTGATTAGCCAAGATGGGTCGTCTTGTGTTAATCAAATTTCTAAAATTCATTCTACATGTACAACTAAGAAAGGGGCTCTTCAAAGAATCATTCCGAAAGAAATATACCCTTTATAAACTAATAGAATGTGACTTTGCACCACTATGGATCAATAAGTGTGTCTTCAGTTGACCTTCCTGAGTAAAGATTACCCCACCTGCTCCGCATGAATATGGCTTGACATAATGTGCGTTTTCAAATTAATTTTCTGAGTAAACTTCATTCCGCACGGACAACATGAATACGGCATTAGGCTACTATAGATCGTGATTCTTCAAAATGCCATTCTCAGCACATTTTGCTTCATATGTACTTTAGGAATGAGACACTAGATCACTATTGAACATCATGTGTGGCTTAGAGATACCTTTCCTAGTAAAGTTCGCTCCGCATGTACTTAACGAATATGGCATAAGACCATTATCAATCATCACATGTGTCTTCAAATAATCTTTCTGAGTAAATTTTGCTTTGCATGTTCCACAGAAATGTGGAATTAGACTTCAATAATCCATCATGTGTGTCTTCTCAGGGTACATGTACAACAGGAATGTGGCTCGAGACCACTATGGAACAATATATGGGGCTTCAAATTACCCTTCCTATTAATGATTACACCGCATGGACTTTCGTGACTTTTGACCTCTATGGATCAACATGTGTCACTTAAATGTTCCATTGTCAATCAAGTTTTATCCACATTAACTACAGGAATGTGGCTTGAGACCACTATGGAACTTAAAGTGTCCAAATGGCCTCTCTAAGAACAATTTGCTCTGCATGTAACAAAGGAGTAAGGCATTAGACCACAATGGACCAAGATTTGTCTCCTCAAACTTCATTCCGGAGTATTGTTTGCACCGTATATAGTATATGAATTCATGGTTAGACCACTTTGGATCATAATGTGACTTCAGGTAGCTTCTCTGAGTGTAGATTTTTCCGCATGTACCACACGAAAGAGGCTTGAAACCACTATGGATATTTACTGTTTTTAGTTCACATTTCGGAGTAAAGGTTGCTCCACATGTATCACAGGAATATCACTTGAGACGAGTATGGATCATCGTGTGAGTCTTCAGGTGCATTTTCCGAGTAAAATTTCGTCCACATGTACTACATGAATGTGGCTTGAAGGATCGACATGTGTGTGTAGTGCGTTTATTCGAGTAAAGTTTGCTCCGCATGTACCGCAGGAATGATGCTTGGGGGTATGGATCATCTCGTGTATCTTCAGCTAACTTTTCCGCGAAAAGTTTTATCTACATGACCACAGCAATGTGGCTTGAGGCCAATATGGATCACCATGTGTGTTTTTAGTTCACTTTTTTAAGTAAAGTTTGCTCCACATGTATCACAGGAATATGACTTGGACGAGTGTGGGTCATCATGTGTGTCTTCAGGGCCTTTTTCCGAGTAAAGTTTCGTCCACATGTACCACACGAATATGGCTTGAGACCACTATGGATCATCATGTGTGTTCTCAGGTCTCCTTTCCGCATAAAGTTTGCTCCGCATGTACTACGGGATTATGTCTTAAGACCTCTATGGATAATCATGTGTTTCTTCAGAGAACCTATCTGCGAGAAGTTTGCTCCGCATGTACCACAGGAATGTGGCTTGAGACCACTATGAACCAACAGGTGTGTCTTCAGAAGCATTTTATGAGTAAAGTTTCGTCCACATGTACCACATGAATATGGCTTGAGACCTCTATGGACCATCATGTGTCTTGTCAGTTCTCCTTTCCGCAAAAAGTTTGCTCCGCATGTACTACAGGATTGTGTCTTACGACCACTATGGATCATCATGTGATTCTTTAGAGAACCTATCTTCGAGAAGTTTGCTCCGCATATACCACAGGAATGTGGCTTGAGACCACTATGAACCAACATGTGTGTCTTCAGATGCATTTTCCGATTAAAGTTTCGTCCACATGTACCACATGAATATGGCCTGAGACCACTATGGATCATCATGTGCCTTTTCAGGTCTCCTTTCCGCATAAACTTCGCTCCGCACGTACCACAGGAATGTGACCTATGACCACTATGGGTCATCATGTGTTTCTTCAGATAGCCAAGATGTGAGAAGTTTGCGCTGCATGTACCACAGGAATGTGGCTTGAGACCACTATGAATACTCATATGACCCTTCAGGGAACTTTTGTGAGTGAACTTTGATCCACATGTTCCGCAGGAATGTGGCACAGGACTTCTATGAATCTTCATGTGTAACTTCAAATCCTCTTTCTTTGCAAAGTTTGCTTTGCAAATTATGCATAAGTATGGCATCATACCGCTATAGGTTGACGACTTTTTGTTAACATTTTGATTGAGTGTGGCAACGAATCTATCTCTTGTTTAAGTGATCCCCGAAATGTGGTCGTTTCTGTAAATAATTTCTAATGTTAGTACGAGTTAATCACCCTCTTTCATTACAATATCAGAAATTACATAGGACAATAAGTATACAAGAAATTTCTGTATTCGTAGACATAGATTTAAAGGCCGAAATTAGGTGCGTATGTCGATGCTCGGAACTAGACCGTCAGGTTAATTTTTTAGCCTCATGTTATTTGCTTCTTGGAATAACACTGTTTACATATCGGTACAATACTGTTGACCCACTGAAAAGCATTTTAATTCGCTATGTTTGATAATCAAAGGAAATGGAATAATAACTTTGCAGTCAAGAGAAATTACTACTGAAAACTAATTTGCTATTTGCATTAATTTGCATGTTTTAATTCAATACTAAAAAGTGAGCTCGTTTCTACTCTTCAATCAAATGCTGTTCGTGCAGTCGATATATATTATACCATCAATACTGTTTTATGCTGTATGTCGCAGTTTTTGGATTTATAGTTCTTCTAGATGAACATGTTAATCCTTATACAGCAAGAAAAAAGTGCTTGTGTCAGTCAACATGATCTTTTATTGTCTCAATTAATAGGAAAAGATTGTGGTGTTTGAAGCCATATTTTCAGTGTTGCCTTAATAAACAAGAGTTTAGTGCTTTTCAGTCGGTCAACACGAATGTACCCAAAAGAGATGGGTTATGCCCTAATCCTGAAATTATTAATCTCATGTAATTTATTTCAGGATTAGGGCATAACCCATCTCTTTTGGGTACATTCGTGTTGACCGACTGAAAAGCACTAAACTCTTGTTAATAGGAAAAGTTAAAATTGGGTGCAATATACTATAAGTACGAGAGTTGAGGGGCAGGAGGGATCCTATCTTAGGGGTATTTGAATTGGTAACCATCCATCCAGGGACAAGGCCATGCGTACTCCCGAATATGTAAGCGGGGAAAGTCGTGTGCGGGCTCAAACGAAAGGGTTCCATCCCCTCTATCTAAGTCAAGCCTATTCCACCTTAAAGTTAAAAATATCCATACCTCCAGGGAATATAATAATTTTTTGTAGAGCATGCGCAATTGTGGCTCTTCCAAGTTGACGGGTTTTTAAAACCTTATGGTAGATGCCACCAAATCCCCTGCCCCCCACTCCCCTTACCATCTTCCAGAGAATTCGCTAAACTTCGCAACAGGTTTTTCCCAAATTTAATGCGAATTTACACAAAAGTCCACCATTGCTTCCACCTACTGGCGCTAGGGCCATCTCTGTTATCTCGTTTGGTCAGTTTCTCCTCTCTTCCAATTAATTCATCGATTGTTTTTATTTTATGTTTTTATTATTATTGATTATCGATTTGTCAATTATTGATGAGCTCATCATCATCATAGCAAACACTCGTATCGAGTAGGTTGGCCATCCAATCCGGAATGTCTCTTCATCGGTGAGTTCGGAGGTGACTATAAGGCCCAATGTGGAAGGCACATTATTTGCCGCAGTGATGACAGGTGGTCCCAGGTGGGGCATCCGCGTTCCTTCCATTTCTTTTAATGAGCACTCTGTCCTTTCTGCGCTGCCTCTTATCCTCTACTGTTTGTCGGCGGTTACCTTCAAAATATATTGCACCATGATGAACATAGACATAAATTTAAACACCGAAATTAAGTGCGTATGTCGATGCTCGGAACTTGTCACCCAGGTGAATTTTTAGCCTCATGTAGCCTCCTAATCCTTCTCCAGGGCTGGTTGGTAGAGGGCTCGGGTTTTACTGGAGATAACTTTGAGACCAATATTGTTGTATGCCAAAGACAGGAAGAGCGAACAAGGGCTAAGCTCTCCAAGTTATGAATATCAATGTGACACATTTGCATATTAGCTTTCAGTACGTCTTTGATTCGCTTCCGCTGACCTCCCACTGAGTGCTTACCCTCTGTTAATTCAGAGCAAGACTCCACTTTGGGAATGTGATTAATGGGCATGCAGATTACGTGTCCTGTCCATCTCTGCTGATATTTTATAATCATGGCTTCAATACTAGTAGTCTGTGCTTCTTCGAGAATGCTGTTGTTTGTACGTTTGTATTGCCTTGTCACATGAGGAATTCTCCTCAATCATCGCTGGTGATATTGCTCCAGCTGTTTGAGGTGTCGTCTAGAGCATGCCCAAGATCCAGATCCATAAGGTGATAACTACAACTGAGTTGTACACAAGGATCTTCGTTGCAGCATTGACATCATGGTTGTCAAAAATTAGACCTTAGACTTGCAAAGGATGCCCCAGCACGGTTCATCTTGTGTTGAATTTCGGAATCTATATTAGCACTTGATGACAGGGTGCTGTCAAGATAAGGGAAGGTGTTAACTTCTCGAAACCTCACTCCATCAATGTTGACAGTAATGTTTCCTTTTCCTAATCCTTCTCCTGGGCTGGTTGGTAGAGGGCCTGAGTTTTACTGGTGTTAACTTTGAGACCAATCTTTTAGTATGCCGAAGACAAAGCATTCAAGAGTTTCATGAGTTGTTCCTCTGATTCAGCTACTCCTGCAGTATCGTCTACGTAGTAACTCAACCAATGCATCAGAAGATGTTCGAGTCCTTGACTTTAGACGGCTTAAATTAAAGTGCTTTCAATCCAACCTGCAAGTTATTTGTATACCTAAAGGAAGATCGTCAATGCCTAGCTAAATGATAGGGGCAACGTACAGAGAAAACAATGCAGGGGGAATCAGACATCCTTGTGTAACGCCAGTATTAAATATGGAATGGCTCTCCAACAGAGTCGTTACCAATGACAGTTGCCGTCATATTAGTTTAGAGCAGATTTAAGATGGTAATAAATGTTGGTGGAAGACCAGACAGTGCTAAAATGTTCCATAAAGCTTCACGGTTTACCGAGTCAAATGCCTTAGCGAGGTCGATGAAGGCAACATAAAGAGGTCTATTTTGTTCTCTACATTTCTCTTGAAGCTGTCGAGCTGTGAATATCATATATGAGGTTCCTCTAGATGACCTAAAACCACATTGGCTCTCTGCAAGTATTTTCTCCACCAAAGATAGAATGGAGCCAAAATACGAGCAATAAGCTTTCCGAGGCATTATAGTAATGATATGCAGGTATTTTTTCAGTTCTCCAAATAATAACAATAACAAAATCATGTTTGTGGCTTATGAGTTCCTCATCTCCTTCTTTGAGAGTTCTGCTGGTATACCATCTGAACCTGTGGATTGTTGTCGCTTTGCTTGATTAACAACACAATGAACCTCTTCTAGTGTTTGCAAGGAGCCGAGGTCTTCCCAGATGGGTGCTTCTTCTATTCTGTCATACACATGTTCATCAATAATTGAATCCTGATTCAAGAGGTCTTCAAAGTGTTCTTTCCACCTAATCATGATGGAATACTGATCTTTTAGTAGTGTACTTTTGTCACTGGACCAAAGGGAATTTCTACCGAAAGTGGTGGGACCATTAACTGCTTTTGTTGCTTGGAAGAACTGTCGCGAATATTTGTCCGCTGAATATTCCAGTTCCTTAGCTTAGGATGTCCACCATGCGTTTTTAAGTGCACAAGTTCTTCTTCGGACATTTGCTTTGGCAAGGCAAAAGGCTCTTTCACAGCACGGGAATTCATATCATTCCGAGAATTCTCGAAAATTCTCCAAACCTAACAAAATTCACCAATACCTACCCAAATTTACACAGTATCTCCAAATGTACCCCAGTATTCCCCTAAACGTCTTTAAAATTCCTCAAAACTACCGATTTCCCCTAAATTTTTCGATTTGACAAAAATTCATCATCCCCCAGATCTACCACAATTTTTTAAAATTACCACCCAGACGGAGGGTAATGACCTATATTTCTCAAGTCCTCCGACATCCAACGACACGTTTTGGACGATAGAGCTGCCCAAAGTTTCTAACCATACGGTGCCGATGACCGAAATGTCACAATCGCCCACCATGAATTACGCACACACAAATACTCGGGGCTGATAACTGGGATGAAACAATCCCCCAACATGAATTACTCGCTCTCAAGGACACATAGCTTAATGATCGAGTTGTTTCATGTCCACTCGAAAGCGAACTTGTCAACCAGTTTCCCAGACCGTGACAGATGCCATTTCAGCGGGAATACAACACCGTTTCAAACCCGTACTTATCAGAACATGCCATCTCCATTCAATGTTAAAAATACAAATATGACTTTCACCGCGAATACTCTGGTTCGATTCCCTTCTCTGCCAAAAGAGAACAGGATCCACTCAGCCTCGTGAGGAAAAACTGAGAAGAGGCGTGTTAGATTCCGACCTCACCCACCCCGGAAGTGGTCTACCACTAAATAAACCTAGATACCTCACAGTTTCCTCCATATGTTACCAGAATTCACTCAAATCCCAAAATGTCCACACAAATAAACGAAATCAACTCGCAATTACCCAAATTTCTGGGTTCCACAAGCCCATGGAGCTGTATCGACAGGTGGATGTTTGTATCGAGATCAGTAAGCGAGGCAGTGGATGACGTCATAGAAAGACAGAGAGTTTTCTCCATGATCCCCTATTATCAATTAGTACTGAGGCCTCCTGTTCTTCTTAACCTCTTACTTTGAGATCGGTAAATTCTGATTTCATCGATCGCCTCCTAGGTCGCCCTCTGCTACTCTTGCCCACTGCAACCAAATTCATTAACCTCTGAGGTAATCTCGCCTCCTGCCATTCTCATCACAGAACCCACCATATAAGTCGGCTCACACGAGCAGCGTTATCTAACGTGTCCATTTCTAACTTAACCTTTAACTACACATTACGAGAATGCATACACCACCTGCCATTGTCTACACCTATTCATCTCAGCAATCATTAGTGCTACCCTCATATAAGTTACCTCTAGCTTTTGTATCATATGTCCTAAATCTGCCACTCACTTACTTCAATACTAAACGATGTAGAAAGAGTTCGTCCCTACAGTAATTTCTTTCTTAAACAATACTGTTGATCCCCTTTGAGAACTCATTGCATTAGCTTTCATACACCTCGATTCTTTATATCCCCCCAACACAACCAACATGATCGAATGCACGGCCTAAGTATTTAAAATGTTCTAATTGCTCAAATATACTTTCTCCTATGGGCATTCTATTTTCTTGTGATTCTTCCCTACAACAGGGTTATTGAGCGGTCGATTTCTAAATTCCCTCAATTACACACATTTCTCCGAAGATTATCCAGGTTTACACAAATCCCATTTATTTACCGAAGAATTGTCTAAACTATCTTCAAATTCACATTTAATCACCAGAATTTCACTAATACTCATCAAACTTACCCAAATTCACTAAAATCCATCAAATTTAATCAAATCAAAAATATCCACCAATATTTAAACAGATTCAATAATATTCTCCTTACACGTCAGCTATCTTAGAAGTCGCTTTCTGTGGTTCACCACAATCCCTCCAGGCAAACGCTGAGACGGTCCATTATCGTAGGCCACGGCCGCTTCCTTCCTCCTCTGCCGAGTTTGTAACATTCATTCATTTATCCCTCATGGATTTCTCTAATGAGATTGGTGTCAGAGAAAGGCATCGGGCCGTAAAAACCACACCCTCACATAAACATTCATCACATCTCAACCTCAACCTCTCACTTTGAGATCTATAACTTGATCTCCATGTATCTACTCCCAGGCTTACCTCTGCTTCTCTTACCCTTAACAGCTGTATTTAACGTATACTAAGACCTTGATATTAGCATTCCCATTGGCTTCTAAAGCCACGCGGGATTTAAATCATTTTGATTGGTTGCTTCCTCAGTTTAGAGGCTGCGACAACGCAGTCATGTGGCCCCGTATACTTTGGGTGTGTAGAATCTGTCTGATAACCGGTATTAATTTTGATGTCTGTATAAGTGTGTGTTATCTTTAATTCAGGTACGGAGTGCAGACGATCAATTCCAAATGAATGGGTGATTGTTAAGAGGGACCTGAGTCACCAAAATGGTCGTTTTGAGTTAGTGGCAGATACGAATTAGCTGAGGGTAGATACACATTTGAGTGTAAAAACTATCCTAATGTCGGCCTTCTCTCATGGTGTACAACACCATATGTTATTAGATTTGATTGTAAGAACGGATCTCAGGCATTAGTGTTGTAGAGTACAGTGTTTTGGTTTTTGAAAGTAACACTATATTATGTTCGGCAAAACAACAAAAAGCAGTGATATATTGTGGCACAGAAGTAAGAAATTATAACTTGATTGTTATAAGGTACACAAGTAATCATATTATTAAAAAAAATCTCTTTGAAAAACATTGCAACGGTCATAAAGCAGTATCCCCTACGTTCCAATCCCAGTTAACTATATCATCAAAACAACTTTAGTTTTTGGTGCAAAATTCAGAGGACAGGACAGGATTTTTTTTTGGGGGGGGGGGTGTTTTTCTCAGAACTGTTCATACGCGGCTTCAGGGAAGCTTGCGACCATCAATATAATCCCAAAGGATATACTCAGTTCTAACCTCACTGCCACGTCCTTAAGGCTAATAAGTCTTCTAAATGTATTGGGGAGGATTCTGGATAAATTAACTATCGACTGTGTTATGTATCATATGTATCAGAACGAATGTCTTAGTCACATCCAGTATAGATTTACGCCCCAGACGTCTACTGAAGATGCTGTTCTCGACGTAGTAGACTGGATTCAAGGCGTTATTTGCTCAAGGAAAGTTGCTGTTTTAATCCCATTAGATAGTACAGGAGCGTTTGATAATGCTTGGTGGCCAAAAATTGTCCATGCTGAAGGAAAACACTGTCCCTGAAATTTATACACATTACTACAATCTTACTTCTGCAAACGGAGCGTAAAGCTCACAATTGGGACTGTCGTCTTGACTAAGTATGTTACCAAAGGATGCCCGCAGTGATCAGCTTGTAGCGCAGAACGCTGGAATATCTTATATAACGGCCTCCTGGAAAGCAGTTAAGATATTACCTATGCTGGTGACGCACTTCTTTTAATCGTTGCTGACGAAATTAAAGTACTGAAGACTTGTGCATATGCAACTTTGGAAACACTCCTTGAATGGGATAAAGCTGATAAACTGAAGTTCAATCCTCACAAAACCAAAGCGATGTCTCTTACAAGACAGAAAAAGCAGAATAAACCAAAAACTATAACGGAAGAATATAAATTAGCACTATAAAATCACCTTTCATTTCTGGGAATTACGCTGGATAGACAACTTACGTTTAGGGCTCATCTAAATAAATTCCAATTTAAAGCTAGCAAGCTCCTTCAAGAAAGCTCCTGTTGCTTGTAGGCCGTCACGGGGGCTGGACTCTGAACTGCTTCGAATAACTTATCACACTGCTTTTGTGCCTCTCATTTTACATTGTGTTTCTTCTTTTCGTTCCAGGCTTGAAAGGAAATGGGCTAAGGGCAAATTGCTTCAAATCGAAAGCGTATCGGTACTTCGAATTTCACGTGCTTACCGTACAATTTCCACTGATGCCACTCACTCTTATTATCACCGGAATTGAACCACTCCTTTTAACTGCAATTGGGAAAGCTGAGCTGACACTACGTAAGAAAAATCGACCTTCTACTATACCCTCTCTTAATGCTGTCATGGAGAACAACTGTCATTTTTTGGAAACTGATCATCCTAGCCTCTACCAGAAACTCTTTTGGAATGATTTCACATATACACACGACTTCATAATTTATACTGATGGATCCCGCATACCGAGCTCGCCTGGAGATGACAAGGTGGGATGTGCTTTTATAGTTTATGAGAATGACGTAGAAATCTCATCAGCGCAATATAAACTCTCTTCTCATTGCACGGTATTTCAGACGGAATTATGGGCAATCAAATGCGCAGAAACAAATCAGAAAGCTCAGATACTCAGCGATTCACAGGCAGCGTTAAAATCTCTAAATGATAAATATAATGTGAAACCAATAATTATTGTCATAAGATCTTTGGCTCAGCAAACTATGCACATTTGCTTATCTTGGACTCGAGGACATATTGGAACCGTTGGAAATGAAAGAGCAGACTAGCTAGCAAAAACTGCTGCCATGTCTAACTTGCTGGTGTCGTTTGATAAATCTCCAGTATGTTATGTGAGAAGACGGATAAAGCAATTAACCTTCGATCCGTGGAATCACCTATGGACTTCCTCTTCAAAGGGCGCAGTTACCAGGAATATATTCTTCCCCAAGCGTTTCGACTGACTCACGTAAAAATGCTGACACCAAGTTTTGAGCTTTCACAATACCTCTCCGGCCATCGGAAATTTCAATTTTACTTCGAACGTTTCAAAATTAAATTAGAAGACGATTACTCTTGCATCTGTGGATCATCTCAAAACATATCATCCCCCCTATTTGACTGCCCTACCTTCGAAAGAGAAATATATAATATTAAAAACCATTTGCATTACTGCAATAATGAACTAACATTACCACTCTCCCCCAATTTTCAAAAAACTTGTTGTTACAGTCAGTTTCTAACACATCACATTTACTTCAAATTTTCTTTGTAAATTGCCTTATGTATTATGTAACCTGTAATGACTAGGGGTGGTGAATTTTCGCAAATGCGACAAAGCACGAAATGCTCACAAACGCTCGTACTCTTGTGCTTTCATTTTTCACGACTTGCAAACAACGTTTTAATGTGTTTTGAAAAAGCGACAAAATGCGAAATTGACTCAAAATGCGAAAATCATACTAAAACGCTATATAAATGCGAAATCCACGATTTTTCAAATAAAACGTTTTTCTTACTTGTATAAGTTCCTACTGAGGAGTTTGTACACCCTTGAAGTGTTAACGACAGCTTGAGCACTGTCCTGGAATGCGGGAAGTAATCCCTTCCGCAACTCGTTGCTCGACGGGCGGTTTCATAAGTCACACTTACACGGAAAGATTTCTGAGACCCGGCCTGCTGTTCGCCATCATGTGTGGCGCCAAGCCTGTCGCGTTCGCGTTCTTTCCGTTGAGGTGCTGACAAAGATGTCTCGTCTGCACCACATGGCGCCTCAAACTAGTCTTGCTCTTCAACGAACAGTCCTGTAACCGGTAAGAAAGGAGTCGTGAAAGGCAAGGCCTTGCACTATCTCTTTCCATGTATGACTATTCTCTTCGCGTAGGACAAGTTAACAAGTAAGCTACTAAGATGGTGAGATCGAAAATATCTATAAAACAGCGGGCAGAAAATTATAAACGAGAACATTTTTATATCAGTGATAGTGACATTTTAATGCGTAAATTGTGTAATCAGCGCCTGGAATGGCAAAAGAAGGACGCTTTAGACAAGCACGTCAAAAGTCGGGGACATGTCAGTGCAAAATAATGTTTATCAGTAAATCAGAGGAGGAGCAACGCGGAGTAAAGCGGCAAGCCACGATCCAAATGATGCAAGATAAATTTGAAAGTGCAAAATCTGAAAAAAGTGCTTTTGTTGAAGATACAGTGAAGATGTTTTTGGAGACGAACATCCCTCTTCACAAAGTGGACCGTCCAGCTTTTCGGGAGTACTTGTCAAAGTAAGTAAGCCTACCTTATTTTAAGGTTGTATACCACGTATTTAATTTTGTCCGATTCTCAAAAACTAAGGGAGATCCATGAATTTAACGAGGTCATTTCCGCGTTTACATTTCAGCGAAGACATAAAAAACATAAAGATAAAATGTCTGAAGACTAAAAATATCTATATTTAGGGGTGTGTTACAAAACCGTATTAAGTGCCCGATATTAGTTATTGTAGCATGGAAGAGATCTTCTGCTTAACTCGTTTTAGGTAATTTATTTCAATTCTGTGTTTAGGTACATGCCAGGATCGGGAGATATACCAAAGGCAAGTACATTGCGACATGAATATGTACCTCGCTGTGGAGAAGCAATGAAAGCAGAGATTAAGGAGTACCTACAAGGAAAGCCAATTGTTATAGTTGCAGACGAGACTTCAGACAGGCTGGGAAGATGTGTTTTCGCGGTTTTATTCCGAACAATGTGTGACAAAGCAAACCAGGACGTATTTCTAGGCAGTTGTAGCTTTCTTGACAAAGCAAAAGGTACTACTTGTAGCAGGGCAATCACTGACGCTTTGAAAGAATATGAAATCTCATATGAAAATATACTTGGTTTGGTGTCAGATTCAGCTCGGTACATGCTTTAAAGCACTGGAGAGAATAATTGGTGACCATCTTTTGCGCACAAGGTAAACTGGGTTAGAGATGTGATTTTAAAAGAAATGTCACAACTAAACCATTTTGTATCCAAAATGAAAATGGCTTTCTTACATTCAAGGAGAATGAAAAGTGCTTATGTCAGTTTTCTCAAGGAAAGGTACCCAGATCTTCCAGCAGTAGTATTTCCTTTCCCCGTGATCACATGCTGGAATTCATGGTTTCAGTCTGTGGAATATGTTAACAAGTATTTAGATGCTTTAAAAGATTTTTTTCAATTTTTGGATGAAAATTTGTTAAACAGCAGTTCTTCAGCTCTCCTAAATATTTTTAATGACAGATGTCATTATTTTGAAGTACAGTGTCAGGCTAAATTTGTGACTCAGGTCTCAGTCAATATAAGTAAATTAATTACCCAGTTGGAAGGCTCTTCCTATCCTTTTGCACATAAGTTGTGGGATGAGTTGTTAACTTTAAGCACTATGTTGAAAAGGTGTGCTGGAGGATGGTTACCCACAGATATGTTGCAATTCATGGACTCATTTTCAAATGGGAATGTAAAAAGCGAAATGAAAAACATACTTATGGAGTGTATGTTTAAGTGCAACAAAAAGCTGAGCAGTCACATGGCAGAAAATGCGACAAATTGTTTTTTCCAAGAGGTTGGCAAGCTTTTTAATCCTGTCACTGCTGGCCGGGTATTGTCAATCGACTTGAAGGATTTAATTGAAAGTAAAAGGAAGATCCAATTTTTTTGGGATGTTAATATGGATAGTTTGTTGAGGGATATGAATATTTTCATTCCCAACTGGTACAAACCATGCAGAATAATGAAGACGTAGATTGCCTGCAAATGCTGTTGGCAGTTAAGCTCAAATACCCAGAGTTTGCCAAAGCAGCTCTACGGTGCATTTGGGCTCCTACCAACAGCGTAGATGCTGAACGATACTTCAGCAAATACAATATAATTGTAAGTGACAGGAGAACACGAATGGCAGAACAAAATGATGAGGTATGTTCAATGATTTCATTCAACAGTGTTACTGATTCATGAACCTGCAAGAGTTCAGTTAATTCTGTGTATTCTGTCTTTATTATTGTGGTTTTGCACCGGTATAAATTTATCTCCTTTTCTGTGTTATGCTTTAGGCTGTATCAATAATGAAGTTTTTTTCTCTGTTTCCTTTAACCTATATTAATTTACAATAAATGTACGATTTACTTCATGCACTTTTATCTCAATATTAGCCTTTTACAAATGTGATTTTAATTTCGCATTAATGTCCTTTCAAAAGAGATTACTCGTTTATCAGAATTAAACTAAATGACATGTATTTCTCCAAAGTGCTGCAAAATGCTAAATTGCAGATGTGTAAATGCTACAAAATGCTAAATGCTCAATTCAAAATGCTAAATTTATGATTTCAAAATGCAAAAAATCACCACCCCTAGTAATGACTTAAACTACAACCCGAATATAATAAAAATATAAATATAACCCCTGGCATTACAGCCCATTAAGGGCCTAGGCCTACCAAGCGACCACTGCCCAGCCATTCGGCCTGCAGATATTGAGGTGACGCGTGGTCAGCGCATCGGGTCCCCTCGGCCGTTGATCTTGGTTTTCGTGACCAGGGCGCTGCCTCACTGTCAGACAGCTACTCAATTGTCCTCACGAGGCTGAGTGCACCCCGTTCCAGCCCTCATGTCAGTTTCTAAAATCCCTGACGGAGCCGGGACTCGAACCCGGGCCCTCCGGGTGAGAGACAGGCGCGCTACCCCAACACCACGGGGGCAGCTACAACCCGAATATACTTCGGTGGAATAGGGTTCCCCCTGTATTGGATATTAGATATAATAATAAGTGGTTTAAGAATATCTGTAGAAAAAAACAAACTTATGACAAACATTTTAAAAAATGCTCCAGAAATCCTAGTAACAGAAATCGGTCAAGTGAAAAGGGTGAGGAAGTTCAAATATTTGGGGAAATTATTCAAGAAAATGGTTTGGAAAAATCTGCTGTAGAAGAAAGAATACGAAGGATGGAAAAAACGTATGGCATAACTAGGAATACTTATAGCAAAAAGTGTTTGTCTAAAGATCTTAAAATACAGAACTACAACACCATAGTCAAACCAGAATGACTGTATGCGAGTGAATGTGTCGCACTGAACTGCAAATTGAATAAATTAGAAGTAGTATAAAGAAGAATTATACGCAAAATACTCGGACTTTTAAAAACTGCAGAATGTTGGAAATTAAGAAGTAATGATGAAATATATAAAAAATAGAAAACATATCAGAAACATTACGAAGAGGAGATTGGTACTTTTTTGGCCATTTCTACAGAATTGATGACAGTAGGTTAACAGAGCAGATCTTCACATTCCTGTGGAGCATGAAGTCAACAAGAACCTTGGTACAGGTTGTCAAAATGATTTGGAAAGAAACAATATCAGATAAGAAGATACATCACAGAGAGATACTTTTAGGCAAAAAGTGCTCAAGATGGAAGTTTTCCAAGGGAGGAAGGGAGAGAAAACCGGCTCAAAATGGTCCGAGGAAAGGAAGAGGAGACATAGTGAGATGATGAAGGAATACTGGAGGAAAAAGCAGGAACAGTAATGAACAAAGCATTGAAATTGGCTCGTGGTCCCTAGACGACCAAAACAAAATACTAATACTGATAATAATAATAATACATAGAAGAAGAATATTAATAATAAGCGACTAAGGTCCCTTTTTACGACCACCCATTCAAATAGTTCCTACTTTTGCTACCAAATGCTACTGTCATCGACACATAGCCACGAACATGGCTATTAGATGCCACTGCGACCGGCACCTTCTTGCGAACGTTGGAACTAATAGAGCGTTAATTAAATCTAATCTACTCTCTCCTTTGTGTGTACACTTTAAACCCCAAGACATGCCTTTGCACGGTATCCCTATATCCTAAGTTTATAGGTTCTAACATATACTCGTTGGAATTTGTCATCTATCATTCCCATGTACTGTATTTATACCTAAGTACCTTATCCTATAGTTTTTAAACCATAAATCCATTTGCAAACATGTAAGGCTCCCCTCTATCATCTTCCATGTCGACTTTTCATGGCCAACTCATGAATTCTTCTAACCCAAGAGCATAAGATTATTAGAGTATCCCGGGTATGGAGTCTATCCATTTTCTTGCATACCGACCCACTACCCACATACATGCATACCTACAACAATGTATAGAAAGTTTCATGGCTACACTAATTTCTTTCTTGCAGAATATTATAGATCTCAACTGAGAACTCGCATATATATATATATCGCACCCCTGCAAGAAGACTGACACAAGAGAAAAAACACAGTTCTGAGATAATGAGCTTCAATGTTTTTAAATTGCTGTAATTAATTCAAATGAATTGCTATTATTTCAATATTTTGTAGAATTGCCCATCATTTATCGGATTTTACTTCAAGCATACCAAAATAAAGCTAAATTAGAAAGACGTTGCCTATTATGCATATTTATTGAGTTGTGGCACTCTTTCGCCATGATCTAATGCAAGTTTTACTATCTGTTACATACTGTACTGTAGTTGTGGCACTCTTTCACTAGGCTATACAGCATGTTTTACAAGCAATTATTATGCAAGTTACAGAAAGAATTGGCTTACAAATACAATGTCATCTGTGAATATTTTTCTTGATGTGAGAGCATGTTTACAACTAACTGCTTTTAGAAATATGAAGCTGCATTCTTACAAATTCTTTTGTGGGTTCCTGATGGATATCCTAACCTACACTACTGAGTGTTCAAGAAATTACTACTTAAAAGAAAGGTACATTGCATTAACTACTTGCGTGCCATTTTCCAGATCTTTTAATTCAAACCATGGTCAAATTAAATTAATTTACTACACCTTCTTTCACATTTTCTACAGGTTGCACTCTATTGTTTCCATTGTTTCTCCAATACAGAACGTTTTAGTCCTTGGTAGTAGGAATGGTATTGAGAAGGAATCAAACTAGCCGATGTTCAAAGACTAATTTGGTTCTCCTTCTCTTCAAAGTCACGAAACGCTATGACCATGTTGCCTTCCTTAATAACATTTATTTTGGTGACGTTGGTTAAGTTATGGCTTTAATTGATAACATGGTAATAGCATTGGGAATATTGAATCACCCACAATATTGTCATAATCTGCATCGACAATATTCACAGCCATTGTCCCTATAAGATGATCAAATCTGACATTAACTTACTAATTTCTAACAGTTATGACATCCATATTTCCTGACTTTGAAGCCAACCCATTATTATCACTGTGATAGAAGCTACTATCTTGAGGATCAATAGGCTTAGATGGTTACGACGTGTGGAAATAATGCCCGAAGAGAGAAAGTATACAATTTCTTGGCAGAGTCGGGACAGGAGATCCCTTTTCTTCAATTCAGAAATAGCGTAGAGAAGAACTCTAATTGCGATGCTTATGTTGATCACCCTTGTATAAATTTGGAGGGATTCACTCTTTGCGGCTAGAGAAAACAGATCATGGCGTAGCTTGGTTGTGTGAAAGTCGATCTAAAATCTTCCATTTCTTCATTGACAGCCACATTTTGACTTGTGACACTATTTCTCATGGAACAATAATAACACATGTGACTTACTAACAATGCAACTGCTCATGTTAATATTGCCACAACATAAAGAGCTGCATTTTATATACTGCCTTACAATGTCAAATAATAGGCAAATATAAATTTAGATTGTGGCAGTCTTGGGACCGGAAAAGGACACAGTAAACTAATCCAAGTCATATATAGTATAACTCAAAATCGACAATTTTTGACTTGTGGCAGTCTTCTTGCAGGAGTGCGATTATTTCCACAGGGATATTCACCCGGAATTCTGGGAGACCATAAAGATCCAGAATTCATAAGAGCTCTATAGTACATACAGTATATGCCTATATTATGGTACACCATATAAATGATTATGCAGCATGTGGATTGACGCTCTCAGCATTCCAAAGCAGACCTTTTCAAAATCATCCTCGATGATGCCAAGGTTTTGGGGGATATCCACGACGAAGGATGTTCCCCGAGCTCCGAATAGGAGGCCATTCACTTTCCATGCATTTTTAGGTAAGTTATATCTCTCACTCGAGTGAAGTATGCATGGTCGGTAAATAGCCTCTTTCTCCTTGTTGACTAGTACGGCTTGCGGAATGTCCACTTCCATTCGTATCGTGGGTTATTCCTGTCAATGGCAACGATATCTGCTCTTTGGTGACTACCATTTTCCGAAATGCAGTGCACTTCCTCATAAACTTCCCATTTCAATTTCTCAGGGAAGTGGCAATTCATGATCGAACTCTGTGATGGCAGGAATTTCGTAATAGTTCCCCTTTAGAACATTGACCCAGGACATGTCCTAGCGTCTCTGGTTGGTCACATCCCAGTTGTCGGCACAGCTCTCACCGCTGAGATGTTGCAGGACATTGTGATGGCATTCGTCCTTTCAGAGCACGATAAGCATTTTCTGTTATTTATCCACGAGTTGTTCTTAGAATGTTGTTCATAAAATTCCACTCCTTTATCTTTATGAGGAAGTTAGCACCAAGCTTCAAATTACCGTTTCTGAAGCTCATTTCATACTCAACGTCCTGATTTTGTTTCTGTGCCATCACTAGTTGGAAAATTAAACTATTGAAGAATTTCTTTCTTTTCCTCGTCAAGATTTCGATAAATATCTAAATGAACGTCTTCCACTCTGAGTAACTTTTGAACTATATTAAAATGCTGTATATACTGTAAGCTTCCATTTCAACCTTAACTAAACCCAGCCCCTGACCATTTTTGGATGCATACAACATATCATTGGGACAGTCATGTGGTAACCCAATGATTTCTTTGATAGTTGATCGCAAAAGTTTATCAACATCGACCAGAAAAATTGATGGAATTTTATTTAACGGTGTACTCTGTATTGTATAAATCCAACTTGGCCAAATGTATTGGTTAATTATGTTTAATTTTTGGACTGGTTTTAGTAAACAAGAAACTGTAAGAGAATTCAAGTGCTTTTCTAAACTATTTATCAATTTGCTCTTGCCAAACACAATTTCATCTGCAAAAGTTATTCCGAGTTATTTTATGGATTCCGCAGATTTTACACATGTCAAAACAGTATTTCCTAGTGTCACAGCACTTCTCTGACAAAGGTTCCCTTCTTTAATGTTGATCGATCTGCATTTTGAAGAATTCATGGAGAGATCTGTAGCAGATAAACTATTAACGGCGGTATTTAAGAGTTCCTGCGCCGAAGCTTCATCTTTTGCCAATAATACAATATCATCCGCAAACGCTAAGGCTGAAACATTTTCAACGTCAGATGACAGATGATACCCATACTCCTGAATGATCTCCTGATCTGTGAGTTCTTTGATAGTATCGTCTATTGCCAGGTTAAATAAAGCAGGTGCGATTGGAAAACCCTGAGCGACGACTTTCCTAAGCTCTATGCTCACTGTATTATTAATAGCACATTCAACTTTGATACTATTTCCTAAAATAACGTCGATTACTAAATCTCGCATGTTGTTTGGCATATTTACTCGATTAATGCACAGCTTGAGATGTCCATGGCCAATATTATCATATGCCTTTGAAACATCCAGGAACACCACGCAGCAGCTAGTTTTCTTTGTTTTAGCATTCCTGAGGCAACTACACACATCAAAAAAAGTTTTGCATCACCTCGGTTCCAAGAGTTCCGGAACCGTTAAATACAAAGGGAATAGAGATCAACACAAACAACATTTCAGCTCGTTTTATAGCTCATGAGACCCACACATTGCATGTTGTACCATCATACAGCTAGACTTTCAGCATTTGTGGTCCAGATTGCAGTACACACCACTACCTCTAATACCCAGTAGCACGTCCTCTTGCATTGATGCATGCCTGTATTCGCCGTGGCATACTATCCACAAGTTCATCAAGACACTGTTGGTCCAAATTGTCCCACTCCTCAACGACAATTCGGCGTAAATCTCTCAGAGTGGTTGGTGGGTCAAGACGTCCATAAACAGCCCTTTTCAACATATCCCAGGCATGTTCGATAGGGTTCATGTCTGGCGAACATGCTGGCCACTGTAGTCGAGCGATGTCGTTATCTTGAAGGAACGCATTCACAAGATGTGCACGATGAGGTCGAGAATTGTCGTCCATGAAGACAAATGCCTCTCCAATATTCTGCCGATATGGTTGCACTATGGGTCGGAGGATGTCATTCAGGTATCTTAAAGCCGTTTCGGAGCCTTCCATGACCACCAGTGGCGTACGTCGGCCCCACATAATGCCACCCCAAAACATCAGGGAACCACCACCTTGCTGCACTCGCTGGACAGTGTGTCTAAGACGTTCAGCCTGACCAGGGTGCCTCCAAACACGTCTCCGACGATTGTCTGGTTGAAGGCATATGCGACACTCATCGGTGAAGAGAACGTGATGCCAATTTCGTGGGGTCCATTCAGCATGTTGTTGGGCCCATCTGTACCGCGCTGCATGGTGTCGGGGTTGCAAAGCTGGACCTCGCCATGGACGTCGGGAGTGAAGTTGCGCATCATGCAGCCTATTGCGCACAGTTTGAGTTGAAACACGACGTCCTGTGGCTGAACGAAACGCATTATTCAACATGGTGGCATTGCTGTCAGGGTTCCTCGGAGCGGCAATCCGTAAGTAGCGGTCATCCACTACAGTAGTAGCCCTTGGGCGGCCTGAGCGAGGCCTGTCATCGACAGTTCCTGTATCTCTGTACCTCCTCCATGTCCGAACAACATCGCTTTGGTTCACTCTGAGACGCCTGGAAACTTCCCTTGTTGAGAGCCCTTCTTGACACAAAGTAACAATGCGGACGCGATCGAACTGCGGTATTGACTTTCTAGGCATGGTAGAACTACAGACAACATGAGCAGCGTACCTTCGTCCTGGTGGAATGACTGGAACTGATCGGCTGTCGTACCCCCTCCGTCTAATAGGCCCTGCTCATGCATGGTTGTTTACATCTTTGAGCAGTTTTAGTGACATCTATGAACAGTCAAAGGGACTGTATCTTGGATACAATATACACAGTCAACGTCTATATGCCGGAGATCTGGGAACCGAGGTGATGCAAGACTTTTTTTGATGTGTGTATTAATAATTGAGGTATTAACTTGTATACCAGGGAGATTGATGACTCCCCTTTGATGTACGGAGAACACTATGAATGAACGTAGTCGCCTATCAATCACTTTTTCTATAATACGTCTGATTACTGAATATATGGTGATAGGTCTCCAGTTACTTATTTCTTCAGCAGATCCTCCTTTGTGGAGAAGTACTGCTTTTCCTGTTTTGAATATATTGGGGCATTTCTTAAATTTGAGCATAGCGTTTGCAAGGAGACTCAACACTTATGCTGTTTTAAGTTCCTTCACAGCTCTGATAATTACTCGGTCAGGACCAGCTGCTGTATCTGTTGGTACTATACGCTGCCGAAGTGACGCGCCTAGCAACCGCATGGGCGCAGCCACATTGGACCCAAACAACTGGTTGCCAGGTTTTTTATACATAGGAAGCTGCATTAACGCTGCGCAGCGTCCTGAATTTTGTGGATAAAAATGTGTAATACGCGTGAAATAAGGCAAACGCCTCCCGTAAAGATCATCTACAGAGTTGGAGCTTTAAAATAGAAGTGAAATTTTATGGATAAAGTACGAAAATTTTGCGAGATAGTATGAATAAAGTTGACCTCACTCCTGAGGCAAGAATTGCATGGCGGGTACTACAAATTATAAATATTTATCATTTAGTGGATAGAGTATATCTAATATGGAGAGATATTGAGGACATATATGTCACATAAGGGTTTTTTGGTTCATGTGGGGAGTGTAGTTGTAATTAAATATGGTTTGTACTCTTAAGTATTATAAACGACAACCTACATAACCTTACAGCTGATTCACTAACACCAATAAATTTTATCCTACAACTTTTCTGAGTGGTGATTTTTCACTTAATTTATTTAAGCAGTGAATTGTGTTTCCAAATAACAATTAGGCCTATCCCAGACTGAAAATTTCTGCCTAGATATTTTATTTTTTGCACTTTCAGAAAACAATTATCATGTAGGCCTACCAGTAGCCTAGGCCTACCCCCTACAACAAAGTTACAGTACCGTATAGTGAAATTATTCAAGCCAATGAACATTGCTTATTTCTGATGTGATGGAGTGGCAAGTCTTGTTGTGATTGTCAGGGACGTTTCGGTGAAAAGTCAGTGGTGTCAAGAAATTAGGTGATGAGGATAGTGGCGAACCAGGCTACCATGGCATTATGTCAAGATTGTTAGAAAATGTTTTAATCGTTTCAGCATGAATTATTTGTGAAAAAGTCAGTGGTGCTATAAAGTTATCAATAAAAGTGGAAATATAATAACCTAGGTGTGTACTTAGTCAGTTTCTTGTGTGTTACTTATCTGGACAATTTTTCAAACATTGGACAGTAAAATTAGGCTAGTTCAATGAAGATATGGAATGCTACAGTATTGTACATTTAAGTTATTATGAGTAATAATAAAACTATAATGCTATTCAAAATATCGAGCCTTAATACTTAACTGCAATGTTTATACCAAACATCTTTAATAGATATCAGGAAGTACTGGTATATTATTGGGAAGTAGGCTACTCCCCTGCGATTCAACTTAAGTTACATGCTCCTGCAGAAGTGTGGAAGTGTTTTTCTCCCCTACAATAGGCCTTTTTGTTATTGAGCAACTGAGTTTACTTGTAGTTTTAACAGGTCATTTTATCACAGGTTGTGGTGAATTATATAATACGGTACCAAATGGCAGGTAGGTGGTGTTGGTGGTTATTGAGGCCATTAGCCCCTAGCAGGAATGTAGGCTGATTTTATTTAGTTCTGTTGGTCAAGTAATGAATTTGAATCATGAAGGGGTGGGTAGCATAATTATTTTCTAGATAATGTTTTTGTTAGTATAGGCCTACCTCATTAAATTCATTTATCAACTCAAACCTAAGGTATATATAGCTACCTCTGCATTAGTAAGTCTGTCATCACACTGTAGTGGTACTTTTACAGTGAGTTAGCTACCTAGTTAAATTGGAGGCTTGTGGTAAGTAATGAATATATTTTACACCAAGAATGGTGTAAATTTCTATATCATTGTCCAATATTTTTTATTTCCTTACTGCATGGGCTAATAACCTAATTATATTTTACCCACTCTTCAGTATCATAAGAACCAACACCCTCAATCCCATTGTTTGGATTGGAACATAGTTATGCAGACCAATTTCCAGCCTTGGAGATTAATCTTTGTGGAAGAGTGGAAGAATATTCCCCCTCCTCCCCACCAAATGGCCAATCACTGATCAAGCTGTACTAACTTGAGTGTACCATACATGTATGCATCAATTACTTTATGTGATACATTTTACTAATGTATAATAAGGTGTTGGAGAGGGTAAAATCTAACGCCAGAATACAGCCGCTTACTGTTGAAAGAAGCAGTTTTATATTGCAAACTGAGCATAATATGTGGTCTGTGGAAAGGTTTGAAGTTGCTACTAGTCCTATTCAATTTGGTGACTGGAAACTGTGTGAGCCATCAAGTACCAAGCACATTATTTTATTTTTATTTTTATTAAACATCATATTTATTAACTGCATGCTCCATTACAATTGAAGTAATACTACATGCATTGGTGATCTTATAGGTAAGTATGATAAAACTTTCTTTACATTATGTAACCTATATCTACATGGTTGATTGTAGTGTGTCTAGCCTAGATATAATATGTTTAAGTTTTCTTTCTTGACATAATTATGTCCTACATCAGGTTATCAAAATTGATGCTCTGCACAAATAGCTTAAAGAATTTTACATATTTAACAACAAGTTCATTCATCTTTGCAGGCCAGTGGCCTCCTGATTTCATTACATTTGTCTTCAGTTTTTCCCTTTCGTGATTTAGTAATTCACACTCATATAGGATGTGGTCCACACTTTGCGATTCTTCGCCACACCGGCACGTCATATGCTCTTGTATTTTAAACCTATACAGATAGGTCCCTATTTTTCCATGTCCTGTCATCATAACCGTCATATTATGGCTTAGAAGAATTTTTGAGGCAAGTCTCGTTTGAACACTTGGAAAGTACTTTTTTGTCATGGATCCATTGGAAGTTTCTCTCCACTCTTCTTCCCACAATTGTGAACTTCTCTCACTCAATACCCTTTTCACTACACCATAGCACATGGATCATCGTTATGGTACCGGGACTAGCATTTCCCTGCATCAACTCTTTGGCCCACTTCATACCAAGTAGACTACTTGTACCACTTTGACTGTCCATCACATATTGTGTGAATGTTTGCTAGGATTGCTCGTGAAGATGCAGGGTAGCTATTTTGTTTGTTTGTTCTTAATCTCTATATACCAGCTAATTCTATTTATCTCTTTTGTGGCACACCAGCTAATGTGTAACAATAATCAGTGTGATAATCTGGTCATCAGCTTGGTGTACTTATTGGGTGAGAGCCTCGGATATTTTCATGTCAGTTTTAGTGGCCTTAGGCCCTATATTTAGAGCTAGGATAGGAAAAATGCCCCATTATTTAGAATGAGATAGGACGATAGGCCTTAATTTTAGACTTCTCTAACCTGTTAGTGAGTACACAGGTTAAGCTTTGTTAATTTGATTCGTTTTCAAACAAACGCGGCGTTGTGGTAAACACACAAATTGTATTGAAATGCAGTCTTTGTTTCGTCTATAGCTGTTGATGATATTTGGCCTAAACTCGCATCCAAATATTTTAAACTGTTCCCTTATGCATTGATAGACCTTAAGTTCATTTTATTCGTCACTTACTGGTAGTGCCTACGGTACTTTATTATCCGTAGTATTGGTCATTCATACGGGACGTGATTCACAATATCCAGAAATGTTATATTTTCATGTTTTCACTTAATTTAAGGTAAATATAGTAGGCCACATCTCTACGACTTATGTTCTAAGACTTAATGTGCATCTCGTACGCAATATTTTACAACTTTACTGGACAACTATGTTAAATTACTGTGGAAAATATACTTTTCTATGCTTTCTTGCCTCTGGACATCCATCCATGTACAGTTTTATACGATCCAAATAGGAAATAATGACGGCTAAAAGACTGAAGCAATCTACAAGGGAGCCATATTGTATTGCTCCAGTTGCTTAGCAACGGACCGGAAGTGACGTTGACTTCGGCAGCGTATAGCAAGAGCTGAGTTAATTTCAGAATCTTCAATTTCAATGTCTTCCTCTGTACGAACGGCTTCTTTTGGTTGCAAGTGTGTTAATTCATTCTCTTTTCCAAATAAATCTTGAAAGTGTTCAAAAACTGTGGAGACGGGAATTCTACATTCTGTGCCATTTTGATTATTGATAATCATGCGTACGACTTTGCCCCTTTGATTGAAATACTGATATTGGGCTACTTCGTATTGATATTTTGTCCTAGTTTTGTGTTAGTTTCGCTTAGTTAACCTTGACGGGTTTTTCGTTTTAGATTAGGTAGTTGTATGACCCCCCCCCCTCCTGTCGTTTTCTCCGCGCATTATAATAGCGAATAGCTGGATGATTGGGTCCTGAGCGCGAACTGATTGCGTTAGCCAAGAATTCCGTTAGTTCAACACTAACTGTCTCAAAAGCTTGAATATCACTTTTATTTATGACGTCCGTGAATTTTCGTTCGAATTTCTTTATAGCATCTAATTTGGAATCTATTTCAGCCACACCTTCTCTATTAGCGCTAGTTGATAGATAATCAATTTCATCATCCTGCAAGTGACTACCCCCTCCATCGGATTTATACGAACTTTGATCTGAGCTCCTATATTTTGACGTTAAACCTCTACGATAAACCTCTGGATGTGCTTTACTTACATGAATTGCAACAGTTTTAAACGTCTCCTCACAAATATCACAGGTATTGACTCGAGTAGCACTATTTGGGCGACATGAATCAGAGTTTTGAGTGTTCTCGTCTGACATTTCAACATTAAATACTGCTACTCCAGAAATACTATACGGCAATATAATCTTCAACCATCAGTTGACCGTTCACTGCGTATATTTATACAGTAAAAGACAAAGTCCATATGGATCACATATCGGCAAATAGCACCTTAATCAGCATCCAATAACTTATTTGTTTAACCTACAAATCGCAACCATAACCATTAACAATTATGGTACACATCGACTCTATTAATTCCTGCACACCACCACCTTGAGAGAATATACAGCCACCAATGTTCTACCTGCTCTTATGCTGTTAGTCCTCCCTAATAAACAGCGTCTCGCATACCACCACGACACTGAATTTCCTTGATGAGTCGGCTGTGGCCTATACTCGTCTAGTTAGTTATTGTTGTTTTAAAGGGCGGAAATACGAGGTCAACTGTCCCTAAACCAATATCCGTCTGATACTAATTGTCTTGAATGGTATCAACCAACTGCACTATCAACATGTTCAAACCATCTGTACTGACTGCGCTACTGAATCGGATAGCTCCAACAACCCTCAGGTCTCCATTGATATGGGGGTTCATATCCCCGAAGTGTATAATGTTTCCTGTTTGTATTTCATATTCTAAATCATTACTTGACGGGTTGGACGCGCGGTACGAGGCGTTGGAATTAAGTTCGAATTTCCTGTAAAGGAACGAGGGTTCAAATCCCTACTCGACACAACTATTATTCCAACATTGGTTGCCAGCACTGCATCATGCTAGCTTCGGACCTCATTTTTATTTAGTGCCTAAATATATTACATGTCTGTAGCTTTACGAGGCTTTTTGTCAACAGGGATATTAATAATTAATAAGACCGCATTGAAGAATCTGTCGGAACAGTGGATGCTCTCTCTAAACGGCTTAGGTTCTGCCCGGGTAAGACCCGTTATTATTCTTCCGCGCAATCTCCAAGCCAACTAGGATAAGGTTCCCACGAGTTGCATCTCTAACAAGCCGGTGAGTTTACCTGTACGAGCACAAGGAGGGCCATGACTCTGCATATGACCAAGATGCCGACTCCTATTCCATCGTCGCTAGGAATCCAACAACACCAAGCAGATGAATTCTGATCTGAGAGTTGGATCCGAGTACACCCTGACTCGCGAGGCTAAACTGAAATGATTCCCATCCTGTAAGTAGTTTACCGTTTCTACTCCAGGTAAATCTAGAGATGATTCATAACTTAAGGCCACGGCCACTTCACAATAATCACTCTGAATTATGAATACACACTGTCTTATACACATACCACAATAACACAAGTTATTACATCAATTTTATATACGGTTTATTTATATACATAAATAATGGTTCCCGGTCAATGCATGTTTCTTTTTGTGCCTATTTGAATTTTTTTTAAATTTTCACTATATTGTGTAGTGTGCCCGTTTAGACCGAAGTCCAACGACCACATATGCATGTTACCGAAAATCAGTCAGCACGAGATTCCAAATATCTCAGGGCGCAATATGGGTGAAAATTACAACAAAAAAACAAGATCTAAATTGCTCTACTGATTTTCGGCTCGATGGAGCAATAAGGATAGAAGGGAGCTTTGAAAATACCACAATTCCTAAAAGAATCTCATTCTATTTATATTTAAAAATTCACTCTAAAATGCATTTTGATGCATGAAAAGTTTCATACATATTATGTACAAAATAGAATTATCAACGCATGAAAAACTATTTAATTTGAACCAATGCCAGGATATCAGTCCACTTGGCATTGTCTAAAAATGTATATACAACTGTATGTTGTTCAGCCTGAATCCTACTTGACTATATTTCACTTGTAGCAAAATCACATTTAACTAACTCACTTGTTTATCAAAATCACTGTTTGTTAATATGTTCCATTGTTTAAATAAATACCTATCACCTTCCAAGGATCAAAATTACATTCTAAATCGGTATGTTAATTGTCATAGCAATGAGTAATCACAACAAAATAAAGACTTGTAGGACATCTGAGATTATGAGAAAAAGTTATTGCATGAACTGTTCTCGATCCGATAACCATCATGAATAATATGATTCATTAAACTGTGAATTCCATTAACCAAAATATTTTCCAAATGTAAATTAAATCACAAAATATCAATTATTTAAACTTTAGCTTTCAAATATATATATGCCTACCAGTCAAGCTGATGATGAGGATGTTGAAAAGGTCTACGAAGAAATAGACGAAATTCTGAGGTATATCAAGGGTGATGAAAATGTTATAGTAATGGGAGATTGGAATGCTGTGGTAGGAAAAGGGAGAGAAGGGAAGATAGTAGGAGATTTCGGATTAGGTGAAAGGAATGATCGAGGAAGCAGGCTGGTAGAATTCTGCACCGAGCATGAATTGGTCATAGCTAACACCTTATTCAATAACCACAATAGAAGAATATACACATGGATGAGACCAGGAGATACAGGGCGTTACCAAATCGACTTCATTATGGTCAAGCAGAGGTTTCGAAACCAGATTTTGGATTGTAAAACATATCCTGGTGCTGACATAAACTCTGATCACAATCTGGTTGTAATGAAATGCAGATTAAAGTTGAAGAAACTGAAGAAAAGTCAAAAGCCAAAAAGGTGGGCAATGGACAGACTGAAAGAGACGGATGTAAACGAAAGATTCAAGAAGAGTATAAAGGAAGGACTAATGAAAAACCCTAAACAAACTTCAATTGCAGACGAATGGGCACTTTTGAAGAATGAAATAACAAAATCCGCAGAAGAAAACATTGGTAGGAAAGAAAGAATAGGTAGAAAACCGTGGATCACTCAGGATATACTAGAATTGATGGATGAAAGGCGGAAACACAAGAATCTAAGAGATGAAAAGGGGAAAGCAGAATACAGACGTCTGAGAAATGAGGTTAACAAGAAGTGCAAGGAAGCGAAAGAAGAATGGTTGAAAGAGAAATGTGCAGGTATAGAAAATTGTCTGAAATTAGGAAAAGTAGACACAGCTTATCGAAGGATTAAGAATACTTTTGGGGAAAAGAAGACTAAGTGCTGTAATATTAAGGACACAAATGGAAAGCCTCTAACAGATAGGGAAGAAAAGGTTGAGAGATGGAAAGCTTACATAGAGAGTTTGTATAAGGGAAAGGAGATTGAGAATCATGTAATGGAAAGGGAGGAGGAAATTGATGAGGATGCGAAAGGAGATTTAATATTGAGATCAGAATTTGATAGAGCTTTGGAAGACTTAAGCAGGAACAAAGCACCAGGCATAGATGATATACCTATTGAGTTGCTACGCTGCATAGGAGATGAAGGTCTGATCAGGTTATTTCACTTGGTGTGTAGGATTTATGAGACAGGTGAGGTACCCCCTGATTTCAAGAAGAATGTAATCATCCCTATACCAAAGAAAGTGGGAGCTGACAGATGTGAAGATTACCGTACAATCAGCTTGATTACTCATGCTTCAAAGATCCTGTCTAGAATAATTTACAAGAGGATTGAAAGGCAGATAGAAACGGAGTTGGGTGAAGACCAGTTTGGTTTCAGGAGAAAAGTAGGAACAAGGGAAGCTGTACAAAGTCTTAGGTTGATTTTGGAAGGTAGAATAAGGAAAGATAAGAGAACGTTCATGGCTTTTGTAGACTTAGAAAAGGCTTTTGATAACGTTGATTGGACTACATTGTTTGCCATTTTGAAATCGATTGGAATAAAGTACAGGGATAGGAGGGTGATCTACAATCTATACAGAAACCAGACAGCAGTCATTCGAGCTGAAGGACATGAGAGAGAAGCTGGTATTCTGAAAGGTGTAAGGCAAGGCTGCAACTTATCACCCATACTTTTCAATCTTTACATTGAACAAGCAATGAAGGAAATTAGAGAAAAAATTAAAGTGGGAGTGAAGATTCAAGGAGAAATAATTTCAACTCTGAGATTTGCTGATGACATCGTCATCTTGGCCGACAAGCCTGAGGATTTGAATGAGTTTTTGAATGGTATGGAATCCGTCTTACGGAAAGAATTCATGATGAAAATTAATAAATGTAAAACAAAAATACTGGAATGCAGCCGAAATAAATCAGAAACCTCTATGGAGATCAAATTGGCAAGTGAAAAGCTGAAGGAAGTAGGAGACTTCTGTTACTTAGGAAGCAGAATAACCAGAGATGGACGAAGCAAAGAGGATATAAAAAGTAGGTTGGCTCAGGCAAAGAAAGCATTTCTACAAAAAGGAATCTGCTGTCATCGAATATAGATTTAGGTATTAGGAAGTCATTTTTGAAAGCCTTTGTCTGGAGCGTGGCGCTCTATGGAAGTGAAACTTGGACTATTGGTGCAGCAGAAAAGAGGAGAATTGAAGCATTTGAAATGTGGTGTTACAGGAGAATGATGAAGATCAGATGGGTAGATAGGGTTACAAACAAAGAGGTATTAAGACGAGTGGGAGAGGAGAGATGTTTCTGGCGACTGCTAATGAAGAGAAGAGAGAGGTTGGTAGGACACATACTAAGACACCCAGGAATAGCAAGCTTAGTTATGGAAGGAAGGGTCGAGGACAAAAACTGTAGGGGTAGACCAAGGTTAGAATATGTTAAACAGATTGCCTCCGATGTAGGGTGTCGGAGCTATGTAGAGATGAAACGATTAGCTCAGGACAGGGAGGCATGGAGATCTGCATCAAACCAGTCAAAAGACTGAAGACTCAAACAACAACAGCTTTCAAATCATTGAAAAGATCAATCTGACTATTTCCACCAAAATAGTAACAAATATTATCATCCATAAATTATTAATCTTCATCTAAATATGAAATATTAACTTCCACAAAATTTAAACATTTATAAGGCTTGGAACTTCAATAAGATCACACATATCCTTGAGATGGTAGTGGCTGTTCATTAAATAACATTGACAATATAATCTTAAGCACCGGCCCATTCCACTAATGTGTCAACAATTACCTGATCACATTCATATTCGACTAACGGTAAGGTATCGTCAAAACTAAAACAATATTTATAACAAATCGGGTTGACAAATACTGGGGAAAATATGTAGAACACGAGAAAATCAAATATGAAATTTAACCATGATGGTTGCATGAAATAACCATTGGGTCATCTACTTCGACGAGAGTGTGATTCGTAATTATTTTATTTTTTACTTCCATATATTTTTTATCAACATATTTAAGCCATCTAACCATCACTATGGTTGATGCTTCACGTAATACCATATTCATTCATGTGACATTATTGCAGTATTTGAATAACAAAATTCACCTTTTACATACATAATATTTCTCCACATACCGGTATTATTATTCTTATCACACATTATTATTTAAATCAAGCCATCGCTTGTTATCCAACTGGAAGACTACTGTAGGAAGCTAGTAAGCTCCTCCAATAAGTTTACTACAAATTTCACCATCACAATAATTCATGGTATCTTTAAATCGTGTCTACTCATGGTCAACATTGTCATATGGTGACATTATCCGAATAATTTATTATTTATATAATTCAAGAAAACCACATTTGATACAGGCTTATTATATCCCATTTCGATTACCTTCCATATCTCCACAAGATTTTAATTTCCTAACGCAATTGTCAAATGCTTTAAACATCATTCTGTTACTTCAGAATGTGGACGTGCGTAAAACCACTAACCTTCGGAAAAAGAAACTATCCGAAGTAGCTATGCTGTTCCAAATATCAAACTTATAATCCACATAACATGACATGATTGTTATAAGTTACAAAATATTCATATAATTATTATTAATATCTTCCAAACTGAAATTTGCTTGACAAAACAACTCGAAAATTATCAAGCACGAATTTGTAAATAGGAAAATATCCATTCCTCAAACTAAATAAACATTAAGATGGTCTGATCCTTCGGCTGATGACCGTGATGTAAAAAATAGAAAATCAAACTAAGATGCTCATGATGCAGTCCATAGATTCAAAGTCTCTGAACACAGAACATGTCCAGACATAGGCCTCAAATGCCTCGTAGCCTAGTTTGCGACAGCAAACAACAAAAGAAAATTGTGTTGATATTTCTGTAGAAATGGAGAATTCCAAATACCTTAGCATAAGAATAATTCAAATGTAGCTTACATTCTTGTAGATGTTGAAGTCAACCTCCTGGTTGGTACCCGATTATTTCCATTCTTCAGTCCCATTGGACCGGTACTTAAATCCGCGTATCGGCCTCAATTTCTACCCGTGGTTAATCTATCAGCACATAACTGCTAAGTCCATATCTGACTCGAAATATTCTTGACTTGCAATGCCCATGATGAAAGTCATAATAGCTGTTGCTATTTGCATTATGGGGATTCGATCTCTAAGATCAATGGTTGAAAAACCAGATGTAACATTGATGCAACTGTGACACATTCAGTAATATTCTGATACTCTGACAATCCTATAATGCTTTGGTTCAGACCCGACGTTCCTGTCGTAATTTAAACCTATGGGTGAGATTATGCATCTCCCAGACAGCGTTAGACACAGCTGGTCCCGATCGTCGACTAAGTCCTGACTTTGGGAAAGGATTTCTCCAGCCCCCCCTACACTAGTACCGGGTGAGATTATGCATCTCCCAGACAGCGTTAGACACAGCTGGTCCCGTTCGTCGGCTAATTGGACTGACCAAGCAAGACTGGTATCTAATAAATACTGAGATGATGTCGTGGTTGTACTTATAGTTACCAAGACAGAGGCTTGCCTCTGGTGAATTGGAAACAAAATGTTCCAAGAGAATTAAATATGGATTTGTAGACTAAGTCTACCATATATCCGTTGCAGTTGCAATTCGCTAAGTATTGACTGCATGTCAAAGCCTAGCACTTGAAATTGCTTCACTGAAAAATATTCTAAGTTCCACTGAACGTAAAAACGACCAACACTTTTGACCATCACTTGGTCCGAAAATTTACACTTTGTGTAGAGTAACAGCGACCATGCGCTTAATATAAGTCGAATTATTAGCGACCATGCGCTGCGTAGAAGTAAAGTTACGAAGTGTCAGCGCTATGAAGAAGTGAGCTTACGAAGTATCAGCGACCGTGCGCTGTGAATAATGAACTATAGAGCCTAGCATGGTCCCCAATTTATACTCCCACGGAGCTACTCGCTGGAGTCCACGCCACATCTCTGACGTCACAGCGAAGGAATTCCTCAATCACAAAACAGTCAATATCTCGGCTTCTGTTGATCCAATTTCTTTCTAATATATTTCATTCTTCTTCTTTCTCCGTGCCAGAAAAATGATGTGCTTCCCATGTTTCCAAAACATCAGGAAAAAATTAACCAAAATATAGCCTTAATGATGACGCGGCATGCGTCACTAGCATCTCTGTTGCCTGCATATTCCTTCGAAAATCTTCGAGAATAAAATCCGCGCGCTATTCAAACTTGTGCCTGGACTTTAAATATGTGCCTGGGACCTCAAATATGCACTAGTGCATAAGGGCACTGTAGTGGTGTAACACCCATATAAAAATAAATAAAATAAATTATTATAATCAACTATTATTATAAAAATGAACGTTTGTTTGTTCGTCCCTTATGCGTACATATACCATTCATCCGATTGCGATCAAATTTCGGTGAGTTGTTGTGCACACGCCCGGAATAGTTATAGGAGGCATATTAAATCCAATTTACAATAGATTATGCGCGAGTAGCTTCAACAAAATGGCGCGCGATTCGTTTCAACAAAGTCCCATATGCATACCTGCCAACTTTTGAAAAGGGCTATCAGTAAAACTCACGCGCGACAAAAAATTAACGATTTTCGACATACCCCGGCTTGACGAAAATAATAATAATTCTGGGCTACAAAATACAATAATTCATGCTTTAAACAGGATACTTCAATGAAATCATATCTACTTACTATGATTTGTAGATGAACATAACAATCAAGAAGAAATCCATGTTAATCAGCAGCAGGCGTGGTGAATATTGGTTTGGAGCAGACATAACAGGACTTCCTTGATAGATTAAGCTGATATACGATAATTGAAAAAGGCTTTAAACAATAAAACTTGTTTAACGTAACACAGGCAAGAAATAATATAATACACACTGCAAATCACATGCTAGTTCGACTTTTAAGTCATGGTTGTGGCCTTTTTAGCTTCCTGCAAACATTCTTGAGAAAATGTTTTGTCATAACAGGGACCAGAACGCCTGGTCTTCAAAATAGAAATAGACTCCAGAGATTCATTGGACATGGATGACCTGAACAGTGTTCTATTTTTCTTCACAAGGCTAAAAATAACGTTCACATTCTGCATTGCTATGGGGTATGGTGAGAATAGAGAGCAATACTCTAGAAATTCGGTTATACTTAAGAAGTCCATCGGCTCCACGAATTCTTGATATTTGTGCCCAACTGGAATCACTTGCAGCATCTTGATGTGCAGCCAAAGTGTCATCTACCTGAAGAGCTGTGAACTGCCTCTGAAGCTCATTCACCACCTCATCTGTAGTTTCATTCTCTTCCTTGCATAACATGATAGGAAACTTTTCCAAGAAAAAACGAATGGAAGATAACTGTGCATCTTCAATGTTGTCTAACCTAGCAACTTGAGCATTCTTTAACACGTCATCCTTGAGTGGAAACTTGTTGATGATGTAGTCACAGGCAGTATAAAAGTAGTTTCTCACTGATGAAAAGAAAAGGGATTTATCTGTATCCGGTCCGTTCTGAAGGCACTTAACGACTTCAGATGATGCATTTTTGCCATTTTATTTACAATACATGTCGTTTTCGTGCGACCACAACTATATTTCTTTGCAACTTCTGATGTGGGAAACATCGTCTTAAATAAAGCACCAGCATGATCAGCCGCACTTAAGGGCACATTGTGTTCCACCAAAAAGGAAGTAAACAGACACTCGGCCCTAATTACGTCACTGTCAACGTTTCCAGACTTAGCAAAAAAGGTGTTGATTTTCTTGCTTATCTTCCTTCGATTTAACATAACTAATGTGTTTACCGCACTTCACATGATTACTTAAATCGTTTTTTCCACCATGTGCAATATTAATATCACACCCACATACCGTGCAAAAGGCAAATTTTTCTCTCTTTCTTGATTTTAGTATGCACGGAAAATCAACCGAGTATGATTCTTTAAATGTCTGGAAGTACTGTTTCTTGTTGGATTTGTTCATTCTCGATATCTACTAAAACATCGAAAGGAACCTGGATCACTGAACGTCACATAAAATTATAACATAAAACACTTAAGACAGCCAACACTTCATTAAAACATGTCAAGACACACAAAGCCATTAAATGAAAACGACGCCAACCTCGTGAAGAAAGAATATGCACATGGTAGAAAAAAAACACACACACACGTGGAACGAATGTAATTAGTCGAAGGAATACAGGAAACTGCGAAGCACGAAGTTATAGCACAAAAACTCGAACGCTTCATTAAAATATGCCATAACCTTAAAAGACGAAAACATTCAAGGAACGCCAACTTCGCGAACAATGAACAACTAACGTGGTCAAAGAATATGGTTTAAATCGCAACGAGCGAACGGAGCGGAACAAAGAATATGCGAAGCAGAGCCTATCGACACATGGAAGAAGGGTTATCCCGGCTTCAAATTCAATTACAAATGACGACACAACCACCACACGGTTAAAAGTACGAATCATATCAAAGAACGAGCTATCGACTATCGTGGACTTGCCTCCGACCCACGCAAACAATCGATTGTACGGAAGTGGGCGGTATTATCGAATGTAAATTATCGTTTCAAATTTTTGTCCGCAAAATCGTAAAATGACACCGTTCATCCGTAAAACCGTAAAATGCTGCAATTTCCGTAAATTTTACGGATAAACCGTAAAAGTTGGCAGGTATGCATATGCCATTCATCCGATTGAGATTAAATTTTGGTGAGCTGTTGTGTATACTCCACCGAAGGTATCTGACTTAGTAAATCCATTTTTCAATAGGTAGCGCACGAGTAGATTCAACAATTGGGTGACGGCGCGCGAATCGTTTAAACAAAGTCCCCTATTCGTCAAATAACATTCCTAAGATTGCGAAGAAACTTTGGTGAGTTGTTAAGCACGCTCCCACGACTGTTTCTGAGATAGTTGACACGGGGCTGGCCAGGGTGGATACTTACCTGTTTTCAAGAGGTCCGCGTAGCTATCTGCAAAATCACCTCCAGATGACATGCCCCAATAGAAGAACACCAAAAGGGGTGGAAGGAAGGTGGAGAAGGGGACAAGGCACAGGCTATTCTACAGACACATCCGATAACTAATGGAATTGTCCCCGACGAAATGATGCCACAACAGTCGCTTAGTATTTAAAATAAAATTTAATGTCAAAATTTAAAAGAACACTTCCACCAGAAAACAGAACATGCATCAGCCAGCATAAATTAGAAAAAAAGGTAAGAGACGGCTTAACATGCTTGCTTGCAAAGCAAAAAAAAAAAAAGAAAAGAATTAAATTAAAATTAAAATGTTAAAGCCCAAAGGATTAAAAAAAGATACAGGCATAATTAAATGAGAAAGGGCTTGATAATTTACAAGGGAATGCAATACCGATCCGACATGCAGAGATCCAGGCCACGACGCAAAACGAAAAATTTAAAATTAAATTAATAAAATAAAATATGACCAACTAAGAAATCCCCGATAATCGTGACAGAGAAAAACACAGGAACATTCACCAAAACCACAAGGTTAAACCAACAAGGATAACAAAAACATATTAAGCTAACACCACAACAGGTTTGAGTTTCCCGGTCGGCGCCAAGAGACTGCTCCCAAGACCAGAATGCACCCGGGCGAAACAAAAACAAAACATGGCCACCAGAGCAGATGACCGCATGTCAAATCGAATTACGGCAAACAATTAGCATTAAATTAATTTAAAATCACCAGAGAGAACCAAAGGGGGAAAGAATTACGCTTTAACACTATTGACATGAGGCTGGTGCATCGGATCGTAAAATAAATAAATAATAGGGCAATTCCAAGGACTGCCAAAAACTAAATAAATAAAAATTCACAACGTAAAATAAACTAGAAGCGTGTCTCCAAAGGTACGAAGAAAACAATAAAATTTTTCATATCTGGAAACATTAGTAAAGGCGAAAAATTAGGCCTACCAGGTGAAACAAAATACAGAATTAAAACATTAATATAAGGCCAATATCGGAACTCCATAACAAAAAAAAAAAAAAAATTAATAACGTACCTTAAATCTTTTATGTGGAGACACAATAAAAATAAAATAATTAACACATTTTAAATAATATAAAAGATATGAACTGCCTGAACATTGCAGCGGAAGTACACCCAAGCTGTTTCGATCATCCACGAGGCTTTCCTTCTTGTAGCCAGTAAATAAACAGACCACACGTCATCTTCACGGCAAATTAAGAAATAAATGCCTAGGAGCACAGACATTTCCTTAGTTTCCTTTTAATATATATATATATTTCGTAGAGGCTAGGGGCGAAGCCCCCAGCACACGGAGAGATATTCCTTCACACCAGCGGCCGGCTTGTTTTCTTGATGATAGACTATCAATCTCACAAGATGGCGGAGAATCACAAGTCAAAAACAGCATTGCATTCATGTTAATGTAATTGTCCAATCACAGCTTGACACATCAAGCAACAATGTGATTATTATGTAATTAATTTGGCAGTATCATGTATATACAGTCTTTTGTTCCATGACGTAGAATATAATATCCTTCAAACATGACTCGAATAGGATGAAACCAGAAGACACCACAAACACACTCTATCGGTGGAAGAAGCAACTCCGACTAGGGACGTCGATAGATGCTACCATCTCGTGTTCACAATCGGAACCAAGTCACCAGGCGGGCGCTTAAAATGGCAAGGAACACTAGTATACAGGGAAGATGGATTTTAAAAACGTTGGGACGGGCATTTGCACGTAACAATAGTAAACCCATTTTACAAAAGTTTAGAGGCAGTTAACAGAAAAAGATATAAATATTGTGTATCCAACAAAGTAACAACGCCAACACATTCTTTTATTTGCTTTGCAACGCATGTCGGGTACTATATATATTAAATATTCAATAAATAAATAAATAAATAAATTAATTAATTAATAAAAGTTAAATAATGAATAAATAAATATATGTTGAATAACAATAATACACATAAATAATAATAAATAATAATAATCACACATTTTGAATTAAAAATAAATAATCGATATGCAATAAATAATGTATAAATACATAAATTGTAAATAAATAGATAATATTAAATACCTAAATAAATAATCAATACAAATTAATAATAATAAATCATTATTTAATTTGTCCACGTTACGAGGATAACCACAACCCTGTGACGTCACGCAACAGGTTTGGTCTTGTTTGAAACGGTAACGTGAATCCTGCCTCCTGCGAAAACCTGCCATGTTAACTCTGGACAGTTCCGCCCCTTAAAACAACAATAACTATCTAACTAACCGCCACCCGCATGGTCGTCATGATAATGTGAACCTACAAGTTGGATAATAATAATAGACTAGTAATCGATAATAAATATTAAATCAATAAATAATAATAATAATAACAAATAAATTAATAAATAAAATATTAAATAATTAATAAATATTAAATAATAAAAATAAATAATAAATATTAAACGAATAATAATCCAATAATAAATATTAAATAATAAATATTAAATACTAAATACATAAAAATAGTACAAATAAATAAAAATAGTACAAATAATCATCAATCGGCCATGTTGCATCGACCACTCGGGCTATCCTGTCGGGACCACTATGTGTCATGTTACATGACTTAGCGGAATCCGCTCCGAACCTCACCTATACCTGGTAAAGCACATCAATAAAAAGAAATTTGAAAATAGATGGAGGGGAGGGAGAATTTTCGTTTGAGCCCTCACGCGACTTTCTCCGATTACGCGAATGGATGATATCCACTAGTTTCGGAAATCTCGGTTCGATGACTTTGTAGTTATTCAATAATCGATAATCAATAAATAATAACACTAAATAAATAAATATTAAATAATAAATAAATCGAAGCATAAGTTGGAAAAGAACAGAAACTGACCAAGGGAGGTCAACATGGATGAGTGCGGCGAAAGTAAGTGGAAGCAATGGTGGACTTTTGTGTTAATTCTAATTAAATTTGGAAAAATCTGTTTGGAATTTTAGAGAATTCTGCGGGTGAGGATGGTGCAGGTTCGGGGTAGGGAGTAGAGAAGGGGCTATGCAAGGATCTATTGTGATCGAGCCAGGAGATGGTAGTTCAACGCGTTGCGACGAGATGCGGGGGGGACTTGCAGTATGCATGCGCGGTCCGTCTATTCCAAACCTAAATATATCGGCTATGCCCATGCCAATGGCTGTTATCGCAGCAGACAACACGCAACCAGTCGAAGAAGGGTTGTGCTGAGTGAGTGAAGCAAGTAGTGACCAACTTAATGTTTTGGAATGCGCGATACGCAGTGAGCGGGAAGACATCTGCAGTTCAAACCCAACTGCCATCTACTGGCGCGATATCAATATCGTAACGTTTGAAAATCTCGCCTTCTTAGAAGATCCTAGGTGTGCATGCACCCTAAAAATCCTTACCTCTGCTTCTCTTACTCTCTACAGCCAAATGTATTAACCTCTTAGGTAATCTCACATCCCATTCTCACCACTGAACCCAACATCTAAGTCGGCTCACACGAAAAACTTTATCTAACGTGTCCATTTCTATCTCAATCTTTAATTACACATAACGAGAATGCATACACCTCCTGCCATTGTTACCACCTAATCGTCCCAGCAATAATTAGTGCTACCCTCATATCAGTTACCTCTAGCTTGGGGAGACTCTGCTGAAAACTTTTATTCTCTCCTACTGCATCGATTTCAAATTAATGTTGTGATCATATATATCCCGTCAAGATATAGCAATGTCTAAGGTTTGAAGGCCATAACTTGAATGGTTTTTGAATTTTAATTTTTAAAGTGGCTTTTAAAGGCATTTTTGAAAACCAACTTCTGGTACTCAGATATCTTTTTTTACAATTCAATTTCTTCAGACACAGTAACAGGACATAGTTTAAGAGTTCTGTGCATTTATGTTATGAGAATGTTTGTTTATTTACCCTTAGTCCGTTTTTCAAATTACAATTCTTTTTTAAATAATTTTTTAAAAATGTCATAAAAATCATTGAAACTGCATATCATTTAATATTAATGCACAGAGGTATGCAAATACCACATCGACTACTTCCTGAAAAAAAAACTGCACTGAGATTGGTTAATATTTAGGATAAAATAGTCGGTATTGAAGTTAGAAAATCAAATATTCAGGAAATTTTAAAATGTTTGTTGATATCACTAGTTCAGATTTTTATCACCAGGAATATTTGAATGAAAAGCAAAGAGCCAACTTAGGAACAAAAATTGTCCGATTGGTGAGGCCATGGCCGTGTTTGATGGTGATAACATCAAATACTATCTTTGACAGTTCACTATAATTTATGAAACTTTCCCAAATTCTTTAAAATCCATAAAAATTGAAATAATCAAAAAACCACCAAACTTTTCATAGATTCCATAATTTTCTCCTTACACGTCACCTATCTTAGAAGTCGTTTTGTGTGGTTCAGCACAATCCCTACAGGCAAACGCTGAGACGGTCCATTATCGTAGGCCAAGGCCGTTTCTCCTCATTGCCGAGTTTGTCACATTAATTCATTTAACGCTCATAGATTTCTTCGATGAGGTTGATGTCAGAAAAGGCTTCCGGCCGTAAAAATCACACCATCACATAAACTGTCATCAGATCTCGTCCCCAATCTCTCACTTTAAGATCTATAACTCTGACTCCATGCATCTACTCCTACGCTTACCTCTGATTCTCTTACCCTCTACAGCTGAGTTTAACGTATACTAAAACTTTGATATTATATTCCCATTGCTGTCTAAAGCCACTCGGGTTTTAAACCATTTTACTCTCGACCAATGCTTGTACTCTCTCCTTTCTGTGTGCACTCTCAACCCCAAGACAAGCTTTGCACAGTATCCCTATACCTTATGTTTATATGATCTTTCACATCAACTCGTTGGAATTTCTCATTAATTATTCCCATGTATTTGCACGCAAGTACCTTATCCTAGAGTTGTTAAACCATAAACCCATAGGCCACAGGCAGGGCTCCTCTCGATCATCCTCCCTGTCGGCTTTCCATGGTTAACTCTTGATCTCTTCTAACCCAACAGTATTAGAGTACCCTTGGTCTAGGGAGTCTTTTAATGTTCTTCCACATACATGCAAACCTACTCACACACTTATCTACCACATAGTACAGAGAGTTCCATGGTTACACTTATTTCATTCTTGCAGAATATTATAGATCACAACTGAGAACTGGCATATATTAACAAATACACAGCGACTCTAATAATTCCCACATACTACAAACCTGGAGAATATACAGCCCCCAAATGTTCTGCCTGCTCAAATGTAGTTCGTCCTACCATTTAGACAGCGTCTCACCACCACGATGCTGAATTTCCCTGATGAGTCGGCTGTGGCCTATAGCCCTCTGATACTACAAGTATTCACTGGTATCACCCTACTGCGCTCTCATATCATGTAATAGCTGATTTCTCCTGTTTCATTTCTCTTGCTCTAGTGTTATACGATATATGCAAGTGCTTCATTATGTGATTGTTATTTTCTTTCATATTCAATTTCCTGTTTTTATATTTTGATACCTTTGACACGAATAATAATATACTGCTCTCTCAACACTTTCGAAGCATCTATACTGACCACCCTACTGATTCGGATTGATCCAGAAAACCTACGGAGGTTCATATCCTCGAAGTGTATAAGGATTCGTGTTCTTATTTCATGGTGTAAATAATCGTCGGGTTGGCCGAGCGGTATAAGTTCAAATGTCTAGTATAGGATGCTAGGTTTCAAATCCCTCACACCACACAACTATTGTTCCAAGTTAGGTTGCATCATGCTAGCTTCAGACATTGTATTTTCATTTAGTGCCAAAATATATTACAAGACTGTTCGCTTTACGAGGGATTTTGTCAAATGAGATATTAATTATTAGTAAGACCACTTTGAATGATCTCCACGTATTATCTGTCGGGGCTGTGGATGCTCTCTCAAAAGGCTAAGGCTCTGTCTGGGTAAGAGCCATTATTGACCGTTCCTCACAACCACTAAGCCCATTAGGATAAGGGCTAGGGCTCACAGATGACCCCATCAACGTTATCTACACATCATTCCAGAAGTAGTAGCTACACCACATCTCTATCCAATCATTCTAGAGCACACTTCATCTGGCGAGTTATCGAAAAGAGTCAGCTCTGTTATAGTTTGGACACCCAGGAAACTCCTCTGAGCTCATGAGTTGCTGTTACTCTCCTCGGGTATAAATCATCCCTACTCGCACCTCCCCGTCCATCATCTCCTAGTCGCCTAGGGACCACTCGGCTGGTTTCGGGGGTTGTCAAAACGGCTTTGGCTTTCCTAGCCCTACATACCAACATCGATAATAATTACTCCCCTTTGAATACAGGTTGGATAACCTGTTCGTTTCCAAAGAGTCCATGATCTGTCAGATGGGAGCGCGACTCCATCATTCCCATAGGTTTACTCATGTTATTTTTAGCAGGTTCAAGAAATACAAGTGAAGCAGGTTGCTTGCTCCTGCATACACATAATGTTCCCACGAGTTGCATCTCGAAGAAGCTGGTGAGTTTACCTGTCCGAGCACAAGGAGGGCCACGACTCTGCGTATGACCAAGATGCCTACTCCTATTCCCTTGTCACTAGTATTCCAACAACACCAAGCAGATATATTCTGATTTGAGAGTTGGATCCGAGTACACTCTGACTCGTGAGGCTAAACTGAAAATATTCCCATCCTGGAAGTAGTTTACCATTTCTCCTCCAGGTAAATGTAGAGATGATTCTAACTTAAGACCAGGGCCACCTCCTTTACAATTATCACACTGAAAAACAAATAAACACTTTCTTATACAAACACCACAATAACACAGGTTGTCAGATTAATTTTATATACGTAATATTTATATAAACAAGCGATTACCGGTCAATAATGTGTGATTTTAGCCTATTTTCATTTTTGAAAAAGCAAGCTTAAGAAAACACCTTTTTGTCAGTGTGTGTGTCCAACTAATAAAGTCTAAACGCCTGCAGGATTTCTATGAAACGCGGTAAGTGGCCGACCTCTACCGTGCCCTTCAAATTTTATTACGTCTCTCCAGTCTAACATGGCGGCTGTGCGGAAATATTTCACCGGCATTCTATACCTCCGAAACGTTTAAACATATAACCCTGAAATATTGTACTGTATTAAAGTCACTACTAGAAGTTCACCTACGAAACTTTAATAACCTGTTATGTAATAAACGAAAATGGCAACCAGGCGAAGTTGAATCATATAAGAAGACGTTTCTCGCGATTCATCCATCCGAGCGCAGAAAAATATGGTACAGCAAATGTTTATCCACATTGTAATGCACTGACATCTAAGTTAGTTATTTCTATTGTTTACCTAACCGCAAGATGGCAGCTGTGCGAAATTTTAAAATTAAGTTTTTATTTTTTCTGTCCTAATCATGCGATGGAACTCAACGTTTGAATAATGAACCTACGTAATAATTGCCATCTAATAATACATAACTCTATAGCCTATCTTATATATAAAAGTAAAAGTCTGTATGTGGGTATATATGTATGTATGTATGTACGTATGTATGTGGATGGGTGGATTTGTTCCATATATATATCTACACCGTTCTACCAATCTCAACCAAATTTTGCATACACATAGTTTAGGACCCAGAAGGAACGGCTGGCTACATGAATTTTCGATAGTCTTTCTCATTCTTCTAATTTCGGCCTGTTTGCACTCGAGCAAATGCTAATAAAGTCAGAAAATAAACTGATAAAGTAATGGCAAGGCCGGCCATCTCCATGGCAACAGTAGCTCAGGACGGGACCACCAAGTTTCCATCTATCTCGGTAAGAGGCCATGCTACACCCACTGCCACATCCCTCCAAGCTGCTTTAAACTGCCTGACCGTTTAACACAAGATAGGTTGCAGCACCAGCCCACTGTGATCGCCGCGGCATTTTCACTGCCAGCTGGATCGCATCCCTCCTGGCTGCTTTAAACTGCCTGCCCACTCAACACTCAGACGCGTACCGGATAATCTGTATATTAATTCACCATTAGGTTGCAGCGCCAACCTACCGCGGCTTTTTAAGGGGACGATACAAGAAACGAAGGGTTTTTAACTTCGGAGGCTTAATATCGAGATTGAAAAAACGCGAATACATGGCACTAAGTGAGTTCTTTTGTTATTCAAGCAGCATAAGGTATATGATATTAATTCAGACACATACTTACGAGCAAATTTTCAGTATAAAGGAAAGCGAAAAATACAAAACGAAGGGTTGTTAAGTATTGAGGCTTAATATCGAAATTGAAAAAACGTGAAAACATGGCACTAAGCTAGTTCTTCTGTTATTCAACCAGCATAAAGATTATGATATTAATTCAGACACATACTTACGGGCAAATTTTCAATTTAAAAAGAAAGCGAAACATACATGATGGTGGAGGGGATTGTTTTCAAGGGGTGAAATATCTATAGCTCATTTGCCCGTAATTATACGATAATAAAAATACAACTACTTCCAACTAATTTAAATCTAACTTACATACTAGACGAGATGAAAAGAATAAGGACAATAAAAGACAGGGAAAATAAATCCCTCCGCCCACCGAAGAATGCGATGTTGATTAATTTAGTGGCTTTGGAACATCGTGCTCATGTAGCCCCGTGTACTTGGCGGTGTGTTGAATTTGTCTGATAACCCGTCTTATTGTGATGGCTGTATTAGTGTGTGTATTTATAAGTCAAGTGAATTGTCCGATGGTAACTCATGAAATGAGATTCCTCGGCATTCAAACTTGCCCTGTTCTGATATACAAAAGCACACAAAGCAGTACGCCATCATAAAATACAAAACACAACTTCACCATTAATATCAATACAAAACAAATGTCTGTAACAGTGACATGAAAAAGCGGCGATCACAGTGGGTTGGTGCTGCTCTTAGCGTCTATATTTGGAAACGAGGTTGTACGCATAAACCAATATTGTAATCGTTTAATGGGCAGGCAGTTTTAAGAAGCCAGGAGGGATGCGATCCAGCAGGCAGTGGCCACACCATTTATTATCTAAAGCACGATAAAAACATTAGAAATCTGAACGCAATAAAAATCTGAAACCGTATCTCTTTTATTAACAGTAGTCGTACTAGGGAAATGAAATTAAAAAAGAAATACATTGACAAACCCTGCATTCGACATACTATTGCAGATTGTTATTAAAGTAGCATTATTTTCTTTGTGATTAGATTTCGGATGATAAAGACCAAACTGTAGCTACGGCGGTATTAACCCAATTTGCCACCAGGACCGATTTGGCGGTAGTAACACAGAATGACACCAGGTACCGCAACGGACAGTGACAATCCAAATATATTAGTGTTGACCAAAGAGGATATAAATAAAGTGATGACTAAGGCTAGCGGTAGCCATAACTACAGTTTGGTTATTGACAAACAAGTGCTGTTCATTGTACATGTATCTGATCTCCTATTTCTTCAAATAAAAAGTGTGTTCATCCCACATTTTGCTGATTTCCTATGTATGAGTCATTTTAGTGCTTACTGACGAATGCTATTGAATAATGGTGTAGTTATCACGAATTCTAATCACCTTGAACTCAGCTATAGCATTTCAGAGATCATTACGGTATGGGTTTAGAGAATATATTTCTTATCTTATGAAATACTTTAGGGGCTAAAGAAGCCTAATGTGTTCTCAATCAATGCATCGTATTTGACATTATACTGGGATTATACGTTGCTGAATTTACTTTAACTATGTGAGATAGGTTCGTTGGTTCGTCTGTTTAGGGGCAGCGACAACGCCGTCATGCAGCCCCGTGTACTTTGGATGTGTGTAGAATCTGCCTGATAACCGGTGTTAATTGTGATGATTGTATTATTGTGTGTTGTATGTAATTCAGGTAAGGACTACAGACAGTCAGTTTTAAGTAGTTCCTACTTTTTCTACCAAATGCTACCGTCAACGACATCTAGCTGCAGACTTGGCTAATAGATACCCCTGTAACCAGACGGCGACCCTTGGAACTTAATAGCGCTAATCAAATTTTACATTCACACGAGTGTAGTTAGTGGAAGGCTCTTTTACATCACATAAATCTATGTCCTATGACATGGGCCCACCGGCTTTACTTCCCCTCCGAAGGAAGGCATACTGAAGGATTTTTAACGCTCTTCAAATCTCCGATGACTTCCGCCGGGTTTTAACCCGCGACCTTGGCCATAGAAGCTCAGCATGCTACTAAATACGCCACCAAAGCCGCTCAATATGAGATAATAGGAATGTAAATACAGCAATACTATTCCCTAATATGCAGCTATTGTAGCCTACACACAGCTTTATGTACATGAATAAGCCATTTCTCATTAATCACACAATTCGTGCGGGGTTAAAAATCGTAAGTATATTTGACTCCAAAATGATGACTTTATATTCCAAATATTGAATAATTTAAATATTGTTTCCTTTCAAAAAGGTAGATGCAACAATTTAAAAATGAAAGAGAACTATGTGAACAAGACGTCTCAATTACACCCATTACAAGAGCAATAAAGACTATCAGGAAAGTACCGTAATTGTGAGACTGGGTCCTTGAGAAATGTGCATATACATCCCTTTTTGTTATTGATGCATTCTCTACTACGTTATTGTATTCCACAGTACCTTTCGCCTAGATTTACAATGAGTTAATGTGGCACTTGATTAACTTCAGAGCCCAAGATAACTATGTTTTAAACTCACTTAGGGGCAAAGTGAATATACCTTGCGTAATATATTGGCATGTATCTTCCTATATCATGTAAATACACCTCTCGGGCAACGCCGGGTAAAATAGCTAGTAATATATAAATCTAAAAATACGCTGGAAAAGAACCTTAACTGACCAAGGGAAGTCAACAGAGATGAGCTCGGCGAATGTAAGTGGACGCAATGGTGGACTTTTGTGTTAAATCTACTTAAATTTGGAAAAATCTATTCGGAATTTTAGGGCATTCTGGGGGTAGGGGTTGTGGGAGATAAGGGTAGGTGGTAGAGAAGGGGGTATGGAGCCATCTACCATAACAATTGGGAATTCCGCCAATTTAGAAGATACTTTAAGTTCGCATGCGCACTAAAAAATCCTTAATTTCGTGGATGGGGGTAAATTTTATCTTAGGGCGAAATGACTTGTCCTAAAGAGGATATGGAGCCCTTTCGTTTGAGCCCTCACACAGCTTTCTACGGGATGTATTGCGGGTTGCCTGTTCAGTTACCCCTCAGATAGGACCTCTGTACTGACGAGCACGGGCAATTGAACACCAAGTAACTAGCGATGTGTTTGTTCGTTCATGTGACCCTAATTAATTCACGTTATAATTGCCTGGTTGGAATATGTAAGTGTTACCATACTTCACTATTGAACACATTATTTAGGGCCTCACCGATTGTGTAGATGACTGATTTACCTGGCAAACAGCACTTACAGTATGTTATAATGTCTGTTATAATGTACAGAAGCTGGTAACCCTTTTATAACCTCACTAAGCAGCGCACACTTATCATCCAACTCTCGGCATACCACTGCATGCCTCTCCTCTAGCGTCGCATATTTTAACTGGCACAATTTTTTGCGAACGTTCACTTTTCTCACCACAGTGGCGTAATCCTCCTCCCCTGAATTAGTTTTTAAAAATTCTCTACCTGTAATTAGATTGCACTATGCACACAGCATTTCCAAAATAATTTCTGGGCCTCTATTGCCAAGTATCTCTATATATATAAAAATGAATGTTTGTCTGTTTTTTCTGAATTTCCACGAAAATTTGCGATATTTGCGCGTTTCAGACTGTTTTATGACGGATGCGCGCAAAAATAAATTTTTTGTCTGTCTGTCTGTCTGTTTGTTTGTCTGTGGACAATTTTTTGAGTCCTTATAACTCAAGAACGGCTGGATGGATCATCGTAAAATTTGATACAGATATCCATCAGAGGCACGACACTAATCATTGATGTAACTCTTCTCCGTACCTCTAATAAAAGGGGGCCTACCCCCTTAAAATAGATGCTGAAATAGGCGTAGAAGGGTGAGACCCCCAAAACCACATTTTAAGGCCCTAAAACCAACAGTTTTTGAGATATTCCCAGAAAACTAATTTCACTTAATAAACGATGAAAGAATGCAAGTCGATAACCATAGCAACACAATCTCAGAAGTCCATCTATTGCTGTAAGACGCAATGCCATTCCATTCATTACATTACTGTGAAGGTTTGCAGACGGCTATAAGGTTATACCGGATCCAAATTAACCTGAAATATTCATCAATACATATAATTCGCTTAAGGGGGTCAAGGGGTACTCTAGAATTTTTTCACGCGATTTACACGTGTGGGTATGGTACGGAAGGTCTATTATATCCCTATCCCTATACTGTTATATTATTATTATTATTATATGTTGGCATGTCAAAGAACCCATTTAAATTCAGTAGGCCATGTTCATAATGGCAAAATTATTCTCGGGAGTTTCCGCCAACACAAAGTTCATCTTTTCTCTACTAGAAAGCGCTATAGTGTTCAAGGAGCTTAGATATCGAACCTCTTTCACTTTCATAGTGATTCAAGGAACAACGAAATTCGACATGCAAGCTACCCTCTGGGTGTCAAATTACAAAAGCTTGCACCCGGCATCCGAGGCCATACGATATTATTATTATTTATTATTATAATCATTATCATTATTATTATTATTATCATCATTATTATGGCGTACAACGGCGAGACAAAGCTCATTTTCAACCCCTTGGTGTCAGAAACAAAACTCGGGGCCCCAAGAGAGCCGTAAAGGGTCCCCGAAAAATTCATTTTAAGGCTCTCAAACCAACAGTTTCTTAAATATTCCCAGAAAACTAATTTCATTCCATAAACTAATTAATGAAGGAATGCAAGCTAGCAACCATGACAACAGTATTCGAGAGGTGACATCCAACTTTACATCTAATTCTGCAAAAAGTAATGCCACTCCATTTATTACATTTCTGTGAAAGTTTGCAAATGGCTATAAGTTTATCACGGAACCAACTAAAACTGTAAAATTCGTCAATGCACTTAAGGGGTTCAAGGAGTACCCTAGATATTTTTCACACGACTTACACGTGCGACATGTCATACAGAAGGTCTATTATATCTCCAAACACCAAAATTATTTTCAAATAATCCTGATTTGAAATAGTAGACTATTTTTTGCTGCTTTTAGGAATTTGGGCCATTGGAGGCTAAAATCCTGAATTTTCATTTTTTTTTTCATTTTTTTATAAAAGGGGTCTTCCTGAGGTTGGGCACTTGACACAACGGTTAGGGTCAGTTTGTAAGTGACGTGTATTGCGATTCATCTATGAGGTTTTCAATTTCATTTTCACGTCAGGAAGAACACGTTAGGTAAATTTAGTTCGAGAGCACATTTTAACTAATCATTTTTCTTTGTCGACAAAAAGGTTCCAAGCCCCTAACCTTTGCAACAGTAGCTCAATTGAAAACGTCTGATTATTAATACCGAAGACCGTTCGAAGAATGGGTACTTCTGCTATTTGTGTATAAATGCGAGTTACAGTATGTGGGCGTCACGATACGTCATTAATTATTTTATTAAAGAAATTATGCAGCCTTAAATATTTACCCTTGTCAGTCTTGGAATGCAGCCGAAATAAATCAGAAACCTCTATAGATATCAAATTGGCAGTTGAAAAGCTGAAGGAAGTAAGAGACTTCTGTTACTTAGGAAGCAATATAACCAATGATGGACGAAGCAAAGAGGATATAAAATGTAGGTTGGATCAGGCAAGGAAAGCATTTCTGCAAAAAAGGAATCTGTTGACATCGAATATAGATTTAGGTATTGGGAAGTCATTTTTGAAAGCCTTTGTCAGGAGCATGGTACTCTATGGGAGTGAAACTTGGACTATTGGTGCAGCAGAAAAGAGGAGAACTGAAGCGTTTGAAGTGTGATGTTAAAGGAGAATAATGAAGATCAAATGGATAGATAGGGTTACACGCGAAAAGTATTAAGACGAGTGGGAGAGGAGAGATGTTTCTGGCGACTGCTAATGAAAAGAAGAGATAGGTTTGTAGGACACATACCAAGAAACCCAGGAAAAGCCAGGTTAATTAAGGAAGGAAGCGACGAGGACAAGAACTGTAGGAGTAGACAAAGGATAGACTATGTTAAATAGATTGCCTTGGATGTAGGGTGTGGTAGCTATGAGATGAAACGATTAGCTCAGTACAGGGAGGCATGGAGCGCTGCATCAAACCAGTCAAAAGACTGAAGACTCAAAACAACAGCAGTCTTGCTTTTTATCTTTGTGCCGTGGAGTGAAGTGATAGCTTATGTGTTATGATTTTATTTTTAAGTGAATGCCAATGAATGACAGCTTGACCTGTATACACGTTTTTTAGGGGACGTGATTGACTTGAGTTGCTTGGGTTTTAACGTAATTAAATCTCTTATTTATAGGTTTGATTTTTAAAATATATCTTCTGCGGTGGTAATGTAATTTTATGTCTACAAAGCACTCACGGAATGAACAAAATGGTAAAAAAGTACAGTTAGCCCCAGGAGAGTCAGCGAGACAGCCGCGGCACATTCCACACTCATCTCCTTTATAAAATAAACCTCGAGTCAGCAGCCGTTTTATAAGTATTTGCGTCTGTGCGAGGGTAATATAGTGTAATTTTGTAAACTGAAATTAAGTGTTTTACCTTTAACCACAAAATGAAACTCACTCAAACTCTGTGGCATTATGTTGTCTCTCTATACAAATATTTTACAGTTTGCTTTGAATAATAATGAATTGTTGTTGTTGTTGTTGTTTGAGTCTTCAGTCTTTCGACTGGTTTGATGCAGCCCATTCTGCCTCCCTGTCTTGAGCTAATCGTTTCATCTCTACATAGCTACCACACCCTACATCCGAAGCAATCTGTTTAACATATTCTAACCTTTGTCTACCCCTACAGTTCTTGTCCTCAACCCTTCCTTCCATAACTAAGCTTGCTATTTTTGGGTGTCTTAGTATGTGTCCTACTAACCTATCTCTTCTCATCATTAGCAGTCGCCAGAAACATCTCTCCTCTCCCACTCGTCTTAATACCTCTTCGTTTGTCACCCTATCTACCCATCTGATCTTCATCATTCTCCTGTAACACCACATTTCAAATGCTTCAATTCTCCTCTTTTCTGCTGCAACAATAGTCCAAGTTTCCCTTCCATAGAGCGCCACGCTCCAGACAAAGGCTTTCAAAAATGACTTCCTAATACCTAAATCTATGTTCAATGTCAACAGATTCCTTTTATGTAGAAAGACTTTCCTTGCCTGAGCCAACCTACTTATTATATCTTCTCTGCTTCGTCCATCACTGGTTATTTTGCTTCTTAAGTAACAGAAGTCTCCTACTTCCTTCAGCTTTTCACCTGCCAATTTGATCTCCATAGAGGTTTCTGATTTATTTCGGCTGCATTCCAGTATTTTTGTTTTACATTTATTAATTTTCATCATGTATTCATTCCGTAAGACGGGGTCCATACCATTCAAAAACTCATTCAAATCATCAGGCGTGTCCACCAAGATGACGATGTCATCAGCAAATCTCACAGTTAAAATTATTTCTCCTTGAATCTTCACTACCACTTTAAATTTTTCTCCAATTTCCTTCATTGCTTGTTCAATGCAAAGATTGAAAAGTATGGGTGATAAGTTGCAGCCTTGCCTTACATTAATAACGATTAGTTAATTATTCGTTTGGACATTCGTGAAATTCATTTTGAAGCTGAAAGTTTAGCACCCGCTTTTAAGAAAGGAAAAGCCTAAACATTCCTACAAGGAGGGTAAGTATAATGAAAACAAAAGAACATGCTGTTTGTATGTTTAACACTTACTCATTTAAGTGATTTTCACTTTCATCTGCTCCTTCATTCTGATTTTCTTCTTTTATATCCTGGGAATAAGATGGAATCATTTATTACAGTGTTATCATCTTATACATTTGCACAAATGACAACCCATGTAATTGTACAGCAATGCATAGCTGAAGTGAAGATATATTCGTTGAATGACTTTTTACTGTCCTTCACATCTCAGAGCTATAGATCAAAATTATACAGATAAGTGGTTATATTCCCCAGTTCTGAAACTTACAATACACCATTAGAGACCACGGTAAACTTAGAGCTAATGAATATGCTAAGATCAGTGCCGTAATGGAAGAATTAACCTAAAAGGATTGAGGTCAAATGAACATTTACTTTTAATTCTTTTAGCCGTAAGACCATAAGAGAGGGGCAGATGTCAATACAATAATTCCCCTCATTGGGCCTATTAGCCGCGTGATCGAGATGTTGATAAGAGTGCAAATCTACTTACTGCTAAAGACACAATTGCCACTTTAAGGGTAAAAATCAGTTTATGGTTTGGAAAAGTAAATGAGAGCAATTTTGAGAGTGTCCTTTGACATCTAAATGTCCAATTGGCGACAAAATACAACCACTGGTTCATAATCTTTTAATGCAACTGAAATAGAGGCTGGTTGGATATTTTCCAACACTAAACGTAAAACAATACGAATTGAAAAAAATTCCTTTTGCACCCTCAAACACTTGTGAACTTCAACTTATCGAAGAAAAGGAACTGGCGGAGCTTAAAAACAACCAGGCTTTAAGACTTACGAACCAAGAGTCAGAATTAGACAGCTTCTGGGTTTCTATTTAACAAGATCTTCCTCGCCTGAGTCAAAGAGCCCTCATTGTTTTGTTGCAGTTTTCAACGACATATTCGTGTGAAAGTACGTTTCGTGTTATGTCTAATACCAAAAAAACACAGTAAAACGTGGAAGTTTGAGAATGATAGATGAGGAAATGCGTGTGAATTTGTCCTACATCCGACCTGATATAAAGCATATTTCTAATGATCGCCAAGTCCATAGCAGTCATAGAATTGGAACATCAAGGTGCAAGTATTGTATCTATTAGAAAGGTCCTTAATATAGCATATTATACTTGGAAAATCATATGTATGCTATGAAAAATTTCAATTTCTTTAAAATGAACCTCCTTTGTTAAAATAGTCTATGATTATAATTAAAATAATTAAAGAGGCGTCATGTAGAATTGTGTGTGCTAATAGGGTGTTGCCATGAGAAAAAGTTTGGAAAGCTCTGCAATAGACCATAACAGGTCCTACGGTCCAACACGTACACATAACATTGAGTAATAAGCAACTAGACCGCCCATACGAGCATAGCTTCTGAGAAAGACGGCATAAAACAATCATCCTTCAGAATATTATACAAGGCATTTCTTTACGATTCGCTGCAATTTAATATTTTAATGATCAAAAAAAGTTAGATTGAATCAATGAAATGCCTCTGTGGGGAGTCTATTGTAGAGCATGCTAGTAACTACAAGCATTGTGTGTCTGCTAGAGTACGGGAGCACACTGTTTGCAAAGGAGATACAGGCTGTGGACGACATTGGAGAAGGTATTAACAGCCAAACACTTCCGTTTGTCATCAACGTAATTGTGAGAAAACAATTCTTAATCCCTAAATGCTATGAGGTGATAAGGAGATGTCTTGAAAAGACGCATGAAGATACTTACCTCTTTCAGATCTGAACATGATACTGCTGTTGTGATGCATGGACCGCTTTCCGGAAAAGAAGATTCCTCACTCTTAATATCTGTGTGATGGTCTGTATCGTCCTGCAAAGAAATGACTAGTTTCACATATGTATTCCTTTCCGTAGGTGGGATAGTATCTTACAGGTGGCTTATAAACTTGCACTGAAGGAATAAGGGAATAAAGTAACATACTGAATGTAATTCAACCCTGCATTCATAGTTTTCTTTCGTCAATGTTACATGGCAAAACACCTAACAGTTAATGTGCAGTTTTTATCAAAAAGCATTTCAGTTAGTATACACTCGCAACACGTGGGCCTAGCATATTGCCACTAGCATTGTGTGTGTGTGTTGCGAATTCGCGGCATAGATGCAGTTCCTTTTAGTTACCATATAACGTTAACAAGGACAAGAAACGTTGAAACATTTTGTGTTAGAAGTCTTGTACCAAGCGTTGGCAATTTAAAACCATTTTTGATCTCATGGAAACCTGACTTTGGGTGTAATTTAACGGGAACGATTAACACATAGGGGCTTATTTGTAAGTACAGTGGCAGCTACTTGAAATCTCATGTTATATAAATTCACTTGTAATGAAAAATACATGAGCCCTTGTCGTTATCAAGGTGATTGACCGCGTTGTCAAAGCCCCTAAACTAAGGAACCAACCAACAAGGTGATTATACAATGTGTTAATAAACAGAGAAGTGAATAACAATATGTTTATAGACAGCAGCTTAAGAACTTTAGAGAATGAATTTCACGACCGTGGTCCAATAAAAGGCTGAGAAACACTGCCATAGACAATCACTGGTGTGTATTCGACAGTACTTCGTGGCAGTAAACAAAAATAAAAAATCTTTCTCCTTCGTACAAAGTTCCTACAAACACCAAGAACTCGTCACCATTAAATATTTATTCAACAATAGAGCCTATCATGAAGATGAAGGATAAGTCAGCACCATATTGATAGTCACAGCTAGGAGTGGAGGCAGTCTTCAAGGGTGGACCATCAATATATTGACAGCCATAGCTTACAGGAGAGGGAGGCATCAAGGTGGAAGGAGGTCCAACATCATATTGACAGGCATGGCTAGCTCTCTCTCGTTTGATTTTTATAAAATTACTCCTTAGATGTGAAAGAGTTAAACATTTTTTTTTACTGCTTGAGGTTTAAAACATTGAAGTTTTGATATAAAAGGTTATTACTAAATCAGTGTTTTATCCTCCGACAAATATGCCAAAAAGTGAACCGCACCTGGGAAACTGGAGGTTGTCAACGATGATGATGATGATCAGTGAACCTGCATTACCAATAAATTTGCTACTGTAAGCACAGTATATGGTGTAGACTTCACATACAGTGGGGCTCAGGGTGGCAACAGAGTGGACCCGCATTATGAGCACAATAACGTCAGCAACTACTGACTGCTTAAATAAGAACCATATATATGAGAGGAAATATAAAACCTGTAATCACCTGTACTTGATGTTCAAATTTCACCACCGCACTTTTATCTTCATATATATCACCAGATTCATCCAGCAGATTATAAGAGGGTAACAGGTCAATTGATTCCTGGAAAGTATAATACAGCATGAGCCAACGTTAAACACACAGCCAGAATAACTGTACTAAGTTACGTGTAACAATAAAATACTACTAATTGGTAGCAGGTATTAAGTGAATATACCTTGCTTGTTACGCACATCTCTATGATTGTTATGTTACATGATAAACATAATAAATACAACTTACAATATTAGGTAATTCATCAGTTTGAGGTAGCCATTCTGGCTCACTCTTAATGAATGGTTGTTGCTCCATAATATTCAGCAAACTAGAACACACAAAGTGCGCTTCAGAATTATAAGAGGTCGTAGGCTACTTATACGAGTATGCCAAATCATTATCATATAAAAGGTTATTCACCTAAGATGTCACACGGAAAAAACACCTAAACCATTCAAGATATCGGTACTCATATTCGTAAATGACCCAGGGGCTTGTAAAATAATGTGCTACTTACGCTCATGTGGAGAGCAATAATCAAGATATTGACACTAAATCAATATTGTCAAATGGAAGAACACAAATTCATACAGCTGGTTGAACTGCGTAAAAGTTCAAATATGTAGGTATTTTCAAAATTGAACAGTTACTTTTTGATATAAAAAATAAGAACAACATGCGTTGTTGTGCATGCTGCATCAGACAGCGTGCTATCAAGCAAGGACACATTGACGAGCAAGCAGGTTCCTGGGTTCATACCAATTACACCGACGAGATGTTATGCTCGCGTACCCACGGCCCTTGGGATCATTTCCAATAAGTTTCCCTAGGACATTATTAATTTGCTTTTCTAGAAGGAGCTCTTCAGGTGTCCTGTATTATGTTTATTTCTCAATTCATACAGTAGTAGGTACTGTACACTCAAACATTGACAATTAATAATAGGTTCGTTATGTTCCTATGAAGTCGAAGTAATTATTTTAGTCCCTTTAAAACCATCCCCCCTCCCTGTCCGGTCATGCATTCGCCTGGTGTACACACTTTGCAAACCCATCATATGTGCACGATATGTTTACATGCCTGGTATCCGTTCTGTGGCTGGACCCAGGAACCAATATGACTGCACGACTGCACGCTAGCAGATGCGGCATGCACAACAGCGCTTTCTGTTCTTATTGATATCTCAAAAAGTAACTGTCCAATTTTGAAAATACTTACATCTTTTTACTTGTACGCAGTTAAACATATAGGCCAGCAATATGAATGTGTGACATTCCTTTTCAAAATAGGGTGTTAGTATCAATATCTCGGTTATTACTCACCCCACGAGTAAAGTAGCACATTATTTTCCAAGCCCCTGGGTGTTACGAATAATGAAAACAGAATACCGATATCTTTAAGGGTTCAGACGTTTTTTCCGTGTACCGTATCATCTTAGGTGAATAACCCTGTATAACACATCAAACGAGGTAATTTCTGTACGGTATTCAAGTAAGGCTACTAGTAATAAGAAAATAACCCACCTGGTGCACAGTAGTTAGAAGAGGTTAACGAAAAAACGTATTCGACCATGACGCTCGTGTTTATAAGATATACCAGTAAGTTAGAGTATAATATCGAGTACAATATGAATGTCTATCATTGGAATTGAATGAGGAATTACTGGTAGTAGCCACTGAAAAGAAACGTCCTATTATTGGCTTCTTTATTCCTAAATAGGTTATACACAAATCTCAGCATAATACGATGGGGCAGGCGGAATAAATTCCACTAAAGTACATTACAAACCTATCAACGTGAAAGTTAACTTACGTTACACCGCGAGCACCAAGAAATTGGCAGCAACTGGATCCAATGAGTTTCAGAAAATACAAGACCACCCCGGGTTCACAAGAAACTCACTTCAAACCAAACACAACATATCTCCGTCTTTGCACCAACATGAATGTGGAATCGATTGAAAAATGTATTTATGTTTACCAACTTATAAGTACTATCACAGGGTATCTTTTATAACTGCCGTCATAAGGACGTTTCTGGTTACACATTTAATCTTGTTTATCCTCGACAATACAATATTGTAAATCAATTTACACATGCCCAAGCTAAACTCGGTAGAAAGATTCATCTCCATTATCTAATTTAGGCACGTCTGTAACGAGTACTTCAAGTATTCCTACATGGAAATCAAAATTCTTAGATCTTAATATTTTGCCGCGAGGCACATGATTTAAGTCGGAAGACGCTAACTCGGTGACGACATTCCTAGCAACCTCGCCCCGCTGATTATAGACACGGTGATAGAACAACGGTAAGACTAGTGACGTATTTCCAACACTACCGGTAATCAGATATAAGTATTATTATATATGCTTATGCCCTGGTGACAAATTACAAAAGTTAATGAAATAAATACATATTCCATCAATAATCTAAATTAAGCCTACATTCTTTTGCAGGGCCACAGATCTAGGGGAGGGCGAGGAGGGCGCGGTACGGGTGGCCCTGAGCCATGGATTTTTTAAATTTAATTAATTTATTGTAGTTTTCAAACTAATTTATAACTAATATTCCTTTTTTCATTGCAGCTATAACCTCCTGTGACCATTTAGCAAGAGTTGAGCCATGTTTAACATCTCTCATTTCTTTATTTTCTTTGGCGGCCGTCCCGGTAGACTCAGACGCCATGTGAGATACTTTCTGTCCGGACGTGCCTTGAGGCTCTCCGCCTTATTATAAAAAATGTAATGTTTTTCCTTTTTATTTAACATTGTTATTATGCCGAAGCCTTCCATTTACTCATGTAAGTAATACATCTAACCTTGTGTCCACTATGCTCATTTCCTAAATTTAACCTTTCTTTTTGATTTTCGTCGTGTGCTTGGATTTGCTGTGGAACCAATCGTAATGGCGGTCTCCTGTTTTATTTTGTTTGAGTCTTCGTTTAACCTTTTATTTGTGCCGTGAAATATATCTGCGAGTGATTTTGTGAGTGTATGTTTTTCTTGCTGCCAGGTGCATTGATGCTGTTTTGATTGGGCATATCTTCGAATGGGTCTCCCGTGGTTTGTGGACGTTGGCGTCTCGACCATTCTCCCAACACGAGGCATGACACCATATATTTTAGCCCTATGTTTCCCCTTCATTCCATGCTTCGGGCAACTGAATCACGGCGGTAACTTTAAGTAGGCCTTACCGTATTCAGCTCGAACTCGGAACGTAAGTTGGGGACCATATAGGTTTAGCATGTTTTGCTAGACTACCTACAAGCACGAGTTGCTTTGTGTTTTATTACTGCATCGTCGGCTAGCATTTTGTGTGTTTGATTGCGTGTATGTATCATGATATATTTCACGGACACCTGACGTCATTTGTTTCTTCTTATAGTATCTTTGATTTTGCTTTTCTTTTCTCTGGGGACTGCCAGCTCGATCGCATCCCCATTGCTCGCCACAGCCTCTGCGACACGCACACAGCCTCTTGTTTTATCTTTGCTATGCTTGTTATTTGTGGTCGTCATGACAACCATCCATCTCTAGGCTGAGAAGTGATTGTTGTTGACCTGCGACCGGGTCGATTGCCTTTTGGTCAATTACCTCCTCCCTTTTTACATCATTTTTATTGGAAGTGGCACAGGTATTTATTTTATTTGTTTCCGTTATTTATTATTGTAAGTTATTTATTGTTTATAATCATCCTTCCCGTTTGAAAGTGACTGTATTTGACCCCTAGGGTACTCTTTTCTTTGAGTGTGTTATTCTGGCCGGTTTTTTTGTGTGTTCGATTTCACTATAATTAAATTTCCATTTCTTTATCCATGTGTCTCATTTAGTAGTGTTTGGCGATCGGGCTGCTCGCTCTCTCTCTCTCTCTCTCTCTCTCTTCAAACCTAGGCCTAACATATTCTAGCTGTCTAGCACCAGGAGGGTATTCCTACCACTCGTCGTGGGACCACCTTCACGGAGTCTGGAGTTTCTCGGCACATCTGGCCTGCAAGTACGGGCCCAGCACAGGTCAGAATTTAACATCCATTTCCACTGCGTACTCCTTTCTTTTCTAGTTGGTTCCAGTGATGCAGCTAGGAGGCACGCCAAGAATATGTTTATTTTAATAGGGCGGTGCAGATGGTATCAGTTGCGAGGTTAAGTCTCCTGGTCGCTTAGCCATATCCATTGGATTTTAATATTTCGCTGCATATTTTTCAATGTTGTTTTTATTATGTTTCATGTTCCCTATTGCATACTATGCAAACAAATATTGAGAGTCAATGTGAACTTCCAAGGAGTATGGACCATAAAAATAACAAACTGTAAGGAGAGTGCAATGAGTTGGACCCTATCAACGAACCCCAGCATTGGTAATGTACTAAACAACCCTACTTCTTGTTTCGTACTCATTTCAGGCGCAGGACGGAGGCAAGACATTTGTAGTTATTGTTTTGAATTGTAGCTAGCAGTACTTCTGTAGTTTAGCCATGTATTCTCTCCCAGGTTGTAACGTGAAGAAGGAGCTCATCCAGTCTGACGATGATCTGCTATCGTTTGAAAGTGTCTGTGGGAAAGACACTAATCCATTGACTGAGGTGAAAGGCCATCGCAAGGGAGGCGTAGCCAATATAGTGTCCAAGTGGGGAATTTCATTTTCTGGTGAACTTGGAGTTTCGTCTGTATTTGAGTTCTTAGACAGGGTCAGTGAACTCTGCCATTGTTATGACCTCGAACCAGACGACATTGTTGTCTGCCTACCGTTATTGTTGAGTGGCTTAGCTTTAAAATGGTATCGACTTACCAACAGATCTTTCATCTCGTGGGTTGATTTCTGTAAGTCAATAAAGGAGCGGTTTACGACTTATGATTTTGAACATGACTTGAAGGCTGAAATTCATCGCCGTACCCAGGGTTTGGAAGAGCCTGTAGACGATTTTGTTACTGGGCTAATGACTTTAATAAGTAGGTTGTCGCAGCCCCTTCCCCTTATTGAAACTGTTGATATTGTGTATAGAAATCTGGCACCTGAGTACAAGTCTTTCATACGCCGGTCCAGTGTGTATAGTGTGGCTGACATTGTTGATCAAGGACGTGAATGCGAGTTCAATCGGCGCCTGCGCAAGTCATATGTACCCCCACCCCTCCCCTCTGACAGTTTGTTTCCAGAGACTGCATGCGCGGAATCCCAGATTCAGAGGACTGCGCACCCATCTTCAATATCTCGTCAGGAGGACCGGGCAGTTAACCGTCCCCACTCGCATATTGTCGGGAGTATTCCCAATGCTACTTCTTCTGCGAATCCCGCTCCTCAGGATCAACAGTTACCTCGAAACCCGAACATGTATAACCGTATAAAATGTTGGAATTGTGATCGTTTGGGGCATCATTTTAATTCCTGCCGTGCGCCCTCGCGTGTGTTTTGTCACACATGTGGTCTTCGTGACCTGACGCACATAGCCTGTCCAAGATGTGCTTCGCGTCAGGGAAACGAGCATGGGTCCCCGGTTTAGACCCGCCGGAGTGGCCATGCAATGAAGTTCGCCGGGAAATGAACATTTCCACGACTGGAAACTTCTGTCCTTGGGTCCCTGTAAGTGTTAAGAAATTGTCGATACCCGCTTTACTGGATTCTGGTGCTTCACGTTCATTTATTCAGCGCTCCATCGCGGAACAGCTTCCTGTTACTCAGATTTGTCCACAAGATGGGGGTTTAAAATTTTATTCTGCGGTGAAGTCATCTATTTCTGTTTCTAGCGTTGTAACATGTCATATTAAGATATGTGGTTATTCTTGGGATTGGAACTTCCATGTGGTGGATGACTTATCTACGCCTATGATCTTAGGTTCTGATTTTATGCACAAAGCAGGGTTGAGGCTTGATTTTTCGGATCATTCCTTCAGTTTTTTGTTTAAATCCAAGGAGCGGTTTCATTTTAATACTTGTGAAGCGAGTGTTCCTTGTAATTTTTCTGGTATCTCTGCTGTTCTAATCCCTCCTACTTTATTCACGAGTCAACGTGACGCTTTATCTGATTTGGTGAATGAATTTCCAGATGTTCTCACGTCGGAACTGGGTTCCGCTATCGGCTACGAGTGTCATATTGATTTGACTGATGAGGTTCCAGTTAGGTCGGCGCCATTTTCTTGCTCTCCACCCAAACTCATTGCCATGAGAGAATATATTCATGATCTTAAGGCACGCGGTGTTGTGAGCCCTTCTAAGTCTTCTTATGGTAGTCCAGCATTCCTGGTGCCTAAGAAAGAGGGTACTTTTCGTTTAGTAGTTGATTATCGTCGACTCAATTCTAAGGTGGTGTTCGACAACTTTCCCCTTCCAACTCTGGAGAGCGCTTTTCAGCATTTTCACGGGGCGAAGTACTATTCCGTCCTAGATTTGAACTGTGCATATTATCAAATTCCTCTCGATCCCGAGAGCCGTAAGGTAACTGCGTTCTCCACTCCGTTCGGCCTTTTTGAGTTCAATAAGTTACCCATGGGCATTTCTATCGGCGGACAAGTATTGAGTAGGGTTTTGGATGAGTTATTTTGAGATTTAAAGTATTCATCTGTGTTTAACTATCTTGATGACCTCGTGATTTACAGTCAGTCTTTTGAGGATCACCTGATCCATTTACGTGAAGTCCTATGTCGTCTTCGCAGAGCCGGACTCACTGTTAACCCGGACAAAATCTCTTTGGCTTCGAAGCAAATCAAATTTTTAGGTCACATTCTTTCGGATGTGGGCATAGAAGTGAACCCTGAGCGTGTGCAATGTATCCAAGAGTTCCCTACTCCCACGAATGTGAAAGCAGTCCGACGTTTTTTGGGAATGGCAGGCTTTTACAGTAGGTTCATTAAGGGCTTTTCGGACATTTCAGCGCCCCTGAATTATTTGAAGAAGAAGAATGTACGATTCGTGTGGGGCCCCGACCAGTGTCTCGCCTTTGAGAAATTGAAAGAATGTCTTTCTTCTGCTCCCGTCCTTCGAACTCCGGATTTTGGGAAAGATTTTATGTTACATTGTGATGCGAGTGATGTCGCAGTTTCTTGTGTGCTTAGTCAGCAGGTGAATGGTAATTTGGCACCCATCGCTTTTGCCAGTCGGATGCTGAACGATTGCGAACGCCGGTATTCCACTTTCGAGAAAGAAAGTCTGGCTGTCGTATTCGGCTGTGAACGTTTCAGATCTTTTCTAGAACATCGGCATTTCATAGTGTATACCGACAATGAAGCTCTGTCCTGGATGCGCTCGCATGTCAAAAAATTGGGACGTATAAATCGTTGGATTCTTCGTCTATCCTCTTTCAGCTTTGACATCATTCACGTCAGAGGCAGTGAAAATGTTGTAGCGGATTGTTTGTCACGCATGTTTGAGGAACCTCCTCCCATTGTTGAGATCCCCGAGCCAGTGAATCTTCTCCAACACATTCCATGGTCTTTTACTGACATCCGTACGTACCAAGCAGATGACCCATTTTGTGTCACATTGCGTGAAAAAATTCTCGGGAAAGATCCTGGTGTATCTGAGTTTTCATTGCGCAATGATGTTATAGTGCATACCGCTCCTCGATCTTCGAAATGTAGGATTTTCGTGCCAGAGAATATACGAAGTATGCTCTTGGCGTATTTCCATGAATCCTGTTTTGGATTACATTTAGGTATTACGAAGACTTTCCATAAAATCTCTCAGGAATTCTTCTGGCCTCATTTGAAAGCGGATGCTTTTGCTTTCGTCCGAAAATGTGTCACGTGTCAACGTTCTAAGCCAGCAAAGAATTCTCGCATTGGACTTCACCACGCTGACACGATGTCATATCCTAATGAGCGCCTGTTTATAGATTATTTTGGTCCCCTAGTTAGGTCATTTTCTGGTCATCAAGCTATACTTACTGTCGTTGATGGATTTTCAAAATTTGTATGGTTATTTCCTGTCAGGGAAATCACGACACGTACCACTGTTAGGCTTTTGACCAATCATATTTTTGGTGTTTTTGGTCCTCCAAAGTTTTTAGTGTCCGATAACGCGAGCGTTTTCCGGTCCAAGTCTTTTAGATCAATGTGTTTGTCTTGGGGAATTGATCATGTCTTTTTGGCACCCTACCACCCTCAGCCAAATCACGTTGAAAGGTTTCATCGTAACTTGAAGGCTTGCTTGAGTGCGTTCCACAACGCAGATCAGTCACGTTGGGACGCAAATCTTCAGTTTTTCTCCTTAGGATTTAACACTGCTCTTCATGAATCGACGAATTCTACCCCTTCGGAATTGTTTTTAGGAAGGCGTATTGTTGATCCACTTCAGCTTCAGTGGAAAATAGATTATCTGGCTGCGCCATCCCGCCGTACCTCAGTCAAAGAAAAATGGGAAGTTGCTGTACGGCATCTGAAAAGGGCACGAGATCGCGTGGCGTCTCGCTATAACAAGGGTAGGCAACCTGTTTGTTTTCAGGTGAATGACGACGTGCTAGTGCGCCTGCACCCACAGAGTTCGGCCAAGAATAAGGAGTCAGCTAAGCTAATGCTTCGCTGGAGCACGCCCAAAACTATCACTAGATTTTTAACACCTGTCACTGTTGAATTGATCTCCAAGGAGAATCCCACCGACGTATCCAGAGCTCACATATCTCAATTGAAACCATTTATTGTGTAACCTTCTTATTTGCTGTGATTAATGTTGTCCTTTTTCTGCGTAGGTTAGCCAATCATAATTTGCTTATGTTATCCAAGGAAGCTAGTATTCATATGGCGTCTCCTTGACCTGCCTATTATTGAACCAATTTTGACCGAGGCAGAGTCAAGTACAAATTTACGAGCTCAAGAAAGAAAATAATACAAGAAGAAATAGGCCTACATACTCTGTGTAACTTAATATTTATTGTAAAAATATGTATTTTTGCGAATTCGGCCAGTAGAGAATTTATATTCTATAAATAATGGACACATTATATCGCTTTTTTGTTATTTTAATACGTCACTTTCATGATGGGTATAAGGAGAATGGCAGACTTCGGCGTCAAAGGGCGAAAGTCTTTTGTTTATGATTTTCGTCCGTGTCTCTATCTACTTTTCTTGTCATTGTAACGCTCAGGCGACCGTAATACCATTATGACAAGCCCAGGGATCGTCAAAGGAACGCGCGCCTTTGGGGACCCCGAAGGAGTTCTGTCCTGATATTGCGATCGCCGAAGCGATCTGATTATTTTTATATATTACTTCATTTTATAACTGTATTCTTTCTGATATGGCTCAATTGTTTAAGTGATTGTTATATCGATCACCCTCCCCCCTCATATTTTGTGTACTGTTATAGTTGTTGACAAACCACCTGTGTGATAAGGATGTTGTGTATTTTGGAACACTTGGGACATGATTGATTTCAAAGCGGTGGTGCTTAGTGATGTAAAAAGAAAAATCTTTTATTATTATAAATAATTTTTCTTTTGGGGGGTGGTGTGGATCCTGAGCCATGTTTAACATCTCTCATTTCTTTATTTTCTTTGGCGGCCGTCCCGGTAGACTCAGACGCCATGTGAGATACTTTCTGTCCGGACGTGCCTTGAGGCTCTCCGCCTTATTATTTAAAATGTAATGTTTTTCCTTTTTATTTAACATTGTTATTATGCCGAAGCCTTCCATTTACTCATGTAAGTAATACATCTAACCTTGTGTCCACTATGCTCATTTCCTAAATTTAACCTTTCTTTTTGATCTTCGTCGTGTGCTTGGATTTGCTGTGGAACCAATCGTAATGGCGGTCTCCTGTTTTATTTTGTTTGAGTCTTCGTTTAACCTTTTATTTGTGCCGTGAAATATATCTGCGAGTGATTTTGTGAGTGTATGTTTTTCTTGCTGCCAGGTGCATTGATGCTGTTTTGATTGGGCATATCTTCGAATGGGTCTCCCGTGGTTTGTGGACGTTGGCGTCTCGACCATTCTCCCAACACGAGGCATGACACCATATATTTTAGCCCTATGTTTCCCCTTCATTCCATGCTTCGGGCAACTGAATCACGGCGGTAACTTTAAGTAGGCCTTACCGTATTCAGCTCGAACTCGGAACGTAAGTTGGGGACCATATAGGTTTAGCATGTTTTGCTAGACTACCTACAAGCACGAGTTGCTTTGTGTTTTATTACTGCATCGTCGGCTAGCATTTTGTGTGTTTGATTGCGTGTATGTATCATGATATATTTCACGGACACCTGACGTCATTTGTTTCTTCTTATAGTATCTTTGATTTTGCTTTTCTTTTCTCTGGGGACTGCCAGCTCGATCGCATCCCCATTGCTCGCCACAGCCTCTGCGACACGCACACAGCCTCTTGTTTTATCTTTGCTATGCTTGTTATTTGTGGTCGTCATGACAACCATCCATCTCTAGGCTGAGAAGTGATTGTTGTTGACCTGCGACCGGGTCGATTGCCTTTTGGTCAATTACCTCCTCCCTTTTTACATCATTTTTATTGGAAGTGGCACAGGTATTTATTTTATTTGTTTCCGTTATTTATTATTGTAAGTTATTTATTGTTTATAATCATCCTTCCCGTTTGAAAGTGACTGTATTTGACCCCTAGGGTACTCTTTTCTTTGAGTGTGTTATTCTGGCCGGTTTTTTTGTGTGTTCGATTTCACTATAATTAAATTTCCATTTCTTTATCCATGTGTCTCATTTAGTAGTGTTTGGCGATCGGGCTGCTCGCTCTCTCTCTCTCTCTCTCTCTCTTCAAACCTAGGCCTAACTTATTCTAGCTGTCTAGCACCAGGAGGGTATTCCTACCACTCGTCGTGGGACCACCTTCACGGAGTCTGGAGTCTCTCGGCACATCTGGCCTGCAAGTACGGGCCCAGCACAGGTCAGAAATTAACATCCATTTCCACTGCGTACTCCTTTCTTTTCTAGTTGGTTCCAGTGATGCAGCTAGGAGGCACGCCAAGAATATGTTTATTTTAATAGGGCGGTGCAGAGTAGATGTCAGACTTCAGCCGGGAAAAATGTCGCAAAGTAATATTTTATAGTTTACATAATCTTCTACAAGGGGACGTGCAGGTCTCTTTCATATTATTAAAAAAATGTACTGTCGTGTATTAAAAATATTGTAACTATTCATTATTTTATTATTATTACCCAACTATTTGATTTGATTTATTTCCTATTGCTGTGGGCCCCACCTTATCATATCGCCCAGGGCACCGCAAGGCCTGAATCCGCCACTGTTCATCGCAATCATAAAACTATCTAACACACACTCCCTCCTTGCCACTGTCTGACGATATTGGTTGTCGTGTTGGCAGCCTTGGTGGTCTTTGACAAGATGTACACTCAGTTTAAGCTGGCCCCTCCTCGCCAGTGAGTTTCCATCTAATTTGGGTGAAATGATAGAATTATATTTCCTTCCTTATACAGTTCCATTTCATAGAGAAGCCATCGCATGTATTTTATCCCACGTGGCAAGTGATTCTGTAGCCATCTTTTATTCTCCCTAAACAGCTATGAATATGCCGCGTACTGTTGATTTGTATTGCAACTAACTTGTAACTTCCCCCGTAATGCCGCTTGAATACCACATTAAAACTTTATCCCTTAATTGGCATTTTATTTACCGGAAACTGCCACTTAAACCCTTACGCCCCAATTACCTAGACCTTTTCTTTAATTCCCCTTAAGGAACAGCGATTTGGAACATGGAATATAAGATGCCCAAACATACGGTACCGGAACCCAGAAAAATACGTACCGTGCTGATACTTTGATCATCAAACTAGAAAGTTACCTGACCACCTCGTTGAGTATTGGCTAACTTTTGGATTGACCACGAAGGCCCGGGTTCAATTCCCGGCTCTGCCACAATACATTAAATTTGGATCCGAGGGATAGGGAGGCAGAACTCAGCCATCCGTCGTTTTCCACTTTTACTCAATGCTAATGCTGGTGAAGTTCCCAACCGTAGGCCACGGCCGCTTCCTGCCCTAATCCTACCTCAATTACAAGTACACACACTAGTTTAGACTTCACAGAGTTGGGGGGAAATTCTCCCAAAGAGTATTTTACATACAAAATAAACAATTCTCACAAAAAAGTATATTATATACAAGATACCAGTAGGCCTAGGCCTACACATATGAATTTCCGAAATACACAAAATAGTATTTTAACCCTTTATAGGGCAGAGTTGGTATTACTGATGTTCTTTTATTTGTATTTATTTTAATTTAATTTTAATTGTTTTACCCTAATATTAATTAACATAAATTTTAATTTTTGTTTTATTTCGCACTTTAATGCTCTTAAAATTAAGATTATAAAAGAATAGACTTTTAATTTTTAGAAGCTTATTTATTTTAATTCTAATTTTATTATCATTTTATTACTTCTTAATTTTAATTGTTTCATCCTAATTTTTATTATTAATTTTTATTTTATATTCTTTAACATGTTCATGTTCTAAAATTTAGAATATAAAGGTATTATAATTTTATTTTTATATAGCTTATTTATTTTTGACTATAATTTAATTCGGCCTACCATTTTAAAACATTTTATTATTAGGCCCAATCGTTTTTATTTAAAAAATATATTTCCATGTACTTTAGGTCAAGGTGATAAAGAGATAATATTTGGTTTTCAGTAGGCTAATATTAACACTTCTAAAAGTTAATTTGTTGGTAAATGGCTGAAAGATTCAACCATCAGCATCATTGGCAATATAAATTGTCCTTATAATAGGTGGTTAATGTTTAGACCACTAACTTACAACGGATTAAAACATAATTCAAAATACAAAATACTTTCATCTATTCAGACTGTTCAAAATACTATTAGAAATATTATTGTCATTATTGAACTGGACGGTTACGTGCGTTAACGTGCAGGGGCAATGGTTCAAATCCCACCATCAGTCCCCTTTAAATGTTTTTCCTCACCTTGTCTCCGGTCCTGTAAAATGGGAAATAATATATGTAGAGATTATTATTATTAGCCTACTATAATTTCGTTTCACCCTGTTTGATACGTTTAGTGAATCATTTAACTGGGTGTTGTGCTTTCTTTAGTGCTCAGTATCTCTTAATTATTTCTGATCTTCTTTTCCTCTCTTCTCCCGAGGGTTTGGATTTTAGTGTAGATTTGTTCTGGAATCTTATATTTTTGACTCTAGTAATCTTTTAGCTCTTCGATTGAGTAGCGAATTTTCTGTAATTTTTAATTATTATACTGGGTCTTTCTCAGTTTCTTTAAACAATGTGGGTTTTGTTTTGCGGTTACGGAATAAATTGAAGATTTGTTTGGTCAATCTGTTACAGTTCATTCTGAGAAGGTGACCGTAACGATTTATCCTCCTTTTTTGTATTATCGTGACCTTACCTGCCCTGTGAGATGGTCTCGCAGGTTGACAGCGCATCTGGTGTTATTTACTAGCCGAATGGTTAATAGACATGGAGTTTGGATTGTTGGGTGGTCCAGGAACTCGCCGGAATGAAAGACATTACTTCCCCGGGAATTAATGCTGTTTTAATTGAGTATAGCAGTCGTTGTGTGTATACTATTTACAGTTACTTTGAATATACTGACGGAAGTTTACGCAGCTTGATTCAGCTCTACTAAGTCTTACTTCTACACGAAGTCTGGAATATCCCCACGGGACTTAACTCTAACACACATTCAAGGCGATTGCTGGAAGTTAAGAGTTCCCGTGCGCCATCTTGGATGTCATTATATCCAACTAGAGATGATCAGAGTCCATCCCTCCCTCTACTGAGTGTCTGTGGTTATTTCCAATTCGACTATCCAGTAAGTGCTGCCAACCAGCTAGTGGTGGCTTCATGTACTAACATTCACATGGCTGCAAGTCCAACTAATTGAATCCGCTTGTTATTCTGTTTCATTTGTTCAAATAGTGCATAGTGCACAATAGACTGGATTCTCGAATCAGTCAGTAATACCAAAGTCTGTGTAAACTTCCTGTCATGCGCTTCTGGCTCATTCCCCTGAGACTAATAAACATGACTTCCTTATATACATCTATTACCAAATAATAATAATAATAATAATAATAATAATAATAATAATAATAATCTTAAATGAGGTTCGTACTGAACTCCATTCCTGTGTTCAGAACCTGGGTGGCTCGCAATTCCCGGTTCTGCCAAGAAATTTAATTCTAGTCTGAAAGCTGGAACAGGGTATACTCGGCCCTGTGAAGCAAAACTGGGAAGAAGCGGGTTCGTTTCATAGCTCAGCCATCCTGGAAGTGGTTTTCCATGGTTTCCCTATTTCTACTCGTAGCAAATTATGGGTTGGTCCTTAACTTAAGGCCACAGCCGCCTCCTTCCCAATTCTATCCTCAATTTACAAATACACACATCAGTACAGCCATCACAATAAGGCAGGTTATCACACAAATTCCACACAAACACACATGGGCTTGTATGACTGCGATGTCGCAATCCGTAATATAACCAACAACAACAACATTTATATCTATGTCTACCCCTTATTAATCCCGTTTTCCAACAGGTTTGGGGATGAGATGCGATGAAATTCCACGTGGCTGATAGTTTCTACGGACGGATGCCCGGGATTCGGCGACCATACATGATGCCACCCCAATATATTGCACCACCTCCTCCCTGTTGGTGTTGGTTATGTATACGTTCACCGGGTCGTCTCCAAACTCGCACAGAACTATTCTCATTGACACAAGTGAGTGTACACATCCGATATACACGTTCGCAAGAACGACTAATGGATTTGAGACCACTACGACTCTTGGCTAGCAATATGCAAAACCTTTTTGATGTGTATATACAGCAGTCTCTCGGCAATTCAAGATGTACGGGACTCAGACCACCTCGAAATATATAGAAAACCTTGGACATAAGAAATTACTTTATTGCCAGCACTCATAGTGAATAAATTCAAGGCATTAACTGGCACGTGCACAAACAGTACGGTCCAAGTCTAAACTGGTTTATTTTTATAATAAGGTGGCGATATATAGTTCTCTAATGTTCCTCATTAACGAATAGCTCACTTTCGAAACCTATCTGGGTGGCCATGTTTATATTAGATGTCTGCTTGGAGTCAGGACTTTCCCAGCTCGAGGCACAGCGTTGTCAACTCTCCACCTTAGCCATTGAGGGCAAGCAGTGAGACCTGACAGCACTGCAGGCAACTGTGCAACACTGGAGACTTGACAAGCGAGCCGGACTCTAGACTCCACGCAGAGGAAGCAATGCTATTGGTCAAGAATCATCAGCTAATGGTCAGCAGCGAACGTTGATAAATATGGTCATTGTCGGCGTGTGGAAGGCCTACTGCGTAACGTTCGAGTCACCGGTTGTTAACAAGGAATTTGTGAGTATTATATTGTAGGTGAGATGGAGAAAGAGGCGGATAGGGGTAGAATCAGTGTCCAGCTTGAAACCAAGCACATCACCAGTGTTCAGCTTTGAAACGGATAATTTGTTGTTTGTGTTATTTCAATTTTTTACTCACATTTATGGGAATATTGAACTATCCAGACTCAAATTATCGAAACTGATGTGAGCTAACCAGACCATTTTTTCAAATGTTCGTATTCAAATTTCTTAAAAAATAACTAGCACATTCGTAAAATAAATATCCTGTATCCTTTGGTAACAGTCGTAGTTCCGCCCTTTAAAACAACAATAACTAACTTACTTCCATTGCATGTGTGTGCCAGTGCTATTTCTGCTTTTGAAAGCCATTAAGTATAAAGTGAGAAACTCCACTGATAATGATTCACTACGACCAGGACTCATTTTCCTGACAGATCCTTAATTGAACTTTCAGAGACTTGTGTCAAAAAATTGAGCACATTGACTGGTTATTTTAAGGTGTGTCAAGTGAGGAATACCGCATATTGAAGTTTATATGCAATCTGTGTGATAAATTACTGGTTAGTTTACCAAACAACTACATTTACAAATAATTCTACGATTTTGTTAACAAGCTACAAGATGTGCCAAGCAGGTAAATTTTACTTTCCATGAATAAATATAGCTTCGAAGCCATTTTGAGTGTTGACTTATTGACAATTAGTAATGTAACAGCGCTACATCGATTACCATGACAACCCAAAATATACGGTTTTATCTTTATAACTCTTGCTTCCAACCGGCATCTTAGATAGTTTTTTTCAATCGCTTCTTGTATTCACTTTGCATACTTGTTATTGTCACCATTTATTACATTTGCATATTCTAATTTTTTGCCCACTGTTAAATGATTGTTGGTTATTTTATTTCTCAAGGTATCCACAAATTATATTTTGGCTAGGCAATATCCAAATTTTTTCATACGTCTTACACATATAAAATACTATATCAGTTTGGATTAAGATTATTTACTTCATTACCAAATTGGACAGCTAAAGTCAAACGATCCAACTAGTAGAAGTCTTCTGGCTTATTTCAAGGTTAGATAATTTTATACCATCAAAATTTTACATCTTTCACCTATATATTAACAACATTGTAGCAACATCATAACTGACAAGTATGTTTCTGCTGAAAATGTTAAGGTTAGACCACATCAATGTGATACAGGCTGCTGTAACCATTAAGTTTGATTTACAGTCATATTAAGTCCGATAATTTTAAACCACACTGTGATATAACTGGAAGATACATCATATAGCAGCGACGTCTGATTCACTAAAATCGAACCTTTAAGGTACATTTATATTCATACTATTCTTACTTACTCATACGGTTTTAATTCTTTTTGTGAGCTTTCTTTTTATTTACATTTCTAATAGTGTTTTGTAAGGATATCCATTTTCTCTTTTATCTTTGTAAACTCAGTTTTAAGATTATTTTAATTCAATCTACGCTGACGAGGTTGTCATTGAACACCGAAACATGTACGTATAAACAGCGATTAAATATTCTTTAGTGTTTGACAAGGCGATATTGAATAAGATAAGTTAGTTCTATCAGTCAACACGGATATCAATTAGCATAATGGTAAATGTATACGCATTTCATAATTGATAATGTTGACCAACTGAAAGCTAAAATATCAATTTTCCATGAATGTCAGAGCAATGAAGGAAGCAAAGGAAGCTTCTAGTTTTACGTGATTGTTAATCTTGCGATCATGAGCCACGGGACCTCTTTTTTTTTACGTTGAATCCAAACCACAGGACATGACATTTCAGTTCAAAAATATCACATGTATTGCCCGGAAATCAAACCCAGTCTACCTTGGTGAGAGGCAAACAGTTTGACCACTGCACCACCCATAAGGATACAGGCAAGTACAAGTAAAAATGCAATTTTTGTAAAGTCACACACAAGACTTTTCTACATTTCCTACTCATCAAATGCACGATAGAAGTGATGGCCCTCACGCCATCATAAAGAAAGTTTCGATTGGCCCTCAAGTAATGAGAGGTTGGACAACACTGGGATGAACGTACAGGGTGCCCGAGATGACCCCGTACCCCTAGTTTCATATTATCATTTGGTTATAACATGGCATGGACAATTGAGTTTGTACAATTGGGAAATTAAATAGTTGTTTTGTTGGTATCCCTGGTTTGATGCTCTCAAAAGCGTTTTTGTCAGTCTCATTTCAGTTGTGAAGCCATGGCTGACGTGAGCGGACACAGCCACACTGTTGAGGAGCGATTAGTAGCGTGTGTGTGGGTGCAAGAACGAGCACATACGGACCACACAATGGTAGTGATAATAAGCGGACACAGCTACACTGTTGAGGAGCGATTAGTAGCGTGTGTGTGGGTGCAAGAACGGGCACATACGGAGCACACAATGGCAGTGATAATAAGCGGACACAGCTACACTGTTGAGGAGCGATTAGTAGCGTGTGTGTGGGTGCAAGAACGAGCACATACGGAGCACACAATGGCAGTGATAATAAGCGGACACAGCTACACGTTGAGGAGCGATTAGTAGCGTGTGTGTGGGTGCAAGAACGAGCACATACGGACCACACAATGGCAGTGATAATAAGCGGACACAGCTACACTGTTGAGGAGCGATTAGTAGCGTGTGTGTGGGTGCAAGAATGAGCACATACGGAGCACACAATGGCAGCGATAATAAGGGGACACAGCTACACTGTTGAGGAGCGATTAGTAGCGTGTGTGTGGGTGCAAGAACGAGCACATACGGACCACACAATGGCAGTGATAATAAGCGGACACAGCTACACTGTTGAGGAGCGATTAGTAGCGTGTGTGTGGGTGCAAGAACGAGCACATACGGAGCACACAATGGCAGTAATAATAAGCGGACACAGCTACACTGTTGAGGAGCGATTAGTAGCGTGTGTGTGGGTGCAAGATCGAGCACATACGGAGCACACAATGGCAGTGATAATAAGCGGACACAGCCACACTGTTGAGGAGCGATTAGTAGCGTGTGTGTGGGTGCAAGAACGAGCACATAAGGAGCACACAATGGCAGTAATATAAGCGGACACAGCTACACTGTTGAGGAGCGATTAGTGGCGTGAGTGTGGGTGCAAGAACGAGCACATACGGGGCACACAATGACAGTGATAATAAGCGGACACAGCTACACTGTTGAGGAGCGATTAGTAGCGTGTGTGTGGGTGCAAGAACGAGCACATACGGAGCACACAATGCCAGTGATAATAAGGGGACACAGCTACACTGTTGAGGAGCGATTAGTAGCGTGTGTGTGGGTGCAAGAACGAGCACATACGGACCACACAATGGCAGTGATAATAAGCGGACACAGCTACACTGTTGAGGAGCGATTAGTAGCGTGTGTGTGGGTGCAAGAACGAGCACATACGGAGCACACAATGGCAGTGATAATAAGCCTTGTCACTGTTGAGGAGCGATTAGTAGCGTGTGTGTGGGTGCAAGAACGAGCAGATACGGAGCACACAATGGCAATGATAATAAGCGGACACAGCTACACTGTTGAGGAGCGATTAGTAGCGTGTGTGTGGGTGCATGAACGAGCACATACGGGGCACACAATGACAGTGATAATAAGTGATTTTAGAGATCGCTTTGGCAAGCCTACGCCTCGTAAAGCTACTCTGTGTGATTGGGAGAAACGTACGTTTGCTTCAGAAAGTGTCATAGACAGGCCGCGTAGTGGACGTAAGAATACGCGGGAAGAAATGTGTGCCACCGTCGCTCAATCAATTGAGCAGTCTCCAAATAAATCCATTCGCAAAAGAGCAGCTGAACTTCAAGTACCGCGGTCAACAATGCATTACCACATTAAAAGAAATTTGAAATGGCCACCACTATCCTCACGCCAGACAGCTCATTATGGGAAATAATCAAATCCCATGTGGCTCAACGTCCGTACACGACTAATGAAGAATTGCGCCAAAGTGTGGAGGAAACCTTTCGTACCATAACTCCTGAGATGCTCCGCAAAATGTCAATGAGAACTTGGAGACGGATAGAACTATGTGTAAGGCATGATGGAGCACATACAGATCCCCTGGACACATAGTTTTTATATGTAAGTACCCCACTATACAGCATAATGTTTTGACGAAGGGGTACAGGGACTTCTCGGACACCCTGTATAATCAACCTATACTGAGACACAAAGAAATATGTTTTTAAAGAATTCCACCCTCTTAATTTTGAACACATCACAGATTTTCACATGAGTTTATCACTACACTGTCAAGGAGTACATGATTTCCATCTTTAGTTTTCACACATCTCATAAGGGAGATCTCTAGGCATAACTACTTTGCCTATCAACAGTGTGCGAGGGAAGGGACGGAGTAATCGCTTGCCCACCCAGATATACAACTGTGATACCATAAGACCAAGTCCAGTTGACCCATCCATCTCCATACCTCGCATACCAACAGCATCCATTTCATCCTTCAACCCACATTTGTCTGGGTGAGTCCTGACACTCTCTAAGGGTTAGAAGACTTTGACGTGGTGAGAGTGCTTGCGAGGTCTAATGATCCTTTGGGCTATGCCAGCAGTAGCATAGCTACTGGCAGGGCCTCCCTTGCCGGACAGGTCAAAGGTGAAGATCCAGACTGAGAAGCAACACAAGAAGATGTCCAACGACTCCAAATGCGGAAGAGGAGTCAGAGTCCCAACGAAGGAGGAGGCGGAATGGACACTTCAGGATAGGGAGGGGCAGACGAGGCTCCAAAGCCTTGGTTGAGGCAGCTTGTCTAGAAGTTGGATTCCTCGATAACAATATCCCCGTCCCCCGGTAGAGGATAGGCGTGAGGTTATCAGACTTACACTGTAAAAAAAATTATTGTTGAGAAGGACCAAACAAAGAATAAACCGGATAGATTTCTTGTACTACGACCAAAGCATAAGGAAAATGGACATAAAATGGCTACTTGGAATATAAGAACGATTTTACAACCAGGGAAGATGCAAAAATTGGGAGAGAGATTAATACATTTTAATTACTCTTAGTTGCACCACCAGAGATAAGATTGAATGGTTGTGGAAGAATTGATAAGAAATATTTTATTTTATTTTATTTTATAGTGGACCAGAGAGAAGAACAGGATTATTTGAGACGGGATTTATTGTAAATAAGAAAATAAGGAAACGTATTCTACGGTTTTGCACCGTTTCGGTACATTGGGCGTTCATCTCCCGTGATCACCACTCCCCGCCCAACAACCGGCGAGAGAAGCGGCCACTGAAGGATTATGTGGGGACAAATAGTGAAGAACTGCTGTTTTATTTTGGATTTTGGGATGTTGGCATGTTAATAAAAATTCAAAAAATTAAACAAAATTTACTGAAAATTAAACTTGCCGTCTGTTTCAGCAACAATGTACAATGTAACTGTTGAGAGTTGGCACTGATTTTGAAATTATTAAGGCGGGCAACTATACCAACTGATTTTGGAAGCAACCTTTGAAAACTCATATGAATTAAATTTGCCGCCAAATGTTGGGGTGACAGCTTTGTCGCAACATCCAAAAGTGAGCTTGTTGCGACGCGCGAACCTGTATCCATTGTCTTTGACCCTGAGTGTTTGAAGAAAACGGTGTGTGAAGAGGTTGCTCTGTGAGGGTCATATCTCCTCTTCAATGCTCCGGGATGTGGACGGTACGTGAAAATAATATGAACCGATGTGACTGTTGATTTGGAAAAGTTATGAGAAATTGAACTTTTATGCTGGACTTTTGGGAATTCAAGTCATGAGGGAAATGTTTAATGAAATTGCTCGTGCATGTGGCGGGTTATGATTGTTTCATTATTCAGGGAGTTTATTGTGTGTGTTTCTCTAGTATCTGGTTTCACTATGTAACGTGTGATAGTGATCATCTCGTGGCATATTCCGGGTGATAGGTTAGCGTTATGTTTGGTATTTGGCCGCGTGGAGGGTTTCACGAGGTACCAAGTTTATTTTCCATATTGTTAGCGTTCAGTCAACCTCGTGCTCTAAATTTAAGAATTGTTTATTTTGGGGATATTTTCTGGTCTTCAACGGGATTAATTTAATTTGGGAATCAGGGGTTATTGTTGTTATCTTCAGCCTTGTATTTTGGTGTCAGGCATTGGCCATGATAAGGGTAAATTTATTTCTGGTCTGTTTGTTCTCCGAGAGGGATTTCTGTGTCAAGTAGGATTTTGTTAGGGCACGTTTGTGTGTGTTTTCTCGTGTCTTATGGTCAGGGGTTTAGGCATTTTTATTCTGACGGAGTTCTAGGTCTTGATATTGAAAAGGGTAATTATTGTGTGATTTGTTCCACCCCGGAGAGGAACTAACTTTCCCCTGTCTTGCGCCTTCCTGCCTCTTTCTGCCGGGTTTCGGCGACTTTATTTCCATTTCTCTTTCTACCGAAATTTTGGGAGGGGGGATTCGTTTCGTTTAGTTGGTTTAGGTTCTGCTTTGTGGTTCCTGTCCGGCTTCATTTTTTTTCATTTAAGTAATTCTGCGCTACTTGGGAAGGGAATCTTAGGGTTTTGTGTGAATGTGTGTTGAGGTGCGCCCAGGGAAGGAGAGTTAGTTTTAGGGTTTGTTTGTTTTTTTCAGGGCCCTTGGGGATCGACGTGTAAGATAAATCATTGTATCCTGGCAACTGCATACTGTACTAAATGCTAAATCCCGTTTTCTAAATGTAAATGTAATCGGCCACATTAAGTTTAGTTTTTATATATATTCTCTTGATTTGTCATTTTATTTAGTGAATACATTGTTGTTTCCTTGATTCCCTTTCTTTTCATAACGAACTATCCCTAGGCACCTATCCCCAACACGGCCTCGTTTAGGGTCCTTCTCTATAGGCATGTTGGGGAGTGTGAGGGAAAGGAACAGACTGTCGAGTAGATGTGTGTCGAGTGACAAAGGGTGCACATACTGAGCATTTGCAAGGTATGTAAGAACTTTATGAGTTACAGTACACAATGGAACAAGAATCGTAATCCTACGCTAATTGGACTGTGTAGGATAATTACCTGCTTACTGTTCCCCAAGCCTTTCCCAATGCTCGCTCCAATGCGCATTCAATCAACAATTGCATTTATTTTTCCTTGGACAGCTGTACAATTGCCTTATAACTTGTGTTAATGTGATGTCTGTACTAGTGTAGTTGCCTATTATGATTTTTTGTAACTTCAAAAATCATTTTGAATAACTTCCTATTACACAACAAGGTTTCCATTAAAGTAAACACTTTTATCTTATAAATTCTAAAAGAATATAAAGAACTAGGATACTATTATATCTATTGCGTAATATACTGTAACATAATGAAATGAATTTCCACGAGACATCTATTGAACTTTAAAGCCCACACTAAGTACTGTTACTTTAAACGCCAACATGCGGAACCGAATGTACTGGCCACATTCAGCATTAGGAAGAGAACAGCTTGGTATTTGGATTTGTACGTTAAAAGCTTTGTAGTAAATTTGAGTGTAATATACAGTAACAAAGGAATGTACTCTTAATATTAAAATAAATATATTATTCGTACAGCGTACATGTTTTTTCATTTTTATTTCATTATTCGGGATTAATTAATGAATCTTTTTCTTCTTTAAATTCAATATGTAGGGGAAAGTTGGGCAATTGCGCGCAGCGGGTAATCGTAAGCACTTATGTTTTTCGAGTTGGCAATACAACTAGCAACTGAATCTACTCCTATCCTCTAGCTGTCATCGTACTTGACATATAGGGTAAAGCATCCTATTGTTGGCACCCCTCCAGTAATTGGCACTGCTTACCGCAACTAGGCATACTAAGGTGTCTGTCATGTTTTCAGTCCTGCAAGTTCCCTAATTTTGAGCCTCAAAACTCCGCATGCAGTATTTCAATTGTTTCAGCCAGTGGGCATTGTTACAATAATGGCTAGCAGGTATCCTTTCAGTTACCGCAAACATCGTTTCTCACTAGACTGTTTCCTTAGCGGCAAGTTAAGAACATTATATACACATGACGTTAGTTTGTTAATATATTAAACTAGCTGGAGTACCCGTGCTTCGCTACGCGTCATAAATAAATTAAATTGTGAAGGTGACAGTTAAAACAGTGGATAGGCGAGGTGCTGCGCAGAGGGAGATAAAGGATGGAACATTTTGTCCAACTACACCGCTCGGCGTTGACCGTGTTTTATAGCACAAATTTGTGTTTTACTCGCTAAATGTTGGAGATACCTTTCGGATAGAAAATGTAATATTAAACCTAGTATATGCCATCAAAGGTTTGCTATTTCTTAGCGTTTTATTTTTATTTGAAATGGAAATATGAAAGTTTGAAACCAAAGGGTGTAGTGACGTCACTAAAATGGTCGCCATCTTTAAATAGTGCAAAGTATTGAAATCAAAAGTAACCTATATGTTAACCAGATAAATCAGCTACTTCCAAGTAAAGTTAATGTAAATCGGACCAGTGGTACTTGCGTGATTGAGTAATACACAGACACACACCATCTCATTTTTAGCCTCGCTTCGCCCGCGTCATAGTCGTGTCATATTGTTATTCAATGAAATGCAGGTTTAACCCCGTTAACACCCCTTTAGAACCTGAATACCCAAATATCCCTCCTTAGTACACGTTTTCGACACACAACAAACATATCCCCAAAATATCATTTTTTTTACTTTAATAGTTTTGGTTGGTCGATGAGAGTGAACATCCAAAAATCCTTCCTTAATGGACGTTTTTCTTTCAGAATTTCACCCCTCCCCATAGGCCCCCTAAATTGCATTTATGAAAAAACGGTCGAACACCTATTTATTTTATTTATTTTTAAGCTGATTGATTTCCTCCGAGATTCAAACTCCTCGCCTATGTCGTTTAAGAGATACACGCTCCGTTAGGAATCTTTCAATCCCCACTTTTCATCCCTTTCACCTCATTATATACACTACATCGAAAAACCATTAGACATTTGTCAGCTTATTTTTAATGATTAGTATATGTGCCAAGTATCACATCCCCAAATGAAACCACTCGTGAGATATTGTTATTCAATGAAATGAACGTTTACCCCCTTAACACCTCTTTAGAACCTGAATATCCAAAACTCTTTCCTTAGTAGACGTTTTCGACATACAACGAACATATCCCCAAAATTTCATGTTTCTAACTTCAATATTTTTGGCTGGGCGATGATGAGTGAGTGAGTCAGTCAGGAGATTTTCTTTCATTTATTTTTGATAATTTCACCCCTCCCCATGAACCCCTTAAATTGGATTTATGAAACAAACGGTCGAACACCTATTTACTTATTTAAAGCTGTTTCCCCCAGAGTTTGATGAGTGAGTGAGTCAATCAGTTAGGACATTTTCTTTCCTGTTTTTCCCCCAGAATTTCAACCCTCTCCAATGGCCCCTTATATTGGATTTATGAAAAAACGGTCGAACACCTATTTACTTGTATTTTAAGCTGTTTTTTCCCGCCGAATTTGAAACTTCTCGCCTATGTCGTTTCAGAGATACACGCTCCGTTAAGAATCCCTCACCCCCCAATTTTCACCCCCTTTCACCTCATAATATTCACCACATCGATAAACCCTTAGATATATGTCTGTTTATTTTTAATGATAAGATTATATACCGAATATCACATCCGCAAAGAAACAACTCATGAGATATCGTTATTAAACCAAATGCACGTTTACCCCTTTAACACCTCTTAAAAACCCGAATAAACAAAAATCATTCCTTAGTTGACGTTTTCGACATACATCGAATATATTCCCAAAATTTCTTGTTTCCAACTTGAATAGTTTTGGCTGGGCGTGATGAGTGAGTGGTTCAGACAGGACATTTTCTTTCAATTATTTTTACCAGAATTTCACCCCTCCCCATGGGCCCCTTGAATTGGATTGATGAAAAAACGCTTGAACACTTATTAACTTATTTTTAAGCTGTCTCTTTTCCCCTGAGTTTGATGAGTGAGTTAGTCAATCAGCTAGGACACTTTCTCTCATTTTTTCCCCAAAAATTTCACCCCACCCCATTGGCCCCTTAAATTAATTTATAAACAACGGTCGAACACCGATTTACTTACTTTTTAAGCTGATTTCTATTTCGCTTTCAAATTTCTCGCCTATGTCGCTTAAGATATAGGCCTACACGCTCCGTTAGGAATCCTTCAACCTCCAATTTTCACCCCTTTCTCCTCATAATAATACACCACTTCGAAAAACCCTTAGACACATGTCTGCTTATTTTTTATGATTAGTTTATATGCCGAGTATCACATCCACAAACAAACATTTGGGGGAAAGAATGATAGGTAGAGGTGGTCCAATTTCGTGGCCAACACGATCGCCAGAATAATCTCCCCTCGACCTTCTCTTGTGGGGCAATATGAAGAGCCTTGTTTATGAGACCCTTGTCGACTCGTAAGATCTTGTTTCACGCGTTCTGGCGGCAGCGCACATTATTGAATACACACCAGGTCTCGTGGGACGTGTGTACGACAATATGTTGCGCAGATACACGTTGATTTACGAACAGCTGGGTCACTACGTGGAACAGCTCTTGTAGTGCAAACGTGTCTCTAGTGAAGTGGGAGATATGCAATCGTGTGAAACTGATTTGGTAACGAAACGATACATATCTCGACATGGGTTCCTAATAAAAATGTTATCTGCATAATCCCATCAACAAACCCAAGAAGTTCTTAATGGGAATTATGAATCACCCTGTATAAGTGAATTTGTTTGAGTCGCAATAACAAATTATTTGTATATAAAATTTGTTTTCCAACAAGCTTTGATCAAATGAACTACATGAATATGGTTCTGTTTTATGCTCCGTATGTGCAACTGAAATATTGTTTCTATACACTAGCCTATGAACTCAAACGTGTCACTTGGGTAAAATTATATGATCGCATGATCTACAATACATAATTTAGACTACCAGTGCCTATCAACTAAAATGTGTCTCGGAATCTCTCTACGTACTCACGACTGGAAGTAACTCATATATATAGCTCTCCAATATGAATTAACTGGTCATTTTTTCAAAGTTCCTTAATCAGTAAATTTTGCTACTTAGTATATGAATAAGGCCTTTTGCCAGTAAGAGCTACATGAGTCTTCAAACACCCTATTTATGTGAATATTGCTCCATATATTCTACTTTAATATGTCTTCTGGCGTCTAAGTCACATGCAACTCCGAAAAGATACTTCTTGTGTAAATGTAGCTGCGCATTTGACAATTGATTTTGGCGCTAGACCAATAAGAATGACGCACATCGAAAAAAATCTGCATATTGCCATAGAGCACAGTAGGGAGGAACTTATTTCTTATGCAGTGTCCAGCCCTAGTCTACGCAGTTGATATTGGGAGTATAAGCAGGCCATTCCATTCTGTGAATAACAGTCTCCTGAAAAAACACATCGTCCATGAAAGTGAAATTTTGGCCAAACTATGATCCGCCTTTCACTAGAGGTGGCCGGATAATATCCATGTGACGTATGCCTGCCACACGCCTAGGAATGTAAGAATGACCAATGGGTTAGAGACCACTACGACACTTGGCCAGCAATATGCAAAACTTATGTTGACGTGTGTGCGCATGAGAGACATGTGTGTGGTTATTGGCCATGATGGATCATCGTGCGTATCTTTATTCCTTCTTTCGTAGTGAAACCTTCCGGCATCTGATTACCAAAAAATTATTTTCCAAAATAGATTCTACATGTACAAATAAGAAAGGGGCTACAGAAAAACATACCACATGAATGTGATATTAGACCACTATAGATCAATATGTGTGTCTTCAGTTGACCTTTCTGAGTACAGGTTCCTCCATATGTACCACAGGAATATCGCTTGACATAATGTGAGCTTTCAAATTACATTTTTGAGTAAACTATGATCCGCACGAACTAAATGAATACGGGATTAGGCTACAAAATGATTGCTTCTTCATTGTCCTTCTCAGCTCATATTGCATCCCATGTACTTTCGGAATGTGTCACTAGACCACTATGGAACAACATGTGTGGCTTAGTACAACCTTTCTTCGTAAAGCTCGCTCTGCGTTTATTTGACGGATGTGGCAAACGACCACTAAGAATTACCATGTGTGTCTTCAAACAGCCTTTCTGAGTGAATTTTGCTCCATATTTTCCACATTAATGTGGCATTAGACTTCTATGGATAGGGTTCTTGTCCAAGTAAAGTTTGAAGCTTGTAGTTTAACGTGACCGTTAATCTAGAGATCATGATCCACGGGACCTCCTTTTTACGTGGAATCCGAACCACAGGACATGGCATTCCACTTCGAAAATCCCACATGCATTGACCGGGATCCGAACCGAAGTAAAGTTTGCTTCACATATTATACATGAGCCTTTGGAGCTCGAGACCAATGTGGAACAACATCTGTTCCTTCAAATTACCCGTCCTAAATAAAGTCTTCTCCGCATTTTTTTTCAGGAATGTTGCTTTAGACTACAATGGATCAACATGTGTCTTTTAAAATTTTCTTCTTTAGTAATATTCTTTCCACAAGTATCGCAAGAATGAGGCTTGAGACGACTGTGGATCGTCATGTGTGTCTTCATGTGGCATTTCTGAGCAAAGTTTCTTCCGCACATACCACGGCTATTTGCCATCAGACCACTATGGATCTTCACGTGTGTCTTCAGTTCAGTTTTCGGCGAAATGTTTGCTCCACATGTACCTTGAGACCACTATGGGTCACCTCATGTTTTTTCAGGGCACTTTTTGTGATAAACCTAGCTCCACAGGCACCACAGGAATGCGGCTTGAGACCACTATGGGTCACCAGGTGCGTCTTCAACTTACCTTTTGTAATAAACTTAACTCCGCATGCACCACAGGAATGTGGCTTGAGACCACTATGGATCATCATGTGTCTCTTGAGGTCACCTTTCTGCGTAAAGTTTGCTCCACATGTACGACAGGAATATGGCTTAAGACCAGTATGGGTCACCAGGTGCGTCTTCAACTTACCTTTCGTAATAAACTTAGCTCCGCATGCACCACAGGAATGTGGCATGAGACCACTATGGATCATCATGTGTCTCTTGAGGTCACCTTTCTGGGTAAAGTTTGCTCCACATGTACGACAGGAATATGGCTTAAGACCACTATGGGTCACCAGGTGAGTCTTCAAGTTACCTTTCGTAATAAAATTAGCTCCGCATGCACCACAGGAATGTGGCTTGAGATCACTATGGATCATCATGTGTCTCTTCAGGTCACCTTTCTGCGTAAAGCTTGCTCCACATGTACCACAGGAATTTGGCCTAAGACCACTATGGATCATCTCGTGCCTCTTCAGGGAACTTTTCTTGGTAAAGTTTGCTCCACATGTACCACAGGAATGAGGCTTGATATCACTATGGATCATCATGTGTGCCTTCAAATTCCTTTCCTGAGCAAAATTTGCTTTGCAATATATGCATATGTGTGGCATCACACCGCTATAGGTTGACATGTTTATTTTGAATACATTTTGATTGAGTGAGGCAACGTTTCTATCTCTTGTTAAAGTGATCTTCGAATTGTGGTCGTTTCTGTGAAAAATTTCTAATGTTAGTACGAGGAAAACAACCACTTCCATAACAATATCAAAATTTGCATAGCACAATGCCGGATAAGTATACAATAAACTTCTATATTCGTAGACATAGATTTAAACGCCGAAATGAAATGCGTATGTCGACGCTCGGAACTAGTTACCCAGGGGAATATTTTAGCCTCATGTAATTTGATTCAGGGAATAACACTGTTTACCATTTCCGTACAATACTGTTGACCAACTGAAAAGAATATAATTTCGCTATGTTAGAAGATCAAGGGAAACGATGTAATGAATTTGCGGTCAAGAGATCTAACTAGTGAAAACTATTTGCATTAATTTGCATGTTTTCCTTCAATACTAGAAAGTGAGCTCGTTACTACTCTTCAATCAAATGGTGATCGTGCAGTCGATATATATTATACATTCAATGCTGATTTATACTGTATGTCGAGGTTTTTGGATTTATAGTTCTTCCGGATGAACGTGTTTATCCTTTTACAGCAAGAAAGAAGTGTTTGTGCCAGTCAACATGATCTGTCATCGTTTCGATTAAGAGTATAAGTAAAAATTGGGTGCTCTATACTATAAGTACGAGAGTTGAGGAGCAGGAGAGATTTTATCTCAGGGGTATTTGAATAGGCTACCCACCTTCCAGGGACAAGACCGTGCGTACTCCCGAATGAGTAAGCGAGGAAAGTCGTGTGCGGGCTAAAACGAAAGGACTCCATCCCCTCTATCTATAAGACAAGCTTGTTCCAACCTAAAGTAAAACGTATCCATACCTACGGGGAATGTAAGATTCTTTTAGAGAGCATGCGCACTTGAGTCTCTTCCAAGATGGCGGGTTTCTCAAACCTTATGGAAGATGCTTCCAAACCCCCTTCCCCCACCCTCCTTACCGCCATTACCAGAATTCCCTTAACTTCGCAAGGGATTTTTCCAAATTGAATGAGATTTTACCCCCCCAAAAAAAGTCCTCCATGGCTTCCATCTTCTTGCTCTAGTCCCAGATCTGTTGACCTCGTTTGGTCAGTTAATCTTCTCTTCGAACTTATTGATTTACTAAATTTTATTAAGTATGTTTCATTATTATTGATTGATTATCGATTTGTGAGCTCAGTAACATCATAGCAAACACTCGTATCGAGTAGGTTGGCCTTCCAATCCCGAAAGTTTCTTCATCGGTGAGTTTGGAGGTGACTATACAGCTCAATGCGGGAGGCACAGAATTCGCCGCAGTGATGACAGTTGGTCCCAGGTGGGGCTTCCACGTTCCTTTTATTTCTTCTAATGAGCACTCTGTCCTTTCTGCGCTGCCTCTTATCCTTGACAGTTTGTCGGCGGTTTCGTTCAAACTATATTGCACCATGATGAACAACTTATCTCCAGGAAGAGCGAACAGGGGCTAAGCTCTCAAAGTTATTATTATCAATGAGACACATTTGAATAATAGCTTTCAGTACGTCTTTGAATAGCTTTCGCTGACCTTCAACACAGCGTTTACCCTACGTTAATTCAGAGCAAAACACTACTGCGGGAATGCGATTATTGGGCATACGCATTACGTGTCCTGTCCATTTCTGCTGACGTTTTATAATCATGGCTTCAATACTAGTAGTCTGTGCTTCTTCGAGACTGGTGGTGTTTGTACGTCTGTTTTGCCTTGTACATGAAGAATGCTCCTCAAGCATAGCTGGTGATATTGCTTCAGCTGTTTGAGGTGTCGTCTATAGCATGCCCAAGGTTCAGATCCATAAAGTAAGGTGAGAACTACAACTGAGTTGTACACAAGGATCTTTGTTGCAGCATTGATATCATGGTTGGGAAAGACTTAAACCTAAGACTTGCAAAGGATGCCCCAGCACGTTTAAACCTCTGTTGAATTCCGGAATCAATATTAGCACTTGATGATAGGTTGAAGGTGTTAACTTCTTGAAGCCTAACTGCATCAATGGTGACACTAATGTTTCCTTGTCCTTCTCCAGGGCTGGTTGTTAGAGGGCCTGGGTTTTACTGGTGTTAACATTAAGACCAATCTTTTTGTATGCCGAAGACAAAGCATTCAAGATTTTCATGAGTTGTTCCTCTGATTGAGATACTACTGCAGTATCATCTGCATACTGTAACTCAACCAATGCATCAGAAGATGATCGAGTCCTTGCGTTTAGACGGCTCACATTAAAGACGTTTCAATCCATCCTGTGTTATTTGTACACCTAAAGGAAGATCGTCTTTGACTAGCTGCATGACAGCGGCAACGTACAGAGAAAACAATGTAGGGGAAATCACGCATCCTTGTTTAACTCCAGTATTGATATGGAATGGGTCTCCAACAGAGGCGTTACCAATGACAGTTGCCGTCGTATCAGTGTAGAGCAGTCTTTAGATGGTAATTAATGATGATGGAAAACCATAGTGCAAAAATTTCCATCAAGCATCACGGTTTACAAAGTCAAATGCCTCAGTGAGGTCGATAATGGCAATATAAAGGGGTCTACTTTGTTCTTTACATTTCCCTTGAAGCTGTCGAGCTGTGAATATCATATATGTGGTTCCTCTAGGAGACCTGAAACCACATTGGCTCTCTGGAAATATTTTCTCCACAAAAGATAGAATGCGATTAGCCAAAATACGACCAATAAGCTTTCCGAGGTATTATAGTAATGATAAGCCAAGATAGTTGTTGCAGTCTGTCCGATCACCTATCTTAAATATGGAAAATATCAGACTATCTCTCAGATCAGCAGGTATTTTTTTCAGTTCTCCAAATAATAATAATAATAATAATAAAATCATATTTGTGGCTTATGAGTTCCTCATGTCCATCAATGAGAGCTGCTGTTGGTAAACCATCTTAAACTGTGGCTTGTGTAGCTTTGCTTGATTAACAACACACTGAACTTCTCCTAGTGGTAGCAAGGAGCCGAGTTCTTCCCTGATGGGTGCTTGCTCTAATATGTCATACACCCGCTCATCAATAATTGAATCCTGAATCAAGAGGTCTTCAAAATGTTCTTTCCACCTATACATGATGGAATATTCACCTTTTAGAAGTGTCCTTTTTTCACTGGACCAAGGTGAATTTCTACCTAAAGTGGTGGGACCATAAACTGTTTTTGTTGCTTGGAAGAACTGTCGCGAATCTTTGTCCGCTGAATATTGCAGCTCTTTAACTTTGGATATCCACCACGCGTTTTTAAGTGCACGAGTTCTTCTTTGGACTTTTGCTTTGGCAAGACAAAAGGCTCCTTTCTTCGCACGGGAATTCATATTTTTTCTCGAAGCTAGCAAGGCTTTTCTCTTTTCAGAGCTCAATCCTTCAATTTCCTCATTATTTTTATCAAAGCAGTCCTGATGTTTCCAGGTCTTCTACCTCAGCGTCTCCTTACAAGCATTTAGTTTAGTGGCCTTCAGACTCTCCCAGTGTTGTGTTACATCTAGATGATATTCCGTTGCCAGTATCTGGTTAAGCAGGTCTCTATATTGGGAGTTACCAAACTTCTCGGTATCAAAATTATGCCTACAGGTCTTGTTTTGTTTCCTCATTTCAGTGCATAATTGTATACGCATAACGGATCTGATAGAACGATGATCTGTCCAAGAGGCATCGGCTCCTGTCATTGCTTCGGTGATAAGAACTTCTCGTTAACTTTTCTTGTGTACAATGACATAGTCAATGAGATGCCAGTGCTTCAATCTAGGATGCTGCCTTGGAGTATTGAGGCGATTCTTTTCGAGAAAGATGGTATTGGTGATTACTAATTCATGTTCAGCACATTTTGAGAGCAGACGTATACCGTTGGGCTTTTCACTCCCAACTCCCTCCTTGCCAATGATACCATTCCAAACATTGTAGTGCTTACCCACTCCCGCGTTAAAATCACCGAGCAGGATGAGTTTGTCTTCACGGTTGATATTTGATAGGACGTTATCCAGATCGGAATAGAATTATCTATGACATAATCGGATGTAGTGATTACCGTGGCATGCTTGTTGTTATTTAGTGGAAGTCCTAGTGTCATGAGGCGTTCATTATACCCAGTTGGAAGCTCAAGACAAATCATTGAGAAGCTTTTTCTTAGTGGTGATGCCAACGCCATGTATTCTGCGCTCATCTGAATGTTTACCCTTCTAAAAGAAGCCGTGCCCCACAGCTTGCTCATTCAACTGACCTTCTTCAGCAAGACGGGTGCTGCTATGTCGATGTCATATCTCCGTAACTCTCTACCCACAATAGCTGTTCTCCTTTCAGGTCTCTCATTTGCGGGGTCATCAGTGAGTGTTCTTACATTCCATGTTGCAAAATAAAATTTCCAACTAATCCAATTTGGTCGACCGCATGGATGTCATAAAATTGGACGCGTCTATCCAGTCGGTAGTAACTACAAGGTCATCAACCCGCGATTTCCGAAAGTAGTCGATATCACCCGAATGATAATCGGAAAAAGTCGTTTGAAGGATCAAATGAAATGGCTCCATACCCTCTATCCATAAGTCACATTTTCAATTTAAATACTATATTTAATGGTGGACGTATCCAAGTGTAGGTGTGGTTCAGAGCGGTGTCCACAAAGACAAGTAACATGGAACCTAGCTGCCTGCGACAGGATAGCCTGGCCGGTCGATCCGAGATGGCCACCAATTGATTATTTTTATTAATGTATATTATTTTATTTTTATTTATTTAATAATAATTATTTTTGATTTTCGATTGCTCATTAATTAATTTTTATTTATGTATTATTTAATATGCATTTATTACAAGCTGACCCAACATGCGGTGCAATGCCAATCAAAGAAAGTGTTGGTGTTGTAATTTTGTCTCTTGAAGTGCTTTTGGATACACAATATCTCTTTTCAATTTCCGCTAACTGCCTCTAAACTATCGTAAAATGGATTTACTAATTCAGAAACATTCGTGGGAGCGTGCACAACAACTCACCTAAGTCTCATCGCAATCGGATCGATGACATATGAACGCATAGGGGATTTTGTTGAATCGAATCAATGACATATGAACGCATAGGGGATTTTGTTGAAACGATTCGCGCGACATCACACATTTGTTGAATCTTTTCCTGCGCTACCTATTGTAAAATAGATTTACTAAGCCTGAAACCTTACCTGGAGTGTACTCAAAGATTCATCGAAGTATCATCGCAATCGGATGAATGGTATATGAACCCATACGGGACTTTGTTGAAACGATTCGCGCACCATCGCCCATTTGTTGAAACTTCTCGTGCCCAACCTGTTGTAAAATGGATTTACTAAGCCAGAAAACTTCCCTGGCGTGTACACAACATCTCACCCAATTTTCATCGCTATCGGATGAATGGTATATTAACGCATATGGGACCTTGTTGGAAAGCTTCGCGCGTCGTTGCCCATTTGTTGAATCTACTCGTGTGCTACCTATTGTAAAGTGGATTTACTAAGCCTGAAACCTTCCCTGGAGTATACACAACATTTCACCTAAGTTTCATCGCTTTCGGAGGAATGGTATATGAACGCATACTGGACTTCGCTGAAACGCTTCGCACGTCATTGCTCATTGTTGAATCTACTCGTGCGCTACCTATTGTAAAATGGATTTACAAATCCAGAAGCCTTCCCTGGAGTGTACACAACATCTCACCAACGTTTTATCGCTTTCGGACGAATGGCATATTAACGCATACGGGACTTTGTTGAAACGCTTCGCGCGTAAATGCTCATTTGTTGAATCACATCGTGCGCTACCTATTGTAAAATGGATACACTAAGCTAGAAACCTTCCTTGAAGTGTATTCCACATCTCGCCCAAGTTTCATTGCAATCGGATGAATGGTATATGAACGCATACGGGACTCTGTTGAAACGCCTCAGGCGTCGTCGCTCATTTGTTGAATTTACTTGTGCGCTACCTATTGTAAAATGGATTTAATAAGTAAAAAACCTTCCTTGGAGTGTACTCAACATCTCACCCAAGTTTCATTGCAATCGGATGAATGGTATATGAACGCATACGGGACTTTGTTGAAACGCTACGCGCATCGTCGCCCATTTGTTGAATCTACTTGTGCGCCACCTCTTGCAAGATGGATTAACTAAGCCAGAAACCTTCCTTGGAGTGTACTCAACATCTCACCCCAGTTTCATCGCAATCGGATGAATGTATATGAACGTATAGGAGACATACACACACACTGACAGACAAGCTATCACGTAATATTCATTTTTATGTATCTAGATATTTATTTATTATAACTATTTATAATTTATTTTATATTTATTATTAATTATGATTATTATAATTATTATTACCAAACGTGCAGATTCACTTTATAATGACGGCTATGCGGGTAGCGGCCTGTGTGGCTCGCTCAAGGCCACGCCTTCCTTTCAACAAGAAAAGAAAAATCGAGATTTAACACGCCTGGCTCTTGCAGATGGCGGGTTTCACGTTACCGTCTCAAACAAGACCAAACCTTTTGCGCATCGTCAGAGGGTTGTGGTCATCCATATAACGCGGACAAATTACACCTTTATTTATTACTAGCTGAAGAACCCGTTCCTCGAACGGCTTTTAGTACTTGCTGGCCTAATTCATTAATATCATCACACATTCGTAATGTAGATATGTTATTTTCATGTTACGAACTTCATGTGTAGACTACATGCATTTTCACTCACCCAATTATTTATCGGAGATAGGAAAGTGAAAATCCACAGCCTGCTTTCAGTCGACCGACCGGATTAGGGAAAAGAATGATTGAAACCGCCGTCTAGCGGCTGCCGAAGCCTATCGCACTCCCCTGGGGCAATGATTAAATGAATGAGAGATTAAATGAAATTATAGTGGAGATTGTTTCTGGAATTAAATTGTGACAGGGAAATCCGGAGTACACGGAGAAAACCCGGTCTGCCTCCGCTTTGTAGGTAGGAAAGTGCGTTTATATATTGGAAATAATTACCAGCTTCTATGTAGTAAAATTTAAATAACCTTTCTTAAATATTGAACACCTATCGTTTACCGTCATCATAATACGTTAAACATATAAACAGTATGCTAAAAATACATCAAACTTGGTAGCAATTGTCATGTCCGCAGTAAGTAATATTGCGGAAACTACGTATCATGTCATGATAAAAAGTAACAGTAACAAAACAAGCTTTAATAATCCCAAATAATAATAACAAAATCAGTTTTAATCACAGCAAATTTTCTAAGTTCATGCCGTGTCTTGTGCGAGATTTCACCTAGTTACTCCGAGATAGTTCATCAGCGAGCTCTTATGGTCCATTTGCGGACCACCAAAGGAGTAGCAAACTACGCGATAACTCAATTCTTAACTAGAACACCTCCCGTAATTTACTGCGAGAGCTAAACCGCTCAAACATTCTTTAACATCCCAATAAAGGCATCCAAAATAATTGTATATTGAATTTCAGGACCAAGCAATTAAAACTCAGCCACATTTCTATGTATATGCCGTGTCTTGTGCGGGGTTTCATTGGCCGTGAAAGTCAAAATACCAACATTATTGAAATAAGTTTGCCCAATTCTGCATTAAGATTAATTATGAAAACTAAATAAACTAATGTGACAGTCGGTAGACTACGACAAATTAGTCTGTGAATTTGGGTTTCTGATCATGGTAAAAAAGACAAAAAGCAGATAAATATTGGCCAACAGAAATATTCAGTCAACAAAAAAATCTATAAACAGTAAGAAAGCATGCCGTGCAAAGAAGAAAGCACTATAACATAGTAAAACAGCGTAATGATCCAAATACTCACATACAATATCTGGCACTAAGAGTATAAAATTAGACTCAAAATCATGCCTCGTTTCGGACCCCACAAACCACCTCTATAGATAAAACAGTTCACGTAGGGACGAACACAGACTAGCATAGCTCGGCGTTGACCACGTTTTATAGCACAAATTTCGGTTTACTCGCTAACCGTTGGAAATATACGAAAAGTTCTAACGACCTTTCGGATAGAAAATTAAATTTTAAACCTCGCATATGCCATCAAAAGTTTGCTATTTCTTAGCGTTCTATTTTTATTTGAAATGGAAATAAGAAATTTTGAAACCAAAGGATGTAGTGACATCATAAAAATGGTCACCATTTTTAAACAGTGCAAAATATCGAAATCAAAAGTAGACTGTACGTTAACCTGGTAAATCGGCTACATCCATGCAAAATTTCATTTAAATCGGACCATTGGTTCTAGCGTGGTTGAGTAACAGACACACAGCATCTAATTTTTGATGTGTAACATCTTTCCACTCAGTATCTGAATGTTTTTGTGGCACTCGGTAGCTGGAAATTTTTGTGTGAGTGTTTTTGGAAAAGGGACGGAAGTGGATGGGACGGAAGTGCATGGGACGGAAACAATGAGCGCGCGCGGTGGCGGAGATTGGTACAACGACGTACTGTTTGCCATGTGGCTATGTGGAATGTAAATCGCATACGGTTTAGTTCAAGGTTTGGAGACCCTATTTAAGCTATTCCCACAATAAATCATCGTCAAGTTGTCGTTCTTTGGTGTGAAAATATTCATTTGCTGAAAACAATTACGATTTAATAAATCTTCATACTTTCTTGGTATTCTTATTTAATGTAAGCACTCGATATACTGTCGCCCATCTGGCTATGTGGAATCTATATCGCATCGACAAACACTCCAAACAACGTAGGAATTCAGTATATTAACACCGACCACTAACAATAATTGAAACTTCGTTGGTCGAAACGTATCACTGGGAGAAACACATTTAATATACCTACTGCACACCTAATTTTTAATCACGTCTATACTTGGCAGTGCGCTCTATCGGCAAAAACACCGCTGGCATGCGTTCACTAACTGACCAGTATAGAGCGCAGCTCGAATCAAGTAGGCAGTGGATTGCTCCCGCATACCGTAATTCAACTAGTGGCAGGTATCTGTCACTACCGCATATCCACTGGAGAACCTCGCATCAAGTAGGCAGTGGATTTCTCCCGAATACCATAGTTCAACTAGTGGCAGGTAGATGTCACTACTGCAGATCCATTGGAGAACTTTGATTTAATTAAATATATATTTCCCATTGCCCCATTAAAGAAATTCCTACAATAAATCATCTTCCAATGTTCGTTCTTTGGTGTGAAAATATTCATTATATCATATTTGCTGAAAGGATTTGGCACAGGAGTATTACAAGTAGCGCGCGGAAATCTTACTACTTTTGCTGTATTCTTATTTAATCAAAGCACTCGGGGTACTGTCGGCCAAAATACAGCCCTATTATATCATATTTGCTGAAGGGATTTGTCACTGGAGTTTTACAAGTAGTTATTGCAGAAATAATACTAATGAGAACTTACCGATGGAAATAACACGAAGGAGTCCTTCATGTTTGCTGGCACAAGGTAGCACTATGAGTTCATTCTTAAAAAATGCGAGTAAGTAATAGGGAACTATTCGAATAACACGTCAGATGTTACACATCATACGCGACTACTATAAGGTTCGTAATTTTTTATAAATTAGTGTGGATAACGTTGATCTGTTTCTCTCAGAGGGAACATATTTTTAGGGAATATCTCCGAAACCGTTCATTTTAGGACTTTAAAAAGTGTGTTTCGGGGTCCCTAGGGGACCTCCGTGTATTATTTCTCGTATCTGGTGTCTTAAAATGAGCTAAATCCGGTCTTTCTACTTTTGTCCATGCTCAGTGTAAAAGGGCCGAAAAAACTCACTTACAAATTGAATTTTCAAAAACCGTTTCTTAGAGAGACCCCACACCCTAGGATCAACCAACATGAAAAATTTCAGCTAGTGGTCTAGTGGTTTGAGCGCTATAGACTAACATCGCTCGGCGTTGACCATGTTTTATAGCACAAATTTAGGTTTTACTCGCTAACCGTTAGAAATACACGAAAAGTGATAAGCAGCTTTCGGATAGAAAATTAAATTTTAAACCTCTTATATGCCATCAAAAGTTTGCTATCTCTTAGCGTTCTCTTTTCATTTGAAATGGAAATATGAAATTTCGAATCCTAACGGTGTGGTGACGTCATTAAAGTGGTCACCATTTGTAAATATTGCAAAATATCGAAATCAAAAGTAGCCTGTATGTTAACCTGGTAAATCAGCTACATCCATGCAAAATTTCATTTAAATCTGACCAGTGGTTCTTGCGTGATTGAGTAACACACAGACATACAGACACACACCATCTCATTTTTATATATTAGTTTGGATTATTAATTCACTTTTATTTATTTATTAGTTTATTATTTATTTAATTTTTATTTACTTATTTAATATTATTTAATGAGTATTGAATATTTATTTCTTCAACTGTATTATTATTATTATTTATTTTTTATTAATTTAATATTTAACATATATATACTAATTATAATAACTTATTTATTTGATGTTGGGTGTAAAAGCATTAGACAGCAGAGCCAAGCGGTCGATTCCAGGATTTGTGATGCCGGCCACGATAGCAGCGTGCACTGGCGACCCATCCAAGATGCCGGTCTCACCTCCACCATACCCCTGACCCCTTCTCTCACACCCTATCCCCCAATTCCCACCACCGCCACCACCTCCCGAATTTCCTAAATTTCCAAACAGGTTTTACCGAAATTTATCAGATTTTCTTCAAAGCCCAGCATTGCTTACACTTACTTAGGCCAGGCCCCTCTTTGTCGACCTCCCTTGCTCATCCCTTATACTCTTCCAACCCCCAGATACCATTCGAGAGTCCTGTAACTTACCCAAATAATAAAAAATCACCATGTTTCCAAAAATCACCTAAATTCTATAGAACTCGTCAAATTGACTAGAATCCACCAAATCCCTCCAAATACACTAAGATTACCCAAAATGTTCCACAATACATTAAAGAATCATAAAAACACTCAAACATTCCCAGATTTACTTCAAATTGACCAGATTCACCAAAATTCGTACAAATATACCAAGATTCCCAAGAATCCTTCCAAATATACTAAGATTTCCCAAATTTTTCAGATTACATAAAATCCACAGAAAAAATTTACGAGCCTTACAGTAGTCGCATTTGATGTGTAACATCTGACATAGAAGAACCCTCACGTGAAATTGTTGATACACCGGTATTTTATAATATTATTGGCTCAAATATTAATCTATTGTAAAAGGGAGTGTTTTACAGATATTGTAGATTATAATACGGAACTCATTTTATTAGAGGTTTTGTAGCTTCCACCAGCATTAGCCTAAATAAAGAATACGATATGGATCAACTACATTAATAGACGCGACACCGCTCATAACCTTAAATTCCTTATAAATAGGCCAACTTGCGAATAAATGCAATGTGCACAGCAGTAGATCATGAAAGGCTTGCCCAGTTCCCGGACCTCTTGATTCATAGACCAACACGTAATTTCATGAGGATTCTGTTGAAATGAGTCATATTGATATGATAAATATCGTTTGAAACGATAATCTGGTAGCAAAAATATCTATCCCGTCCGGGATTCGAACCCGAGATCTCTAAATTCACAGTCAAAGACGCTATCATCACGTCTATTTCGACCACGTTAATATTGAGCACAAGATGGTGACTTATATTCATGTACCAACAATACTACATTACGGAATTAAGTTTCATTTATATTTTGCTCGTTTCGATAATGTGCCTGCGTGAAATTGAGTTTAAAATGCCTTATGAATTGGCCCTATTGTGAGTAAAGAGAATGTATTCAGCAATAGTTCATGAAGGATTGCTCCGTTCCCGTATAAACACAACGATATGTATTATATTGATGACTGCCTTACCGTTATGTGGGTTATATTTGAATAGCCTTTGTTCAGAAACATAATACCGGCATTGCCGACTAATTACAATGCTTCACATTAAAGCATATCATCATTTATATACTGATACGGAGACTTCGACCATGTGCCATGTGCTTTGTGTTTCAATCAGTTGACACCAGAGTTCTCATGAGCATTTACCGTCAGAATGAAATTGTAGAGCAATGCGATCCAGCTGGCAGTGCGTCTTACACACTTCCGTCCGATCAACTTCCGTCCCATTTTTCAAAATCACTCCCACAAAAATATCCAGCAACCGAGTGCAAAGATGTTACACATCAAAAAGAAATCTCAAATCCTACAATTCCAGAGTAGATCAGACTTCCTCGTAAGAAACAGATTATACTATGCGTTCAATAAATACTTTCAACTACCTTCCAATGGAGGTAAGGACGATCAAGGTAGCCGCGAGTGGGTATAAGTGGACACAAGCTGGTAGCAACATGTTTTTCCCCTAGGGCAGACAGATGGCAAGATACCTGGCTGAGAAGACTGCGGAGCCATGCAGTCTACACCTAAATTCTCACACAGGAATTCCCCTAACTGTTTCTAAAATTCCCACATCATGGAGTCTTCAACGAGTGGAATGTCGGTTAACGACCAAGGGGCTCCCAGCCGTGTATGACATATATTTCACTTACATGGGGCTAGGTTCTTCACTGTCATCTTTCATGTCCACCACCTCGGGTCAACTCTTGTTCTCTCTTCTAACAACGACGGTATGTAATTATCCGGTGCCTAGGGTGTATTGCGATCGATAGGAAAATTATCTCTCAATGGTCAGGCTTCTGCCGTTACAGTAACTGACTGAACTCTTAAAATTCATTTGAAGATGTTTTAAGAGTTGAATATGACTTCACCCGTGGGTTCCCGACCTGCTGTTTTGTAATCAGTGCATGCTAGTCAACGGACGGTAACCCATTTCTCTACACCATTCACACGGTGCCTATGAGGTTTCTAAATTCCAACAAGAAATCTCGAAAATTCTCAAAACCTAAAAAAAATTCACCAATCCCTAGTACTGTGCCCAACATATTACCCCATCATAAGCACGGAGTGGCAACCCCGCGAGAAATCCTAGCCCAAAGCACCGCATGTTAACGCTGTGTGCGTGACCGCAAGGTTGAGTGACGTCACGCGTACCTGAATATTATCTCCGCCAGAGCGCACTGCCTCTGACCACGTGCTCAGTCCTTTTTTCGGCAACTTGTCACATCGAGGAGACAGACACATGCTTTTATGTGCGCGTACGGAACAGTGCTCCGTCGTGCGGAACGTGAGTGATTTAACATTCGATCGTGAACGTGGAGGACAGTGTGTGCTGTGTCACCACAGTTCTAAGTGTCGTCATAAAACCGGGCGTGATTTTATCGGAGTCCCGAGAGACCATATAATTACAAGTCACCGATGTTATACCGGGCGCAATTATTGTATCAGACGGCCGGGTCTAACGTGTATAATAGTGCAAACGCATATTGGCTTGATAACGAAAGAACTAGCCCATCGCAACTACCTTAGATGTGAGCTACAATATGGAATATTTTGTGCAGAAAACATTTGAGAATAGGCGAGGCCCTTATCATCGAAAGAGGACTTGCTGATGCAATTTGCATTTCGATAATGCACGCGCAGTTTATGAACAGCTGTGAATGCTATTAAATTACTGGTTACATAAAGCCGGTTGCAATTTGCTGAGAGGAAGAGTTGTTTTTACATTGTTCGTGGAGCAGGTACTTATGATTTCCAGAATGGAAAGAGGACATTTTCTGACCTGTGCTGTTGAAGTGTCGGTGAAGAAATTTGAAATGGAACTATTCAGTGAAAATAGGAGACTAAGCTCATACGTGAGGGGACTGGACGGAGTGACATCTATATCAAGATGAGGCCCTGATGTTGCCATGACATTACCACACCGCGGGAGTCGGAGGACGCAGCCACCATGAAACGGGAAGGTCTCAGTTTCGATTCCTGGAGGAGGCGGGGAAGAAGATGGAGGAAGATGGAATCCTGCCGGCTCTCGAATGGGAAGAAGATGGTCCTGGATGACGATGGAGGAGACTTCATTGGTTCCAGAGATTCTGCATTCTATGAGCATGCTAGGCTTGTACCATATTTTCTTATTTCTGCCAGTCAGGGAGCTAAAACATTACTTCAATTTGAAGTTGTGAGTGGTTTGACTACTCAGTAGTACTAGATGCCTTGGAGTTGAACTAATTATTAATTATTTGCTGATTAATTTTTTTTATGATTATTATTATCAACAGCCACATTTCTTTTTCGTGTATGAGGAAATTATGTGATGAAGTGATTCACATTGTAGGGTTATCACACGTGGCAAGGAATAATCCACCATGCTTGGCACCATGAACCAGTTAATATTTTCTTTTGGGAATTTTTGTAAATCCATCACTACTTCGAATGATACGATTTTCTTTCTACGACGTGGAAACTCAACTGAATTTATGAAGGAATAAATGAAGGTGGTAGACTAGCTGTCGAGAGCTAGGGTGGAATTCATGATTGAATTTGTTTTTTTTTATTATTTTGACTTCAGCGTTGGTGAATCTAATTTTGTAAACTCTGAAATATTATAACTTTAAATATTTCCATTTGTTTTCTTCCTCCACATTCATTGATTCGGGAACGTTGATTATTAAGAGCATGCTCGTCATTATGCTTAGACACTTATCCATTTAACATTGCTACAGGTCAGGCCTGCAATAGGTAATAATTTATGCACACCAGTTATGTGATTAAAAGAAAAGTCATGATAATTAAAAGATAATAATGAGTTTATCTACACAAAAACAAGTAGTTCCGTGAAGAACTATACAGCCTATTTTCATATATCCTACTAATGTTAATTGCCTCTATCAACATACTATATTTCAGTTTTATTGCTGTAATTGATTCGTAGATATTGAGAATCGTCTAAATATTTCGGATGGTCGCCATGTTGGACTTCTATATATCTAGGTCTTAGAGTTATGTACTGTTACATGAAGATTATTGTGTACGTGTAGTACTCAAACTTCAATCGCATGATTAGGACACAAGAAAAAAAAAAAAAAGATTTTAAAATTTCGCACAGCAGCCATCTTATTGTTATGGAAACAATTGAAATAAATTGGATGCCAGTGGATTAACATTTACATAATGATTTACTATACCAAGATTCACTGCACTTGGATGTTTAAATTGCGAGAAACAACCATGTGAATATTTATACTTCGCGTAGCCACCGTGTTGGATTTGTGATCACCGGATTATTGAAAGTCCTATAACCCCTATGAACATAAAAGAAATCAGTTTGATTGCTGTAGTAGATTCGTAGATATTGAGAACCGTCTAAATATTCCGGATGGCCGCCAGGTTGGATTGTTATATGTATAGGCCATAGGGTCATGTACCTTTAAAGGAAAATTATTGCGTAGGTTCATTATTCAAACTATCACTTCGATCGCATGATTACGACACAAGAAACAAAAACTTTATTAAAAAATTGCACAGCCGCCATCTTGAGGTTATGTAAACAATTGAAATAAATTACATACCAGTGTATTGCAATGTGTATTAACATTTGCTCTACCCAGTTTCATTGCGGTTGGATCATTAAATCGCGAGAAAAGTCTATTCAAAACTTTCAACTTCGCTTGGCCGCCATGTTCGTTTTGTAGTTAACTGGTTTTTGAAAGTCTCATAGATGAAGTTCCAGTAGTACCCTTCATCCCCTTGCAAAATTTCAAGGTGATACCTGTAATAGTGTCAGAGATATAGAATGTCAGTGAAATATTTCGCACAGCCGCCATATTGAGGTTATGTAAACAACTGAACGAAGTTAGATGTCGGTGCATTACAATGTATATAAACATATAATGTACCAAATTGCAGTTGATTGGTTAAATCGCGAGAAACGTCTATTTAAAATTCGCCACTTCGCTTGGCCACCATGTTGGTTTTGTTGTTACCAGGTTTTCAAAGGTCACATAAGTGAACTTCTAGTAGTCCCCTTTATCTTCACACAAAATTCCAGGGTAATATCGGTATCTTCACACAAAATTCCAGGGTAATATCGGTAATAGTTTCGGAGATATTGAATGCTGGTGAAATAATTCGCACAGCCGCCATGTTGGATTGGTGAGAGGTAACAAAATTTGAAGGGCACGGTCGGGGTCGCCCGGAATAGTGCTGTAAACTTACCGAGTTTCATTGAAATCGCTCGAGCCGTTTAGATTTTATTAGGGGGGGGGGGGGGGGCACACACGAATCACAATCACACACAGAGAGACACACGGACAAAAGGTGATCTCATAAGCCTATTTTTTTTTTCATAAATGAAAATAGGCTAAAAAGAGATTGGTTGGTGTAGTTGTTTATAAAAAATGGTGAATTGAATGGAATGTAATAAAATAATATTTAGGATGATAGTTCACATATTCTGTGAACGTCTTATGGCAATATTCTGAGAATTAATCATGATGAAACCCTTTGTGAATATATTTTAAAAAATGTAAAAATAATTAGTAGTACACTGAAGAAAAAGGAAATTGCAACACCATGAAGGCATTGGTCGTTTGTGTTGATTTTCAAGATATGGAACGATGCCATGTAGGTATGTAAACGATTAAAAGTTTCAGACCCATTGGATTGTTGCTACAGGTCTCCCCACGTGATTGGTCGCGGAGGAATCAACTCAAGTATACGGACTCTGGTGTAGCGTAGTTGACATGCAGTCCGTGCAGTGAAGTGTTCCTCGTCAAACATGCCTCGAAGACAGAGAAGAGCACGATATCAACAACTGTCGCCGTTTGAGAGGGCTCGGATAATTGGGCTGTGTGAGGTTGGATTATCGCTAAGGACTGTCGCTGCACGTGTTGGCCGACAGGCATCTACAGTACAACGTGTATGGCAGCAGTGGTCAAATGAAGGTACCCACACTCGTACACCTGGCACAGGCCCAGCGCGACAGACAACTGTGAGAGATGATCGCCCCATCATTCGGATGGCCCGGATGGAACCCTATGCAACAGCAGCTCAAATTCGAGCAGCTGTGGCACCCCACGTTACACAACAAACAGTTAGTAATCGCCTGTGTGCAGCTGGCTTACGATCCCGTGTCCTTGCGGAAGGTGTTCCATTGACCCCACAACAGCGATGTGTTAGGCTGGCCTGGTGTCGAGAACGATCAACGTGGGTCGACGAATGGCATAGGGTCGTCTTTAGTGATGAATTGCGCTTCTGACTTGCCCGCAGTGATCGCCGGAATCGTGTGCGCAGACATACCGGAGAGAGGGGCCGCCCAGATCTTATTGTCGAGAGGCACATAGTGCCAACACCAAGCATTATGGTCTGGGGAGCTATTGGCTTTAATGTGAAATCACAATTAGTGCTTGTTGAGGGCACTATGACTCCTCGAAAGTACGTTGATAGGGTACTCAATCCAGTGGTTTTCCCTATGATGGCGAACAATGCTAATGGGATGTTTCAGCAGGACAATGCCCGGGTTCACACTGCGCGCATCTCCAGAGAAGCTCTCTACGACATCACAACATTAGAATGGCCCGCCAGATCCCCGAACCTCAGTCCTATTGAGCATGTGTGGGACATAATGGGTCGACAACTGGCCAACCGTCCTCAGGCACCAACAACTCTGGAACAATTGACCCGTGCAGTGCAGCAAGCATGGGCCACAATTCCCAGGAAGCGATCCAGGGTCTTATTGACTCCATGCCTCGACGAATTCATCAATGTATTGCAGCTCTTGGTGGGCACATCCTGTATTGATTGTTGTCCAAATTTGCGGTCAGAGGGACCCGAAAGTGTAATCATCGAATCACAACCGAACATTCTTCCTGCATGTTCAATTGCAGAATTGTAGCACCACTCCTTCTGGGTGTTGCAATTTCCATTTTCTTCAGTGTATAATATCATTCTAAATAAGCATGACTATGCAAAGTGCCGTCAGATGATGGTGAATTAAGTATTCACAGAAGTAGGCAGGCGATAATCTAATCACTATGTAATTGATGGAGTGAAATACACTGCAAACATACCATCGAATTGGGAAAGATGGGAACTCTAATTTGTGATATAATGATCAGCCATGACTTTGACATTTGCATAAATGTAAGATAATGGGTGCACGTTTGTTTGAAATATTTTGAGTAATGAGACTCTGAAATAACCTGTAGAAGCTATTTTATAATTTTGATAACTGAGATATAGGCTCTGGATGAGTGATTGGCAGGTTGGAAAAACATAGACATTCAAGTGATGGAAATTATTTCTATATTTAACGATAAATATAAATATTGATTGCAACATTAATTTAGTGGTCAAGTACGATCCATATTGCTACAGCAATAATTGTAATTAATAATTGGCGGATAAAATATATTTCATTTTTTCCTCTCATTAGTTAGAACGGAGATCAATACTATTATTTTTAGGCAAGCTATTTATTCAACTTTCTTTCATTATTAACTCAAGTGAGTGAATATATTACTGATCTAGGACTCCACCTGAAAGACATTTAGCGTGTTAAGTTGATTTTGATTGTTAAATTGTTAATCTGTTTTTATTTTATTTAATTTTCTTCGTCTATCTCCTAATTTTATGTATATCTAAGGATAGGACCAAGGAGATCTGTTGACCCTTTAAACTTAATTTTTATTTGGACTCTAAATATTTTTCTTTTTCATCGGTCCACATCAAGCTTTCATTTATATCGAATCTCCGAGGCAAGATAGGCTTTTTGGGGTTTTTCTATATTTGTGTTGGTCGATGAGTTGCCAATAAATGGATGCTTATATTATGTTTCTAATTGTGCTTATCTTCTGATTTCTGTTGTGCTATTGCTTTGATTTAGATTTGGGAGTGGGTTGATTTAACCTGTTACACCTATATCCTGTTAACCACCCCTGAGACTACTTGAGTTCTTGTACCCACCGGCAATTTTTTTTTATATTCGAGCCCAGACCTCAATCATTTTTGTTCTTTATCTGATATATGTCTTGTGTTATCGGCATAAGTTGCGATGATTTCGCCAGGTCATCCAATTCACTGCCGGTTAACGGGGACAGTACCTATATTTACACAGTATCTCCAAATTTACTCCAGAATTCACGTAAACGTCTTTAGGATTCCTCAAAACCACAGATGTCAAATAGACAATAAATCATAAATACCCCAGATTTTCAAATTACCATCCAGACGGAGGATAATGACAAAGGTTTCTCAAGTTCTCCCTCATCCTACGACACGAGGTGGATGACCGAGCTGCCCCAAGTTTCTAACAAATTGATGGAATAGGTACGGTATTTATTTCATTAAGTTTTGCAATTTGTCACCGGGGTATAAGCATATAAATAATAACTTACTTATATCTGATTAGTGTTAGAAATTCTTCACAAGTTTTACCTTTTCTCTAACGCCGTTCCTAGGCTCTTTATCATCAGCGGGGCGAGGTTGCTAGCAAATTTGTCACCGAGTACCGGTATGTGTCTTCCATGTACATCGCGGCAAAATATTAAGATATGAGAGTTTTGAGATCCATTTAGGGATATCTGAGGTACTCTTTACAGACGTGACTAAATAAGATAATAGAGATGTTTCTTTCAACCGTGTTCTGCTTCGACATGTTCTTGTGCTGTGTAGATTAATTTACAATATTTAATTGTCGAGGATACACAAAATTAAATGTATAACTAGAAACTTCTTTATGACGGCAGTTATAAAAGTTACCCAGTGATAGTAGTTATAAGTTGGTAAACATAAATACATTTTTAAATCGATTCCATTCATGTTGGTGCAGAGGGAGATATGTTGTGTTTGGTTTGAAGTCGGTTTCTTGTAATCCGAGGCGAAAGTATTGTCTTGTATTTTCTGAAACTCATTGTATCCATTTACTGCCAATTTCTTAGTAGACTATTCGCGGCGTAACAAGTTATCTTTCACATTGATAGGTTTGTAATACACTTTAGTGGAATTTATTTCGCCTGCACCATCATATTTTGCTGAGGTTTGTGTGTAACCTATTTAGGAATAAAGAAGCCAATTATAGGACACCTAATTTCTGTGGCTGCTACCAGTAATTCCTCTTTCAATTTCAATGACAGACATTGATATTTTACTGGATATTATACTCTTAGGCCTAAGTTATATTTGATAAACTCGAGCGGCATGATTCTTATTACTAGTAGCCTTACTTGAATACCGTACTGAAATTACCTTGTTTGTTGTGTTAGACAGGGTTATTCAGCTAAGATGTTACACGGAAATAACATCTAAACCATCTGTTTTCATTATTCGTAAATAACACCCAGGGGCTTGGAAAACAATGTGCTGCTTATTCTCATGGGGTGAGTAATAACCGATATATTGATACTAACACCTTATTTTTAAAAGGAATTACACAAATTCATACAGCTGCCTATAAGCTTAACTGAGTACAAGTTAAAATATGAAAGTATTTTTAAAATTTGACAGTTCCTTTTTGAGATATCAATAAGAACGGAATGCGCTTTTGTGCATGGCGCATGAGACAGCGTGCAGTCGTGCAAGGTCATATTGGTTCATTGGCGTGATTCCAGCCACAGAACAGATACCAGGCATGTAAGCATATCGTACACATTTGATGGGTTTGCAAAGTGTATGACAGGTGAATGCATGACAGGACAGTGAGGGGGGTTGTTTTTAAAAGGAATATAATAATTACTTCGACTTCAAAGGGACATAACGAACCTATAATTAATTGTCACTGGTTTGGGTGTACAGTACCTACTATTGTATGAATTGAGAAATAAACACAACACAGGACACCTGAAGAGCTCTTTCTAGAAAAGGAATTGAATAATGTCGTAGGTAGACTTATTGGGAATGATCCCAAGGGCGTTGGCATATCTCGTCGGTGTAATTGGTATGAACCCAGGAACCTGCTTGCGCGTCAATATGTCCTTGCCCGATTGCACGCTGTCTGATGCAGCAAGCACAACAGCGCATGATGTTCTTAGTTATATCTCAAAAAGCAACTGTTCAATTTAGAAAATACTTACATATTTGAACTTGTACACAGTTGAACCACCTGTATGAATTTGTGCTCTTCCATTTAAGAATATTGATATAGTGTCAATTTCTTGGTTATTGCTCTTCACATGAGCGTAAGTAGCCATTATTTTACAAGCCCTTGGGTATCATTTTTGAATATGAAGACAGAGTACCTATATCTTGAATGGTTTAGATGTTATTTCTGTTTAACATCTTAGGTGAATAACCCTATATATGATAAAGATTTGGCGTACTGAGATAAGTACGACCTCTTATATTTCTAAAGCGCACTTTGTGTGTTCTAGTTTGCTGAATATTATGGAGCAACAACCATCCATTAAGAGTGAGCCAGAATGGATGCCTCAAACTGATGAATTACCTAATATTGTAAGTTGTATTTATTATGTTTATCTTGTAACATAACAATCTTAGTAATGTGCATAACAAGCAAGTTTTTTTGACTTAATACCTGCTACCAATTAGTACGCTGACCAGAATGTCTTAATATTTTATTGTTACACGTAACTTAGTACAGTTATTCTGTCTGTGTGTTTAACGTTGGCTCATACTTGTATAATACTTTCCAGGAATCAATTGACCTGTTACCCTCTTATAATCTGCTGGATGATTCTGGTGATATATATGAAGATAAATGTGGGATAGTGAAATTTGAACATCAAGTACAGGTGATTATAGGTTTTATATTTCCTCCCTTATAAATGATTCTTATTTAAGCAGTCAGTAGTTGCTGATGTTATTGTGTTCATAATGCGGGTTCACTCTGTTGCCACACTGGGCCCCATTGTATGTGAAGTCTACACCATATGCTGTGCTTACAGTTGCTAATTTATCGGTAATGCAGGTTCACTGATCATCATCATCATCATTGTTGACCACCTCCATGTTCCCGGGTGCGGTTCACTTATTGGCATATTTATCGCGGGATAAAACACTGATTTAGTAATAACCTTTTATATCAATGCTTCAATATTTTAAACCCAAGCAGTTAAAAAATTGTTTAACTCTTTCATATCTAAGGAGTATTTTTTATAAAAATCAAACGAGAGAGAGCTAGCCATGCCTGTCAATATGATGTTGGTCCTCCTTCCACCTTGATGCCTCCCTCTCCAGTTAGCTATGGCTGTCAATATATTGATGGTTCACCCTTGAAGACTGCCTCCACTCCTAGCTGTGACTATCAGTATGGTGCTGACTTATCCTTCATCTTCATGATAGCCTCTATTGTTGCATAAATATTTAATGGTGACGAGTTCTTGGTGTTTGTAGAACTTGGAACGAAGACGAAAGAAGAAAGAGTTTTCTTTTACTGGCAAGAAGTACCGTCGAATACACACCAGTGATTGTCTATGGCAGTGTTTTTCAGCCTTTTATTGGACCACGGGCGTGAAATTTATTCTCTAAAGTTCCTAAGCTGCTGTCTATAAACATATTGTTATTCACTTCTCTGTTTATTAACACATTGCGTAATCATCTTGATATGACAAGGGCTCATGCATTATTCATTACAAATGAATTTATATAACATGAGATTTCAATTAGCTGCCACTGTACTTACAAATCAGTCCCTATTTGTTATTCGTTCCCGTTAAATTACACCCAAATTTAGGTTTCCATGAGATCAAAAATGGTTTTAAAATTGCCAACGCTTGGTACAAGGCTTCCAAAACAAAATTTATTAACGTTATATGGTAACTAAAATAACTGCATCTATGCCGCGAAGTCGCAACACACACACACTCACTGCTAGTGACACTATACTAGGCCCGCATTTTGCAAGTGTATACTAACTGAAATGCTTTTTGATAAAAACTGCACATTTACTGTTAGGTATTTTCCCATGTAACATGGACGATAGAAAACTATGAATGCAGGGTTGAATTACCTTCAGTATAATACTTTTGTCCCTCATTCCTTCAGTGCAAGTTTATAAGCTATCTGTAAGGTACAATCCCACTTACGGATAGGAACACATATGTGAAACAAGTCATTTATTTGCAGGACGATACAGACCATCACACAGATATTAAGATTGAGGAATCTTCTATTCCGGAGATCGTTCCATGCATCACAACTGCAGTATCATTTTCAGATCTGAAAGAGGTAAGTACCTTCATGCGTCTTTACAAGACATCTCCTTATCACCTCATAGCATTTAACTTAGGGATTAAGAGTTGTATTCTCACAATTACTTTGACGACAAACGAAAGTGTTTGGCTGTTATTACCTACTCCAATCTCATCCTCAGCCTGTATCTCCTATGGAAGCAGTGTGCTCCCGTACTCTAGCAGACACATAATGCTTGTAGTTACTAGCATGCCCTACAATAGACTCCCCACAGAGGCATTCCATTGATTCAATCTAACTTTTTGATCATTAAAATATTAAATTTCAGCAAATTGTCGCAAATTGTAAAGTAATGCCTTGTATAATATTCTGAAGGTTGATTGATTTATGCCTTCTTTCTCAGAAGCTATGCTCGTATGGGCAGTCCAGTTGCTTATTACTCAATGTTATGTGTACGTGTTGGACCGTAGGACCTGTTAAGGTCAATTGCAGAGCTTTCCAAGCTTTTTCTCATGGTAACACCCTATTAGCACACACAATTCTGCATGACGCCTCTTTAATTATTTTAATTATAATCATAGACTATTTTAACAAAGATTCATTTTAAACAAATTAAAATTTTTCATAGTATGCATATGATTTTCCAAGTATAATAAGCTATATTAAGGACTTTTCTAATAGATTCAATACTTGCACTTGATGTTCCAATTCTGTGACTGCTATGGGCTTGGCGATCATTAGAAATATGCTTTATATCAGGTCGGATGCAGGACAAATTCACACGCATTTCCTCATCTATCATTCTCAAACTTCCACGTTTTACTGTTTCTTTTATTAAACATAACACGAAACGCACTTTCACACGAAAATGTCGTTGAAAAGTGCAACAGAACAATGAGGGCTCTTTGACTCAGTTGAGGAAGATCTTGTTAAATAGAAACCCAGAAGCTGTCTAATTCTGACTCTTGGTTCTTAAGTTTTAAAGGCTGGTTGTTTTTAAGCTCCGCCAGTTCCTTTTCTTCGATAAGTTGAAGTTCACAAGAGCTGGAGGGTGCAAAAGGAATTCTTTTCAATTCGTATTATTTTACATTTAGTGTTGGGAAATACCCAACCAGCCTCTATTTCTGTTGCATTAAAGATTATGAACCAGTGGTTGTATTTTGTCGCTAATTGGACATTTAGATGTCAAAGGACACTCTCAAAATTGCTCTAATTTATTTTTCTAAACCATAAACTGATTTTTACCCTTAAAGTGGCAATTGTGTCTTTAGCAGCAAGGGGATTTGCACTCTTATCAACATCTCGATCACGCGGCTAATAGGCCCAATGAGGGGAATTATTGTATTGACATCTGCCCCTCTCTTATGGTCTTACGGCTAAGAGAATTAAAAATAAATGTTCATTTGACCTCAATCCTTTTAGTCTAATTCTTCCATTACGGCACTGATCTTAGCATATTAATTTTCTCTAAGTTTACCTTGGTCTCTAAAAGTGTATTGTAAGTTTCAGAACTGGGGATTATAACCACTTACCTGTATAATTTTGATCCCTAGCTCTAGGATTTGAAAGACAGTAAAAAGTCATTTAACGAATATATCTTCACTTCAGCTATGCATTGCTGTACAATTACGTGGATTGTAATTTGTGTAAATGTATAAGATGATAACACTGAAATAAATTATTCCATCTTATCCCCAGGATGTAAAAGAAGAAAATCAGAATGAAGAAGCACATGAAAGTGAAAATCACTTAAATGAGTAAGTGTTAAACATACAAACAGCATGTTCTTTCGTTTGCGTTATACTTTCTCTCTTTGTAGGAATGTTTAGGCATTTCCTTTTTTAAATGTGGGTGCTAGCATTGTCCTGCAGAAACATCCCATTAGCATTGTTCGCCATCATAGGGACAACCACTGGATTGAGTACCCTATCAACGTACTGTCGAGCAGTCATAGTGCCCTCAACAACTCTCTCTATTTACCATTGTTTGATATAGATTTTTTAAACACAACGCTTGTATAGATCCTTTTGTAACTTTCTCCAGGTACTCTTGTTCTTAAAAACTGGGGAAGTCGCAATGGTTTTATAGACATAAAACCCTCATCCTCTTCCATTTCATCATTATCATCATCATCATCATCATTATTAATATTATCATCAAAATTATGATAGTCATTGTCACCATCATAATCATCATCATCATCATCATCATCATCCTTGACATCACTAGAACTATCCAATTCCTCTTGTTCCTTTTCCACAGGGACCTCTTGTAAAGTCTGCGTTGCTTTTGATAGTGTTAAGGGTTTCTTAGACGTTGACAACTGTCCTAACATGACTTTCTGAGGACATGATAAGTGATTTTGAACAAACACTGCACTATCTTGAGCAGCAATATTTTTTTCTTGGACTTGCTTTTTTTAAATCTTGGTTAGCGTATTTTGTCCATTTAAATGTGTATTAATTTCAGATTCACAATGATGCTCGTTTGAAGTAAGTACGTTGGAGTGTTTTGTTTTAATCATTCCTCGACACTTTTTAGATCGTTGTTTTGATCATCGCCAAATAACAGTTCCATCTTTATTGGTTGTTGTTACAATATATATATATCCTTTATAGTAGACACATGGCCTACCATTCCTGGTTGTTGAGACTTCCATATGAACTAATACACACGAATTAAATATCAGTAAAGTCACTTTAGTAATAATAACAGTAAAATAAATGAAGTGGATTGATATTTTTTAAAGGTGGAATTTTCAAAGTACTGTGAAGAATAATAATTACATGAACAATTTTTAGACTACAAGTGATTTACACACATTGCTCAATGTCAAGATTTATACTGAACATAATTTATAGTGATTTTGATTATTGTTGACTGTAATTGATAGTATCCATGGTTAGTAGGAGCAATGTATACTGGGTGCGTTTTATAGCACGCTCAATTTATAGTAGGTACGATTAGTAGATGCGTTTGATACAGGGCGCGTTTTATACTGATTATGATTTATACTGAGCGCAATTTTTACTAGAAGCGATTTCTACCAGGTGTAAATGATAGTAGGCGTAAGGGATATAGGCGCAATTGATATAGGCGTAATTGATAGTAGGCACAATTATGGTAGGTGCGATTGGTAGTAGGTGCAATTGACAGTAGGCGCGATTGGTAGTGGACGTAATTGATAGTGGGCGCGATTAGTAGTAGGCGCAATTGACAGTAGGCGCGATTGATAGTAGGTGCGATTGGTAGTAGGTGCAATTGATAGTAGGTGCGATTGGTAGTAGGCTCAATTGATAGTAGGCGCAATTAACAGTATGCGCGATTGGTAGTGGGCGTAATTGATAGTAGGCGCTATTGATAGTAGGTGCAATTGATAGTAGGCGCAATTGATATAGGCGCAATTGGTAGTAGGTGCAATTGATAGTAGGCGCGATTGGTAGTAGGTGCGATTGCTAGTGAACGTAATTGGTTGTAGGCGCGATTGGTAGTAGGCGCGATTAGTAATAGGCGCAATTGATAGTAGGCGTGATTGGTAGTAGGCGCGATTGGTAGCAGGTGCAATTGATAGTAGGCGCAATTGGTAGTAGGCGCTATTGATAGTAGGCGCAATTGGTAGTAGGCGCGATTGATAGTAGACGCGATTGGTAGTAGGCGTAATTGATTGTAGGCGCAATTGATAGTAGACGCGATTGGTAGTAGACGTAATTGATAGTAGACGTGATTAGTAGTAGGCGCAATTGTTAGTAGGCGTAATTGATAGTAGGCGCTATTGATAGTAGGTGCAATTGATAGTAGGCGCGATTGGTAATAGGCGCAATTGATAGTAGGCGCAATTTATAGTAGGCATGATTGGTAGTAGACGCTATTAATAGTAGGCTCAATTGACAGTAGGCGTAATTGGTAGTACGCGCAATTGATAGTAGGCGCGATTGTTAGTTACTCATACAACATACAAGTGAGTTCATGTTTCGCTGACGTAATCGTACGTTCCCAAACACTTCCAGTGTTGCGCGCGCCGTAGTGGCTAAATTTGAAACTCTAGATGAGATGTTTCACTGACGTAATCGTATGTTCCCACGCCCTTCCTGCGCCGCGCGCCGGGGCTACTCTTGCGCCATCTATTGTAAATTGGATTTACTATGCCTATAACTTTCCCGGAAGTTTGCACAACACTTACTCACCAATGTTTGATCGCAATTGGATGAATTGTATATGGACGCATAGCCAACATTCATTTGTTTAAACTACTCGCGCGCTATCTATTTAAATTGGATTAACTATGCCTATAACCATCGCGGAAGTGTGGTATACAACGCACCAAAATTTGGTCGTAATCGGATGCGCTATATGAACCCATCGCCAACACTCATTTGTTTAAACAACTCGCGCGCTCTCTATTGTAAATTGGATTAACTATGCCTATAACCATTCCGGAAGTGTTCACAACAACTCACCAACATTTGATCGTAATCGGATGAATGGTTTATGAACTCATAACAGACGAACATCCTTATATATAAGATAAGATATAAGATAACATAAGATATATGATTTATTATCGCGTATTATTATTATTATTATCCAACGTGTAGGTTAACTTTATCATTATGGCTATGCGGGTAGCGGTTACTTGGTTAGGTATTGTTGATTTAAGGGACGGGACCACGAGGTCATCTGCCCCTGTCCAGAGTTAACACGGCAGGATATTGTAGGTGGCAGGATTCACGTTACCGTTTCCAACAAGACCAAAGCAGTTGCGTGACGTCACAGAGTTGTGGTCATCCTCGTAACGTGGACAAGTGAAATAATGATTTAATATTATATATTTTTATTGATTATTTATTTCGCTATTTAATATTATTTATTTATAATTTATGTATGTATAATATAATTTTTGGATACCGATTATTTACTTTCGATTCGAAGAGTATGATTATTATTATTTATGGCTTATTTGTATTATTATTATTATTTAACGTATATGTATTTATTCATTGAATAATTTTTCTTAATTTATTTATTGCCTTGATATGCCAATAAAAGAAAGTGTTGCCTTTGTTTCTTTGTTTGTTGAAGTGCTTTTGGATACACAATATTTGTTTCTTTTTCCGTTAACTGCGTCTAAACTATTGTAAAATGTATTTACTATCTCAGAAACATTCGTGGGAGCGTGCTCAACAACTCAGCAAAGCTTCATCGCAATCTTAGGAATGGTATATGAACGAATACGGGACTTAAAGTAGTTTAAACGATTCGCGCGCTGTCACGCATTTCTTGAATCTACTCGTGCGCTACGTATTGCAACAAGGATTTACTAGTCAGAAATATTTTCAGGTGTGTACACATCAACTCACCAAAGTTTAATCGCAAACGTGTGAATGGTTCATGAACGCATACAAGACTTTGTTGAAGAAAAAAAATCGCGTGCTGAAGCTGATTTGTTGAATCTCCTCGAGGCTACCTATTGTAATTAGGATTTACTATGCCAGGAACATTCGCAGGAGTGTACACAACAACTCGCCAAAGTGTAATTGCACTTGGGTGAAGGGTATATGAACGAACACGGGACTCTGTCGATTCGATTCGCGTGCTGTCACTCATTTATTGAATCCACCCATGCGCCACCTATTGTAAAATGGATTTACTAAGTCAGATACTTCCGGAGGAGTGTACACAACAACTCACCAAAGTTCCATCGCAATGGGATGAATGTTATATTACCTATTGTAAAATGGATTTACTAAGCCTGAAATCTTCCCTGGAGTGTACACAATAACTCACCCAAGTTTCGTCGTTATCGGACGAATGGTATATTAACGCATAGAGGACTTTGTTGAAACACATCGCGCGTCGTCGGTCATTTGTTTAATCTACTTGTTCGATACCTATTGGAAAGTGGATTACTAAGCCTGGAACCTTGCCTGACGTGTACACAGCATCTCACCCAAGTTTCATCGCTATCGGACGAATAGTATATGAACGCGTACGGGACTTTGTTGAAACGCTTCGCGCGTCTTCGCTCATTTGTTGAATCTACTCGTGCGCTACCTATCGTAAAATGGATTTACTAATCCTGAAACCTTGCCTGGTGTGTACACAATAATTCACCCAAGTTTCGTCGCTATCGGACGAATGGTATATGAACGCATATGGGACTTTGTCGAAACACTTCGCGCGTCATCGCTCGTTTGTTTAATCTACTTTACTTGTGCGATACCTATTGAAAAGTTGATTACCACGCCACAAACCTTACCTGAAGTGTACACAACATCTCACCCAAGTTTCATCGCTATCGGACGAATAGTATATGAACGCATACGGGACTTGGTTGAAACGCTTCGTGCGTAGTCGCTCATTTGTTGAACCCTCTCGTGCGCTACCTATTGTAACATGATATACTAAGCCATAATCCTTGCCTGGTGTGTACACAACTTCTCACCCTAGTTTCATCGCTAACGGACGAATGATATATGAACGCATACGGGACTTTGTTGAAATGCTTCGCGCGTCGTCTCTCATTTGTTGATTCTACTCGTGCGCTATCTATTGTTAAGTGGATTTGCAACGCCAAAAGCGTTTCCTGAAATCTGCACAACATCTCACCCAAGTTTCATCGCAATTAATGGTATATGAACGCATGAGGGTCTTGGTTGAAACGAATCGCACGCCGTTTTATTGAAGCTTCTCGAGCGCTATCTACTGTAAATTGGATTTACTATGCCTATAACTTTCCCGGGAGTGTGCACAACAACCCACCAAATTTGGTCACAATAGGATGAATTGTATATGAACGCGTCGCCAACACTCATTTTTTTACTACTGGCGCGCTATATATTGTATATTGGATTAACTATGCCTATAACCATCCTGGAAGTGTGCTAAACAACCCACCAAAATTTGCTTGCAATCGGATGAATTGTATGCTATATAACGCATTGCCATCACTCATTTCTTTAGATGACTCGTGCGCTCTTTATTGTAAATTGCATTAACTATGCCAATAACCATCGCGGAAGTGTTCACAACAACTCACTAAAATTTGATCGCAATTACATGAATAGTTTATGAACGCATAAAAGACGAACAGACGAACATCCTTTATATATATAATATAAGATTATTATTTTCTATATATTTCATATTTATTATTGATTATTATTATTAAACGCATAGGTTCGCCTCATCATGACGGCTATGCGGGTAGCAGCATGCGTGGTTTGCTCAAGGTCACGCCGTCGTTTCAAGAAGGATAAACCAGTCGAGAGTTAACATGCCAGGCTATTGCAGGTGGCGGGTTTCACGTTACCTTTTCAAACGAGACCACACCTGTTGCGTGAGATCACATGGCTGTGGTCGTCCGTGTAACGTGGACAAATGAAATATTTATTTATTATTATCTAATTTTTATTTTTATTTTAGTAAATTATTTATCAATTTAGGGGCAGATGTGCTCGTAGTGCCGCCCCTGAAAGTCTCAATAACTAACTAATTTATGTATTAAATATTATGTATTGACTATCGATTATATATTTATTATTTTAAAACTAGCTGTACCCGGCATGCGTTGCAATGCCAATCAAAGAAATTGTTGTAACTTTGTTTGTTGAAGTGTTTTTGGATTCCCAATATTATTTTCTTTTTCCGTTAACCACCTCTAAACTATTGTAAAATTGATTAACTATCTCAAAAGAAATCATGGGAGCGTGCTCACCAACTCACCAAAGTTTTATCGCAATAAAATGAATGGTATATGGACGCACACGGGACTTTGTTGAAACGATTCGAGCGCCGTCACCCATTTGTTGAATATACTCGCACGCTACCTATTGTAAAATGGATTTACTAAGTAGAAAACATTTCCTGGCGTGCACACAACAACTCATGATCGTGTCATCGCAATCGGATGAATGGCATATGAACGCATACAGATTTTTTAAACGATACGTGCGCCGTGACTAATTTCTTGAATCTACTCGTGCGCTACCTTTTGTAAAAAGGATTTATTAAGTCAGAAACCTTTCCTGGAGTGTGACCAACAATTCAACCAAAGTTTCATAGCAATCGGATGAATGGTATATGAACGCATACGGGACTTTGTTTAAGCGATTCGCGTGCCATCGCTCATTTGTTGCATCTACTTGTGCGATACCTATTGTAAAGTGGATGTACTATGTAGAGAGCCTTTCCTGGCGGGTACACAACAACTTATGAAAGTTTCATCGCAATCGGATGAATGGCATATGAACGCATACGGGATTTTGTTTAAACGATTCGCGCGCAGTCACTCGTTTGTTGAATCTTCTTGTGCGCTACCCATTGAAAAACGGATTTACTAATTCATACACCTTCGCAGGATTGTACTCAACTCACCAAAGTTTTATCATAATCAGATGAATGTTATATGAACGCATGCGGGACTTGGTTGAAACGATTCATGCGCTGTCGCTCATTAATTGAATCTACTCGTGCGCTACCAATTGTAAAATGGATTTACTAAATCAGAAATCTGTGCGAGAGTGGAAACAACATTTCTCCAAGTTTCATTGCAATCGCATGAATGGTATATGAACGCATGCAGAATTTTTTTAAACGATACGCGCTGTTACTCATTTCTTGAAATTACTCGTGCGCTACCTATTGTAAAAAGGATTTACTAAGTCAGAAACCTTTCCTGCAGTGTGATCAACATTTCAACCAAAGTTTCATAGCAATCGGATGAATGGTAGCCTGTATGGACGCATACGGGACTTTGTTTAAGCGATTCGCGGGCTGTCGCTCATTTGTTGAATCTACTTGTGCGATACCTATTGTAAAATGGATTTACTAACCCTGAAACTTTTCCTTGAGTGTACACAACAACTCATCCAAGTTTAGTCGCTATCGGACGAATGGTATATGAACGCACATGGGACTATGTTGAAACACTTCGCGCGTCGTCGCCCATTAGTTTAAACTACTTGTGCGATACCTAATGTAAAGTAGATTTACTAACCCAGAAACCTTCCCTGAAGTGTGAGCAACATCTCACCCAAGTTTCATCGCTATCAGACCAATAGTATATGAAAGCATACGGGACTTTGTTGAAACGCTTCGTGCGTCGTCGCTCATTTGTTGAATCTACTCGAGCGCTACCTATTATAACATAGATTTACTAAACCAGAAACGTTGCCTGTAGTGTACACAACCTCCCGCCCAATTTCATCGTTATCGGACGAAAGGTATGTGAACGCATACAGGACTTTGTTGAAACGCTTCGCCCTTCGCCGCTCATTTGTTGAATCTACTCGTGCTCTACCAATTGTTAGGTGCATTTACTAAGGCAGAAACCTTCCTTGAAATGTACACAACATCTCACCCAATTTTCATCGCTATCAGACGAATAGTATATGAACGCATACGGGATTTTGTGGAAACGCTTCGCGCGTCGTTGCTCATTTGTTGAATCTACTCGTGCGCCACCTATTGTTATGTGGATTTACTAAGCCAGAAACCTTCCCTGATGAATACACAACATCTCACCCAAGTTTCGTCGCTATCAGATGAATAGTATATGCACACATACGGGACTTTGTTGAAACGCTTCGTGCGTTGTCTCTCATTTGTTGAATCTACTCGTGGGCTACCTATTATAACATGGGTTTACTAAGCCAGAAACCTTCCCTGTAGTGTTCACAACCTCTCACCCAAGCTTCATCGCTATCGGACGAATGGTAAGTGAAGGCATACAGGACTTTGTTGAAACGCTTCCTCCGTTATCGCTCATTTGTTGAAACTACTCGTGCGCTACATATTGATGAGTGGATTTACTAAGCCATAAACCTTACCTGAAGTGTACAGAACATCTCACCAAAGTTTCATCGCAATGGGATGAATGGTATATGAACGCATGTGGGACTTTCTTGAAACAAACGCACGCCATTTTGTTGAAGGCACTCGCGCGCCATCTATTGTAAATAAGATTTACTACGCCTATAACTTTTCTGGGACTGTGCGCAACAACTCACCAAAATTTGATCGCAATCCGATTAATTGTATATGAACGCATCGCCATTACGCATTTGTTTAATCTACTCGCTTGCAAACTATAGTGAAATGGATTAACTATGCCTATATACATCCCGAAAGTGTGTACAAACCCTTACCAAAATTTGATAGCAATAGGATGAATGGTTTATGAACGCATAAAAGACGAACAGACAGACATTACACTGAAGAAAATGGAAATTGCAACACCATGAAGGCATTGGTCGTTTGTGTTGATTTTCAAAATATGGATGATGCCATGTAGTTATGTAAACGATCAAAGTCTCAGAACCATTGGATTGTTGATACAGGTCTCCACACGTGATTGGTCGCGGAGTAATCAACTCCAGTATACGGATTCTGGTGTAACTTAGTTGACTTGCAGTCTGTGCAGTGAAGTGTTCCCCGTCAAACATGCCTCGACGACAGAGAAGAGCACGCTATCAACAACTGTCGCCGTTTGAGAGGGCTTGGATAATTGGGCTGTGTGGCTGGATTATCGCTAAGGACTGTCGCTGCACGTGTTGGCCGAAAGGCATGTACGGTACAACGTGTATGGCAGCAGTGGTCAAATGAAGGAACCCGCACTCGTAGACCTGGCACAGGTCCAGCGCGACAGACAGCTGTGAGAGAGGATCGCCGCATCATTCGGATGGCCCGGATGGAACCCCAAGCAACTGCAGCGCAAATTCGAGCAGCTGTGGCACCCCACGTTACACAACAAACAGTTGGTAATCGCCTGCGTTCAGCTGGCTTACGATCCCGTGTCCCTGCAGAAGATGTTCCATTGACCCCACAACAGCGACGTGTAAGGCTTGCCTGGTGTCGAGAACGATCGACATGGGTCGACGAATGCCGTAGGGTAGTCTTTAGTGATCAATCGCGCTTCTGTCTCGCCTGCAGTGATCGCCGGAATCGTGTGCGCCGACGTACCGGGGAGAGGGGCCGCCCAGACCTTATTGTCGAGAGGCGCACAGTGGGAGCTATTGGCTTTAATGTGAAATTACAATTAGTGCTTGTTGAGGGCACTATGACTGCTCGACAGTACGTTGATAGGGTACTCAAACCAATGGTTGTCCCTATGATGGCGAACATTGCTAATGGGATGTTACAGCAGGACAATTCCCGGGTTCACACTGCACGCATCTCCAGAGAAGCTCTCCGCGACATCACAACCCTAGAATGGCCCGCCAGATCCACGGACCTCAGTCCTATTGAGCATGTATGGGACATGATGGATCGACAAGTGGCCCACCGTCCTCAGCCACCCACAACTCTGGAAAGATTATTATTTATTCAATATTTAAGAGTTTTTTTTATTATTATTATTATTATTATTATTATTGTTATTATTCTAATCCATCAAATTGAGCCTCTATTGACTGCGTGGTAACAACCAACTTCACTTTAGTTTCTAGGTCTTGTTCTTGGTCCTATTTTGACTCCCTGCCAATATCTTCTGACCCCAGCGACGAGTGTCTGTTTATGTTCTTTGGACAAAGGTCCTCTCCGTCTTCCGGACGTTGATAGCATTTTGAAACCTTGGTAGTTGTTCACCAATCTTCTAAATGTGTTCCTGTCAGGAATTTCTCGGTCTGGAATACCAATTTGCCTTACATCTTTTTGGCATTCCTCGTACCATTTTGGCCTTCTTGCCTTAGACTTAATGAAACTCTATATTCTTTTCGTTAATCGATCATCAGTCATCCTCAAGAGGTGACCATAAAATAGTAGCCGTCTCTTCTTAATTGATGCTGTGATAGGGTCTTTTTGGTTGTACAAGTCCACATTGGCTCTCATTCGCCACTCTTCATAAACCCATCTATTACCTAGGATTATTTAGCCTATTTTCATCTTATGAAAAATTAGGCTTATGAGTTCACCTTTTATCCGTGTGTGTTAGTGTGTGAGGTGTGTCCCCCTAATAACTTCTAAACGGCTCTAGCGATTACAAAGAAACTCGGTAAGATCATAGCACTATTCTGACCGACCCCGACCGTGCCCTTCAAATTTTTTTGTGTCTCACCATGGCGGCTGTGCGAAATAATTCACCAGCATTCAGTATCTCCGAAACTATTACCGATATCGCCTTGAAATTGTGTCCAGTGACAAAGGACACTACTAGAATTTCACCTATGAGACTTTCAAAAACCTGGTGACTGCAAAACCAACATGGCGGCCAAGCGTAGTTGAGATTTTAAGTAGACTTTCTCGCCATTTAACTAACCAAACGTAATGAAACTTGGTACTGCAAATGTTTCTAGACATTGTAATGCACTGGAGTCTAATTTAGTTCAATTGTTTACATAACCTCAAAATGGCGGCTGTGCGAAATATTTCACTCACATTCTATATCTCCAAAACTGTTACAGATATCACCCTGAAATTTGGTATGGTGATAAAGGGTACTGATACATGTTTATCTATGTAACTATCATAAACCTGTAAAGTACAAAACGAACATGGCGGCTAAGCGAAGTTAAAACATTTTAATAGACTTTTCTCGTGATTTACCTCTCTGGGCGCAGTGAAATATCGTACAGTAAATGATTTTACATATTGTAATGCACTGGCATCTAATTTAGTTCAATTGTTTACATAACCTCAAGATGGCGGCTGTGGGAAATTTTAAAAATTAAGTTTTAATTTCTTTTGTCGTAATAATGCGATTGAGGTTAAAGTTTGAATAATGAAGCTACGCAATAATTTTCCTTTAATGGTACATAACTCTATGGTCTATACATATAACAATCCAAAATGGCGATCATCCGAAATATTTTGACGGTTCTCAATATCAAATAATCTTTTACAGCAATCAAACTGAAATTTTTATGTTCATGGAGGCTATGAACATAAGTTCACCTATAGGACTTTCATTAACCTGGTGAGCACAAATCCAATATGGCGGCGACGCGAATTACAAATATGTAAATGGACGTTTCTCGTGATTTAACCATCCAAGTGCAGTGAAACTTTGCACGTTAAATGCTTATACAAATGTTAATCTACTGGCATCTAATTTATTCCAATTGTTTTCATAACCTCAAGATAGCAGATGTGCGAAATTTTAAAATCTCCTTTTTACTTCTTGTGTTCTAATCATGCGATTGAAGTTTGAATACCACACGTACACAATAATCTTAATGTTAAAGTACAAAAATAAAAATCCAACCCGGCGACCATCTGAAATATTTAGACGGTTCTCAATATCTACGAATCTATCACAACCTTCAAACTGAAATTTTGTATGTTGTTAGAGGCAATTAACTTGAGTAGGATACATCTATATATTAAAAATATTTATGAAATCTTAAGCCAGTCCGTCCGGCCATTCTATCCGGTCAATTTCCTTCATTCTTTTCTTAAATGAAAGGTATTCATGCACAGATTTCATATCAAGTATTACAAATCACCTAACTTCCGCCTTCCTCAAATTATTTGATTTTTTCTACTTTTTCCAAATTTTTCCAACTTTCAAGCAATCATATCTTTGGTTCTAATTGAGGCACTCAGGTCGTTTTGATCTACGAACACTCAGGAACTCAAGCGCTTTCATTTGATCTCTTAACTATTCAAATCGGATGATTCTGAGGAATGTTATGAATGAACATTCCATATTACATCTCATGTTTTCAACATTCTTTCTCATTGTAGCAATCGTATCTTTGGTTCTAATTCAGTTACACAGTTCGTTTTGGTATCAGAGCACTCAGTGTATCATATTCTCTCTTTTTAGTTATTAAACATTTAAATTGGTTGATTCTGAGGAATGATATGAGTGCCGAAGCGAATATTAGTAATATTTATGAAAGCTTAACCGAGTCCATCCGGCCATTCTATCCGGTCGATTTCCTTCATTCCTTTTTTAATTGGAAAGGTATCCATGCACAGATTTGTTATCAAGCATTACAAATCACTTAACTTCCGCCTTCCGCAAATTACTTGATTTCTGGAAATTTTTCCAACTCTTTTCTCTCATTGAAGCAATCATCTTAAAGATATTTATGAAATATATTCATTCTTTTCTTAAATGAAAGGTATTCATGCACAGATTTGTTATCAAGTATTACAAATCACTTACGATCCGCCCTTCTCTAATTATTTGATTTTTTCAACTTTTCCAACTTTTTATCTCTTTGAAGCAATCATATCTTTGGTTCTAATTGAAGTACGCAGGTCGTTTTTGACTAAGAACACTCAGTGACTCAAGCGCTTTCATTTGAACTCTTAACTATTCAAATCGGCTGATTCTGAGGTATGTTATGAGTGGGCATTCGATATTACATCTCATTTTTTCAACATTATTTCTCATTGTAACAGTCATATCTTTGGTTATGATTGAGTTACACAGTTCGTTTTAGTCTAAGAACACTCAGTGGATCACGCTCTTTCATTCGAGCTCTTAACTATTCATATCGGCTGATTCTGAGGAACGTTATGTGTGGACATTTAATATTACTTCTAACTTTTCATTTTCTTGCACCGAAACATGTACATTGCCTTGAAATTAATAGAGTAGTTTCAGATCTACTTCCAGGAACTTCTAGAATGTACACGAGTGTGAATACATTGGTAAAAGAAGAAAATTGAAGTTTTGCATTTTCCCACTGAATTTTTGAACAGGCTTGAGAAGAGTGGTCTACCTCCCCATGTGCTGACTTTGAAAGAAGGTGCTATTACAATGTTCCTTAGGAGTTTCAATGCAACTAAGATATTACTGAACGGGATGAGGCCAATAGTTAGAAAAATGTACGACAATATCATAGATTTCGAAGTTCTAACTGGTGTGAATAGTGGGGAGCGAATACTGCTACCTCGCGTAGATTGTCACCATCTGACACTAGAATGACGGCAATTTCCTATTACACTAGCGTTTTGTATCACAATCAACAAAGCGCAGGGTCAAACGCTTTATAGAGTTGGAATCTACTTGCCTGATCCATTTTAAGGCCATGGAATGTTGTATGTTGCCTTATCCGGAGGGAAATCATTTAAAGATGTAAAAGTAGAAATTAAACCTAAGGGTCGACGCACAGCGAACATTGTCTGGAAGGAAGTATTGTGAAATAAAGGTTATAAACCATTACATAATGTCGTAATTGTTTACTTCCAATTCTGAAAGATAATGCTGCAGAGCAGCACGGGCGCCCTAGTGTATATGAAAATAGCCTGTATAGTTCTTCACGGAACTACTTGTCTTAATATCCTGCCCTCTCCTTTTTCCCGTTGGACAGCATGACCATGACTATTCATGGTCAAAGTTTCGGACATATATGGCCCGTCAGGTTCTAAAAGTACAATTGTGGTATAGTGTCGGCACTTGGCCCCTATAGATATTCTTTGTAATTTTGTATGCCTGGTCTAACTTCCTTATCCTGATATTAATTGCTTCCTCTTCTAACCCATTCTGCTGGATGGCTTCACCGAGATATCAGAAATGTGTGACTCGACCGATTTTTCCAAGATTAGTGATCACGCATCCAGGTCCATCGCAGATGTATGTCCTATATTTTGTCTTCTGAATAGAAATCTGGAATCCTACATTTTTAGCAATTTCTGTCTGCCTATTGATCTTGTTGACAGCTGAATCTATGTCGTTAACAAAAATGGCCAGTTCATCCGCAAAGGCCAGACCTTCAACGTATCCCCCTTTGTGCTTACGATCAAGTCTGAACCGGCCTTCTTTTGTTTCTTCTTGGTCTAACAACTTCCGGCATTCTCGAATGACTTTTTCCAAGACACATTTGAAGAGGAGTGGGGATAGTCCGTCCCCCCTGTCTTACGCCCGTTCTGATTGTAAACGGATCTGATTTCTCTCCCATAAATTTGATTTTCGACACTGGGTTGGTTGCAGTTTGTTAGATGAAATTTCTTGATTTATCATCCACTCCAAACTCTTCCAAAACATTCATTAATAACTGCCGGTCGATTAATTCATATGCTTTCTGAAAGTCAACAAACATGACCACGAAACTATGTACTCCTGTCTTCTTGTACCTGATGATGTACTTCAGGTTAATGACTTATTCCGGGCACGAACGACCCTATCTGAACCCAGCCTGATATTCCCCGATCTGTTGGTCAAGGTGCGCTTCTATTCTGTTCCGAACTGCTTTGGAGAGAATCTTATACGGAACTGATACTAATGAGAAGCCCCTATAGTTGTTGATATTTTATAACCTTTTTTGTGTACAGGTTGAATTAGTGCTGACAGTCATTCAATTAGTAACATCTCGAGTCTCCATATCTCATTAAAAAACTTGACTAGTACTTCTAGAGTTTTATCATTCGCCAGCTTCAGTAGTTCCGCCGCTATTGAATCTTCACCAGCGGCCTTATTATTCTTTCAACTGTTGATAATCTGTTTGATCTCCTCTTTACAAAGTGGGGATGAGTTGGGTAGTTTGTGGATCGGATCGCACGCAGGAATCGTTCTTTCGGTTCATCACAATTAAGTCGTTTTTCAAAGTAACGAGACATGGTCATTCAGTTTTCTTTGTTGGTTAGGCCCAGCTTTCCTGTTTCTATTCTAAAACAGAGGCTGGGGGCTTGATACCCTCTTAAATTAGACTTGAACGTTCGATAGAAGTCTCGGGCATTGTTTTTCCGAAAATCCTGATCGATCTCATCTAACTTCTGTTTCTCATATAATCGCTTGGACCTTCGGAAACTTCTAGCTGCTTCTTTTCGAGCTTCACGGAACACATCGAAATCTTCAGGTCTTCGGGTCAAGTTCCTCTTTTTCCAGTTATTTGTTCTTTGGGTCAGCACTTCATCACAAACCTTATTCCTCCATCTATACTTTCTTTTCTTAGCTGTCAGGATTGTAGTATTAGCTGCTTGTTGGATCTTAGAGGCAATGTCCGTCCATTTATGAGATTCAAATATCAGTTGCTGGTGGTATTGTTCTAACACATTTTGATCGATTTTCAACTTTTCAAGGTAATATTTACGAATCATATTGCCCGGTTTCTGGGTCTTATTGAGAGGAATTAAATTTATTTTGATCTTAGAGAGGTAAATGATCTGCATCAATCTGGGCACCTCTCTGTACTTTAACATTCATTATTTCCTTGGTCGCTCTCCTAGAGATTGATATATGATTGATCTGTTTCTCTCCACACACATTGCCTGGTGATCGCCAAGTTGTTTGTTTGGTTTGTGTTTGTAGAACGTTGAAATTATTTGCAGATTGAAGGTGTGACACAGATTGACGAGTCTTATAGCATTTCTGTTAATCATCTTGTGAGCAGGATAGTTTCCAATTGTTGATCTGAATTGCAGTTCTATTCCTTGCTGAGCGTTAAAGTCAACTTGCAAGATCTTAATGTTCTTTGATGGTATTTATCCAACTGTTCTTCAAGGAGTTCCCAAAACTGTTCAACGTCCTGATGATTACGTTTGTTGTCCTCATTGATCACTGCATGCGCATTGATAAGCGCTTTGTTACCGCAGCTGAGAGTTAGAATAGAAAGTCTCTCAGAAGGGCTAAAGAATTCCACTATTGAACTGACAACCTTCTTATAAACCTCATTATAAATCCTATACCCTGGCGTCCCTAAAATCCACAGTAGTTAAAACGGACGGAACACCAATAACATTATTATTAGTATTTAATCCTATACCCTTCAATGCCCATTATGTCTTCATCTAGGTATCTCATTTCTTGGATGGCCAAGATGATTATGTCATGTTTGTCCATCATCAATGTGAATTCTTTGTGTTTCCCAACTTTAAGTAGTGAATTGATGTTCAAAGTCCCAAAGTAGTATTTTTTTTTAATTTTAAATTTTGTACTTGTGGTTATACCCTCCAAACATCTAGTTTCAGGCACAGGCGTGATTGGGCTCCAAAAACGAAGATTCCCCCAACGAGGTACTACCTGCGGTAGTTTTCTTTTTGTGATGACATTCCATGTTGCTTGGTTGTTCTAACCAGTGTGGGTCAGAAAGCTCATTCCCAGTAATAGAACCGAGGTCTTAAGCCCCGGAGCTCAATAACAGGCTGCTCCTCTGGAGACAGACGCCTTTCGCAGCCGCTTAACTAAAGAACAGACGGTGCTAAATAAAGACAGTTCCTTCGCTTTATCGACCGGTAAGACCCGAAGCCTTCTTCCGCTTTCAAAACCGTTCACCATCTTCACCGTAACACTGGTAAGGGGCACTTTCGAGGTATTACCAGCCGGGCCAGAGTTTTCTTTTTATAGCGGTGTTACTTCTCCATCACTCACCACATTGCCCTGGTTTGTGAGAGGCAGTGGCTGGCTTCCCATATGATGGGCCCAGGTTGGTAGGTTTTTATTATAATTTATTTTTATGTTTATTTCATCTATAAGCAGTACAACTCTAGACAGATTAGGCGAGCGGTCGATCCCAACTTTTGCCACACTGGCAGCGTGCACTCGGGGCCCATCCAAGATGACGGTCCCGACTACACCATACACTTGCCTTCTTCCCTCATACCCTAACCCCTTATCCCAACCACCACAACCTCCAGAATTTTCCTCAAATTCCGAACTGATTTTTCCAAATTTACCAGATTTTCCACTAAGACCAGCATTGCTGACACTTACTTATGTCAGGCCCCTCTCTGTCGACCTCCATTGATCATCTCGTATTCTCTTCCTAGTTGCCATTCGAGTGGTCTGTGATCTACTAAAATCATCAAATATTCACCAGATTACCTAAAATCACCAAAATACAGCACAATTCCATTAAACTCATCACGTTAATCATATTCCCCAAAAATTCTTCCAAATATACCATGATTCCCTGAAAATAATATTCCCCAAAATTCTCCAAATGTTATCAACATTATCTAAATACATAGCAATTCCTGAAATCACCCATATTTCCCCGATTTACTCCAAATTCTCCGAATTTCCCAAAAATCCTTACAAGTATACCATGATTCCCAAAAATCCTTCACAATATACTAAGATTCCCCAGATTCATCAGATTACCCAAAATCCCCCCCCCCAAATCCCCAAATCCTACAATTCCAAAGCACACCAAACATCCTCGTAAGATCCGGATATACTATACGTTCAAATACATAATTGCAACTACCTTCCAGTGGAGGCAAGGGGCGGACGGTTAGGGTAACTTCCCGAGTATCAGTTGACACAAAGACAAGGGCTCAAGGAGCCCGATGATAAGCGTATCTTGGTGTTCCTAGACACGGCATAAACCAATAAACATTGCTAAGTTTTAATTCATAGGCCATGAGAGGCAATATACCAGCTTTTTTGGAAGCCATTATAGGGAAGACTGATTGAGCATTAAGCGCGGGTGCGCTTCATGAAATGAGGGTTTGCGTACAGCTAGCTACTCATCTTGGGGTCCAGGCTAGGACACCAAGAGCCCGCTGATGAGCCTATCTTGGTGTTCCCAGTCGAAACCCCACACAAGACACGGCGTAAACCTAGAAACATTGCTGAGTTTTATATTAAAGCAGTTTGAACATTTGGAAAACTTGGGCCGTGCATTCTCTTATGGTGGTTGTGTTGGGGGATATAAAGAATCGAGGTATATAAAAGCCAACGCAGTAAGTTCTCAGTTGGGATCAACAGAATTGTTCAAAAACGTATGTTAGTATAGTGACGAACTCTTTCTACATCGGTTAGTTTTTGGACTGCCCTTAATGTATGGAAGTGAGTGATGGGCAGTTTGAGGATATCTGATACAAAATTTAGAACTAACTGATGTGAAGGTATCACTTATGATTGCTGGGACGATTAGGTGGTAACAATGGCAAGAGGTGTATGCATTCTCGTAATGTGTAGTTAAACGTTTGGTTAGAAATGGACACCTTGGAAAAAGATTTTCGTGTGAGCCAAGTTAGATGGTGGGATCCTCTGGTGAGAATGGAAGGAGGAGAGATTATCTATGAGGTTAATGATTGCGGCTGTAGAGGGTAAGAGAAGCAGAAGTATACGTAGGAGGCGATGGATGAAATCAGAGTTTAACGCTCAAGATGAGAGGTTTAGGAGCAGAGAAAACCTCAGTACTAACTGTTAATAGGGGATCATGGAGACAACTCTCTGTCGTTCTATGACGTCATCAACTATCTCGCTTCCTGATCTCGATACAAGCACCCACTTGTCGGTCCATATCCATGGGCCTGGGAAACTCTGTGTGGGGTTCTTTACACTAATATAGGAAGGAAGGAAGATTGTAGTTTTACGTGGCCGTTAATCTCGAGATCATGAGCCACGAGACCTCCTTTTTACGTGGAATCCGAACCACAGGACATGGCATTTCACTTTGAAAATCTCACATGCATTGACCGGGCATCGAACCCCGTCCGCCGTGGTGAGAGGCCAACAGCTTGACCGCTACGTGGAGATTTAAATCATTCCGATGTGATTTAGGTAATTCGTGTGGAAATTTTGGGATTTGAGTGCATTAAGGTAAAATTTGGATGAAAATCTGAGGTATTTAGGTGTCGTGCAGATAAACTGTGTTATTATCTTGTCTGAAGTACTGTAATGTGTGAATGTAACAATTAAGGATAGGGATGGGTGAGGTCGGAATCGAACTCGCCTCTTCTCAGTTTTGCTTCACGAGGCTGAGTGGGTATTTTCCCAGTCTTAGCCGAGAAGGGAATCGAAGCAGGGTATTTGTGGTGAAAGCCATATCTATATATTTTTAACATAGAATGGAGATTGCATGTTAACACAAGTATGTGTTAGAAGCGGTATTGTATTCCCGCTGACATGGCATCTGTCACAGCCTGGGAGACTATTTGACTAGTTCGCTGTAGAGTGGACTCGAGGATTCTATTGTGGAATCTTAGTATATTGGGAAGGATTTTTGGGAATCATGATATATTTGTAAGGAATTCTGGGAATCTGGTGAATTAGAAGTAGCCGAAGTCGGGGAAATTTGGGAGACTTGAGGCTTTTTAATGAATTTTCGGATATTTTGGAGGATCTTAGTATATTTGGGGGATGTTTGGAAAATATGGGCAATTTGATGCGTTTTATAGAATTTTGGTGGTTTTAGGAAATCTGGTGAATTTGGGGAATCATAGTATAATGGAGTAATGCAGTGGCAGCGAACCGTGATATCATTAAGCAGAGTTCTCACCACACGCACCGTCTCGTTCATTAGGACCCCAGATTCTAATGTGACATCGAGAGCAATAAACCTGAGATTATTGTTATTGGGTTAGAATCCTACATGTCCCCTTTTTCCGTAACCCACTAAAATTGTTGGTCCTCACGCAAACACCCCTTGTAGAATAAATGATATAGTCAATTTATACTGACAGGTTTCAGATGGTTGGACCTTTATTTTCTAACAAGAGAGCCAGACTCGATATCTCCCCTTCGTTGATATTTTATCACCACACCCATTCCGGATGTAGGGTGATCATAATACAACTCACAGTTATAGTTATTTATGTGTTCGTCATTTCCATCGGGGTAGAATACATTAATTAAGTGAACTGGACCTCGTGGCAATTAAAGAATGGCAGCCCCTCGTTGGAGCCCGCAGCTGCGTCATTAAGATAAAAACTTAAAGCTTTATTACATTTTTTATTACTTGATCCCTGACCGATCTATTGTACCTTGCAGCTGCGAAGCAAGTAGCGTCCCCCCAAATCATATTAAAAGGCTAGGGAATCATTCCCTAACGTCAGTTGCCATCTACCATCTACGAGAGACTGTGTTAGTCGCATTAACAAGAGGGCGCTTCGAATTCCGCACGTTGCTCTCCTGCGCTGGCCCGACGTATATAGCTTATATACGTTGAACATGTCAACAACGAACTTCTTCATTTGGCTGAGTCTAGGTAAGAACTAACTTTTCAAAATCGTTTGTTTGCATCGCGGAATTCTTCACTCTGAAAATGTATTGTAACTTAATAGTGAAGACATAGTTTTCTTCACTACTTCCTATCTTGTTTTACTGGTAATCCTTTTGTAAGGTATTTACCCTTTGTATGTGTCAAAGTTTGCTGATGTACTGGCTGTTCATCATCGTTGCTTCTGTGTGCAGAGTATAACACAGACGCAACAGTGTGATTGTATTAATACAATTTTGGTGATTTTAGAAAATCTGGTGAATTTATAATGATTTTGGTAGGTTACTCGAATGGCATCTGGGTTAGAATAGAATAAGAAATAATCAAGGGATTTCTGCAGGGAGGGACCTGGCAAAAGTAAGTGTAACCAATGTTGGTCTTTGTGGAAAAACAGGTTAATTTCGGTAAAATCTGTTTGGTACTTGGGAATTCTGGAGGTTGTGGTGGTGGGGATTGGGGGGTTGGGTGTGAGGGAAGGGTTCAGGGGTATGGTGTAGGTTGGACCGTCATCTTGGATGGGTCTCGAGTGCACAATGTCATCGTGGCCGTCGTTGCAAAATTTGGGACCGGTTGCTTGGTCATCATGTGTAGTGTTGTAACACCCATCAATAAATAAATGCATAAATAATAACAGTAATAATCAATACATATTAAATATATATATATATATATATATATATATCTATATCGGAATGCTAGCAGCTCTTTTCGATGTGGGGCAGGAATGTCTGCACCATTTCGTATTCAAGATGGCGTTCATCAGGGATCGGCATTATCTCCACTTCTGTTCATCCTCCAATTCGACACTAACAGCACATAAGTGGTAACACCGCACTCTTGGACTCTACTCTTTGATGATGTTATAGTCGCCTGTGAATCGCGCAAAGATTAGCAACACCTAGTCCAACGTTGGTAAGACTCCTTGTCCCCTATCAGTCCGTATACCATTCATTCGATTGCGACGAAACTTGGGTGTATTGTTCTGTTCACTCCGGAATGCTAGAAGGTCTGTCCGATGTGGGGCAGGAATGTCTGCACCATTTCGCATTCAAGATGGCGTTCATCAGGGACCGACATAATCTCCACTTCTGTTCATCCTCTGTTTTGACACTAACAGCACAGCAGTGGTAACACTGCACTCTTGGACTCTACTCTTTGATGATGTTATAGTCGTCAGTGAATCGCGCGAAGATTTGCAACACCTAGTCCAACGTTGGTAACTCCTTGTCCCCTATGAGTTCTTATACCATTCATCCGATTGCGATGAAACTTGGGTGAATTGTTCTGTGCACTCCGGGGAAGGTTTCTAGCCACAAATTATTTATGTAACAGAAAAGGGTGAGGGACTTAACAGGAATCCTTAAATCCCACAGTAACCCAATTGCACAATCAGTATACTTAACACACCGCAATGCCAGGTGTGAAAATAGCTTTCTGATTCATCGCGAGGTGACATTAGGAGACTGTCAGCAGCCCGCCGTTTTGTTTGTCATCGCTGTCTATTCCAAACCAGTTCACGCCATGGTTTCGGCAAGGGGTTCATTATTATTATCTTCCTTTCTGCCTTTGATTAGGATTGCAACGCATGCCGGGTATGGCTAGTTGATAAAAAATATTAAATAAATAAAACTTAGTAATAGATAGTGAGTTAAATTATATTTATTAAATCATCTTGAATATTAAAAAATCGATAAAAAAGTTGGAAGAGAAAAGAGATTGACCAAGGAAGTTCAACAAAGACTAGCCTAGCGCAAGTGGAACCAATGGTGGACATGAGTGCGAAATCTAATTAAATTTGGAAAAATCTCTCTATAATTTTAGGGAATTCTAGGGTTGTGGGTGGTGGCAGACGGGGTTAGGGGGTTGGGAAGGAGGGGTGGAGGCATCTACCATAACGTTTGAAAAGCCGCGATCTTGAAAGACCCTCAAATGCACTAAAATACATTATTTTCCCCGGGGGTGTGGGGGATGGAGCCCTCTTGTTTGAGCCCGCACATTAATTTCTCCGACTGGTCGTTTGGGAGTGCGCATGGGTTTGCTGCTGAATGTATCGCGGGTTGCCTGTTTAGCTGCCCCTGGGTTATCCACTTAATCGAGACGAAAAAGGATCATTTTCACTATTAGAAAGTACCGTAATTACCTCTTCTCCACGCACAAGCCTTTTTTCTTGCTATAGGAGATTAACACGTTCATCCGGGAGAATTATAAATCCGAAATCTCCGAAATTCAGTATAAATCAGTATTTGTCTCTATAATATATATTGGCTGCACGGGCACCACTGCATTGAAGAATAGTAACGAGCTCAGTTTCTAGTATTTAAGGAAAACATGCATAGCAATGAAAGTGCTGAAAATACATTTGGCAAATTTGACTGGTTAGATATCTCGACCACAAAGGTATTAGCACGTTTTCCTTGATCATCTAACATTGCCAAATAAACTGCTTTTCAGTAGGTCAACACCATTGTACCTAATTGTAATGGGTGTTATTCCCTGAAGCAATTTACATGAGGCTAAAAATTATCTTGAATGACTAGTTCCGATCATCTTCAGGTGCATCACATTTTGGCTTTTAAATCTGTGTCTACGAATACAGAAGACTATTGTATAATTATCTGGAATTGTGCTATGTGATTTTTGATATTGTAATGTTAGTGCTTATTTTACTAGTACTAACATAAGCAATTCTTTACAGAAAGGACTACGATTCGGAGAACACTCTAACAAGAGATGCAAACTCAACCTCACTCAAAGGAACTGGTACAAAAATAAAAATGTCAATTCATAGCGGTATTATGACATACGCTTGCATAACTTGCGGAGCTAAGTTTACCGAGAAAAGTAATTTGAAGTCTCATATGTTGATCCATATTGGTCGAAAGTTTCATTCCTGCGGTACATGTGCAGCCACCTTTACTCAGAAAGGTCATTTGAAGAGACACATGCTGATCCATAGTGGTCTGAAGCCTTATTCTTGCGGTACTTGTGGAGCCACCTTTATTCGGAAGGATTATTTGAAAACACATTTGTTAATCCAAGGTGGTGGAAGGACATATTCATGCAAAACATGCCCAGCAAAATTTACTGAGAAAAGCAAATTGAATAAACACATATCGAGCCATTCTGGACTATGTACTCATTCCTGTGTGACGTGTGGAGCAAACTTCACTAAAAAAAAGGAACTTGAAGGCTCACATGTTTATCCATAGTGGTCTAAAGCCATATTCCTGTGGTATGTGTGGAGCAAACTATACCGAGAAAAGGAACTTGAAGGCTCACATGGTGATCCATAGTGGTCTAAGACCATATTCCTGTGATGCATGTGGAGCCAACTTTTTTCATAGAAGCAGTTTGAATAAACATAGGCTGGTCCATAATGGTCCTACGCCATATTCCTGTGCTACATGCGACGCAAGATTTACTCACAAAGGTAGTTTAAAGGAACACATGTTAATCCATAGTGGTTTAAGGCCACATTCATGCAGTACATGCGGAGCAAAATTTATTGCTAAAGGTAAATTAAACTCTCACATGTTGGTTCATAGTGGACTAAAGCTTTATTCCTGTAGTACTTGCGGAAAAAACTTCGGTCAGAAGAGTAATTTGAAGGTACACATGTTGATCCATTGTGACATAAAGCCATATTCTAGTGGTTATACCTGTGGTACATGTCCAGCAAAGTTTACTGCAAAAGGTTCTTTGAAGAGACACATTTTGATTCATAGTGGTGTAAAGCCTCATTCCTGTGGTACATGCGGAGCCACCTTTACTCTGAAAAATGGTTTGAAGAGACACATGTTGATCCATAGTGGTTTAAAGCCTCATTCTTGCGGTACATGTGGTGCCACCTTTACGCTGAAAGATCATTTGAAAAAACACTTGTTAATCCATAGTGGTCTAAAGACACGTGCGTAGGACAATTTACTAAGTAAAGCACTTGGACATAGAACAATTTGACCCTTACTGGACGACTAAGGCCTCACTCATGTGGTACATGTGTAGCTAACTTTACTACTAAAAAGGTTCTTTGAAGAGACACATTTTGATCCATAGTGGCGTCAGGCCTCATTCCTGCGGTGTATGAGGCAGTGGCGACTCCTGATTTTTATAATGTGTAGGACGTAATAGGATGAAGTCCAAGATAAATTAATGAGAAAGGTTGAAAATTACAGTTTCCGGTAGGCTATAGCCTACTGTAGTTCGAATTTCTAAAGGGAAGAGCATGATAATAATAATAATATCAGTCTGTAATATATATAGTGAACAACACAAAACGTACCTGGTTAGTGGATTATTTGAATTTCAGATCGATTCTCCTGTCCTTATTTTCCGCGAAGATATCGATGATTGTGTCATGGAATTGATGTTTCTTTTTCAAGTCCCGGAAGAAAGCTTTCTCGATAGAAAGTGATGCTAGACCATTGAGACGTTCTTGTGCTGTAGAATTTCTGCAGTATGTTTCAATGCGCTTCAACACAGAGAAGCTCCTTTCTGTTGAGGCACTAGTAGCGGGAATAGTCAGAATTAAGTTGATGAGTTTTGATACTTCCGGTAATGTGTCACCGAAATCGTTTGATACAATGTAGTCATTCAATTTTGATATGGAATTTAATCTGAATGACGGTGAACTGAAGACGTAAGACAATTCAGAATGTAGTCCCGGACTGTCGAAAAAGCTGCCATATGGCGATTTCATTAGAGAATGAAGATGATTAATGGGAAAACAGTGAGAATATTCCTCAAATTTGTCGACATTTAAAAGAGCGAAAAATGTCTAAGAATAAAGGTCTCTAAATCTCTCTTCAATACGTGCTGAGAAGTGATCAACTATTTCAAAGTATAGGCGGCGAAATTAGGTTTTCATGTCATCTTTATTGTCAGTTCGTTGCTTCTTTGTAACAGGAGCGTCTTTGTTATGCAGTTTAGCCCACAATTCATCAAACTCCTCACGACATGACTTCAGAAACTCTTTAAATTCTTGGATTTTACTCTCACAAAATATAACGTCACATCTTCTTTTCCAAAATTTTGAAAAGTATTTCTACTTTAGGTAGAACCAAGTAGAAAATTTCCAACAGAAAATTGAACTCAAAATCAAGAAGGTTCTTAAGAAATCCTTTTGCACAAAATCGTGTTTCAGGATCGAACGGCATTGTGTCATTCTCAATTATTTGACTGAACAACTGAATCAGTTCTGTTTTGTGGTTGTAAATCATTTCCACTAGTCTATTGATGTATTACCATCTGGTTGGAGCAACAGAAGGAAAACGGGCATTTACTATCTCGTCAAGAGCATGAGTTCTTTTGCTTGAATTGGAGAAAAACGACGCGAAACCGGAAACGGTCGAGAAAAATATTTTACAATTTCTGATCACTTTTACACAGTCCTGCAATACTAAATTTAGTTTGTGTGTATAGCAGATAGTGAGCAATGCTCGTGGACACTTTGACTTTACTCTCGCGGCTAGTCCGTTATATTGGCCAGTATTGACAGATGCGCCGTCATAGGTTTGAGTAATTAACTTACTACTGCATTGAAACTCAGCTAAATGATTAAAGACATGTGTTGCTATTCTTTCGGCACTTCTGTTACTGCTCAGATCAAGGAATCTTATGAACCTTTCTTAAATTTCTCCCTTAGGGTCAACATATCTGAACACTATACTTAATTGCTCCTTCCTTGATATGTCCATTGCCTCACCTACAATAATTGCAACAAACTGCGCAGCAGAGATTTCGGCTTTTATGTTCTGCATTAAGTGTTGAGCACAAGCGTCGATTAAGTCATTTTGTATCATTGAACCTTGGCCTGAGAACACAGTACAATTTTGTAGGTGATTATGCAAATTCACGTCGCGTTCTGCCATGTATTGAATCAACTCCCTGTAATTGCCTTTGTTAGCAGAATCTTTCGATTCATTATGGCCTCGAAAAGGTAGCTCCTGAAGCGCCAGGAAGCAAGTAGCATATATTAAACACTTCATAACGTACCTATTACCTTTCACTTTTTCATTGTGTTTGTCTATTGACTCTTTATAGGCTTTGCCAAGACAGCATTCAATTCTAGTATCTGAGTTTTGAAATTGTTTCAGTGAGATTGCCGCTGCAATGTGTTCCTTACTTTGTTGATGCCGCTTTCGTAATACATTTCCTAAATTATTCAACTCAGCTACGCCACTGCTGTTCCAAACATTTTTCTGAACAGAAAATAGTAAACATGGCCAACAGTAAAGCTTATTTAATGCCTTGCACCCACATAACCAAGGTATTTCTGCATATTTGGAAACGAAAAAATTTAATTTTACTATTTTTCCACCTGTTTTTTGAATTGACATAAGTTAAGTAGGGGAGGAGTAGGTCGTCCCTTCGAGATAAGTTCTTTCTACTCCGCATGGCTAAATGAACTGAAGGGATGCAGAAAAAGCCGCTCGATAACACAGTTTCGGTCACATGGCTCCTCTATTGCACCTGTTAGGCTACTGCTATTTGGTTCTGGTCCCGAAGTACCTGGCGTGTTCACGCTGGCCATCATTTAAAAATAATACACACGAGATAAATCAACGCATTTTAATAGGCTACTTATTCATTTAAAATAATTATTATAGCTGGGCTAAATTGAATATATTTGACTCAATTATTCAGTCGCACAGCACTATTACGAACACATTACACAGTACAACACAATACAATACAATCGAACTACAATACCACTCAAATGACCGCGCGAAATCGTAACCAATAAGCCTGCAGTGTTGGTTTGAATGTAACCAATAGCGAGACTTGAGGATCTCAGTAGACGTCCTCAGAGCGCCATTTAACAGACCATACCTGCCCCTTCCCCCTCAAGGTCACCCATGCATTTCTTAAGCTATAAATACGTGCTTTGAGGATGCAAGGCTCTCTTCCTCAGTTTCTACTCCGGGTGGTGAAGGTCACACTTCACCCATCTAGGGGTGAAATGTAGAACTAGTTACAAGTCCTGACAGTGACAGTGACACAGAGCTTATCGAGAGGGCGCGCAAGTTAGCCCTAAATACTATTTTACAAAACTCTTTTCTTAAACAGTTCCAGCTGAGAGCTGACTGTAGGATGATCCTCACATCCTACATGGAGGAATCGCCACTGGTATGAGGTACCTTTAATCCGAAAAATAGTTTGAAGAGTCAAATGTAGATCCATATGGGTGTAAAGCCTCAATCCTGCGTTACATGTAGAGCCACCTCTACACTGAAAGGTCATTTGAAAAAACACATGTTAATCTATCGTGGTCAAGAGACACATGCCGAGCAAATTCTCCTTTAAAGCACTTTGACAGAACACATGTTGCCCTATACTGGACTAAGGCCTCATCCCTGTGGTACATGTGGAGTGAACTTTGCTCTGAAATGTAGTATGAAGATACGCATGTTTAACCTTAAATGTAGTACATGTGGAACTAACTTTACTCAAAAATAAACTTAAAGGCACACGTCTTGTTCCATGGTGGTCTTAGGCCTCATTCCTGTGGTAGATGTTGAGTCAACTTTACTCATAAAGGTTATTTAATGAGACGAATGTTTATCCACAGTAGTCTAATGCCATATTCCTGTGCTACGTGCGATGCTCAGTTTACTGACAATGTTAAATTTAAGAGACATCTGACGATCCATATTGGTCTGTAGAATAAACCTGTAATTAATGCGGAGCAAGCTTTGCTTTGAAAAGATACTTGAAGATACACGCGCTTGCTATCTTGTAGTGCTCTCTCTTAAGTTAACAGCCCTGAGGCTGGTTTGCAGCAACTCGCCAAACTTCTCTATTCCCCGCCATCCTCTTCAATTCCCGATATGATTTTGTTTTCGTGTCTGTCATTAACTGTGTTATGTATGCAAGTGGTGGTCTCCCTTTTGTGTTTTTCCCTTCTAACATCCCTTCGATTACTCTTGCTAGCAGGCTATTATGTCTGAGAATATGTCCCAACATATTTGTGGTGCAGAATTCACTAAAAGGTGTTGTGTAAATTAAAGGCTCATGTTTTAATACATTTTGGCTGGTAGCTTAATTTATGTAATATGTTTGATTCGGCATAGGAGTAAGTTTTGAGATTCATAATCAATTCTGGCCATCAGTCATAGTCAATTCAGGAGTAAGCGAATTTACTTTGTGTTTCACGTGGAAGAAATGTATATAAAGTAATTGACTGATATTTCTATCACAATGAAGGGACACAGTTCATGTATTGCTCCAAAGTACATGTTTCTTCCTAGTGACCAGCTTTCGTTGCAAGAAAATGTTTCAAAGACAACCTGAGCATCCTCAGTCTCTGGAAGGCAGTTAACATCATATTTTGAGCATGCTATTCGTTCAACGGTTTCAAGTGAAGAGACAGAGCGGAATTTGCACACACCTGAATGAAATATTGTGGGTATTTTACTGGGAGAGGGGAATTGTGTAATTCTATATGTAAAATTCCGTGCATGTTATAGCTACAGTCCGGACGTTTGTTTAAGACGAGTGAAAAATCCTAATGGAAGGCTGGAGGCAAGTTACTACAGTACCTGTGTTGTTGTCACCTGCCCCATGTGGTCCGATGATGGACAAAACTACCGCACGCTACTGCTGAAGTACATTCATTGGCAAATATAATGGTGTTCTGTTCATAACTTTGTAACGTGTACTTCCGCGTCACACAATACTTCGACGTGGACTGTACTTTTCTGCACGGAAGTGTCATCACATGCTAAAGTCTGGAATTTCATTACATCAGACCGGTGGTGACAACTGTGCAGTGAGAGAGCCATAGAGTGATTGTGCAGAGGCTCACCCGCAAGCTTCAAGGTCAAGGGCAATCGTCTAAATCAAACGTCCGGCTTGTAGAGGGGTATGTACATCAATTAATATATTTTCTTTGAATTTTATTGCGAGGGCTTTGGTACACATTCAAACGATATGTTGTGTGAATGTTTTAGGGAGAGGGGATTTTAAACATGTAACTGAAAGGTTCCAAAATTCTTGGAGAAGGGTTTTGTGCACATCATAAATATATGTTCTGGCAATGTAAACTGTGTGACGGTTTTTGTGTACATCCAAATGATTTGATTTGGAATGTTTTAGGGTTAAAGTCTTCACACATCCACTTACCATGCTTTGGGTATGCCCGTCGGCATATTTTTTGTTCTCGGAAATAATTTAGTGCTTATGATAGCATATTTTGTGAAGAGTATAGTGTTGATATTGACTGACTATGTCTTCATATAATAAGTCACGTCTATCTAAGAAATTTGTCCAGCATTATGGATATGACTCATTCTGAAATTGATGAGTAGCTAACTAACACATTACAGCAATTTAAACTTGTAAAGCAAGCACATCAGTGAGCTGTTTTATGCAATTATCTGCAATTGTATTACACTAGTGTCCAAAAGCTAAGCATAATATTATACAAGACCATACTGCCTGATAGGAACGCCAGACGGATTCCTGAACAAACGGAAGCTGAATCACACACCATATGCCATACAACGTGTCCCAACGAACAGTGTCAGAAAGGTTCTGATATCTAAGGTACACTTTTGACAACAACTAACAAAATATGGCAATGCCCTCCACAACAAAATATACTGTTAATAGGATGTATGGTTACCCCTAAAGGCCACACATGCTTCGCAACGACCTGGCATGCTGTCTATCAGATGGTCCAAGAGCTCATTTGGCAATCGATCCCATTCCTGTGAAAGGGCAATGCGAAGGTCTTGGTGGAGGCTGACGGGAAGCAATTCGCCTCCTAGTTATGATCTATAGGATTCAGATACGCAGATCTCGCTGGCCAGTCCATGCGATGAATGCCTTCTCCAGCCAGAAATTCATCCACCAGAGAAGCGCAGTGCGGTTGGTCGTTATTGTCCATTAAGAGGAAGTGTGGTCCAACCCCATCGCTGAAGAGTCGAACATATGGTCACAGTATCCCATCCCTGTATCTCCGAGCGTTCAGAGTGTTTTTCGGACCACCCATGATATGCTGGTCTGTACGGCATTCAACATGATGCCACCCCACACCATGACACCACCACCAATATACTGGTTCCATTCCACGATGTTCCTGTGGTTGTATCGGCTACGCGGTTCTCTCCAGAGTATCGTTCTGCAAACTGAAGCGGGATTTATCTGTGCCTCCATTCATTCATGGCCCAATTTGGACGTTGACTGCTCCACAGTGAATGGGCCGGACTGTGTGCCGGAGTGAGCTGGACGTAAACCGCTGGACGTCTGGCAAACAGCCCTGCTGTTCTGAGCCTCCGGTACGCAGTTTGCCAGGAAACGGCAACCCTCGAGACGGCTGAAAGCTCCGCCGACAATTGTCTTGCATGTGCACTCTGATTTCGTCGGGCCGTTAAGGCCAAATGTCAGTCATGCTGTGGGTTGGTACTCCTGGTCGACCTGGTAATGGCCTACGACTAACATCTCCTGTGTCTCGAAATCGTCTCGAAAGCCTGTATATGACACTTTGTGGCATATTCAAGGATACGGTGACTTTGGTGTGTGTCTGGCCTGCTTCCATGTGGCCGAGTATTCTACCGCGCAAAACGGGGTCCAAATGTCGCCGTTGTGTCATCATGTTGTCACGATCAGCACGAGGCTACACAAGCACGACTGAGGTAATATGACGCGCAGGCACTGGCTATGTTTACCGTGCGTTTACGCCGCAGTCAACGCAAGGAATTCTCCTTTCCTATACAGAGTGAACACGTAGGTTTAGTAGGGGCATATGCCGTGCTATTTGCGGTACATTTCCTGTTGCCCTGATTATTCGTAACTTATGCTTAACTTTTAGGCACGAGTGTACTAATAGACAGACTAAGACCTATTTTTACTTAAAATATTGCTCTTAGTGGCAGTAATTAACGCTGGATTTAAGAAATCTTGAGGGTTTTTGATATTGAGAAATACAATCGACGGAGAATTAGAGATAAAGGCTAAAGGTCCGGAGGGGACATGACAAATTAATTTCTTTACAACAAATAATGAAGCTTTTTACCACCTGGATGACATGCAAAGCGAGAACATCTATCAAATTATGCCATAATCCCGTCGGCCAATCACCGACTCTTTGGAAAATGAGGGGCATAAAGATGGCATGCAACTGCCTTTTTTTGCGATGATCGAATGTTTACAATAACACGTTTAACAAGTGTTAGACACGATTATGTTCTAAGATAAAGGAATAACGACATTTGTTTTCTTTACGACTGAAAAGGTAATATTCAGATTTGTTGTCAGAAAAATTAACAATTTAATCATAAGATAAATGACAAAGATGTTGATAGAAAATGATAACGGATGAAATAAAAGAAGAGATATATGAAAATTCAATAAAGGGACATATCTCGATTGATTGCAAACATTGTGCAATTCAGTAGACCAAAGCATCTTTGAAAATTAATTAGTATGATTATTTCGTGAGAAACACATTTTTAAATCAGCACTAATATATATTATTATCACTCTAACTTAGTGTTTTAAACTCTGACCCTAATCATTATAAGGTAAGGGTATCTGAAATACGAGAGAGCTACCAACTAAGTGATGATAGCCTAATAACAGTCCAGGAGTAACATCACTAACAGGAGCCTTCCACTCACAGTCTGGTTGGGTACGTAGGAGCCCTAATCTGAATGATATTAGCTAAAGACACCCCAAAGTCAAATCTTCTAAGAGGATCCAACTGATGTCTGCATGGGGGTCTATGAGCTCTAGACTGGTGTTGGCTTAATGACGCTCCAAGTGTATTAATGCCTCTATGAGGAACCATCTGTTTAAAGTCTGGGTAGGTACCAAGTTTCTCTTGTCTCACTGATATCAGCTTCATAACAATCCAGTGTGAAAATACCTCTAATAAAAACCATCTTCTCACAGTTTGGTAAGTACCTAGGAGCTCTCAACTGAAGGATGTTAGCCCTAAGACATCTTAAGTGTGTCAGTACTTCTACGAGGAACTATCCGACCACAGTCTAGGTTGCTATCTAGGTGCTCTAAATTGAGAGATTTTAGCTTAGTGACACAGCCGGAGTGTCAACATCATTAATATGAACAGCTACTGACTGTCATGATGGGTAACAAGGAGCTCTATTCTGAATTATATTAGCTTAAACAGACTCCAGTGTGTCAATATCTCTAGGAGTAATCAATAATATCCTTAAAGGACCATCTGCTATCAGTTCTAAAAGGAATGATATGTGCTTAGTGACGCTTCGAATGTGTCAGTACACATAACGGGAAGTATCTGCTTACACTCTGGGTTGGTACCTAGGTGCTCTGAGTCTTCATTTCAACTGGTGGTTTACCCTCGAAATACAAAACAACTAGTTTTTGTAAAAGGTCTTGTGTATATTTTGTAGTTAATAATAATAATATCGTATGGCCTGGGGTGTCGGGTGCAAGTTTTGTTATTTGACACCCAAAGGGTAGCTTGCATGTCTAATTTCGTTGTTCCTTGAAGCACTATGAAAGTCAAAGAGGTTAGATATCTAAGCTTCTTGAACACTAGTAGAGAAATGAGGAACTATGTGTTGTCGGAAACTCCCGAGATTAATTTTGCCATTATGAATATGGCCTACTGAATTCAAATGGGTTCTTTGACATGCTAACATCGTATGACATGGAGTCGTCATTTTTGATTATTGTATTTACCTGTACCCCTGCAATTATGTATTTTGTGTATAATTATGTATTTTATGTATATTGTGTACAATTATGTATTTTATGATTTGACGACTCCCATATGTTCATTAAATATAGAAATGAATGAACTTCTCCTAATGGACTCGGAGAGCCCCATTGCCCTTGAGCATCATGAGTAACGTCCTCTGTAACACAGGATCAACACTCGCAATATCTTGGAAACTTGGATATATTGTTTAGGAAAAATAATAGACAATGTAGTCGGATGGGATTTGTGTAATTGGTTGTTTTAACATATCAACTACAAAATAGCTTGCCGCGGTGGGTGAGTGGTCAACGTGCCGGTCTACTAACCGCAAGCTTGCAGGTTCGTTCCTGGCCGTGGTAAGTGATTTTTGAAAGGCGGCAAAAATGACGACTCCATGTCATACGATGTTAGCATGTCAAAGAACCCATTTGAATTCAGTAGGCCATATTCATAATGGCAAAATTAATCTCGGGAGTTTCCGACAACACATAGTTCCTCATTTCTCTACTAGTGTTCAAGAAGCTTAGATATCTAACCTCTTTGACTTTCATAGTGCTTCAAGGAACAACGAAATTAGACATGCAAGCTACCCTTTGGGTGTCAAATAACAAAACTTGCACCCGACACCCCAGGCCATACGATATTATTATTATTAACTACAAAATATACACAAGACCTTTTACAAAAACTAGTTGTTTTGTATTTCGAGGGTAAGCCACCAGTTGAAATGAAGACTCAGAGCACCTAGGTACCAACCCAGAGTGTAAGCAGATACTTCCCGTTATGTGTACTGACACATTCGAAGCGTCACTAAGCACATATCATTCCTTTTAGAACTGATAGCAGATGGTCCTTTAAGGATATTATTGATTACTCCTAGAGATATTGACACACTGGAGTCTGTTTAAGCTAATATAATTCAGAATAGAGCTCCTTGTTACCCATCATGACAGTCAGTAGCTGTTCATATTAATGATGTTGACACTCCGGCTGTGTCACTAAGCTAAAATCTCTCAATTTAGAGCACCTAGATAGCAACCTAGACTGTGGTCGGATAGTTCCTCGTAGAAGTACTGACACACTTAAGGTGTCTTAGGGCTAACATCCTTCAGTTGAGAGCTCCTAGGTACTTACCAAACTGTGAGAAGATGGTTTTTATTAGAGGTATTTTCACACTGGATTGTTATGAAGCTGATATCAGTGAGACAAGAGAAACTTGGTACCTACCCAGACTTTAAACAGATGGTTCCTCATAGAGGCATTAATACACTTGGAGCGTCATTAAGCCAACACCAGTCTAGAGCTCATAGACCCCCATGCAGACATCAGTTGGATCCTCTTAGAAGATTTGACTTTGGGGTGTCTTTAGCTAATATCATTCAGATTAGGGCTCCTACGTACCCAACCAGACTGTGAGTGGAAGGCTCCTGTTAGTGATGTTACTCCTGGACTGTTATTAGGCTATCATCACTTAGTTGGTAGCTCTCTCGTATTTCAGATACCCTTACCTTATAATGATTAGGGTCAGAGTTTAAAACACTAAGTTAGAGTGATAATAATATATATTAGTGCTGATTTAAAAATGTGTTTCTCACGAAATAATCATACTAATTAATTTTCAAAGATGCTTTGGTCTACTGAATTGCACAATGTTTGCAATCAATCGAGATATGTCCCTTTATTGAATTTTCATATATCTCTTCTTTTATTTCATCCGTTATCATTTTCTATCAACATCTTTGTCATTTATCTTATGATTAAATTGTTAATTTTTCTGACAACAAATCTGAATATTACCTTTTCAGTCGTAAAGAAAACAAATGTCGTTATTCCTTTATCTTAGAACATAATCGTGTCTAACACTTGTTAAACGTGTTATTGTAAACATTCGATCATCGCAAAAAAAGGCAGTTGCATGCCATCTTTATGCCCCTCATTTTCCAAATAGTCGGTGATTGGCCGACGGGATTATGGCATAATTTGATAGATGTTCTCGCTTTGCATGTCATGCAGGTGGTAAAAAGCTTCATTCTTTGTTGTAAAGAAATTAATTTGTCATGTCCCCTCCGGACCTTTAGCCTTTATCTCTAATTCTCCGTCGATTGTATTTCTCAATATCAAAAACCCTCAAGATTTCTTAAATCCAGCGTTAATTACTGCCACTAAGAGCAATATTTTAAGTAAAAATAGGTCTTAGTCTGTCTATTAGTACACTCGTGCCTAAAAGTTAAGCATAAGTTACGAATAATCAGGGCAACAGGAAATGTACCGCAAATAGCACGGCATATGCCCCTACTAAACCTACGTGTTCACTCTGTATAGGAAAAGGAGAATTCCTTGCGTTGACTGCGGCGTAAACGCACGGTAAACATAGCCAGTGCCTGCGCGTCATATTACCTCAGTCGTGCTTGTGTAGCCTCGTGCTGATCGTGACAACCTGATGACACAACGACGACATTTGGACCCCGTTTTGCGCGGTAGAATACTCGGCCACATGGAAGCAGGCCAGACACACACCAAAGTCACCGTATCCTTGAATATGCCACAAAGTGTCATATACAGGCTTTCGAGACGATTTCGAGACACAGGAGATGTTAGTCGTAGGCCATTACCAGGTCGACCAGGAGTACCAACCCACAGCATGACTGACATTTGGCCTTAACGGCCCGACGAAATCAGAGTGCACATGCAAGACAATTGTCGGCGGAGCTTTCAGCCGTCTCGAGGGTTGCCGTTTCCTGGCAAACTGCGTACCGGAGGCTCAGAACAGCAGGGCTGTTTGCCAGACGTCCAGCGGTTTACGTCCAGCTCACTCCGGCACACAGTCCGGCCCATTCACTGTGGAGCAGTCAACGTCCAAATTGGGCCATGAATGAATGGAGGCACAGATAAATCCCGCTTCAGTTTGCAGAACGATACTCTGGAGAGAACCGCGTAGCCGATACAACCACAGGAACATCGTGGAATGGAACCAGTATATTGGTGGTGGTGTCATGGTGTGGGGTGGCATCATGTTGAATGCCGTACAGACCAGCATATCATGGGTGGTCCGAAAAACACTCTGAACGCTCGGAGATACAGGGATGGGATACTGTGACCATATGTTCGACTCTTCAGCGATGGGGTTGGACCACACTTCCTCTTAATGGACAATAACGACCAACCGCACTGCGCTTCTCTGGTGGATGAATTTCTGGCTGGAGAAGGCATTCATCGCATGGACTGGCCAGCGAGATCTGCGTATCTGAATCCTATAGATCATAACTAGGAGGCGAATTGCTTCCCGTCAGCCTCCACCAAGACCTTCGCATTGCCCTTTCACAGGAATGGGATCGATTGCCAAATGAGCTCTTGGACCATCTGATAGACAGCATGCCAGGTCGTTGCGAAGCATGTGTGGCCTTTAGGGGTAACCATACATCCTATTAACAGTATATTTTGTTGTGGAGGGCATTGCCATATTTTGTTAGTTGTTGTCAAAAGTGTACCTTAGATATCAGAACCTTTCTGACACTGTTCGTTGGGACACGTTGTATGGCATATGGTGTGTGATTCAGCTTCCGTTTGTTCAGGAATCCGTCTGGCGTTCCTATCAGGCAGTATGGTCTTGTATAATATTATGCTTAGCTTTTGGACACTAGTGTAATACAATTGCAGATAATTGCATAAAACAGCTCACTGATGTGCTTGCTTTACAAGTTTAAATTGCTGTAATGTGTTAGTTAGCTACTCATCAATTTCAGAATGAGTCATATCCATAATGCTGGACAAATTTCTTAGATAGACGTGACTTATTATATGAAGACATAGTCAGTCAATATCAACACTATACTCTTCACAAAATATGCTATCATAAGCACTAAATTATTTCCGAGAACAAAAAATATGCCAACGGGCATACCCAAAGCATGGTAAGTGGATGTGTGAAGACTTTAACCCTAAAACATTCCAAATCAAATCATTTGGATGTACACAAAAACCGTCACACAGTTTACATTGCCAGAACATATATTTATGATGTGCACAAAACCCTTCTCCAAGAATTTTGGAACCTTTCAGTTACATGTTTAAAATCCCCTCTCCCTAAAACATTCACACAACATATCGTTTGAATGTGTACCAAAGCCCTCGCAATAAAATTCAAAGAAAATATATTAATTGATGTACATACCCCTCTACAAGCCGGACGTTTGATTTAGACGATTGCCCTTGACCTTGAAGCTTGCGGGTGAGCCTCTGCACAATCACTCTATGGCTCTCTCACTGCACAGTTGTCACCACCGGTCTGATGTAATGAAATTCCAGACTTTAGCATGTGATGACACTTCCGTGCAGAAAAGTACAGTCCACGTCGAAGTATTGTGTGACGCGGAAGTACACGTTACAAAGTTATGAACAGAACACCATTATATTTGCCAATGAATGTACTTCAGCAGTAGCGTGCGGTAGTTTTGTCCATCATCGGACCACATGGGGCAGGTGACAACAACACAGGTACTGTAGTAACTTGCCTCCAGCCTTCCATTAGGATTTTTCACTCGTCTTAAACAAACGTCCGGACTGTAGCTATAACATGCACGGAATTTTACATATAGAATTACACAATTCCCCTCTCCCAGTAAAATACCCACAATATTTCATTCAGGTGTGTGCAAATTCCGCTCTGTCTCTTCACTTGAAACCGTTGAACGAATAGCATGCTCAAAATATGATGTTAACTGCCTTCCAGAGACTGAGGATGCTCAGGTTGTCTTTGAAACATTTTCTTGCAACGAAAGCTGGTCACTAGGAAGAAACATGTACTTTGGAGCAATACATGAACTGTCTCCCTTCATTGTGATAGAAATATCAGTCAATTACTTTATATACATTTCTTCCACGTGAAACACAAAGTAAATTCGCTTACTCCTGAATTGACTATGACTGATGGCCAGAATTGATTATGAATCTCAAAACTTACTCCTATGCCGAATCAAACATATTACATAAATTAAGCTACCAGCCAAAATGTATTAAAACATGAGCCTTTAATTTACACAACACCTTTTAGTGAATTCTGCACCACAAATATGTTGGGACATATTCTCAGACATAATAGCCTGCTAGCAAGAGTAATCGAAGGGATGTTAGAAGGGAAAAACACAAAAGGAAGACCACCACTTGCATACATAACACAGTTAATGACAGACACGAAAACAAAATCATATCGGGAATTGAAGAGGATGGCGGGGAATAGAGAAGTTTGGCGAGTTGCTGCAAACCAGCCTCAGGGCTGTTAACTTAAGAGAGAGCACTACAAGATAGCAAGCGCGTGTATCTTCAAGTATCTTTTCAAAGCAAAGCTTGCTCCGCATTAATTACAGGTTTATTCTACAGACCAATATGGATCGTCAGATGTCTCTTAAATTTAACATTGTCAGTAAACTGAGCATCGCACGTAGCACAGGAATATGGCATTAGACTACTGTGGATAAACATTCGTCTCATTAAATAACCTTTATGAGTAAAGTTGACTCAACATCTACCACAGGAATGAGGCCTAAGACCACCATGGAAAAAGACGTGTGCCTTTAAGTTTATTTTTGAGTAAAGTTAGTTCCACATGTACTACATTTAAGGTTAAACATGCGTATCTTCATACTACATTTCAGAGCAAAGTTCACTCCACATGTACCACAGGGATGAGGCCTTAGTCCAGTATAGGGCAACATGTGTTCTGTCAAAGTGCTTTAAAGGAGAATTTGCTCGGCATGTGTCTCTTGACCACGATAGATTAACATGTGTTTTTTCAAATGACCTTTCAGTGTAGAGGTGGCTCTACATGTAACGCAGGATTGAGGCTTTACACCAATATGGATCTACATTTGACTCTTCAAACTATTTTTCGGATTAAAGGTACCTCATACCAGTGGCGATTCCTCCATGTAGGATGTGAGGATCATCCTACAGTCAGCTCTCAGCTGGAACTGTTTAAGAAAAGAGTTTTGTAAAATAGTATTTAGGGCTAACTTGCGCGCCCTCTCGATAAGCTCTGTGTCACTGTCACTGTCAGGACTTGTAACTAGTTCTACATTTCACCCCTAGATGGGTGAAGTGTGACCTTCACCACCCGGAGTAGAAACTGAGGAAGAGAGCCTTGCATCCTCAAAGCACGTATTTATAGCTTAAGAAATGCATGGGTGACCTTGAGGGGGAAGGGGCAGGTATGGTCTGTTAAATGGCGCTCTGAGGACGTCTACTGAGATCCTCAAGTCTCGCTATTGGTTACATTCAAACCAACACTGCAGGCTTATTGGTTACGATTTCGCGCGGTCATTTGAGTGGTATTGTAGTTCGATTGTATTGTATTGTGTTGTACTGTGTAATGTGTTCGTAATAGTGCTGTGCGACTGAATAATTGAGTCAAATATATTCAATTTAGCCCAGCTATGATAATTATTTTAAATGAATAAGTAGCCTATTAAAATGCGTTGATTTATCTCGTGTGTATTATTTTTAAATGATGGCCAGCGTGAATACGCCAGGTACTTCGGGACCAGAACCAAATAGCAGTAGCCTAACAGGTGCAATAGAGGAGCCATGTGACCGAAACTGTGTTATCGAGCGGCTTTTTCTGCATCCCTTCAGTTCATTTAGCCATGCGGAGTAGAAAGAACTTATCTCGAAGGGACGACCTACTCCTCCCCTACTTAACTTATGTCAATTCAAAAAACAGGTGGAAAAATAGTAAAATTAAATTTTTTCGTTTCCAAATATGCAGAAATACCTTGGTTATGTGGGTGCAAGGCATTAAATAAGCTTTACTGTTGGCCATGTTTACTATTTTCTGTTCAGAAAAATGTTTGGAACAGCAGTGGCGTAGCTGAGTTGAATAATTTAGGAAATGTATTACGAAAGCGGCATCAACAAAGTAAGGAACACATTGCAGCGGCAATCTCACTGAAACAATTTCAAAACTCAGATACTAGAATTGAATGCTGTCTTGGCAAAGCCTATAAAGAGTCAATAGACAAACACAATGAAAAAGTGAAAGGTAATAGGTACGTTATGAAGTGTTTAATATATGCTACTTGCTTCCTGGCGCTTCAGGAGCTACCTTTTCGAGGCCATAATGAATCGAAAGATTCTGCTAACAAAGGCAATTACAGGGAGTTGATTCAATACATGGCAGAACGCGACGTGAATTTGCATAATCACCTACAAAATTGTACTGTGTTCTCAGGCCAAGGTTCAATGATACAAAATGACTTAATCGACGCTTGTGCTCAACACTTAATGCAGAACATAAAAGCCGAAATCTCTGCTGCGCAGTTTGTTGCAATTATTGTAGGTGAGGCAATGGACATATCAAGGAAGGAGCAATTAAGTATAGTGTTCAGATATGTTGACCCTAAGGGAGAAATTTAAGAAAGGTTCATAAGATTCCTTGATCTGAGCAGTAACAGAAGTGCCGAAAGAATAGCAACACATGTCTTTAATCATTTAGCTGAGTTTCAATGCAGTAGTAAGTTAATTACTCAAACCTATGACGGCGCATCTGTCAATACTGGCCAATATAACGGACTAGCCGCGAGAGTAAAGTCAAAGTGTCCACGAGCATTGCTCGCTATCTGCTATACACACAAACTAAATTTAGTATTGCAGGACTGTGTAAAAGTGATCAGAAATTGTAAAATATTTTTCTCGACCGTTTCCGGTTTCGCGTCGTTTTTCTCCAATTCAAGCAAAAGAACTCATGCTCTTGACGAGATAGTAAATGCCCGTTTTCCTTCTGTTGCTCCAACCAGATGGTAATACATCAATAGACTAGTGGAAATGATTTACAACCACAAAACAGAACTGATTCAGTTGTTCAGTCAAATAATTGAGAATGACACAATGCCGTTCGATCCTGAAACACGATTTTGTGCAAAAGGATTTCTTAAGAACCTTCTTGATTTTGAGTTCAATTTTCTGTTGGAAATTTTCTACTTGGTTCTACCTAAAGTAGAAATACTTTTCAAAATTTTGGAAAAGAAGATGTGACGTTATATTTTGTGAGAGTAAAATCCAAGAATTTAAAGAGTTTCTGAAGTCATGTCGTGAGGAGTTTGATGAATTGTGGGCTAAACTGCATAACAAAGACGCTCCTGTTACAAAGAAGCAACGAACTGACAATAAAGATGACATGAAAACCTAATTTCGCCGCCTATACTTTGAAATAGTTGATCACTTCTCAGCACGTATTGAAGAGAGATTTAGAGACCTTTATTCTTAGACATTTTTCGCTCTTTTAAATGTCGACAAATTTGAGGAATATTCTCACTGTTTTCCCATTAATCATCTTCATTCTCTAATGAAATCGCCATATGGCAGCTTTTTCGACAGTCCGGGACTACATTCTGAATTGTCTTACGTCTTCAGTTCACCGTCATTCAGATTAAATTCCATATCAAAATTGAATGACTACATTGTATCAAACGATTTCGGTGACACATTACCGGAAGTATCAAAACTCATCAACTTAATTCTGACTATTCCCGCTACTAGTGCCTCAACAGAAAGGAGCTTCTCTGTGTTGAAGCGCATTGAAACATACTGCAGAAATTCTACAGCACAAGAACGTCTCAATGGTCTAGCATCACTTTCTATCGAGAAAGCTTTCTTCCGGGACTTGAAAAAGAAACATCAATTCCATGACACAATCATCGATATCTTCGCGGAAAATAAGGACAGGAGAATCGATCTGAAATTCAAATAATCCACTAACCAGGTACGTTTTGTGTTGTTCACTATATATATTACAGACTGATATTATTATTATTATCATGCTCTTCCCTTTAGAAATTCGAACTACAGTAGGCTATAGCCTACCGGAAACTGTAATTTTCAACCTTTCTCATTAATTTATCTTGGACTTCATCCTATTACGTCCTACACATTATAAAAATCAGGAGTCGCCACTGCCTCATACACCGCAGGAATGAGGCCTGACGCCACTATGGATCAAAATGTGTCTCTTCAAAGAACCTTTTTAGTAGTAAAGTTAGCTACACATGTACCACATGAGTGAGGCCTTAGTCGTCCAGTAAGGGTCAAATTGTTCTATGTCCAAGTGCTTTACTTAGTAAATTGTCCTACGCACGTGTCTTTAGACCACTATGGATTAAAAAGTGTTTTTTCAAATGATCTTTCAGGGTAAAGGTGGCACCACATGTACCGCAAGAATGAGGCTTTAAACCACTATGGATCAACATGTGTCTCTTCAAACCATTTTTCAGAGTAAAGGTGGCTCCGCATGTACCACAGGAATGAGGCTTTACACCACTATGAATCAAAATGTGTCTCTTCAAAGAACCTTTTGCAGTAAACTTTGCTGGACATGTACCACAGGTATAACCACTAGAATATGGCTTTATGCCACAATGGATCAACATGTGTACCTTCAAATTACTCTTCTGACCGAAGTTTTTTCCGCAAGTACTACAGGAATAAAGCTTTAGTCCACTATGAACCAACATGTGAGAGTTTAATTTACCTTTAGCAATAAATTTTGCTCCGCATGTACTGCATGAATGTGGCCTTAAACCACTATGGATTAACATGTGTTCCTTTAAACTACCTTTGTGAGTAAATCTTGCGTCGCATGTAGCACAGGAATATGGCGTAGGACCATTATGGACCAGCCTATGTTTATTCAAACTGCTTCTATGAAAAAAGTTGGCTCCACATGCATCACAGGAATATGGTCTTAGACCACTATGGATCACCATGTGAGCCTTCAAGATCCTTTTCTCGGTATAGTTTGCTCCACACATACCACAGGAATATGGCTTTAGACCACTATGGATAAACATGTGAGCCTTCAAGTTCCTTTTTTTTAGTGAAGTTTGCTCCACACGTCACACAGGAATGAGTACATAGTCCAGAATGGCTCGATATGTGTTTATTCAATTTGCTTTTCTCAGTAAATTTTGCTGGGCATGTTTTGCATGAATATGTCCTTCCACCACCTTGGATTAACAAATGTGTTTTCAAATAATCCTTCCGAATAAAGGTGGCTCCACAAGTACCGCAAGAATAAGGCTTCAGACCACTATGGATCAGCATGTGTCTCTTCAAATGACCTTTCTGAGTAAAGGTGGCTGCACATGTACCGCAGGAATGAAACTTTCGACCAATATGGATCAACATATGAGACTTCAAATTACTTTTCTCGGTAAACTTAGCTCCGCAAGTTATGCAAGCGTATGTCATAATACCGCTATGAATTGACATTTTTATTTTTGTACCAGTTCCTTTGAGTGAGGTTGAGTTTGCATCTCTTGTTAGAGTGTTCTCCGAATCGTAGTCCTTTCTGTAAAGAATTGCTTATGTTAGTACTAGTAAAATAAGCACTAACATTACAATATCAAAAATCACATAGCACAATTCCAGATAATTATACAATAGTCTTCTGTATTCGTAGACACAGATTTAAAAGCCAAAATGTGATGCACCTGAAGATGATCGGAACTAGTCATTCAAGATAATTTTTAGCCTCATGTAAATTGCTTCAGGGAATAACACCCATTACAATTAGGTACAATCGTGTTGACCAACTGAAAAGCAGTTTATTTGGCAATGTTAGATGATCAAGGAAAACGTGCTAATACCTTTGTGGTCGAGATATCTAACCAGTCAAATTTGCCAAATGTATTTTCAGCACTTTCATTGCTATGCATGTTTTCCTTAAATACTAGAAACTGAGCTCGTTACTATTCTTCAATGCAGTGGTGCCCGTGCAGCCAATATATATTATAGAGACAAATACTGATTTATACTGAATTTCGGAGATTTCGGATTTATAATTCTCCCGGATGAACGTGTTAATCTCCTATAGCAAGAAAAAAGGCTTGTGCGTGGAGAAGAGGTAATTACGGTACTTTCTAATAGTGAAAATGATCCTTTTTCGTCTCGATTAAGTGGATAACCCAGGGGCAGCTAAACAGGCAACCCGCGATACATTCAGCAGCAAACCCATGCGCACTCCCAAACGACCAGTCGGAGAAATTAATGTGCGGGCTCAAACAAGAGGGCTCCATCCCCCACACCCCCGGGGAAAATAATGTATTTTAGTGCATTTGAGGGTCTTTCAAGATCGCGGCTTTTCAAACGTTATGGTAGATGCCTCCACCCCTCCTTCCCAACCCCCTAACCCCGTCTGCCACCACCCACAACCCTAGAATTCCCTAAAATTATAGAGAGATTTTTCCAAATTTAATTAGATTTCACACTCATGTCCACCATTGGTTCCACTTGCGCTAGGCTAGTCTTTGTTGAACTTCCTTGGTCAATCTCTTTTCTCTTCCAACTTTTTTATCGATTTTTTAATATTCAAGATGATTTAATAAATATAATTTAACTCACTATCTATTACTAAGTTTTATTTATTTAATATTTTTTATCAACTAGCCATACCCGGCATGCGTTGCAATCCTAATCAAAGGCAGAAAGGAAGATAATAATAATGAACCCCTTGCCGAAACCATGGCGTGAACTGGTTTGGAATAGACAGCGATGACAAACAAAACGGCGGGCTGCTGACAGTCTCCTAATGTCACCTCGCGATGAATCAGAAAGCTATTTTCACACCTGGCATTGCGGTGTGTTAAGTATACTGATTGTGCAATTGGGTTACTGTGGGATTTAAGGATTCCTGTTAAGTCCCTCACCCTTTTCTGTTACATAAATAATTTGTGGCTAGAAACCTTCCCCGGAGTGCACAGAACAATTCACCCAAGTTTCATCGCAATCGGATGAATGGTATAAGAACTCATAGGGGACAAGGAGTTACCAACGTTGGACTAGGTGTTGCAAATCTTCGCGCGATTCACTGACGACTATAACATCATCAAAGAGTAGAGTCCAAGAGTGCAGTGTTACCACTGCTGTGCTGTTAGTGTCAAAACAGAGGATGAACAGAAGTGGAGATTATGTCGGTCCCTGATGAACGCCATCTTGAATGCGAAATGGTGCAGACATTCCTGCCCCACATCGGACAGACCTTCTAGCATTCCGGAGTGAACAGAACAATACACCCAAGTTTCGTCGCAATCGAATGAATGGTATACGGACTGATAGGGGACAAGGAGTCTTACCAACGTTGGACTAGGTGTTGCTAATCTTTGCGCGATTCACAGGCGACTATAACATCATCAAAGAGTAGAGTCCAAGAGTGCGGTGTTACCACTTATGTGCTGTTAGTGTCGAATTGGAGGATGAACAGAAGTGGAGATAATGCCGATCCCTGATGAACGCCATCTTGAATACGAAATGGTGCAGACATTCCTGCCCCACATCGAAAAGAGCTGCTAGCATTCCGATATAGATATATATATATATATATATATATATATATATTTAATATGTATTGATTATTACTGTTATTATTTATGCATTTATTTATTGATGGGTGTTACAACACTACACATGATGACCAAGCAACCGGTCCCAAATTTTGCAACGACGGCCACGATGACATTGTGCACTCGAGACCCATCCAAGATGACGGTCCAACCTACACCATACCCCTGAACCCTTCCCTCACACCCAACCCCCCAATCCCCACCACCACAACCTCCAGAATTCCCAAGTACCAAACAGATTTTACCGAAATTAACCTGTTTTTCCACAAAGACCAACATTGGTTACACTTACTTTTGCCAGGTCCCTCCCTGCAGAAATCCCTTGATTATTTCTTATTCTATTCTAACCCAGATGCCATTCGAGTAACCTACCAAAATCATTATAAATTCACCAGATTTTCTAAAATCACCAAAATTGTATTAATACAATCACACTGTTGCGTCTGTGTTATACTCTGCACACAGAAGCAACGATGATGAACAGCCAGTACATCAGCAAACTTTGACACATACAAAGGGTAAATACCTTACAAAAGGATTACCAGTAAAACAAGATAGGAAGTAGTGAAGAAAACTATGTCTTCACTATTAAGTTACAATACATTTTCAGAGTGAAGAATTCCGCGATGCAAACAAACGATTTTGAAAAGTTAGTTCTTACCTAGACTCAGCCAAATGAAGAAGTTCGTTGTTGACATGTTCAACGTATATAAGCTATATACGTCGGGCCAGCGCAGGAGAGCAACGTGCGGAATTCGAAGCGCCCTCTTGTTAATGCGACTAACACAGTCTCTCGTAGATGGTAGATGGCAACTGACGTTAGGGAATGATTCCCTAGCCTTTTAATATGATTTGGGGGGACGCTACTTGCTTCGCAGCTGCAAGGTACAATAGATCGGTCAGGGATCAAGTAATAAAAAATGTAATAAAGCTTTAAGTTTTTATCTTAATGACGCAGCTGCGGGCTCCAACGAGGGGCTGCCATTCTTTAATTGCCACGAGGTCCAGTTCACTTAATTAATGTATTCTACCCCGATGGAAATGACGAACACATAAATAACTATAACTGTGAGTTGTATTATGATCACCCTACATCCGGAATGGGTGTGGTGATAAAATATCAACGAAGGGGAGATATCGAGTCTGGCTCTCTTGTTAGAAAATAAAGGTCCAACCATCTGAAACCTGTCAGTATAAATTGACTATATCATTTATTCTACAAGGGGTGTTTGCGTGAGGACCAACAATTTTAGTGGGTTACGGAAAAAGGGGACATGTAGGATTCTAACCCAATAACAATAATCTCAGGTTTATTGCTCTCGATGTCACATTAGAATCTGGGGTCCTAATGAACGAGACGGTGCGTGTGGTGAGAACTCTGCTTAATGATATCACGGTTCGCTGCCACTGCATTACTCCATTATACTATGATTCCCCAAATTCACCAGATTTCCTAAAACCACCAAAATTCTATAAAACGCATCAAATTGCCCATATTTTCCAAACATCCCCCAAATATACTAAGATCCTCCAAAATATCCGAAAATTCATTAAAAAGCCTCAAGTCTCCCAAATTTCCCCGACTTCGGCTACTTCTAATTCACCAGATTCCCAGAATTCCTTACAAATATATCATGATTCCCAAAAATCCTTCCCAATATACTAAGATTCCACAATAGAATCCTCGAGTCCACTCTACAGCGAACTAGTCAAATAGTCTCCCAGGCTGTGACAGATGCCATGTCAGCGGGAATACAATACCGCTTCTAACACATACTTGTGTTAACATGCAATCTCCATTCTATGTTAAAAATATATAGATATGGCTTTCACCACAAATACCCTGCTTCGATTCCCTTCTCGGCTAAGACTGGGAAAATACCCACTCAGCCTCGTGAAGCAAAACTGAGAAGAGGCGAGTTCGATTCCGACCTCACCCATCCCTATCCTTAATTGTTACATTCACACATTACAGTACTTCAGACAAGATAATAACACAGTTTATCTGCACGACACCTAAATACCTCAGATTTTCATCCAAATTTTACCTTAATGCACTCAAATCCCAAAATTTCCACACGAATTACCTAAATCACATCGGAATGATTTAAATCTCCACGTAGCGGTCAAGCTGTTGGCCTCTCACCACGGCGGACGGGGTTCGATGCCCGGTCAATGCATGTGAGATTTTCAAAGTGAAATGCCATGTCCTGTGGTTCGGATTCCACGTAAAAAGGAGGTCTCGTGGCTCATGATCTCGAGATTAACGGCCACGTAAAACTACAATCTTCCTTCCTTCCTATATTAGTGTAAAGAACCCCACACAGAGTTTCCCAGGCCCATGGATATGGACCGACAAGTGGGTGCTTGTATCGAGATCAGGAAGCGAGATAGTTGATGACGTCATAGAACGACAGAGAGTTGTCTCCATGATCCCCTATTAACAGTTAGTACTGAGGTTTTCTCTGCTCCTAAACCTCTCATCTTGAGCGTTAAACTCTGATTTCATCCATCGCCTCCTACGTATACTTCTGCTTCTCTTACCCTCTACAGCCGCAATCATTAACCTCATAGATAATCTCTCCTCCTTCCATTCTCACCAGAGGATCCCACCATCTAACTTGGCTCACACGAAAATCTTTTTCCAAGGTGTCCATTTCTAACCAAACGTTTAACTACACATTACGAGAATGCATACACCTCTTGCCATTGTTACCACCTAATCGTCCCAGCAATCATAAGTGATACCTTCACATCAGTTAGTTCTAAATTTTGTATCAGATATCCTCAAACTGCCCATCACTCACTTCCATACATTAAGGGCAGTCCAAAAACTAACCGATGTAGAAAGAGTTCGTCACTATACTAACATACGTTTTTGAACAATTCTGTTGATCCCAACTGAGAACTTACTGCGTTGGCTTTTATATACCTCGATTCTTTATATCCCCCAACACAACCACCATAAGAGAATGCACGGCCCAAGTTTTCCAAATGTTCAAACTGCTTTAATATAAAACTCAGCAATGTTTCTAGGTTTACGCCGTGTCTTGTGTGGGGTTTCGACTGGGAACACCAAGATAGGCTCATCAGCGGGCTCTTGGTGTCCTAGCCTGGACCCCAAGATGAGTAGCTAGCTGTACGCAAACCCTCATTTCATGAAGCGCACCCGCGCTTAATGCTCAATCAGTCTTCCCTATAATGGCTTCCAAAAAAGCTGGTATATTGCCTCTCATGGCCTATGAATTAAAACTTAGCAATGTTTATTGGTTTATGCCGTGTCTAGGAACACCAAGATACGCTTATCATCGGGCTCCTTGAGCCCTTGTCTTTGTGTCAACTGATACTCGCGAAGCTACCCTAACCGTCCGCCCCTTGCCTCCACTGGAAGGTAGTTGCAATTATGTATTTGAACGTATAGTATATCCGGATCTTACGAGGATGTTTGGTGTGCTTTGGAATTGTAGGATTTGGGGATTTGGGGGGGGGGGGGATTTTGGGTAATCTGATGAATCTGGGGAATCTTAGTATATTGTGAAGGATTTTTGGGAATCATGGTATACTTGTAAGGATTTTTGGGAAATTCGGAGAATTTGGAGTAAATCGGGGAAATATGGGTGATTTCAGGAATTGCTATGTATTTAGATAATGTTGATAACATTTGGAGAATTTTGGGGAATATTATTTTCAGGGAATCATGGTATATTTGGAAGAATTTTTGGGGAATATGATTAACGTGATGAGTTTAATGGAATTGTGCTGTATTTTGGTGATTTTAGGTAATCTGGTGAATATTTGATGATTTTAGTAGATCACAGACCACTCGAATGGCAACTAGGAAGAGAATACGAGATGATCAATGGAGGTCGACAGAGAGGGGCCTGACATAAGTAAGTGTCAGCAATGCTGGTCTTAGTGGAAAATCTGGTAAATTTGGAAAAATCAGTTCGGAATTTGAGGAAAATTCTGGAGGTTGTGGTGGTTGGGATAAGGGGTTAGGGTATGAGGGAAGAAGGCAAGTGTATGGTGTAGTCGGGACCGTCATCTTGGATGGGCCCCGAGTGCACGCTGCCAGTGTGGCAAAAGTTGGGATCGACCGCTCGCCTAATCTGTCTAGAGTTGTACTGCTTATAGATGAAATAAACATAAAAATAAATTATAATAAAAACCTACCAACCTGGGCCCATCATATGGGAAGCCAGCCACTGCCTCTCACAAACCAGGGCAATGTGGTGAGTGATGGAGAAGTAACACCGCTATAAAAAGAAAACTCTGGCCCGGCTGGTAATACCTCGAAAGTGCCCCTTACCAGTGTTACGGTGAAGATGGTGAACGGTTTTGAAAGCGGAAGAAGGCTTCGGGTCTTACCGGTCGATAAAGCGAAGGAACTGTCTTTATTTAGCACCGTCTGTTCTTTAGTTAAGCGGCTGCGAAAGGCGTCTGTCTCCAGAGGAGCAGCCTGTTATTGAGCTCCGGGGCTTAAGACCTCGGTTCTATTACTGGGAATGAGCTTTCTGACCCACACTGGTTAGAACAACCAAGCAACATGGAATGTCATCACAAAAAGAAAACTACCGCAGGTAGTACCTCGTTGGGGGAATCTTCGTTTTTGGAGCCCAATCACGCCTGTGCCTGAAACTAGATGTTTGGAGGGTATAACCACAAGTACAAAATTTAAAATTAAAAAAAATACTACTTTGGGACTTTGAACATCAATTCACTACTTAAAGTTGGGAAACACAAAGAATTCACATTGATGATGGACAAACATGACATAATCATCTTGGCCATCCAAGAAATGAGATACCTAGATGAAGACATAATGGGCATTGAAGGGTATAGGATTAAATACTAATAATAATGTTATTGGTGTTCCGTCCGTTTTAACTACTGTGGATTTTAGGGACGCCAGGGTATAGGATTTATAATGAGGTTTATAAGAAGGTTGTCAGTTCAATAGTGGAATTCTTTAGCCCTTCTGAGAGACTTTCTATTCTAACTCTCAGCTGCGGTAACAAAGCGCTTATCAATGCGCATGCAGTGATCAATGAGGACAACAAACGTAATCATCAGGACGTTGAACAGTTTTGGGAACTCCTTGAAGAACAGTTGGATAAATACCATCAAAGAACATTAAGATCTTGCAAGTTGACTTTAACGCTCAGCAAGGAATAGAACTGCAATTCAGATCAACAATTGGAAACTATCCTGCTCACAAGATGATTAACAGAAATGCTATAAGACTCGTCAATCTGTGTCACACCTTCAATCTGCAAATAATTTCAACGTTCTACAAACACAAACCAAACAAACAACTTGGCGATCACCAGGCAATGTGTGTGGAGAGAAACAGATCAATCATATATCAATCTCTAGGAGAGCGACCAAGGAAATAATGAATGTTAAAGTACAGAGAGGTGCCCAGATTGATGCAGATCATTTACCTCTCTAAGATCAAAATAAATTTAATTCCTCTCAATAAGACCCAGAAACCGGGCAATATGATTCGTAAATATTACCTTGAAAAGTTGAAAATCGATCAAAATGTGTTAGAACAATACCACCAGCAACTGATATTTGAATCTCATAAATGGACGGACATTGCCTCTAAGATCCAACAAGCAGCTAATACTACAATCCTGACAGCTAAGAAAAGAAAGTATAGATGGAGGAATAAGGTTTGTGATGAAGTGCTGACCCAAAGAACAAATAACTGGAAAAAGAGGAACTTGACCCGAAGACCTGAAGATTTCGATGTGTTCCGTGAAGCTCGAAAAGAAGCAGCTAGAAGTTTCCGAAGGTCCAAGCGATTATATGAGAAACAGAAGTTAGATGAGATCGATCAGGATTTTCGGAAAAACAATGCCCGAGAGTTCTATCGAACGTTCAAGTCTAATTTAAGAGGGTATCAAGCCCCCAGCCTCTGTTTTAGAATAGAAACAGGAAAGCTGGGCCTAACCAACAAAGAAAACTGAATGACCATGTCTCGTTACTTTGAAAAACGACTTAATTGTGATGAACCGAAAGAACGATTCCTGCGTGCGATCCGATCCACAAACTACCCAACTCATCCCCACTTTGTAAAGAGGAGATCAAACAGATTATCAACAGTTGAAAGAATAATAAGGCCGCTGGTGAAGATTCAATAGCGGCGGAACTACTGAAGCTGGCGAATGATAAAACTCTAGAAGTACTAGTCAAGTTTTTTAATGAGATATGGAGACTCGAGATGTTACTAATTGAATGACTGTCAGCACTAATTCAACCTGTACACAAAAAAGGTTATAAAATATCAACAACTATAGGGGCTTCTCATTAGTATCAGTTCCGTATAAGATTCTCTCCAAAGCAGTTCGGAACAGAATAGAAGCGCACCTTGACCAACAGATCGGGGAATATCAGGCTGGGTTCAGATAGGGTCGTTCGTGCCCGGAATAAGTCATTAACCTGAAGTACATCATCAGGTACAAGAAGACAGGAGTACATAGTTTCGTGGTCATGTTTGTTGACATTCAGAAAGCATATGAATTAATCGACCGGCAGTTATTAATGAATGTTTTGGAAGAGTTTGGAGTGGATGATAAATCAAGAAATTTCATCTAACAAACTGCAACCAACCCAGTGTCGAAAATCAAATTTATGGGAGAGAAATCAGATCCGTTTACAATCAGAACGGGCGTAAGACAGGGGGGACGGACTATCCCCACTCCTCTTCAAATGTGTCTTGGAAAAAGTCATTCGAGAATGCCGGAAGTTGTTAGACCAAGAAGAAACAAAAGAAGGCCGGTTCAGACTTGATCGTAAGCACAAAGGGGGATACGTTGAAGGTCTGGCCTTTGCGGATGAACTGGCCATTTTTGTTAACGACATAGATTCAGCTGTCAACAAGATCAATAGGCAGACAGAAATTGCTAAAAATGTAGGATTCCAGATTTCTATTCAGAAGACAAAATATAGGACATACATCTGCGATGGACCTGGATGCGTGATCACTAATCTTGGAAAAATCGGTCGAGTCACACATTTCTGATATCTCGGTGAAGCCATCCAGCAGAATCGGTTAGAAGAGGAAGCAATTAATATCAGGATAAGGAAGTTAGACCAGGCATACAAAATTACAAAGAATATCTATAGGGGCCAAGTGCCGACACTATACCACAATTGTACTTTTAGAACCTGACGGGCCATATATGTCCGAAACTTTGACCATGAATAGTCATGGTCATGCTGTCCAACGGGAAAAAGGAGAGGGCAGGATATTAAGACAAGTAGTTCCGTGAAGAACTATACAGGCTATTTTCATATACACTAGGGCGCCCGTGCTGCTCTGCAGCATTATCTTTCAGAATTGGAAGTAAACAATTACGACATTATGTAATGGTTTATAACCTTTATTTCACAATACTTCCTTCCAGACAATGTTCGCTGTGCGTCGACCCTTAGGTTTAATTTCTACTTTTACATCTTTAAATGATTTCCCTCCGGATAAGGCAACATACAACATTCCATGGCCTTAAAATGGATCAGGCAAGTAGATTCCAACTCTATAAAGCGTTTGACCCTGCGCTTTGTTGATTGTGATACAAAACGCTAGTGTAATAGGAAATTGCCGTCATTCTAGTGTCAGATGGTGACAATCTACGCGAGGTAGCAGTATTCGCTCCCCACTATTCACACCAGTTAGAACTTCGAAATCTATGATATTGTCGTACATTTTTCTAACTATTGGCCTCATCCCGTTCAGTAATATCTTAGTTGCATTGAAACTCCTAAGGAACATTGTAATAGCACCTTCTTTCAAAGTCAGCACATGGGGAGGTAGACCACTCTTCTCAAGCCTGTTCAAAAATTCAGTGGGAAAATGCAAAACTTCAATTTTCTTCTTTTACCAATGTATTCACACTCGTGTACATTCTAGAAGTTCCTGGAAGTAGATCTGAAACTACTCTATTAATTTCAAGGCAATGTACATGTTTCGGTGCAAGAAAATGAAAAGTTAGAAGTAATATTAAATGTCCACACATAACGTTCCTCAGAATCAGCCGATATGAATAGTTAAGAGCTCGAATGAAAGAGCGTGATCCACTGAGTGTTCTTAGACTAAAACGAACTGTGTAACTCAATCATAACCAAAGATATGACTGTTACAATGAGAAATAATGTTGAAAAAATGAGATGTAATATCGAATGCCCACTCATAACATACCTCAGAATCAGCCGATTTGAATAGTTAAGAGTTCAAATGAAAGCGCTTGAGTCACTGAGTGTTCTTAGTCAAAAACGACCTGCGTACTTCAATTAGAACCAAAGATATGATTGCTTCAAAGAGATAAAAAGTTGGAAAAGTTGAAAAAATCAAATAATTAGAGAAGGGCGGATCGTAAGTGATTTGTAATACTTGATAACAAATCTGTGCATGAATACCTTTCATTTAAGAAAAGAATGAATATATTTCATAAATATCTTTAAGATGATTGCTTCAATGAGAGAAAAGAGTTGGAAAAATTTCCAGAAATCAAGTAATTTGCGGAAGGCGGAAGTTAAGTGATTTGTAATGCTTGATAACAAATCTGTGCATGGATACCTTTCCAATTAAAAAAGGAATGAAGGAAATCGACCGGATAGAATGGCCGGATGGACTCGGTTAAGCTTTCATAAATATTACTAATATTCGCTTCGGCACTCATATCATTCCTCAGAATCAACCAATTTAAATGTTTAATAACTAAAAAGAGAGAATATGATACACTGAGTGCTCTGATACCAAAACGAACTGTGTAACTGAATTAGAACCAAAGATACGATTGCTACAATGAGAAAGAATGTTGAAAACATGAGATGTAATATGGAATGTTCATTCATAACATTCCTCAGAATCATCCGATTTGAATAGTTAAGAGATCAAATGAAAGCGCTTGAGTTCCTGAGTGTTCGTAGATCAAAACGACCTGAGTGCCTCAATTAGAACCAAAGATATGATTGCTTGAAAGTTGGAAAAATTTGGAAAAAGTAGAAAAAATCAAATAATTTGAGGAAGGCGGAAGTTAGGTGATTTGTAATACTTGATATGAAATCTGTGCATGAATACCTTTCATTTAAGAAAAGAATGAAGGAAATTGACCGGATAGAATGGCCGGACGGACTGGCTTAAGATTTCATAAATATTTTTAATATATAGATGTATCCTACTCAAGTTAATTGCCTCTAACAACATACAAAATTTCAGTTTGAAGGTTGTGATAGATTCGTAGATATTGAGAACCGTCTAAATATTTCAGATGGTCGCCGGGTTGGATTTTTATTTTTGTACTTTAACATTAAGATTATTGTGTACGTGTGGTATTCAAACTTCAATCGCATGATTAGAACACAAGAAGTAAAAAGGAGATTTTAAAATTTCGCACATCTGCTATCTTGAGGTTATGAAAACAATTGGAATAAATTAGATGCCAGTAGATTAACATTTGTATAAGCATTTAACGTGCAAAGTTTCACTGCACTTGGATGGTTAAATCACGAGAAACGTCCATTTACATATTTGTAATTCGCGTCGCCGCCATATTGGATTTGTGCTCACCAGGTTAATGAAAGTCCTATAGGTGAACTTATGTTCATAGCCTCCATGAACATAAAAATTTCAGTTTGATTGCTGTAAAAGATTATTTGATATTGAGAACCGTCAAAATATTTCGGATGATCGCCATTTTGGATTGTTATATGTATAGACCATAGAGTTATGTACCATTAAAGGAAAATTATTGCGTAGCTTCATTATTCAAACTTTAACCTCAATCGCATTATTACGACAAAAGAAATTAAAACTTAATTTTTAAAATTTCCCACAGCCGCCATCTTGAGGTTATGTAAACAATTGAACTAAATTAGATGCCAGTGCATTACAATATGTAAAATCATTTACTGTACGATATTTCACTGCGCCCAGAGAGGTAAATCACGAGAAAAGTCTATTAAAATGTTTTAACTTCGCTTAGCCGCCATGTTCGTTTTGTACTTTACAGGTTTATGATAGTTACATAGATAAACATGTATCAGTACCCTTTATCACCATACCAAATTTCAGGGTGATATCTGTAACAGTTTTGGAGATATAGAATGTGAGTGAAATATTTCGCACAGCCGCCATTTTGAGGTTATGTAAACAATTGAACTAAATTAGACTCCAGTGCATTACAATGTCTAGAAACATTTGCAGTACCAAGTTTCATTACGTTTGGTTAGTTAAATGGCGAGAAAGTCTACTTAAAATCTCAACTACGCTTGGCCGCCATGTTGGTTTTGCAGTCACCAGGTTTTTGAAAGTCTCATAGGTGAAATTCTAGTAGTGTCCTTTGTCACTGGACACAATTTCAAGGCGATATCGGTAATAGTTTCGGAGATACTGAATGCTGGTGAATTATTTCGCACAGCCGCCATGGTGAGACACAAAAAAAATTGAAGGGCACGGTCGGGGTCGGTCAGAATAGTGCTATGATCTTACCGAGTTTCTTTGTAATCGCTAGAGCCGTTTAGAAGTTATTAGGGGGACACACCTCACACACTAACACACACGGATAAAAGGTGAACTCATAAGCCTAATTTTTCATAAGATGAAAATAGGCTAAATAATCCTAGGTAATAGATGGGTTTATGAAGAGTGGCGAATGAGAGCCAATGTGGACTTGTACAACCAAAAAGACCCTATCACAGCATCAATTAAGAAGAGACGGCTACTATTTTATGGTCACCTCTTGAGGATGACTGATGATCGATTAACGAAAAGAATATAGAGTTTCATTAAGTCTAAGGCAAGAAGGCCAAAATGGTACGAGGAATGCCAAAAAGATGTAAGGCAAATTGGTATTCCAGACCGAGAAATTCCTGACAGGAACACATTTAGAAGATTGGTGAACAACTACCAAGGTTTCAAAATGCTATCAACGTCCGGAAGACGGAGAGGACCTTTGTCCAAAGAACATAAACAGACACTCGTCGCTGGGGTCAGAAGATATTGGCAGGGAGTCAAAATAGGACCAAGAACAAGACCTAGAAACTAAAGTGAAGTTGGTTGTTACCACGCAGTCAATAGAGGCTCAATTTGATGGATTAGAATAATAACAATAATAATAATAATAATAATAATAATAAAAAAAAACTCTTAAATATTGAATAAATAATAATCTTTCCAGAGTTGTGGGTGGCTGAGGACGGTGGGCCACTTGTCGATCCATCATGTCCCATACATGCTCAATAGGACTGAGGTCCGTGGATCTGGCGGGCCATTCTAGGGTTGTGATGTCGCGGAGAGCTTCTCTGGAGATGCGTGCAGTGTGAACCCGGGAATTGTCCTGCTGTAACATCCCATTAGCAATGTTCGCCATCATAGGGACAACCATTGGTTTGAGTACCCTATCAACGTACTGTCGAGCAGTCATAGTGCCCTCAACAAGCACTAATTGTAATTTCACATTAAAGCCAATAGCTCCCACTGTGCGCCTCTCGACAATAAGGTCTGGGCGGCCCCTCTCCCCGGTACGTCGGCGCACACGATTCCGGCGATCACTGCAGGCGAGACAGAAGCGCGATTGATCACTAAAGACTACCCTACGGCATTCGTCGACCCATGTCGATCGTTCTCGACACCAGGCAAGCCTTACACGTCGCTGTTGTGGGGTCAATGGAACATCTTCTGCAGGGACACGGGATCGTAAGCCAGCTGAACGCAGGCGATTACCAACTGTTTGTTGTGTAACGTGGGGTGCCACAGCTGCTCGAATTTGCGCTGCAGTTGCTTGGGGTTCCATCCGGGCCATCCGAATGATGCGGCGATCCTCTCTCACAGCTGTCTGTCGCGCTGGACCTGTGCCAGGTCTACGAGTGCGGGTTCCTTCATTTGACCACTGCTGCCATACACGTTGTACCGTACATGCCTTTCGGCCAACACGTGCAGCGACAGTCCTTAGCGATAATCCAGCCACACAGCCCAATTATCCAAGCCCTCTCAAACGGCGACAGTTGTTGATAGCGTGCTCTTCTCTGTCGTCGAGGCATGTTTGACGGGGAACACTTCACTGCACAGACTGCAAGTCAACTAAGTTACACCAGAATCCGTATACTGGAGTTGATTACTCCGCGACCAATCACGTGTGGAGACCTGTATCAACAATCCAATGGTTCTGAGACTTTGATCGTTTACATAACTACATGGCATCATCCATATTTTGAAAATCAACACAAACGACCAATGCCTTCATGGTGTTGCAATTTCCATTTTCTTCAGTGTAATGTCTGTCTGTTCGTCTTTTATGCGTTCATAAACCATTCATCCTATTGCTATCAAATTTTGGTAAGGGTTTGTACACACTTTCGGGATGTATATAGGCATAGTTAATCCATTTCACTATAGTTTGCAAGCGAGTAGATTAAACAAATGCGTAATGGCGATGCGTTCATATACAATTAATCGGATTGCGATCAAATTTTGGTGAGTTGTTGCGCACAGTCCCAGAAAAGTTATAGGCGTAGTAAATCTTATTTACAATAGATGGCGCGCGAGTGCCTTCAACAAAATGGCGTGCGTTTGTTTCAAGAAAGTCCCACATGCGTTCATATACCATTCATCCCATTGCGATGAAACTTTGGTGAGATGTTCTGTACACTTCAGGTAAGGTTTATGGCTTAGTAAATCCACTCATCAATATGTAGCGCACGAGTAGTTTCAACAAATGAGCGATAACGGAGGAAGCGTTTCAACAAAGTCCTGTATGCCTTCACTTACCATTCGTCCGATAGCGATGAAGCTTGGGTGAGAGGTTGTGAACACTACAGGGAAGGTTTCTGGCTTAGTAAACCCATGTTATAATAGGTAGCCCACGAGTAGATTCAACAAATGAGAGACAACGCACGAAGCGTTTCAACAAAGTCCCGTATGTGTTCATATACTATTCATCTGATAGCGACGAAACTTGGGTGAGATGTTGTGTATTCATCAGGGAAGGTTTCTGGCTTAGTAAATCCACATAACAATAGGTGGCGCACGAGTAGATTCAACAAATGAGCAACGACGCGCGAAGCGTTTCCACAAAATCCCGTATGCGTTCATATACTATTCGTCTGATAGCGATGAAAATTGGGTGAGATGTTGTGTACATTTCAAGGAAGGTTTCTGCCTTAGTAAATGCACCTAACAATTGGTAGAGCACGAGTAGATTCAACAAATGAGCGGCGAAGGGCGAAGCGTTTCAACAAAGTCCTGTATGCGTTCACATACCTTTCGTCCGATAACGATGAAATTGGGCGGGAGGTTGTGTACACTACAGGCAACGTTTCTGGTTTAGTAAATCTATGTTATAATAGGTAGCGCTCGAGTAGATTCAACAAATGAGCGACGACGCACGAAGCGTTTCAACAAAGTCCCGTATGCTTTCATATACTATTGGTCTGATAGCGATGAAACTTGGGTGAGATGTTGCTCACACTTCAGGGAAGGTTTCTGGGTTAGTAAATCTACTTTACATTAGGTATCGCACAAGTAGTTTAAACTAATGGGCGACGACGCGCGAAGTGTTTCAACATAGTCCCATGTGCGTTCATATACCATTCGTCCGATAGCGACTAAACTTGGATGAGTTGTTGTGTACACTCAAGGAAAAGTTTCAGGGTTAGTAAATCCATTTTACAATAGGTATCGCACAAGTAGATTCAACAATTGAGCGAAGACGTGCGAAGCATTTCAACAAAGACCCGTATGCGTTCATATACCATTCGTACGATAGCGATAAAACTTGGGTGAGATGTATATGCTTCAGGGAATGTTTCTGGCTTAGTACATCCATTCCACAATAGGTATCGCACAAGTCGATTCAACAAATGAGCGACAGCCCGCGAATCGCTTAAACAAAGTCCCGTATGCGTCCATACAGGCTACCATTCATCCGATTGCTATGAAACTTTGGTTGAAATGTTGATCACACTGCAGGAAAGGTTTCTGACTTAGTAAATCCTTTTTACAATAGGTAGCGCACGAGTAATTTCAAGAAATGAGTAACAGCGCGTATCGTTTAAAAAAATTCTGCATGCGTTCATATACCATTCATGCGATTGCAATGAAACTTGGAGAAATGTTGTTTCCACTCTCGCACAGATTTCTGATTTAGTAAATCCATTTTACAATTGGTAGCGCACGAGTAGATTCAATTAATGAGCGACAGCGCATGAATCGTTTCAACCAAGTCCCGCATGCGTTCATATAACATTCATCTGATTATGATAAAACTTTGGTGAGTTGAGTACAATCCTGCGAAGGTGTATGAATTAGTAAATCCGTTTTTCAATGGGTAGCGCACAAGAAGATTCAACAAACGAGTGACTGCGCGCGAATCGTTTAAACAAAATCCCGTATGCGTTCATATGCCATTCATCCGATTGCGATGAAACTTTCATAAGTTGTTGTGTACCCGCCAGGAAAGGCTCTCTACATAGTACATCCACTTTACAATAGGTATCGCACAAGTAGATGCAACAAATGAGCGATGGCACGCGAATCGCTTAAACAAAGTCCCGTATGCGTTCATATACCATTCATCCGATTGCTATGAAACTTTGGTTGAATTGTTGGTCACACTCCAGGAAAGGTTTCTGACTTAATAAATCCTTTTTACAAAAGGTAGCGCACGAGTAGATTCAAGAAATTAGTCACGGCGCGCGTATCGTTTAAAAAATCTGTATGCGTTCATATGCCATTCATCCGATTGCGATGACACGATCATGAGTTGTTGTGTGCACGCCAGGAAATGTTTTCTACTTAGTAAATCCATTTTACAATAGGTAGCGTGCGAGTATATTCAACAAATGGGTGACGGCGCTCGAATCGTTTCAACAAAGTCCCGTGTGCGTCCATATACCATTCATTTTATTGCGATAAAACTTTGGTGAGTTGGTGAGCACGCTCCCATGATTTCTTTTGAGATAGTTAATCAATTTTACAATAGTTTAGAGGTGGTTAACGGAAAAAGAAAATAATATTGGGAATCCAAAAACACTTCAACAAACAAAGTTACAACAATTTCTTTGATTGGCATTGCAACGCATGCCGGGTACAGCTAGTTTTAAAATAATAAATATATAATCGATAGTCAATACATAATATTTAATACATAAATTAGTTAGTTATTGAGACTTTCAGGGGCGGCACTACGAGCACATCTGCCCCTAAATTGATAAATAATTTACTAAAATAAAAATAAAAATTAGATAATAATAAATAAATATTTCATTTGTCCACGTTACACGGACGACCACAGCCATGTGATCTCACGCAACAGGTGTGGTCTCGTTTGAAAAGGTAACGTGAAACCCGCCACCTGCAATAGCCTGGCATGTTAACTCTCGACTGGTTTATCCTTCTTGAAACGACGGCGTGACCTTGAGCAAACCACGCATGCTGCTACCCGCATAGCCGTCATGATGAGGCGAACCTATGCGTTTAATAATAATAATCAATAATAAATATGAAATATATAGAAAATAATAATCTTATATTATATATATAAAGGATGTTCGTCTGTTCGTCTTTTATGCGTTCATAAACTATTCATGTAATTGCGATCAAATTTTAGTGAGTTGTTGTGAACACTTCCGCGATGGTTATTGGCATAGTTAATGCAATTTACAATAAAGAGCGCACGAGTCATCTAAAGAAATGAGTGATGGCAATGCGTTATATAGCATACAATTCATCCGATTGCAAGCAAATTTTGGTGGGTTGTTTAGCACACTTCCAGGATGGTTATAGGCATAGTTAATCCAATATACAATATATAGCGCGCCAGTAGTAAAAAAATGAGTGTTGGCGACGCGTTCATATACAATTCATCCTATTGTGACCAAATTTGGTGGGTTGTTGTGCACACTCCCGGGAAAGTTATAGGCATAGTAAATCCAATTTACAGTAGATAGCGCTCGAGAAGCTTCAATAAAACGGCGTGCGATTCGTTTCAACCAAGACCCTCATGCGTTCATATACCATTAATTTCGATGAAACTTGGGTGAGATGTTGTGCAGATTTCAGGAAACGCTTTTGGCGTTGCAAATCCACTTAACAATAGATAGCGCACGAGTAGAATCAACAAATGAGAGACGACGCGCGAAGCATTTCAACAAAGTCCCGTATGCGTTCATATATCATTCGTCCGTTAGCGATGAAACTAGGGTGAGAAGTTGTGTACACACCAGGCAAGGATTATGGCTTAGTATATCATGTTACAATAGGTAGCGCACGAGAGGGTTCAACAAATGAGCGACTACGCACGAAGCGTTTCAACCAAGTCCCGTATGCGTTCATATACTATTCGTCCGATAGCGATGAAACTTGGGTGAGATGTTGTGTACACTTCAGGTAAGGTTTGTGGCGTGGTAATCAACTTTTCAATAGGTATCGCACAAGTAAAGTAGATTAAACAAACGAGCGATGACGCGCGAAGTGTTTCGACAAAGTCCCATATGCGTTCATATACCATTCGTCCGATAGCGACGAAACTTGGGTGAATTATTGTGTACACACCAGGCAAGGTTTCAGGATTAGTAAATCCATTTTACGATAGGTAGCGCACGAGTAGATTCAACAAATGAGCGAAGACGCGCGAAGCGTTTCAACAAAGTCCCGTACGCGTTCATATACTATTCGTCCGATAGCGATGAAACTTGGGTGAGATGCTGTGTACACGTCAGGCAAGGTTCCAGGCTTAGTAATCCACTTTCCAATAGGTATCGAACAAGTAGATTAAACAAATGACCGACGACGCGCGATGTGTTTCAACAAAGTCCTCTATGCGTTAATATACCATTCGTCCGATAACGACGAAACTTGGGTGAGTTATTGTGTACACTCCAGGGAAGATTTCAGGCTTAGTAAATCCATTTTACAATAGGTAACGCACTAGTAGATTCAACAAATGAGCGAAGACGCGCGAGCGTTTCAACAAAGTCCCGTATGCGTTCAAACACCATACGTCCGATAGGGATGAAACTTGGGTGAGTTGTTGCGTACACGTCTGGGAAGGTTTTCGACTTAGTAAATACATTTTACTATAGGTAGCGTACGAGTATATTCACCAAATGGGTGACGGTGCTCGAATCGTCTCAACAAAGACCCGTATGCGTTCATATACCATTCATTTCATTGCGATGAAACTTTGGTGAGTTGTTGAGCACGCTCCCATGAATGTTTCTGAGATAGTAAATCAATTTTATAATAGTTTAGAGGTGGTTAACGTAAGAAGAAAAAGTATTGGGAATCCAAAAGAAGTTCAACAAACAAAGTCACATCGCCAACACTTTCGTTGATTGGTATTGCAACGCATGCCGGGTACAGCTAGTATATATATATATATATAAATGGATGTTCGTCTGTTCGTCTGTTATGCGTTCATAAACCATTCATCAAATTGCGATCAAATTTTGGTGAGTTGTTGTGAACACTTCCGGGATAGTTATAGGTATGGTTAATCCAATTTAAAATAGAGAGCGTGGGAGTAGTTTAAACAAATGAGTGTTGGCGATGCATTCATATAGCCTACCATTCTTCCGATTGACCAAATTTTGGTGGGTTGTTTAGCACACTTCCGAGAAGGTTATAGGCATAGTTAATCCAATTTACAATAGATAGCGCGTGAGTAGATTAAACAAATGGGTGTTGGCTATCCATTCATATACAATTCGTCCCATTGCGATCAAATTTAGGTGAGTTGTTGTGCACACTTCCGGGAAAGTTAGAGGCATAGTAAATCCAATTTACAATAGATGGCACGCGAGTAGCTTCAACAAAATGGCGTGCGATTCGTTTCAACAAAGTCCACATACGTTCATATACCATTCATCATATTGTGTTAAACTTGGGTGAGATGTTGTGTACAGTGCAGGGAAGGTTTCTGGCTTAGTAAATCCACTTAACAATAGGTAGCGCACGAGTAAATCCAACAAATGAGCAACGACGGGTGAAACGTTTCAACAAAGTCCTGCATGCGTTCATATACCATTCGTCTGATAGCGATGAAACTTGGGAGAGATATTGTGTACACTTCAGGGAAAGTTTCTGTTTTAGTAAATCCATTTTACAATAGGTGGCGAACGAGTAGATTCAACAAATGAGCGACGACGTCTGAAGCGTTTCAACAAAGTACCATATGCATTCATATACTATTCGTCAGATAGTGATGAAACTTGGGTGAGATGTTGTGTATACATCAGGGAAGGTTTCTTGCTTAGATCATCCACTTTTCAATAGGTAGGACACGAGTAGATTCAACAAATGAGCGACAACGCGCAAAGTGTTCCAACAAAGTCCCATATGCGTGCATATACCATTCGTGCGAGAGCGAGGAAATTTGGGTGAATTTTTGTGTACACCCCAGGGAAGGTTTCTGGCCTAGTAAATCCATTTTACAATCGCTTAGCGCACGAGTAGAATCAACAAATGAGCGATGGTTCGCGCATCGTTTCAACAAAGTCCCGTATGCGTTCATATACTATTCATTCGATTGCAATGAAACTTTGGTGAATTGTTGTGTATACTCCAGGGAAGGTGTCATGGCTTAGAACACGCATTTCACGATAGGTAGCGCACGAGTAGATTCAAGAATTGAGCGACGGCTCGCGAATCATTTCAAAAGAGTCCCATATGCGTTCATATTCCATTCATCCGATTGCGATGAGACTTTGGTGGATCATTGAGTACACTCAAGGAAATGTTTCAGTTTTAGTTAATCTATTTTACAATAGGTAGCGTACGAGTAGATTCAACAAATGAGTGACGGCACGCGTATCGTTTATACAAAATCCCGTATGCGTTCATATGCCATTCATCTGATTGCGATGTAACTTTGAAGAGTTGTTGTGTACACGCCTGGGATGGTTCTCGACTTATTCAATCCGTTTCACAATAGGTATTGTAAGAGTAGATGCAACAAATGGGAGACGACGCTTAAGGCATTTCAACAAAATCCCGTATGCGTTCATATACCATTCATCGATTGCGATGAAACTTTGTTGAGTTATTGCGTACACTTACGTGAAGGTTTCTAACTTAGTAAATCCATTTCACGGTAGGTAGCGCAAGAGTAAATTTTAAAATTGAGTGACAGCGCACGACAAGAAACAAAATTACAACGGCAACATTTTCTTTGATTGGCTTTGCAACGCATGCCAGGTACAGCTAGTTATATATAAATAAATAAAATAAAAGGTTATAAATATTAAATAATAAATATGTTATAATAATAAGTAAAAAATTAATATTACAAATAATCAATAATCAAAAATAATAAATAATAAATAAATAAAAATTAAATAATAAATACTAAATACTAAAAATAATATAAAGAAATAGTACATTATGCAACGAGCCTATAATGGCAATAATTAAGACACGAGTATGTTTATAAAACGTGCGAAGCGACTGATTATGTTAGACGATAATTATAATTGTATTATATGGTGTAGCATATATAAATATTCATAAATATCTGCCGGGATTCTGTCAGTTGACGTAAGTGCATGCGCAGGGAATTGAGTGGGCTCAGTATTTGCTCTTTACCCAATAACAAATTCTAAAGCTTTGAATCATCGTTCATCCTGAACTATCACCAATAGATAGCGCACAGGTACAATGGTGGATCATTTTGTTGTTCTGGTCACATAACACACAATACGCGTTACAATTGTAATGTATCGCACTATCAACCAGTTATTATACAAATTCGATGCGTATAATGACAACGGAAGGTAAATCAATGGAGTCCCACATTGAACACTCACGATTTCTGGCGGAAAAGTTTCGCATAAAAAATAAGCTGGGTTATTGATTTCCGATCCTTTACATTGTCAACTTTCATATCATGTAATTCATGACCTACAAGTTGGATTTTCGGTGCATGTTCGAAGCGAATCTTACCAAATAGGTCACACAACTGTTTCAAAACGAAAACCTTGTGCTCTGATTGGTGGAGAGAAACTGTTTCATAATGAAAACTAGTATTTTAATGACTTTCAATATAGTAGCCTATAGTTTTCTGACATACAATATTTACATTTCCAGAACCAAAATGGCAGGTGTGAAGGATCCCTCCAAGAAAGACCCACGCTTCAGCCGAAGAACGACCGAGAAGGAGCTAGAGGCTGAAAGATGTTTGCCAGGAAGCTAAATGACAAGGAAGAAACACCTTCAAGGAGAAAACCTGAACGGTTGTTATGTATTTTAGGAGGCTGTATCAAATGGACCAGTTTATGCATAAAGGAACCAACCACCATCACGATGGAACTGAGATATTGAGGCTCAATGTTAACATTCGATATTTAATTCCTATTACACGAGTGGAATCTGAAAATAACATAGGCCTAATTACGTAAAGGGGGATATATTTTACTTTATTACATACATATGTTTATATTGCCTTTGTAAATTACTTGAATACAGTATACCAAAAATGGTACTTGGTTCCTTTATGCTTTATTGATTACTAGCTATTGTGCCCGGCGTTGCCCGGGAGGTGTCTTTATATGTTGTAGAAAGATACATGGCAATATATTTCGCAGAGTATATTCATTCTGCCCCTAAATGTGTTTAGAGCATAGTTCTCCTCGACTCTCATGTTACTCGAGTGCAATATTAAATCACTGTATATCTAGTCGAAAAGTACAGTGGAATACAATAACGTAGCAGAGCATGCAACAATAGTAAAACGGGATGTTTATACACAATTCCTCGAGAAATCACTCTCACAATCACCTCCCTGATAGTGTTCATTTTTGATTTAATGGGCAAAGTAAGACGTCTTATAGCAGTATTCACATAGATATCTCTATTATTTTTCAAATGTAGCAACTACCTTCTTGATAGGAAATAATATTTAAATTATTCAATGATAGGAAGATAAAGTCATTATTTAGGAGTCAAATATATGTCTTATGATTTTTAACCCAGCACAAATTACGTGAATAATGACAAATGACTTATGCCTGTACGTAGATCAGTGTGTACTATACTCGTAACACCATATTAAGGAATATTATTGCTGTAAGAATAATGTATATGCATATGATCTCATCCACATCTGGGTAGATTATTGGCTGAGGAATAACCTAACCACCAAGGGAAGATGATAAAGAAAAGGAGGTGGGTTTCGGACTGGAGAACAATGATAAAAAAAAATTCAAGGAGATTCCCACGAAAGTTATAAATTTAATTTTAAATGCACTCAAAGGCGGTTGCCACTGCAAATCCGCTCTCTGATACCTAAAGTGGGTAAGGACCTGGTCGAAGCTAACGGGAAACGCAGCTGGGACTTGGGCGGTTTGCAAGAGAAAGGCTTTAGCGTATTCCCTCTCAAGCATGCATATGCCTACTATGGGGAAGGGCGAAGGTCTGGCAAGACAGAGAGTAACAGACTTATTGAATGCCTGTTCAAAGGAATTCGTTTTTGAACAAGTAATTCGAAGAATGCCAATAGTTTGAATCGATTTCGATATTTCCAGTTTTCGAAGTTGTAGAGTTACTACAAAGAGACCAAGTGCTTCCAAGAAGGATAGTGATAAAAGAATTATACCTTTGGGAATAATTTTGGTAAGTGCACCAATAGTTGCATTTGGAAATGGCTAAGCTTTTACCCAGCCAGGAGCCGACTAAAAGTTTAGGCAAAGAGAAACACTTATCTTTAGAAAAACCAACCATAAGCAGGAAGCTGGCGTAGCGAGCTGTACTTGCCTTACTGGCCAGTTAGAATTAGCTATTAAAGCTAAGAGTGACTTTACCAAGATAACCACTAAGAGGTCTTGCTCAAATGCAACGAGTGGTGAAAGCCCTATCAATAGATTTAATGGCATTAAGTGGGAAGAGCCAAGGAAGACAGGATTTTGTCTAACTGTTATACTAGAAAAATGAAAAAGCGAAAAGGAACTCTTAATTTATTTAACAATTCAAAAGAATTTGATGAACTTAACAAAGATATATTTTCAATTTTGTTAACAATTTGGGGTCGCAGACCTCAGAAAACATTTAAAGTTTGCGCCAGGCAATTAACAATTCATTAGGTTTCAAACCTTTATAAAATCCTCGCAAGATTTTGAAATAGCGAAGATAAAATACAAAATTTAAAGACAATTAAAGTGATTAAAGTTTGAAAAGAGTAACAATTTCGAAAGTAACAACAAAAAGCAAGTAGAATAAAAGAGAAGTTCCTATAACTTCTTGTATTGAAGCTGTATTACTTATAGGGGTTACACAAATAGGGCAGGTCACTTACTGTGAAACCTGAAGAGAAAGTCAAAAGGAAGGTTCTAGACCTCCTATGTTTAAGTAGGGATCACGAGACAAATGGGGGCAAGTTTCCCTTTCGTGAAACCTAGAAATAACTCACTTATGAGTTGAAAGAATTGTATTCCCTAATTAGAAGGGAGAAAGAAGATAATTTGAAACGTGTATAAGACACGTAGTTATGCAGAAGTTAACCAATTACATGTGCGCAAAATTGGGAAGGCACGTCCTTAAAGTGACACCTCATTGAAAAAGACCTAAAGTGACAATTTTATTATGGGTTGTCAGTAAGAGGTTTAGGAAAGATCAACTGGGATGGAAGGTAAATGTTCATGGTCGTATTTTTAATAATCGGACGAGCGCGACGCGGAAGAAATACTGAAAGAACACTGTTTTTCACTATAGTTTGTTGAATGGATGAGAAGTTCACTGTAGTAGCACAAAAGTTTATGGCAAAGAAAGTTATTGCAATTATGGAAAATGACAAGTTACACTAGATAGGCGAGAGTCTATTGCTTGAGAAGGTTGTAGATTATCGTTAAATACGCCAGAGAAAATTCCAACGGAGGAAGGAACATTAGCTATTGAGCAGTAATTTATAAGGAAGATTCCTCATTTTTAAATAGTATTCCCACAAGTGAGTGGAAAATACATGACGGCACGACTTGTAGATAGAGTGCAGATTCTGGAAGGTTCCAGAACGATCCTAATAGAAGAATAGGGCCAAAGTTATTCCAGCGGTGGAACGAGCTTAATATTTTATAGAGAGTGGGTATTCATTAATATCCCACGTTGTGAGAATATCTCTCATTTAATAAGCATCAGAAATGCAGCTTTTACAAAGATTGGCTTAGACAGACAAAGCTCAATATGGAAAATCCAACGAAGGATGATTATTGCCACAAATAAGTAATCTCACACTGCCTATAAATGATTATTAAGCATGTAGTTGTTAAAAGACGATGAGATGAGGTTGAAACTTAAAGTCTGTACTTATCTTTGCTTCATGGCGATGATGAAGTTCCCTCTGACGATTAAAGTTCCAACATGGCGTGCAATCTAAAGAATGCCTCTTTAGTTCAGGAGGCTGGCTCTAGTTGACATTGACTGACTAAGTCGACTGCTGACGTACAATTGAGACATGCTCACCGAAGCACAGAGGGACCAAGGAAGGGAAGAGAGTGGGGGTAGGAGAGAAAAGGAGAACATATAAGCATAACCAACGTTAAAAAGTTGAATTCTCTTCAGGAAATGGTCTTCAAAGAGTTGATAGCAGGCGATACCAGCGCAGCATGGTGGGTGAAAAAGTAGACGAAGATCTCTTCATCACGGAGATGATAGCTGACGATGGCGAAGAGATCTGGTGGCCAGATTGATAAGGAAGTCCTCTTGTACAGGGACGAATTGAGGAACTTCTGAGATTCGCTGCTAGATGACGCTAGGTGGGTCATGGAAGATATATATCTAGAACAGACTCACAAAGAACATAAGAGACATGACCAACAAAGAGAAATTAGAAGATCACTGTTGGTGATTGATAAAAAGGAAGGAATGAACAAGCAAAGAGCATTACAATATACTCTATCTTACCGTGTATTCCAAGAATACACCAAGCTGGGAGGGTAAAACACCAACAGAGAACAAAATAAACAATTAAACATTTAAATGTAATGGAGCAATTAAAGACAGTGGTCTTGTGATATGACCATTAGGGGTCAAAACTCTGACCACCCTGACTCTCCCATCCCTTCCAGGATAACACTCGGTCACTCTACCAGAAATCCAGACCAGGGGAGGAGAGACATCTGGTGTATTCTTGGAATAAACGGTACGAGAGAATATAATTTTTAATGCCTTTGCATGTTCATTCCTTCCTCTTTATCAAACACCAACAGTGATCTTCTATTTTCTCTTTGATGGTCATGTCTCTTATGTCTTTGTGAGTCTGTTCTAGATATATATCTTCCATGACCCACCTAGCGTCATCTAGCAGCGAATCTCTGAAGCTCCTCAATTCTTCCTGGTGCAAGAGGACTTCCTTTTCCATTTGGCCATCAGATCTCGTCACCATCGCCAGCTATCATCTCCTTGATCAAGAGAACTTCGTCTACTTTTTCACTCACCATGCTGCGCTAGTATCGCCTGCTATCAACTCTTTGAAGACCATTTCCTCAAGAGAATTTAAGTTTACAATAATGGTCATGTTTATATGTTCTCCTTTTGTCTCCTACCCCCACTCTTTTCCCTTCCTTGGACCCTCCGCGCTTCGCTGAGTGGGTCTCACTTGTAAGTCGGCAGTTGACTCGGTCAGTCAAGGCTCAACTAGAGCCAGTCTCCTCAAACCAAGAGGCACTCTCTACATTCTACGCCATGTTGGCACATTAAGTATTCGTCAAAGGGAACTTCACCTTCGACATGCAACCAAGATAAGTACAGACTTAAGGTTTTAACCTCATCTTCATCAGTTTTAATATCTACATGCTTTTATTGATCATTTTATAGACAGCGTGAGATTACTTATTTGGGGCGGTAATCATTCTTCGCGGGATTTACCATGTTGGGCTTTTGTCTGTCTAAGCCAACCGTAATAGAAAGTAGCTTTACTTAAGCTATTCAAATGAGAGATCTTCTCACAACGTGGGATATTATCTAATACCCGCTGTCCATAAAATATTAAGCTCGTTCCACCGCTGGATTAACTTTGGCCCCATTCTTCTATTAGGATTGTTCTGGAACCTTCCATACTCTGTACTCTATCTACAACTTGCCGTCATGTATTTTTCACTCACTTGTGGGAATACTATTTAAAATGAGGAATCTTCCTTATAAATTACTGCAATAGCTAAAATTTCTTCCACCGTTGGAATGTTCTATGGCGCATTTAATTGTAATTCACAACTTTCTCAAGCAATAGACTCTCTCCTACCTAGTGCAACCAGTTATTTTTCATCATTGCAATAACTTTCTTTCCCATAAACTTTCGTGTTACTACAGTGAACTTTTCATCCATTCAACAAACTATAGTGAGAACTAGTGCTTGTTCAACATTTCTACCGCGTCGCAATCGTCCGATTACCATAAATAAGGCCCTGAACATTTATCCTAAATCCCAATTGATCTTTCCTAACCCTTCTACTAACAAACCATGTTAATAAAATTGTTACTTTAAGGTCTATTGCAATGAGGTGTCACTCTAAAGACGTGCCCTCCCACCTTTGCTTATATCTCATTAATTAATTTCTGCATAACCACGTGTTTCATACACGGTTCAAGCTTACATTGTTTCTCCCTTATAATCAGGGAATACAATTCTTTCCACTCAGGAGTGAGTTATTTCTAGGTTTCACGAAAGGGAAACTTGCCCCATTAGTCTCGTGATTCCTAATTAAACACAGGAAGTCTAGAACCTTCCTTTTGACTTTCTCTTCAGGTTTCACAGTAAGTGACCTGCCCTCTTTTGTATAATTGTAATAAAAGTAATTCTGCACAAATATAAGAAGTTATAGGGACTTCTATCTTATTCTTCATGTTTTTCTTATTGTTATTTTTGAAGTGGTTACTTTCTCTAGAATGTTTTCTCAGAAATTTCTTATAGTGCACACCTTGTACTCTATTTATTGTTAAACTTTAATCACCTTAATTGTCTTTAAATTTTGAATTTTTATATTCGCTATTTTAAATCCTTGCTAGGATTGTATAAACAGGGCGTCTACTGTAGGGATGAAGTAAAAATTATTTACTTTTTAGGTACCTTTTAGTTACCTTTTAGTTAATTTTAGTTACCTTTGAATTCAAGTTACGTCTGCGGTCTACAAGCATAGGCGCTCATCACGCGGTGAAGAAAAACAACAATGAACTGTTTTTAAAGAAGTTTTTTATTTATCGTATGGCTTTTAGTGCCGGGAGTGTCCGAGGACACGTTCAGCTCGTCTGAGTCTGTAGCTGCTTCCAACGGACATCCTTAGGGCGAGCTTCAAGTTCCGTTCCATTTCAAGTTGCTACCAGATATCAATGATACCTAGTGGTGAATGTTGGAACTTTGATATAGCGTTCCGACGAAATATAAACTAACAATTTAGCTTCACACAAGTTTTGTCTGTGGAAGAATCCTTTACATGCCATAAATTCATGACATGGGACCGCCGGCTTTACTTCCCATCCGAAGGAAGGCATACTGAAGGATTTTTAACGCTTTTAAAAAATCCGACGACTTCGGCCGGATTTGAACCCGCTATATTGGGCACAGCAGTTCAGCATGGTACCAACTACACCACCGAAGCCGCTTTAAATGAAATTCACATGATGTTATAAAAATTTTAAAAAATAATAAATATATACTAGATATTTAATATCCAATGAGTTGTTTCAGCTAATATGTCGTTTTGTCCACGATATGTTGTTATTATTACGGTACCAAGAGGTTGCTCAACTCTTGACCATTTGGCGAGATTTCCTTCGTCCCCGCGGTAGGTCGCGAAGAAATGTATGCGATGTTACGCGATCGACATCGAATTCTGTCTTCGCAGTCAAATGCGGAGAAATATCGAGATGTTACACGATCGGCGCTGGTCTCAGTTGTTTGGTGAGCTTCCCGTAGTTTTCACGATAGAACACGGAGAAAAATCGCGATTTAGATCATCAGCGTCACTTTTAGTCATCCGAGGAGATTTCCATTGTCCTTGAGTTCGGGCACAAGAAAATATAGCATTATTTCGCAATCGGCGCCACTTGCTGTCCGTTTGACAAGAATACAGTTGTCCTCGTCATTGAATGCGGAGAAATATCGCGATGTATCGCAATCGCTGCCGCTCTCGGCCGTTTTACGTTGTCCTCGAGATATTATGCAATCGTCGCCGCACCCGGCCGTTCAACGATTGTCTGCCTGTCTATCTGTCCTGATAGAATGGCGGAGGCAAGCTCAAGGTTGGGCATGGTTAAAATTCACGCGTAGTTATGAACATGTTCTTCGGACGGCGCCGTGATTCCCTTTGTCCCTATGCTGTAGTTGGGAGTTCATGAGTTCAGGGTGGATCACGAGGAGGATTTAGTATTTCGATGCTACGTAGGCTGCCATTTTTAAGTGGGTTGATGCACTACTCGCTCCCCGCACGCTTTTAAGTATACGGTCATGGGGGAAGTGGCAAGTAGGTTTCGTGATGGGTGCCCAATCACCTTTGACAGGATTCCCGCAGTTCTCGTGGTCACAAGTTCACGATAGGGGACGGGTTTTATGATTTTACGCAACTGACGTCGATCTTGGTCCGTTTGACGAGATTCCCGCAGGCAAGTCGTGCGGTCAGCCGGCCGTCTTGAGGATGCGATTTTGGAGGATGAACGTTCGAAGTAGGTACGGTATCGAATATTACGAATTGTTCTGAGAGGATTGCACGAATAATACAAGAGGGCAAGTTTTATTTCGATTGAGAACCACGAATTATGAACAAGTTATCGAAATAATCGGTTAGATTATATATCCGATGGAACGAAAGTTCGAAGGAAAAATCGACTTATAACGGAAATTCGAATTAACCATACTGAATGTCGCAAATTTACTTGACATATTTTTTAAATAAGTTATATGTATTTCGAAGATTTTTCGCATTTTTTTCGATACGGTAATATTTCGTAATATTGCGACATTAAATTGTTTCGCGTTATTTCTGGACTTCAATTTGACATAGTTTCCAAATAACAGAAATGAGAGATTTCTTTTTAGTTTCGGAAGTATTCGCGAATAAACGTCTCGCGAAAAGTCAGGTTTCCTAATACAGTAACACAGAAAAATATTTCACACGAAACTTAAGACTCCTTGATGCCTAAAATATACGTTGAACCGATGTATACCGCTCAAGATATCCTCGGTATGTATTTCCTTGAGGTCGGGCACGGAGACATATAGCTTAGTACTATGCAATAGGCACGGCGCCGCTTGCGTGAAACTAGAATTTCTGAGCCTAGAAGCGCGAGTTTAAATGATTCAACCCGCCTTCAGAAAATTTTCGTTACCCGTTTGTAAAATTCGTTACTTTTTCGTTACTTTCGTTACCCATTTATAAAATTCGTTACTTTTTCGTTACTTTCGTTACTTTCGTTACCGGTAGACACCCTGATAAAGGTTTGAAACCTAATAAATTGCTAATTGCCTGGAGCAAACTTTAAATGTTAGGAGGTCTGCGACCCCAAATTGTTACTAAAAATTGAAACTATATACTTGTCAAATTTATTAGACTTTTTTGCATTGTTAAATAAATTCAAACTTTCCTTTTCGACTCATCATTTCTCTAATACAACGGTTAGGCAAGATCCTGTCCTCCTTGGCTCTTCCTACTCAATGCCATTAAATCTATTGATAGGGCTTTCACCACTCGTTGCATTTGAGCAAGAACTCTTTGAGGTTATCTCGTTAAAGTTTCTCTTAGCTTTAATAGCTAATTCTAACTGGCCAGTAAGGCAAGTACAGCTCGCTACGCCAGCTACCTGCTTGTGGAGATCCTCTCCGAAAACTTACGGTTGGTTTTCCAAAAGAAAAGTGTTTCTCTTTGTCTAAACTTTTAGCCGGCTCCTTGCTGAGTAAAAGCTTAGCCATTTCCAAATGCAACTATTGGTTCACTTACCAAAATTACTCCCCAAGGTATATTTTTTTTTATCACAATCCTTCTTGGAAGCACTTGGTCGCTTTTTGGGAACTCTACAACTTCGAAAACTGGAAATATCAAATTCGATGCAAATTATTGGTACTCTTCGATTTACTTGGTCAAAAAAGAATTCCTTTGAACAGATCTACAATAAGTCTGTTACTATCTGTCTTGCCAGACAATCACCCTTCCCCATAGTACGCATATGCATGCTTGAGAGGGAATACTCTAAAGCCATTCTCTTGCAAACCGCCCAAGTCCTAGCTGCGGTTCCCGTTAGCTTCGACCAGGTCTTTACCCACTTTAGGTATCAGAGAAAGGATTTGCAGTGGCAACCGCCTCTAAGTGCATTTAAAGTTAAATTCATAACCTTTGTGGGACTCTCCTCCTAATTTTCTATCCTTTTTCTCAAGTCCGAAACCCACCTCATTTTCTTTATCATCTTCCCTTGGTGGTTAGGTTATTCCTCAGCCAATAATCTACCCAAAATTTGGTGCCGAAACCCGGGAGAGTCCATTTGCTATTTCTATTCTTTGTCAAGTGTCATTTGACAACACCTCACAAATTATTAATATCTGCTTTGAATCTTTCAGCTATAACTACATCATGCAAAGCCTGTGAAGGGGAAAGAGGCCGCTCCTGTCTCCCGTGGTGTGTCCCGTTCTTTCTACTTATTCGCTGCTGCCAACTTGACAGCATCTCCAAGGTTCCACAGTTTCGTGAGTTACATTTTAATCTATTTTCTTTGTCATGGCTCCTACTGAAAAAGATGAAACTCTCATCGCTAGACGTTCTTCCTATAAAGGGCAACTCACCAGATTCCGAAATTTCATCAACAAAATAAATCCCGCCGAGTGTGATTTAGACATCTTGACACAAAGCCTTAAGTTTTACGGACGGTCCTATGATTATTACGATCAAATTCAAACCGAGATTGAATCCGCTTGCCCAGAACTTCAATCGGATCGGGACGAGGTCGAACCCTTGTACTTTGAAGGGATTGCCAAGGCCCACCAACTGATCCGCAGTATCTCTGAACCGGACACTAGGGTCATCAATCCGGCCCAGTTCGCACCCGCTTCAGTTCACAAGGATAAACCGAAACCGTTACTTCCAAAGATAAGCCTACCTCACTTCTCAGGCCAGGAAGGTGAATGGTATTCTTTTTATGAACTTAACTGCTCCCTAATTCATGAAAATACTGACATTCTCGACATTCATAAATTCTACTTCTTGCGTACGTCCTTGGAAGGCGAGGCCTTGTCCTTGGTGGAGTCACTTCCTTTAAGCGCAGATAACTACCGCATCGCCTTTAATCTCCTTAAAGAGAGATATGGCAATTTACGTTTGTGATTCGTTTGAACACCTCATCTCGTTTCTCAACAGCCGGTGCCAAGTCCTTACAGCACTCTCATTTCAGTGCGAAAATGTCGAAACGAGTCAAAAGTGTCACATTTTTGAGAAAAAACTTGTCTTCAAATGGTCATCAGTCCCCTTCTGTCGAGAACAAGCAAACCCGTTCTGCTTCTTTCAACCATCCAAGAGAACATATCAGGCCGCTCAACAAATCTTTAAAATGCATGCTCTGCAAAAAGTTGCACATTTTGTACTTGTGCAAATCTTTTAAAGAATTGTCTGTCGAAGATCGAAGGAAGTTTGTCTTCAATAGTAAACATTGCTTCAACTGCTTGTCACCTAAGCATTCTTCTTCAAACTGTACGTCTTCCAACCCCTGTTTCCATTGCAAAAAAACGCACCGTTCTTTATTGCACGTTCATGATAAATCGAGGTCACCAGTACCCGCTACTTCAAACTCCATGCAGAGCAGCTCCGAACAAACTAATGCTTCTTCCTGCATTTCTAATGCCGAAACTTCTCACAGTGCGCAAGTCCTTTTTTCCACTGTACAATTCGAAATCCAAGATAAATTTGGAAATTGGTTTCGAACCCGCGGTCTTCTCGATTCCGCTTCAACTCACAACTTTGTTTCGCGATCGTTGTTAAAAAACTAGGTCTTTCGTCATCGCCTACTCCCATCAATGTATCCGGCATTGACAATTTGAAAACTCAAGCCTTGCAGTCTTCAAAATTGAAAATCAGAGACGTTTGCCAAAGAAACACCAATTTTAACTTAAACTGTCTCATTCTTACCAGTATTGGCAAGGACACTCCTAGCAGCTCTATTAATACTCCCGTTTAAAGATTCCTTCGCACTTAAGGTTAGCTGATCCTCAGTTTAATGCTCAAGGTCCCATTGATGTACTTTTCAGTGCCAATGTTTTTTGGAATTGCCTCCGTAAACAGGTTCGCAAGTTATCCTCAAACGTGGTCGCCAGAGACACCGATTTTGGTTGGGTTATTACTGGTGAAATCCAACATCCCAGTCTTCAAACCAAATCGCAATGTCATTTCGTTACTGCTGATATAAATCCCCTTTCTGAAAAAGAGAACACCTATGCTTTCGATCTCGATACTTTTGAAAAACACTTGCCGAAACGATGTCTCATCGTGAACAACTACGCCACCTTTGTAAGTTGTTTAAATGATTTTGCCTTCTTCCCGCACAAAATGGCAATTCAAGTTCGCCTCGCCTTGTGTTACTTCGTTTACCTTCTCATGTCATTTTTATAGCAGGTAGTTGCTTAAACTCTCTACTGAAAACTATCTTCCCCTTGTGTAAAACCATGGCTATCAGTCACCATCATTTCGCTGTAAGCTATGCTTCACTTCTTTCGCTATTTAGTAGGATGGCCACGGCCGGCTCCTTCCCCCTTCCGCACAATTGGAAGCCGCTTTTGAAACCGCTTGAAAATCTGAATTCTCTAGCATCTAGAATAACTATTCTTACGCATAAACTCCTTTTCAATGTCCCAGCTTCTCTTCTTTTTTCGGAAGAATTAAGCTTTTTTCTGTCGAAAATTGTCGGATTCCGTAATCCTCAAAATTATGCGAAATTGATTTCTTACTTTATTTCATATGTCTCTAAATTGGTTTTTCACGTCCAAGCCACGAATGACTGCATGCCGTCTAACCTGAATATCCGCTTTAAGTCTCAGCTGATTTCACTTGTGTTGTTTGTTTATTTCGAACTGCTTGTTTTTCAATCTTGTTTGTATACAAGCTCGGATAACGCCAAGCTGTCGTTTATTTCCTGTATGCTTGCCAAAGGTCAGAGCAAGTTTCCCTTATCTCAACTCTGGCTGACTGCCAACCATTGTCTTGCGAGTTGCTTCTGTAAGTTCAGAAGCTGCTCTCCTCATTACCAAAATAAACTTGTTCCGGTCAAGGACTCTTTCAGCTATTTATATTCCTTATCTCGCTGTATTATGTGGGTCAAGGCCGTGTTTTTCTGTCTCTTCCACTTGCTTACGCACGTATCCTACAACTGCTTCGATTCTTGTTTCATAACATTGTTGCGTATTTTTCACGCGCTTATGTATTGCTCCTTGCTTACATATTTTGCAATCTTATTGTTCGTTGTTGAACAAACTTGTTTTTTCTCGTCGTCACATTCGATGTGGTTTTGTATTTATACTTGTTATGTCACGTTCCTCGCTGACTTAAGTATTTTTCTGATTAACCCCTTTGATGCTTATTATAACTTAAGGTCATTGTTTATGGCTACTAGATTGTTGTTACCTATGGCGTTCTTTCCTCCTACTCGCATAGTTCCTTTGTTTATTTGGTATATTCTTATCCTTAATAGATGTACTTGTTTCTATACGCTTTGTTTAAACTTGTTAATACTCCTTTCGCATCTTATCGCAATCTTTACGAGAGCTATACTTCTCGCAGCTTCTAGCTATTTTGTGATTGAAGGTGTTGTTAATTCTCGTTCTTCAACTCCGCTTTCCAATGACCCTGATGACCTACTTCCACTCACACCCGGTCACTTACTTATAGGCCCTTCTCTTTCTGCCCCTCCTCCCCTTTCCAGTTCTTTCAGGGATTCTAATTTGCCTATTGTTTGGCGTAAACTTGAAGCCCTCCGCAATTCTTTTTGGAAGAGGTGGAACTTGGAATATTTAACTTCCTTGCAGCGGAGACAGAAGTGGTTTCTTTCCAGTCCCGACATTAAAGTGGGGGACTTGGTCTTGGTTAGGGATGTTTCTCCTCCTTTGGTCTGGATTTCTGGTAGAGTGACCGAGTGTTATCCTGGAAGGGATGGGAGAGTCAGAGTGGTCAGAGTCTTGACCACTAATGGTCCGATCACAAGACCACTGTCTTTGATCGCTCCATTACCTTTAAATGTTTAACTGCTTATTTGTTCTCTGTTGGTGTTTACTGCTCCCAGTATGGTGTATTCTTGGAATACACGGTACAAGAGAATATAATTTTTAATGCTTTTGCATGTTCATTCCTTCCTCTTTATCAAACACCAACAGTGATCTTCTATTTTCTCTTTGATGGTCATGTCTCTTATGTCTTTGTGAGTCTGTTCTAGATATATATCTTCCATGACCCACCTAGCGTCATCTAGCAGCGAATCTCTGAAGCTCCTCAATTCTTCCTGGTGCAAGAGGACTTCCTTTTCCATTTGGCCATCAGATCTCGTCACCATCGCCAGCTATCATCTCTTTGATCAAGCGAACTTCGTCTACTTTTTCACTCACCATGCTGCGCTAGTATCACCTGCTATCAACTCTTTGAAGACCATTTCCTCAAGAGAATTTAAATTTACAATATTGGTCATGTTTATATGTTCTCCTTTAGTCTCCTACCCCCACTCTTTTCCCTTCCTTGGACCCTCCGCGCTTCGCTGAGTGGGTCTCACTTGTAAGTCGGCAGTTGACTCGGTCAGTCAAGGCTCAACTAGAGCCAGACTCCTCAAACCAAGAGGCACTCTCTACATTCTACGCCATGTTGGCACATTAAGTATTCGTCAAAGGGAACTTCACCTTCGACATGCAACCAAGATAAGTACAGACTTAAGGTTTTAACCTCATCTTCATCAGTTTTATTATCTACATGCTTTTATTGATAATTTTATAGACAGCGTGAGATTACTTATTTGGGGCGGTAATCATTCTTCGCGGGATTTGCCTGTCTAAGCCAACCTTAATAGAAAGTAGCTTTTCTTAAGCTATTCAAATGAGAGATCTTCTCACAACGTGGGATATTATCTAATACCCGCTGTCCATAAAATATTAAGCTCGTTCCACCGCTGGATTAACTTTGGCCCCATTCTTCTATTAGGATTGTTCTGGAACCTTCCAGACTCTGTACTCTATCTACAAGTCTTGCCGTCATGTATTTTTCACTCACTTGTGGGAATACTATTTAAAATGAGGAATCTTCCTTATAAATTACTGCAATAGCTAAAATTTCTTCCACCGTTGGAATGTTCTATGGCACATTTAATTGTAAATCACAACTTTCTCAAGCAATAGACTCTCGCCTACCTAGTGCAACCAGTTATTTTTCATCATTGCAATAACTTTCTTTCCCATAAACTTTCGTGTTACTACAGTGAACTTTTCATCCATTCAACAAACTATAGTGAGAACTAGTGCTTGTTCAACATTTCTACCGCGTCGCGATCGTCCGATTACCATAAATAAGGCCCTGAACATTGATCCTAAATCCCAATTGATCTTTCCTAAACCTTCTACTAACAAACCATGTTAATAAAATTGTTACTTTAAGGTCAATTGCAATGAGGTGTCACTCTAAAGACGTGCCCTCCCACCTTTGCTTACATCTCATTAATTTATTTCTGCATAACCACGTGTTTCATACACGGTTCAAGCTTACATTGTTTCTCCCTTATATAATTAGGGAATACAATTCTTTCAACTCAGGAGTGAGTTATTTCTAGGTTTCGCGAAAGGGAAACTTGCCCCATTAGTCTCGTGATTCCTAATTAAACATAGGAAGTCAAGAACCTTCCTTTTGACTTTCTCTTCAGGTTTCACAGTAAGTGACCTGCCCTCTTTGGTATAATTGTAATAAAAGTAATTCTGCACAAATATAAGAAGTTATAGGAACTTCTATCTTATTCTTCATGTTTTTCTTATTGTTATTTTCGATGTGGTTACTTTCTCTAGAATGTTTTCTCAGAAATTTCTTATAGTGCACACCTTGTACTCTATTTATTGTTAAACTGTAATCACCTTAATTGTCTTTAAATTTTGAATTTTTATATTCGCTATTTTAAATCCTTGCTAGGATTGTATAAAGGTTTGAAACCTAATAAATTGCTAATTGCCTGGAGCAAAGTTTAAATGTTAGGAGGTCTGCGACCCCAAATTGTTACTAAAAATTTTAACTATATACTTGTCAAATTTATCAGACTTTTATGCATTGTTAAATAAATTCAAACTTTCCTTTTCGACTCATCATTTCTCTAATACAACGGTTAGGCAAGATCCTGTCTTCCTTGGCTCTTCCTACTCAATGCCATTAAATCTATTGATAGGGCTTTCACCACTCGTTGCATTTGAGCAAGAACTCGTAGTGGTAATCTCGTTAAAGTTTCTCTTAGCTTTAATAGCTAATTCTAACTGGCCAGTAAGGCAATTACAGCTCGCTACGCCAGCTACCTGCTTGTGGAGATCCTCTCCGAAAACTTATGGTTGGTTTTCCAAAAGATAAGTCTTTCTCTTTGTCTAAACTTTTAGCCGGCTCCTTGCTGAGTAAAAGCTTAGCCATTTCCAAATGCAACTATTGGTTCACTTACCAAAATTACTCCCCAAGGTATATTTTTTTTATCACAATCCTTCTTGGAAGCACTTGGTCGCTTTTTGGGAACTCCACAACTTCTAAAACTGGAAATATCAAAATCGATGCAAATTATTGGTACTCTTCGAATTACTTGGTCAAAAAAGAATTCCTTTGATTAGATCTACAATAAGTCTGTTACTATCAGTCTTGCCAGACCATCACCCTTCTCCATAGTACGCATATGCATGCTTGAGAGGGAATACTCTAAAGCCATTCTCTTGCAAATCGCCCAAGTCCTAGCTGCGGTTCCCGTTAGCTTCGACCAGGTCCTTACCCACTTTAGGTATCAGAGAAAGGATTTGCAGTGGCAACCGCCTCTAAGTGCATTTAAATTTAAATTCATAACTTTTGTGGGACTCTCCTCCTATTTTTCTATCCTTTTTCTCCAGTCCGAAACCCACCTCCTTTTCTTTATCATCTTCCCTTGGTGGTTAGGTTATTCCTCAGCCAATAATCTACCCAACATCCCTAACCACGACCAAGTTCCCCACTTTGTTGTCGGGACTGGAAAGAAACCACTTCTGTCTCCGTTGCCAGGAAGTTAAATATTCCAAGTTCCACCTCTTCCAGAAAGAATTGCGGAGGGCTTCAAGTTTACGCCAAACAATAGGTAAATTAGAATCCCTGTAAGAATTGGAAAGGGGAGGAGGGGCGGAAATAGAAGTGCCCATAAGGAAGTAACCAGGTGTGAGTGGAAGCAGGTCATCAGGATCATTGGAAAGCGGAGTTAAAGGGCGAGTATTAACAACACCTTCAATCAGAACGGAGAGTGAATTAAATTCTTCATAAGTCAGAATGCGATTGCCTAAAACCTTTCTTAAATGACGTTTAGTGAGCTTTACGCAGGATTCCCACCTACCACCGTGATGAGGAGCGTAGGGAGGTATAAAACGCCATTTGAAACCCTTTGAGTAGGAAAAATTAGAAATTTGTTCCATGGCAGGAGAAGATGAGAGAGCTTTCTTCCACAGGGAAGCTGCGCCCTGAAAAGTGGAAGCGTCATCAGAGAACATCTCTGAAGGAACACCACGCCTAGCAGCGAAGCGAGAGACAGCTGATAAAAAGTAATAAGTAGAGGCATTCGTTACTAGTTCCAAATGGATGGCGCCAGTAACCATGCAAACAAAGAGAGAAACATAGAGCTTACCAAACAATTGGCGTTTAGCTTCAGGGGAATTTCGTTGATATTGGAACGGACCCATATAGTCCACACCAGTTAGAGCAAATGGACGTATAGGAGAAGAGCGAAAGGAGGGCATATCGCTCATTAATTGAGTATTGACTTTAGGTTTCGCTTTGAAGCAAGGAATGCACTTGTGAATTACTGAGGAAACTTCATGAATTCCATTTATAATCCAATACTTTTCCCTTAAGAGGCAAAGCAGAGTGCGTGTACCAACATGCAGATTGCGATAATGAAAATCACGTATAATTAAGGAAGTTACGTGATGTTTAGAAGGCAAAATAACGGGATGCTTTTTGCCTTCAGAGAGCAAAGATTGCGAAAGCCTACCACCTACCCTGAGTAACCCATGGTCATCAAGGAACGGGGCTAAAGCGCAAAGACGACTGGATTTGGGAAGATCCCTTTTAGAAGAAAGTAAAGACAATTCAGAAGAAAAGGCTTCTTGCTGTGTCAGTTGTAAAACCTTAATGGTAGAGAGATTCAATTCATGATTGGTAAGGTGTGGTTTGGGGAGAAGAGGTTGGTCAACCACAAGATATTTCCATCTAAGAAGATAGGCGACAATTCGAATTAATTTGTGAAAGGAAGAATAGCGGGACAACAAGGGATGAGAAACGTTGGAAACAAGACACGAAGCAATAGATATAGATACTTTAGCGTCAGGCAAGTTGGAGTTTGTAGCTGGAGGTTTAGAAGGCCAACAAGAAGAGTCTTCGATTAACCACGAGGGCCCATGCCAGTACAACTGGGAAGCTGCCAATTGAGAGGGTAAACATCCACGAGAGATAATGTCGGCTGGGTTGTCAGCGCTGGGCACATGCCTCCATTGACATCCCAAAGAAAGAGTTTGAATTTTGGAAACCCTGTTTGCAACAAAAGTTTGCCAGTGAGCGGGATTCTTGGCGATCCAAGAAAGGGTGATCATGGAATCGCTCCAGAGATAGATTTGCGAGAATTCTACTTTTAATACTTCCCGTAATTTCTTAACAAGTTCTGCAGCCATGAGTGCAGCACACAATTCAAGCCTAGGCAAAGTGATAGTTTTAAGAGGAGCCACCTTCGATTTGGCACAAACAAGGTTGGAAACTGAAGATCCTTTTAATGAACCGCGATAAACCAAATATGCACAGCAACCGTAAGCTTTTTCGGAACTGCCCGCGAACACATGAAGGAAAAAAGATGCATTAGAATGAGCGTTAATTAAATTCCTGGGAATTTCAATGAGGGAACGATCAAGCAAATTGCTGCGAAAAGAGAGCCATCTGTTAAGAAAAGAAAGGGGAACAGTGTCGTCCCATTCACATTTGAGTGACCATAGCTCTTGCATGAAAAGTTTGGCTATGACGATAACTGGGGCAAGGAATTGAAGCGGATCAAATTTTTTTGCAATTTCAGGGAGAATTTGTCTTTTTGTGTTAGGGACCTCTTCTGTGAGCGAAACTTTATAGATGAGAGTGTCAGTGCTAGTGCACCAATGAACTCCAAGAGTTTTTATGGATTCGGAGTTTCCACAAATTTCGACAGAGGAGGGATCTACGTCTTTAATAGGAAACTGGGCGAGAAACTCAGGGGAGTTGGAATTCCACTTATGAAGTGGGAAACCTCCATTCCTTAGCAATGCCTGAAGTTCTAAGGACACGAGAGAATCTTCCTCCAGAGTGGGGAAGGACTGCAAATAATCGTCAACATAGAATGACGTGGTTAGTGCTTCAGAAGCTTTAGAATCAAATAAATGACCATCTTGAGAGGCTAACAGGTGTAGGGAACGGATAGCAAGGAAAGCGGAAGGTTTTAAGCCATAAGTAATCATTTTTAATCGAAATACCTTAATGGGCTTACTGATTTCATCGCGCCACAAGATTCTTTGGAGATCTCGTTGTTCAGGCTGAATTAAAACTTGACGGTACATCTGTTTTATATCAGCCATAACAGCTATGGGAAATAATCGAAAGTTTAAGAGTATAGCAGATAGATCTGACTGAATAGCAGGACCAGAGTAAAGAGTGTCGTTAAGGCAGTTGCCATTAACGTCAGGTGATGAACCATTGAAAACAACTCGGATTTTATCCTTTACAGGAGGGTTTTTCCACACGGGATGATGATTTAGAAAAACCGTTTCAATTGGGGGGTTGCAAATCATCATCAGATTTGTTAACAACTTCCATATGATCTAAGCTTTCCTACTCATCCATGAAATCAGTGTACTGCTGTTTAACGAGAGGATCTTTCTTGAATTTGTTCTCGATAGCAAAGAGAGCTTTTCGAGCTTTGGGATGAGAGTTAATAAGTTTAGGAGGATTATGTAATCTTGGCATTTGAACAATGAACCGGCCATCAGAAGAACGAGTGGTGGGGTTCAAAAAAAGTTGCTCACAGAATTCATTTTATGAAGAGGTCACGTTAGGGGGATCAACGCTTTCGAGCCTCCAGAACTGTTCCAGGTCAGTATTGGCGAAGTGACATTGCGATGCGGGTTGGGGAGAATAATGGGGAAGTTGACCGGTGACAATCCATCCAAAATTAGTGTCTCTGGCGACCACGTTTGGGGATAACTTGCGAACCTGTTTACGGAGGCAATTCCAGAAAACATTGGCACTGAAGAGTATGTCAATGGGGTTTTGTATGTTGAACAAAGGATCGGCTAGCCTTAAATGCGAGGGAATGTTTAACCCTGAAATATCCACAGAGTGACTTGGAGTGTCTTCTCCAATGCTATTGAGAATTAGACAATTCAGTTTGAGAAAGTTGTTTCTGTGACAAATATCTCTTATGGTTAGCTTTGAGAATTGTAAAGCTTGCGATTTTGAGCTGTTAATGCCCGATACGTTAATAGAATTGGGGTTTACAGGTAGGCCTAATTTTCTAATCAAAGAATTAGACACAAAATCATGAGTTGCTGCTGAATCGAGAAGACCGCGTGCACGGGCCCAGTTGCCAAAGTTATCCTGAACTTCGATTTGGACAGTAGACAATAATACTTGGGCACTACGAATGGACTTGGCATTTTGAATGTACGACGAAGCATTGGAACTGTTAGCATTATCACTTTTCTGAGAAGTAGATGCTTTCGATTAACTTGCCTGATCATGACGATGAAGCAAAGTGTGATGAGCCTTTTCACAATGGAAGCAAAGTCTTGTGGACTTGCAATTTGAAGCAGAATGCGTGGGCGCTAGGCAGTTGAAGCAATGTTTGTTTTGGGAAACTAATTTTCTTCTGTCGTCTACTGACAGTTCCTTAAAGGATTTACAGAGATATAAGGCATGGGAATCTTTACAAAGTATGCACTTTAAAGGTTCATTTAAACTCTTGCGGGGTTCACTTTGAGTGTTTAAAACAAGAGAGCTAGCAATACGGCGTTCACTAGACCTAGTTGGGTAACCAGTAGTGTTTGGCTTAAATTTAGATGAGCTGGACCCAGGTTTTTGGGTACTAGACGCTAAGCGTTCGCTTTTAGTTTTGATAGACATTAATTCAAATTTAGAACTCGGAGATGAGGGTTCACTTTGATTAGCTAAAGCGGTTAACAGCTGGCATCTGGCATTTATGAAAGTGACTAAATGCTCGTAAGAGTAATCGTCTTCTCAAGAAAGTTCAATCTCCCAAGCTTTGAGGGTAGCAGCATCAACTTTAGAAACCACTAAATGTATTAGGAAAGTATCCCAGTGTTCAGTGGGTTGATCTAATATGGGACAGGGCTTTAACGTGAAGTTGTGTAGTGTCAACGAGTGTACGCAAACTAGTGACGTCATTGTGCTGTGACGCAGGTAGGTTGAATAGAGCCTTCATATGGCGTTGAATACGTAACCGTGAATTTCCGTATCTTTCTTTCAATAAGTTAAAGGCAATGGGGTAATTTTCGGCACTTAAAGGGAGTGCTTCAACTAACTGCAGAGCTTGACCTCGGAGGATAGATCTCAAGTAATGAAACTTGTAGATGACTTCAATGTCTTCATTGTTATGAACAAGAGAGCAAAATAATTCATAGAAAGAATCCCAAGTAGATTCATCTCCGGAGAAGTGGGGTAAATCAATTTTAGGTAGAATTGGTTTAGGCTTGTGAGTACCATCACGAAAAGACGTTTGTGGTTCGTGAAGGGAACCAAGAACAGAAGCGTCCATTTTCTGCTCCTCTTCGAGTTGGCGTATTATTTTAAAAGCAGATCCTATGCCTTCGTAATATTGGTTTTCTACTTCGACTCGATCTTCGGTTTGATTGAACATACAAGTTTCTATTTCAGTTTGGATGTTACAATAATTTTCATAGGAGCGTTCAAAATCCCTTACACGATGTTTTAACAAGTCTAATTGAGCTTCTGAGGGATCTAACTTTTTGATGTATTTTCTGAATCGGGTAATTTGTCCTTTATAGGATGCTCGTTTGGAAGTAAGTTTTTCATCCTTATCCTTTTCAATAGGAGCCATGACAAGGTAAGTAGATTAAAATATAACTCACGAAACTGTGGAACCTTGGAAATGCTGTCAGGCTGGCAGCAGCAAATAAGTTGAAAGAAAGGGACACACCAAAGGAGACAGGAGCGGCCTCTTTCCCCTTCACAGGCTTTGCACGATGTAGTTATAGCTGAAAGATTCAAAGCAGGTATTAATAATTTCCAAGGTATTGTCAAATAACCTTTGAAAAAGAATAACAAATGACAAAAGGACTCTCCCGGGTTTCGGCACCAAATTTTGGGTAGATTATTGGCTGAGGAATAACCTAACCACCAAGGGAAGATGATAAAGAAAAGGAGGTGGGTTTCGGACTGGAGAAAAAGGATAGAAAAATAGGAGGAGAGTCCCAGAAAAGCTATAAATTTAATTTTAAATGCACTCAAAGGCGGTTGCCACTGCAAATCCGCTCTCTGATACCTTAAGTGGGTAAGGACCTGGCCAAAGCTAACGGGAAACGCAGCTAGGACTTGGGCGGTTTGCAAGAGAAAGGCTTTAGTGTATTCCCTCTCAAGCATGCATATGCCTACTATGGGGCAGGGTGATGGTCTGGCAAGACAGAGAGTAACAGACTTATTGAATGTCTGTTCAAAGGAATTCGTTTTTGAACAAGTAATTCGAAGAATGCCAATAGTTTGAATCGATTTCGATATTTCCAGTTTTCGAAGTTGTAGAGTTACTTCAAAGAGACCAAGTGCTTCCAAGAAGGATAGTGATAAAAGAATTATACCTTTGGGAATAATTTTGGTAAGTGCACCAATAGTTGCATTTGGAAATGGCTAAGCTTTTACCCAGCCAGGAGCCGACTAAAAGTTTAGGCAAAGAGAAACACTTATCTTTTGAAAAACCAACCATAAGCAGGAAGCTGGCGTAGCGAGCTGTACTTGCCTTACTGGCCAGTTAGAATTAGCTATTAAAGCTAAGAGTGACTTAACCAAGATAACCACTAAGAGTTCTTGCTCAAATGCAACGAGTGGTGAAAGCCCTATCAATAGATTTAATGGCATTAAGTGGGAAGAGCCAAGGAAGACAGGATCTTGCCTAACTGTTATACTAGAAAAATGAAAGCGAAAAGGAACTCTTAATTTATTTAACAATTCAAAAGAATTTGATGAATTAAACAAAGATATATTTTCAATTTTGTTAACAATTTGTGGTCGCAGACCTCAGAAAACATTTAAAGTTTGCGCCAGGCAATTAACAATTCATTAGGTTTCAAACCTTTCCAAAATCCTCGCAAGATTTTGAAATAGCGAAGATAAAATACAAAATTTAAAGACAATTAAAGTGATTAAAGTTTGAAAAGAGTAACAATTTCGAAAGTAACAACAACAAAAAGCAAGTAGAATAAAAGAGAAGTTCCTATAACTTCTTGTATTGAAGCTGTATTACTTTTAGGGGTTACACAAATAGGGCAGGTCACTTACTGTGAAACCTGAAGAGAAAGTCAAAAGGAAGGTTCTAGACCTCCTATGTTTAAGTAGAAATCACGAGACAAATGGAGCAAGTTTCCCTTTCGTGAAACCTAGAAATAACTCACTTATGAGTTGAAAGAATTGTATTCCCTAATTAGAAGGGAGAAAGAAGATAATTTGAAACGTGTATAAGACACGTAGTTATGCAGAAGTTAACCAATTACATGTGCGCAAAATTGGGAAGGCACGTCCTTAGAGTGACACCTCATTAAAAAAGACATAAGTGACAATTTTATTAAGGTTTGTTAGTAAGAGGTTTAGGAAAGATCAACTGGGATGGAAGGTAAATGTTCATGGCCCTATTTTTAATAATCGGACGAGCGCGACGAGGAAGAAATACTGAAAGAACACTGTTTTTCACTATAGTTTGTTGAATCGATGAGAAGTTCACTGTAGTAGCACAAAAGTTTATGGCAAAGAAAGTTATTGCAATTATGGAAAATGACAAGTTACACTAGATAGGCGAGAGTCTATTGCTTGAGAAGGTTGTAGATTTTCGTTAAATACGCCAGAGAAAATTCCAACGGAGGAAGGAACATTAGCTATTGAGCAGTAATTTATAAGGAAGATTCCTCATTTTTAAATAATATTCCCACAAGTGAGTGGAAAATACATGACGGCACGACTTGCAGATAGAGTGCAGATTCTGGAAGGTTCCAGAACGATCCTAATAGAAGAATAGGGCCAAAGTTATTCCAGCGGTGGAACGAGCTTAATATTTTATAGACAGTGGGTATTCATTAATATCCCACGTTGTGAGAAGTTCTCTCATTTAATAAGCATCAGAAATGCAGCTTTTTACAAAGATTGGCTTAGACAGACAAAGCTCAATATGGAAAATCCAACGAAGGATGATTATTGCCACAAATAAGTAATCTCACACTGCCTATAAATGATTATTAAAAGCATGTAGTTGTTAAAAGACGATGAGATGAGGTTGAAACTTGAAGTCTGTACTTATCTTTGCTTCATGGCGATGATGAAGTTCCCTTTGACGATTAAAGTTCCAACATGGCGTGGAATCTAAAGAATGCCTCTTTAGTTCAGGAGGCTGGCTCTAGTTGAGCCTTGACTGACTAAGTCGACTGCCGACGTACAACTGAGTCATGCTCAGCGAAGCACAGAGGGACCAAGGAAGGGAAGAGTTTGGGGGCAGGAGACAAAAGGAGAACATATAAGCATAACCAACGTTAAAAAGTTAAATTCTCTTGAGGAAATGGTCTTCAAAGAGTTGATAGCAGGCGATACTAGCGCAGCATGGTGGGTGAAAAAGTAGACGAAGTTCTCTTGATCACGGAGATGATAGCTGACGATGGCGACGAGATCTGGTGGCCAGATTGATAAGGAAGTCCTCTTGTACAGGGAAGAATTGAGGAACTTCTGAGATTCGCTGCTAGATGACGCTAGGTGGGTCATGGAAGATATATATCTAGAACAGGCTCACAAAGAACATAAGAGACATGACCAACAAAGAGAAATTAGAAGATCACTGTGGTGTTTGATAAAAAGGAAGGTATGAACAAGCAAAGAGCATTAAAAAATATACTCTATCTTATCGTGTATTCCAAGAATACACCAACATCAAGTTAAAGTATAATCCCAGTATATTGTCAAATACGATGCTAGAATCTGCACACATTGGTCTTCCTTAGCCTCTAAAGTATTTCGTAAGATAAGAAATACATTCTCTAAACTCAATCCTTAATAATCTCTAAAATGCTACAGTGGGATCCAGTGTGATAAGTACTCATGACAATTATAACATTAGGCTATTATAACATTAGGCTATTCAATAACTTTTGTCAGTAAACACTAAAATGGCTAATATAAATACATAAACATAGGAAAAACATTGTGAACGTTTAGTAGTTTAAATATGTTATTAACATGTTATCAACTAAATTAATAACTTAACATCAGGTTCCATTACAAATTAGCATAGTCATAGAGCAGGATAAGTACCAATTACAATATAACCCGAATAAGAAAGGCAAATACTATTCATAGAACAATCTGCAATATCACGCAAAAGTTACTGTATTTCTAATTTGTAATACAAAAGACAGCTTGTAGAGGTAAAAGATGTCAAGAATTAAAAAATGCAGCACGAAGACATGATTAATAAAACATAAACATCAACTTATCAGTTGTAGAACACACCTTAACGGTGTGTATGACACTTCAATTCTAGTAGATATAGCATACAATATATTGTGCGTGATACCTTTCGTCATAAGGTAAAGATTCCGAATCTTCCGTAACAGCAGCGGTATCAAGAGTGTAAAATTAGACTCAAAATGTCACATAAATTTCGGTGCCCTAAAGACTAAAAATTAAATAAAATTATACATAAAATGCAAAAATCATTCAGACGACCACGTGTATTAACGGCTAACATTCTCGGCTTTCGCCTTGGAGGTCCGAGTTTGAATCCCGACTATGGCAAGACGTTTTAATTCTGGTCTGAGAGCTGGAATACGCTACACTGTGCCTCCCGAGGCAAAACTTGGTATTTGTTTTCCGTGGTTTCCCCCTTCTATTCGAAGCAAATACCGGGATAGTTCCTAACTGATGGCCACAGCAACCTCCTTTCCAATCCTAATTTGAATTACAAATACACACACCACTACAGCCATCACAGTAACATATATTATCAGAAATATTCATTGGCCTACATGACTGATGTCACAAAACCTCTAAATTAATCAACAACGACAGAATCATTCAGGCTCATATAATCTTAATACTAAGTTTCGTGATGAAAAATCCAGCTGTAGTAACGTTACGCCACATGCAGTGTTAACCAATGTATTTCTTTTTTAATTTTAACTCTCAACAACGACGCCTGTTAATAACATTTAAAAATACGTATTCAGATTTTTATGGCGTTCAGATTCCTAATGTTCTTATCGTGGTTGGGATAGAAAAGGGATTGCCATGACCTCTTACCGAGATAGATAGAAACCTGGTGTTAATGTCTTGACCAACTGTTGCAATGGAGAATATCATGATAGGGACTTCTTAGTCTCTGAGACCTACGATGATATCAAATTAACTAAGGAATCAACTGTCCAGAGCATACCCATAAGTTATCTTCTGAAAAATGGGTACCATAATGTTTTCTTGCGATTCTGTTCAATCATTCTTCAGTACATCCCTCAGGAGCTCACGACTAATCATATATGGGTTTGGTGACCACGGGACCCCAGCTGAGTGCGGTATTGCTTCCACTGATTTCTGCCGGGCTCCCTTCTGTCATCTTTCCTCTCGACCACCCATGGTCACCTCTCGTTCACTTACGACATTACGACACTCTTCCTCCTTCAGGGGCTTACAACATATGGGACGCTGGTTAGCGATCAGGGGCCCCCAGCTGAGTTCGCGATTGCTTCCACTTAATTGTGCCAGGGTCCTCTCTGGCATATTTACTGTCGGCCTCCCTTGATAAACTCTTGTACTCTTCCTACCCTGACGGTATTAGGATATCCGTGGTCAAAGGAGTTTTTCAAATTCCCGCCTTAATTGGACCTTGCTTCATCTTTCCTGATACCCTCATTCTTCAAAGGGTCAGATCACTTGTTTTCCTTTTCGCCTTCTGGACAAGATCATAAAGGAGGCAGGGTGTGTGTAGCCCCACCACTAGAGGTGCTACACCCTCAAGGGCTCACGGCTGTTGAGGTTGGGATGATACCTGAGCTGGAATTTTTCCCCTTTTCCCAGTGATTCTGGGGCGGACTCTATCCTGTTTCCCTTCCAATCTGCCTTTCATGGCACACCTTTCAAAAACCGTCAATTCTCATTTTTTGAGGGTGGAGAGCATTTCGTTCATCTGCATTTTATTTCCCTTATTCCTTCCATTTATTCCTTTTGTTCTCCTACTCCGTAATTTGGTTTTAAATTGTAGTTATTTTAAGTTCTAGTGTTCATCTTATCATCATTTTTTATTTTCACCCCAAAGAATTAGAGGTCTATAACCTCCATGTTAGGCAATTTAACATCAACTATCATCATCAAATTACAATTTCAGCAATATCTTATCCGACAATGAAAACTGAAAGTCTGGTTCAAGTTGTATTCACAGTGGAGTGCGATGTTTGGATTGCATTTCTCAGATCGCTAATCCTCTCTGCTCATTAACCTGACTGCAGAAGCGGTCTTGCCAGCGTCATTGCAGAGAAATTAGTATCACCGATATTAAGCCAAAATACCGGTCGCTTCCAAATAACTTCTGTACTAACCACTCAGCAGGAAAGTTCATGAAGTTTTATAAAAATCGAGTGAACCTAATGGAATTCTATTTTAATAAGATGCAAAGGTACGTTTAGTTTCTGTCATTTAATATCACGCTATTCTAATTTGTGATATAGTTTGCATTTTGATATTGCGGAAATTATATTGACAATTAGTGTCGAACGCACAGCGAGTTCAAGTGAGCACGGAAACTGCGAATAGCTGTAGTACGGAAGACAATCAGATAAGTAGTTAGCCTAAAATTGTATAGTTTAACCATAGTTTACAACCATATAATCTCTCTAAAGTACAATCTCCGGATAGCCATCGCCATTTAGCATTTCACCTAACATATATACTGCATTTAGCATACACTGACAGTTGCAGTACCAATACTGCAACTAAATAATTGTACATATTGTAAATATTTTCACCTGTATTTCAAACATAGATTTTATAGCCTAAGTGTATTGGATCTGATGATGATCGCTTGACAAGTGCAATTAGCAAAACTAACCTCAGAAATACTTCGCTGCAGATAAAAATTCAAGAAAAGTATGTCAACAAAGGCTAGTACGCAACTCGGTCACTCACTACATACCATGTTTGTAAACAAGCTCCAGCTGTCTAAAGTTCACGGCAAAGGTGATTTCAACTTCCTAAGTGTGTTGAGTGGGTTGCCTATGGAGGCTGCTCCTTGTGAATGCATGACTTTGTTTCAACCGCATTCCTTCTTATGAGGAAGGATCTTCTACGGACATACTTTCAACAAATCTACACCAAAGATAAGTTTAAGTAGTTTATTCTTAATTTTTAAGACATTTTAAATATAACTTTAAAATCTAAAGTATATAAAGTAAAATTTTACAAAGAACTCTTCTTAACAAAAAATTTAGAGTGTTTCTGGTGGTTATTAATGAATATCATTTGTGGTGTTTGAAGCCATATTTTCAGTGTTGCCTTAGTAAACAAGAGTTTAGTGCTTTTCAGTCGGTCAACACGAATGTACCCAAAAGAGATGGGTTATGCCCTAATCCTGAAATAAATTACATGAGATTAATAAAACACTAGGATGACCAGTTTCGATCGTCAAGCGATCATCATCAGATCCAATACACTTAGGCTATAAAATCTATGTTTGAAATACAGGTGAAAATATTTACAATATGTACAATTATTTAGTTGCAGTATTGGTACTGCAACTATCAGTGTATGCTAAATGCAGTATATATGTTAGGTGAAATGCTAAATGGCGATGGCTATCCGGAGATTGTACTTTAGAGAGATTATATGGTTGTAAACTATGGTTAAACTATACAATTTTAGGCTAACTACTTATCTGATTGTCTTCCGTACTACAGCTATTCGCAGTTTCCGTGCTCACTTGAACTCGCTGTGCGTTCGATTGCACATAAACAGAAGACATTACGAAAAGGAATAAATGTGAACTGTGTTTTTGTTATTTAGTGAGGTTATCGATGTTTTATGATGTTTAACACCAATAAGTGGGCTGAGGAAGAAAACATTGTGTGTTTTCGAAACATGTACCCATAGAATTTTTAAGTAAGTAAAAAGTATTGATTTGGCGAGAAATTTATGTTATACTTCATGTTAGTTTATTTCAAGTCATTATTTGCCAACAGGTTGAATCTAATATATCAGTTAAGATCGCCATGATGTTACGGATATGTTAAGCTCTGGGCTAGCGTGTTAGCCTGTCACGCAGTTGACGGGGATCGAATACTGCTACAGTTGACTTTTTTTTTCTTGAATTCTTTTACAAATGATGTGCACAAGCTCTTTTCACAGATACTGAATAAAATGTCATTTAGCTCAAAGGGGAGGCTAATGTATACACTCGTTTATTAATAAAATCACAGTCCCAGCATTGCACATAAACAGAAGACATTACGAAAAGGAGAATAGAAGAATTAGATACACGATGTTATCAACCACAGCCTTCTTAATGTCTCTGTACGGTGCTGTCCTCTTGTGGGTTATGTGGGTAGTATTGTTCCAAATATACCGCTGTGTCAATACCTGGTCTCCTAAAGTATGGCAATTTTGTAATACTGGTAGTTCGACTATTAGCCACGATCGCGCTCCGATTACCTTTAATGATAGAACGTACAAGGCACTGCCGGCAGGAAGTTAGGTCCTCATTTGAGTACGTAATTCAATTGCTTATATGCGGACGAAGCGTCCTGCTGGCAGGACCGTTCTTTTTTCCATTATATAGAGGGAAATGTAACGAATCAGCGCATGCAAGTCTGAAGTTGGTAGCTCTGACCGTTCAGTAATGGCGGCGATTATACGTAATGGTGACTGTGTTTATGTTTTTGCTACCTATTTCGATGCTCCAAACAGCGGAGATGCATGGAGTCGCTCGTTATTTGCTAGTAATTATGATATCAGTAAATGTCATGGTACTGTAGTTTAAATTACGTGTAGTTGTGCAACTGTGCAGTGGGATATTGACAAAAACACAACTAGGCTTTTTTTAATTTATTTATTCTCGAGTGATGGACGCGCCGTCGCTCATACATTTATTTAGTCTCTGTACTATAAGAAAACACGTTTATACTTTATACGTTTATATATTTTAGAGTCAATATGTTGTTAAGAGACAGTTATTGTATTAGTCAATATGAGTCATATTGGATATTTTAGAATATTTACAGACTTTTATTGTTTGCCCAGTACCAGAACTGCAATATTATTACGCTCTGATAACCCAAAGTACTGCCGGAAGGACGCGTCCTGCTGGAAGGCCAGTTCAAACATTTGCCATAAGGGTCCAAAGTCCTGCTGGAAGGACGCACCGCTGTGTACAAAAGTACTTCCGGAAGGTCCTTCTAGCAGGACGAGTGACTGTACGCTCTATCATTAAACACTGCCAGTTGGATCGCCTCCCTCCTGGCTACTTTAAACTGCCTACTCGTTGAACACCCAGAGGCGTACTAGATAAATATGAATTCACTGCTAGGTCGCAGCACCAACCTACTGTGATTGGCGCGGATTTTTTAAGGGGAAGGTACCCAAAACGATAGATCCTTAAGTTTGCAGGCTGGCTTAATATAGAGATTAACGGACGTGAATGCATTACAATAAGTTAGTAGTTTTGTTATTCAATCATCATAAAGTATATAATATTGATTTTGACACTTACTGGCTAATTATCAATATAAAAGAAAACAAACACTACATGGTGGTAGAGGTGGTTTTAGGGATGAGGACAAAGAGTTATAAATATACCCATACATTTAGGAGAAAGTAGGCTATATGTTCTTTGCTGAACATCTTGTTTAATACTTTAATTCTTTAGTACAAAAATTTCACTACTTGAGTCTGGCTGTTCAAGGCCAAGCACTTAACCTGATTCAAGCACTTTCTTTAACCAGTAGTAATTATAAAGACGCTCTGGATCTTCTGAAGGATAGATATGGGAACATTCGTTTATCCATTCAACGCCATATACAAAGCTTATCCGAGTTACCTAACGTGCAAGCAGACAACAGCTTATCGCTTCGTAAATTGATTGACACTGCAGAACTTTACGTCAGAGCATTGTCCAATTTAAACCAACCTGTAAATCACTGGGATTTATTTCTAGTTCACCTTATATCTGCAAGATTAGATGCAAGTACATTAAAGGCCTGGGAAATAGAACATTCCCAACATTTGCAATGCACTTATGAGGCAATTATTAACTTTTTGAAGGTTAGAAGCCAAGTCTCTTCTGCCATAGCTATCAAAAAACGAGTATTTCAGATTCAAAAGCCTTCTCAAAAGACAAGGTTAACAGTCCTAATAAAAGAATTTTAAGATCACATGCTCTTCCTGTTGATGCTCGGTCACCTAACCAAATGCAAACGTGCGGTCTGTGTCAGCAATCGCATAATTTATATAATTGTGATCAATTTAAATCTTTATCAATGGATGAAATACGAAAATTAATTACGAATAAAAAACATTGTTTTAACTGTTTGTCAGGAACGCATATGTTAAACAATTGCCGTTCACAACGTTTATGCTTTCATTGTAAGGCTAGACACCATTCTCTTTTGCACAGACATGAAATATCACGGTTATCAGTACCAAGTAGTTCAAATACCAAGTCTAATTCTGAGACTCCTCAAAATAGAGCGCAGTCTTTTGCTCAAAGCTCTACCTCGCTTGGCAAAATTCAGGTTTTATTATCTACCGTGCAGGTTCTATTGAAAAATGCTTACGGGAAATGGATATCTGTCTGGATATTATTAGACAATGCCGCTAGTAATAATTTTATTAGTGAATCTTTGGTGCAAAAGTTAGGTCTTCCAAAACATCCTACCTCAATAGAGGTTACAGGAATAAACGGCTCCAAATCTCAATCCGTAAGCTATGCTAAAGTGGATCTGAAGGACTCTAATAATCTTGGCACACAGTTGCAATTAGATTGTTTGATTATCAAGTCTATAGCCAACAATATTCCCGGCACTTCTTTTCTTATTCAAAGTTGGAATATCCCGAATTTTGTCCAGCTCGCTGACCCTCATTTCAACAGAGCTTCGCCCGTAGAGCTTCTTTTCAGCTCAAGCGTGTTTTGGCCATGTCTAGATTCCAATAAAGTAAAAATTGTTCCTAATGTTTCTTCCGCGAAACTGATTTTGGTTGGATCGCTACTGGTCAAATATATCGTGATCCTATTCAAACTGTATCAAATTGTTATTTTGTTGGTGCTGATTTAAGTCAAGAGCTGACAAGGTTTTGGGATATTGAGAATGTTCAGGCTATTTCGACTTCTTCTTCTAACGAAATTTGTGAAAAGTTATACAAGGAAACCACTGTTCGTACTGCTGAAGGCAGATTCATGGTAACTCTTCCACATATTCTTTTTCCTCCCATCATAACGGGCTCGCATTCCAGAGCACTCAGGGCGCTATTTGCTATTGAAAAACGGTTCAAACAAGATGCTTCTGTTAATACTCAGTATGCTTCCTTTAAGGAGGAATACGAATCATCCAATCACATGGAGGTAATTTGTAAATCAGAAGAAAATATCCATCATTCTAAGGACATAGTTTATATAAATCATCACCCGGTATGGAAAAATTCTTTAACACAAGACAATATAAGAGTAGTTATTAATGGCACATCACGAGATTCCAATGGAGTCTCTTTAAATAATACATTGCAATGTGGTTCTGCTATTCAAACAGATCTCACCTCTGTCTTGCTTAATTTTCGACGGTTTCCTATTGCTGTAATCTCCGATATTAAGCGGATGTACCGGCAGATTCTCGTAAATTCTGAGCAACAAGATCTACAAAGAATATTGTGGCGTGATGAGAGTTCCAAACCCATAAAGATATTTAAATTGAAGACTGTGGCATATGGCTCGAAGTCTTCAGCCTTTCTTGCGATTCGGTCTCTCTACATGTTAGCCGAACATGTATCATCCCTTGGCCTCTGAGGCATTGAAAACGGCATTTTATGTAGACGATTTCTTGTATTCTTTCCCTAATATTTCTGAAGCACTCCTTGTGTGCGAAGATTTGACATCCCTGCTCCAGGAAGGTGGTTTTCCGCTTCATAAATGGTCTTCAAATTCTACTGAATTTATATCAAAATTTTCTCCAGAGGTCCCAGTTAATGAATTTGTTGCTATTACTACTGATGAAACGGCCGTAAAAGCATTGGGTGTTTTTTGGTCTCCCTCTTCTGATACCTTCTCTTATCAGGTACATTTGTCCGAATCTCCCCCTGTAACTAAGAGGCAAGTTCTGTCAGAAATTGCAAAAATCTTTGACCCTTTGGAATATATTGCTCCTATAGTTATTGTTGCGAAAATTTTCCTGCAAAAGCTTTGGTCATTAAAATCTGACTGGGATGAAAAACTCCCCTTCCCCCTTTTAGAAGAATGGTCAGAGTAACGCAGTAGTTAGCTGGATCTCTCCAAAGTTTCTATACCCCGCCTTTTAATTTCTAATCCCTTATGCCAGCAGTATGACCTGCATGTATTTTCTGATAGTTCAGAACGGGCTTATGGCTGCCATGCATGCATAGTAGGACGTTCCTCGGCTACTTTTCCTGGATTTTCTCATTTAGTGTGCGCAAAATCAAAAGATGCTCCACTCAAAACTGTATCGTTGCCTAGATTAGAATTATGTTCTGCTTTAATGGCTACAGAATTAGCTACTAAACTAAATGTCTGTTTAAAATTTAAATTTTCCCGCATATTTTTTGAGCGATTCTTCTATTGTGCTAGCTTGGTTTTCCAAGCCTTCTTCTCATTGGAATACCTTTGTGGCAAATCGCGTTTCTAAGATTCATGAAGTTTCCCATTCTGAAAAATGGAGACATGTTCCTAGCCGTGAAAACCCCGCGGACAAAATATCACGTGGTTGCACGCCTAAAAAATTGATTCCTTCGGACCTGTACTGGAATGGTCCTCCCTGGCTTAGTCGGGATTCATCTTGCTGGCCTCGCTTAGCTTATGAATTTGCAGAAGAAGTACCTGATGCCCGTGCTCATCCTGTCACGTCGTATCTTATTTCTACTTCCACTAGCCCTTTTCAGAGGTACTCTTCATTTGACAAATTGATTCGTGTAGTGTCATATATTCCGGTGGAAATATTTGGTAATTGATCAACCATTGAAGTCTCAACCCTTTCTCACCAGAGTAGAGTTATAATTTGCTACTCGCAAGATTTTGTTGCTTGTACAGCAGGAAGTATTTGCTCCTGAAAAGCAAGCTCTTATATGTGGTAAGGACTTACACAAGTCTAGCAGGCTTTCACCACTAACTCCTCTTCTAGACCAGGATGGTATAATACGGGTGGGCGGGAAATTAGCTATGTCTATATGTCTAGTTGTGAGGATGGGAAAAAATATCCCATCATTCTTCCTTCAAAGTATCCTATCACTACCCTTATAATGAAAAAGTTTCATTATCAACACCTTCATGCGGGCACTCGCACCTTGCTCTGTCTAATTCGTGAACTCAATTGGGTCATTAATGGCGTTCATGAGGTTTCCTCTGTTGTCAAAAAGTGTATACCTTGCTTTAAGGTTAAACCACGCCCCGCCACGCAGATTATTGGGTAATTTACATACATTTCGTTCAGAACCTAGTAGGCCCTTCGCTCTTACGGGGATTGATTACGATGGTCCATACTTATATCAGACCAATCCCTCTTCATCTAAGCGCAAAACCATAGGTAAACTTTAATCTTGTTATTCGTATGTATGGTGACGGGAGCTATCCACCTCGAGTTGGTTACAAATGCTTCTGTATCTTATTTTTTGGCCGCCTTTTCTAGATTTGCAGCTAGAAGGGGTGTTCCATCTGAAGTCTTTTCAGATAATGCAAAAATTTTTGTAAGTGCTTCTGATCTCTGGAAAAAAGTGTTAAGCTCCCCTTCTGCTAAAGAAAAAAATTCCAACTTTTCCTATTCTAAAGGGTTCAAATAGCATTTCACCCCGCCTTATGCTCCGCATCATGGGGGCCGATGGGAGTCCTGCATAAAACTCACTAAGAGACAGCTTAAGAAAACTCTTGGTCCTACCATACTTTCATATGAGGAATTTAACTCCTTAAATATTCAAGTCGAAGGTATCGTAAATACTAGACCTCTGACTCCTCTTTCTAGCGGTCCTAAGGATCTTTTACCTTACCACACAGTAATTTCTTGTTTGGCTGTTCTTTAGCTGCCACTCCTCCTTTGCTGGTTCGACGCCGTGATCCTGGCTTACCTTCTTTTTGGAGAAAAGTAGAATCTCTGCGCTGTTCTTTTTGGCGACGATGGAAACTAGAGTATCTCAGCTTGCAAAATAGGTGTGAGACGTGGCGGCTTCCTCAACCATATGTACAAGCGGGGGGCAATGGTTCTTCTTCGAGACCCATCTCCGCCTCTCGTGCGGAACCTAGGCAGAGTTATTCACTGCCACATTGGCCGTGGTAAACACGTCAGAGTTGTTGAAGTTTTAACTAATAAAGGTCTTTACACCAGACCTATTTCTGCCATCTCTGGTTTGCCTTTCGAGTCTTAGTTGACTCCTCGTCTGTTGTCTATGTTTGTTTTGACTGATTATTTTGCTTGTTTTCATTCCGAGTTCTCGGAGCATGATCACATTCGTGATATTTTCAATGTTTAGCTTGGCCCATTTGTCGGTCAAATTTGTTTCTTGTTACCGAGATTCTCGAATGATAATTATTTCTTGGGAAGTGTATTAATTGCTTAATCGATATGCATAATATTGTTATTAACCGCCCATTTATAAGATAATAAAGAAACTCACCCAGTGTTAAAGGTTACTGCACCATATCACTGCATCAACCACACTGAGCCCTGTCTGCTCCGTGCTTGCCGTCACCTCGTGCTCGTGACGTCACTTTCCTTGGACAGCCAATAACAGCGGAGTTGTGGTCACCTGTCGGTTCAGCGGGATTCTGCCCTATATAACCTCGAGTCATCTTCTTGGTGATGTCCACTCTGCGTCCAGTCCATTCTGCGTCCAGGCCATTCTGCGTCCACGACCGTACGGGCCACGCTGGGGCTATAATACTTCGAGTCTCCTTCGAAGGGCAGATTTCTCTTCTCATGGCCGCTCCAAGTCTACTCATCGGCCAAGATGTCTAGGCCACCGCTCTGCAGATATTCGGAGGCCACTACTATTCAACTTTTTCGACAAGTCTCCGCAAGAGATATCTTACATGCCATCAAGTGCAATTAGCAAAACTAACCTCAGAAATACTTCGCTGCAGATAAGAATTTAAGAAAAGTATGTCAACAAAGGCTACTACGCAACTCTGTCACTCACTACATACCGTGTGTGTAAACAAACTCCAGCTGTCTAAAGTTCACGGCAAAGGTGATTTCAACTTCCTAAGTGTGTTGAGTGGGTTACCTATGGAGGCTGCTCCTTGGAAATGCACTCCTTTTTATGAGAAAGGATCATCTATGGACATACTTTCAACAAGCGATGAGTGAGTTTTGCAAATCTGAAACTACTGTACGGATCATTTTCAAATTTTAACCACAGATAGATAGGCCTATAGTTAGGGCACATTCTAAAGTTTGACTTGATTGCTCAAATGGTTTTGGAAATAATAATAATATTTTCAAAAACATAGGGTCATAAAAAAAGTTCCTTGCAATGGAGTTTTCACTTATTTTCCTCCATACTTAGTAAACAGTTGCTAAATACATACACAATTAGAAATTGCTCTGGAATTTGATGTGCCTTTGATATGAGAGTCAGGAGATAAAAGTCAAAGTGATAAAAGTTCAGTTAAACCCAAAAAATAGAAATTTTAAATATTTGAAAACCCAAATAATGCAGTTATTTTTTACTGACATAAAATTCCAGGGCAAATTATAATTTGCACACACATTTAAATATGCAAACCAACTTTGAACCAAATATCTTGAAAACTGCAATACAAGGAACATTTTGTATCATAATACATGTAAGAAAAATCACTTCATGAGAAAAGTGCAAATAATGTTGAATGGTTAGTTACTTATATCAGAACTACCCTGTACCATACGTACAATCCTCAAATCTCTTCTTTTCTCTTATTTCTATTACTACAGAGTTTGATTTACATTCACCACACAATAAACATTGAATCAGCTCTTTCCAAACACTGTTTTGTACAATAATGTACTGAGACTGATGCAGCTAATGTCAACAAAGATCATAGTGCAGCGGTAGGAAGTAACTATGGTAATCAAATGAGCAAGTCATTTATTTACTTATTTCTTCTTTTTACTTCATTACTGATAATAAAGATGAATTGTACGGCATGAAGTAAAATAAAACTGGAAATTAGAAGGAAATTATTTCAATATATTGTTTTATCCCTCTGTTGGGGGAGGGTTAAACAGAGTAGTGTAGATGTGTTAATTTTAAGGGCTGTAACCGAATGAGGGCAGTTTCCCGTGATTGGGGAAGACTACCAGTGTAGTGTGTTGGTGTGAGTACTTAATCTATAGGGGGCGTCTCTGCAGGATGCGTTTACCTGCTAGGGGATGAATGTCTAAGTGTGGGCTGCTAATCTAGCCTGCCAATTAAGTAGAGTGAGCAATTCAGCGAGCGTGCGGAGTCGGTGACTTGACACTCTGCAGTCGGGCCGCTTGCTCGAGTACAATAGAATTCCTGACGACGCAGTTCCTGGTCTCCACGGTCAGGGGCAATTATGACTATAGTCAGGTTTGGTGTAAGGATGTGAAATGGAGTGTAATTAGTAATAAACGTGTGTGTTTACTGACAAAGTGTTTATTGACCAGTAGCTATGATGTGATGTCTCTTTTGAGTGTTAGACAGATATAAAATAAAGTACAAAATGTAAAGTGCACAAATGTTCAGGGTAGGTGTTTACAAAGTTAAGGAACCTGAGCACACGGCTAGATCTCACCTGGTGAAGAGCTGGAACGGACCTCGTAGGGGCAGGGCCGCTGGCCAAGAACAGACAATGGGGCTCTTCCGGGCTTAGCCTTTAAGGCCTCCCCCCACTGCCTGGTCAGCGTTTCCTCATTGCTGTTGCTCCAGTTACTGTGTTTGTGTTTGTATTACGTAAGCGTGGCTGTCAGCAGTATGCCGGGCCTGCTTGTGTTTGAAGAAGTGCATGAGGCTTATGGTATGCCTATGAGGGTGGTTTTGATGAAAGATGGAGGGGTGGGTCTTAGGGGGTACTGCCCCCGGACTGTACAAGACCCCCTCGTCGTTTGTTCGCGTCCTCGCGAACGGGAAATAGAGTGGGCGTGTCGTTGTATTGATTCTTCTTCATCTTCTTCTTGTCCCTCGTATTCTCCTTCTTCGGTGTCGTGTGGATGTGTCGATGTCGTGTTGTTCTGGTGGTGATGTGAGTTTAGCGTGTGCTCAGAGGGGGTGGGTTTTGGGTATATACATAGTTCATTATTTACATAAAATTAATCATTATAAAAATTGACATTGGAAATAAAAATACATAAAAATACATAGTTTACAATACATGGTTTGGGAAATTATTCATTTATGGTTTTGCAGAAGGGAAAAAACATCTGTGGTTGCTGTGATGCTGCTTTGCAGCCGGATGAAAAGAATGCCTTCTGCGTGAGGTGTAAAATGTAACAATGAAAATAAAGAGATAGTGTAGAGAGAAAGAAGAAATAAATGTCTTAAGGGTGGGTCTTAGGGGGTACTGCCCCCGGGCTGTACAATATTTGGACAGAACTTATTTCATTCTTGTGTATAAAGTTATAACTTGACTACCATAGTAAACTATGATAATTTTCTGTTCCTAGATGTCATAAGACACTTCCCTGACCATTTCCGCAAGTGGATTTTGCGGTAACTTGTCAGCAATTACATGAAAAAAAGGTCCGAAGTGTTTCAGTCCATTTGACAGGTGAGTGTGTCGCACTGAGGTATTTAATAATGGCGCGCAACAATCTTTGAATCACCGCCAGGGCTTTAAAAATGGCACCATGGGAAAAATTTCATCATTCCTTATTTCACAAAAGGTTTGGGCCTCAAATTTGGGCAAAATCCAAAATTCGGTATTTTTGCCGAATTTCATGAAATCTCACTCATCAGTCCCCTTATGAGGAAGGATCTTCTACGACATACTTTCAACAAATCTACACCAAAGATAAGTTTAAGTGGTTTATTATTAATTTTTAAGACAATTTAATTATAACTTTAAAATCTAAAGTGTATAAAGCTAAATTTTACAAAGAACTCTTTTTAACAACAATTTAGAGTGTTTCTGGTGGTTATTATAATAATAATAAATAGCCTTACAAATCCCATAAGGGCTATGGCCTCCTGCAATTTTCAGGGAATTGCTCAGTTTTAACTCATCAGGTGAGCAAGTCCTGAGGAGCATTCGGGGTCTGTTATATAGAAACATATTCGTTCATCGAGTCTGGTGATATCGTTCCTTGAGCTCTTTTCGCCGTGCAAATGACTTACCACAAGTGCTACAAGTGTATTCCTTCACTCCAGTATGAGCAACGCTGTGCTTCTTAAGGTCAGGCTCTGTGAGAAGCCTTTATTGTACACCGGACATATGTACCGTTTTTGCTGCATGTGCACCGAACGGTGTCTTTCTAAATTGATGCATTGTATTATTGGTCACTGCATGTGAATTTCCCTATTAATGAATATCATTTATTGTTGTTATTTATTCATATTTTTTATTGCACTATGTTTTTGATTGCTTAAGAAATACATTTCTCTATCGTTATACAGCATTATGTTCAAGTGTGAAATCCATTCAGCCCTAATATTAAGATCTCATTCAGTATAATGCTTCCTCACACAATGCTATTAAATCCAAGCTAATGCTTGATGCTCTTCTTCCTCTATGAGTTGGAGTTCTTAGGGCAAACTCCACCAATACCCACATACAGACTTTCACTGTTATATATAAGATTTACCATAGACAATAATTCAAGTGGAACCAGACGCTTGGTTCTGTTATGAATGTTCTCCTACACAGCATAGTCGATTGTCATTCTCTTATGAAATATAGACCGCCATGTGGTGCAGTGGATAGCAACGTTGGTAGGCACCCCAAAGGTCTCAGGTTTGATTTACGGCTCTGACAAAAAATTTAAAAGTGTTTGTATGGTCTGGTATGTGGTATCCTGGCCTTGTGATGCAAAATGGGCACTTGCCGGATGCTATGGCAGGGGAGAGGATTGGAAAGGGTCTGGCCACCCTACCGTATGTAAACACCGGCTCTGGATACCTGAATAGTGATCCTTTAGCACAGACAGGGACTCAATTCGGGTCACCTACATCCCTTGTGGATATGACACTCCTCTTGAATGCAATAGTACATATTCACACAAATTCAAAATAGTTTTCTATGATTATTATGTACTTTATGCTCCATCAATAGAACGAGAAATTGTAGTGGAATACAAAATTAACTGTGCTTATGAACCAACAACAGAAAATCCACATTCCACTCACTAACTAACCCCGTGGCACTACAGCCCATGAAGGGCCTAGGCCTACCAAGCAACCGCTGCCCAGCCATTGGGGTGACACGTGGTCAACGCATCAGGTCTCCTCGGCCGCAATCATGGTTTACGTAAGCGAGGCGCCGGCTCAATGTCAGACAGCTACTGAATTGTCCTCACGAGGCTGAGTGCACCCCGTTCCAGCCCTCACGTCAGTTTCTAAAATCCCTGACGGGGCCGGGAATCGAACCAGGAGCCTCCGGGTGAGAGGCAGGCGCGCTACCCCTACACCACGGGGCCGACACATTCCATTCACTCACAACCTCAAAATCAATAAAAGCTTTACACCCTTTAGTGTCATCGATGACACGCGTTTTCTACTATATCCAGGTGCAAATTACGGTCTTTATTTTGCAATATTTTCTCATTCTTCATCATTTTTTGCCTATGGCAATTCACCATTTCGGCCTAGTAGGTCAGATGTACTACAGGTATATATTTTTTGAAGTTTGATCTTTAAATAGATTTACTGACAAAAATTGTTTGATATCTTGGTTTGTAAACAAGGTTTCTATGTTCCTTTTTACACATGTGGTGCATAACGGTGGAAGTGGTCTAGGGGAAGATGACCTCACTGTTACGCCCCTTAAAACAACAATTATCATCTTCCAAGCCAGATCTGATGGTAAATAATAAAATTCAAACTAACCACGTGGATAATGGGATCCGTATCCTGTTTCTCTTTATCAGTGTGCCTACACTTATAAATTATTTCTTTTTGTAGCTTATTTTTACAATCTTTTACTCTTTCGTACAAAATACACAGTATATAATACACAAAAAACGACGCAAGGAAGGAATTGTCCGATAGCGATAAAAATCGGTGGATGTGAGGAACAGACATAGAACAAGTAGTTCCGTGAAGAACTATACAGCCTATTTTCATATATCCTACTTATATTAACTGCCACTATCAACATACAAAATTTCAGTTCGATTGCAGTAATAGATTCGTAGACATTGAGTACCGACTAAATATTTCGGATGGTCGCCATGTTGGATTTTATATATGCAGGTCCTATAGTTATGCAATGTTACATGAAGATTATTGTGTACGTCTAGCATTCAAACTTCACTCGCATGATTATGACACAAGAAGTAACAAGGAGATTTTAAAATTTCGCACAGCTGCCATTTTGTGGTTTTGGAAATAATTGAAATAAATTAGATGCCAGTGGATTATCATTCGTATAAGGATTTACTGTACCAAGTTTCACTGCACTAGGATGGTTAAGTTGCGAGAAATGTCCATGTGAATGTTTATACTACGCGTCGCCGCCATGTTGGATTTGTGATCACCAGGTTATTTAAAGTCCTATAGGTCAAGTTATGTTCATATCCCCTATGAACATTAAAAATTCAGTTTGATTGCTATAATAGATTCGTGGATATTCAGAGTAGTCTGAATATTTCGGATGGTCGCCATGTTGGATTGTTAAATGTATAGGCCATAGAGTCATGTACCATTAAAGGAAAATTATTGCGTAGGTTCATTATTCAAACTTTCACCTCGATCGCTTGATTACGACACAAGAAATAAAAACTTAATTTTTAAATTCGCACAGCCGCCATCTTGAGGTTATGTAAACAACTGAACTAAATTAGATACCAGTGCATTACAATATGTATAAACATTTCTTGTACCAGATTTCATTGCGTTTGGAACATTAAATCGCGAGAAAGGTCTATTTAAACTTTTCAAATTCGCTTGGCCACCATGTCTGTTTTGTAGTTAACCGCTTTTGAAAGTGATATAATGAACTTTCAGTAGTGCCCTTTATCTCCGTACAAAATTTCAGGGTGATACAGCTAATAGTTTCAGAGATATAGAATGCCGGTGAAATATTTCGCTCATGCGCCATCTTGTGGTTATGTAAACAATTGAACCAAGTTAGATGTCGGTGCATTGCAATGTGTATAAACATATACTGTACCAAGTTTTATTGTGTTTGGTTGGTTAAATCGCGAGAAACGTCTATTTAAAAGTCGCAAATTCGCGTGGCCGCCATGTTGTTTTTGTAGTTACCAGGTTTTCAAAAGTCACATAGGTGAACTTCAAGTAGTCCCCTTTATCACCGGAATAAATTCCAGGGTGATATCGGTAATAGTTTCGGAGAAATTGAATGCTGGTAAAATATTTCGCACAGCCGCCATGTTGGATTGGTGAGACTTAACAAAATTTGAAGGGCACGATCGAGGTCGCCCAAAATAGTGCTATGAACTTACCAAGTTTCATTGAAATTGCTCCAGCCGTTTAGAATTTATTAGGACACACACACACACCTCTCTCTCTCACACACACACACACACGCACACACACACGGACAAAGGTGATCTCATAAGCCTATTTTTTTTTTTCAAAATTGAAAATAGGCTAAAAATCACAGTCAGTCTGAAAAACTAGACGTTGTATCATTTCAAATGACGCATGCTACAAATGCTACACATGTTAGAAAGGCTCAGGAGGGCTCTTTCAACAGACTGCATTACCCATTAACTTAGGCTTCCCGCGCGGGCACTTCTTTACGGGTCACGGGAAGAAATGTGATTCTTGTACTTGTATTAGAGATGTGTTTGGTAGAATAAAGCGTAAATTGTGTACTCTTTGATAGCGGTTTTGTGGCCCATCATCCCAGGCAAGCCGGCGGAAACCTTTACCTCCCTGTCAGAAATATCATTTGGCCGTAAATTTGAATTAGTGTAAAGATGTAGTATGAGTGTCCAGATTTAGACAATAGCCTACTCCATGAAGGGGTCATGACTATGCCATATATGTTTGTTTAATGAATAGTGTATCTGAAATAAGGGAAGAATACTGATTTACAGATTTGTGGAGTGAGTTTCTGATTTTTAAAAGGTAGCTCGACGCCAGGCCTCATTCAACAGACTCCAATAATCATTAGCGTCTGGTTCTCGCTCCCAGCGTGAGCATGACGTCACGTTCCCGCGCAGCTGCATGACGTCACTTCCCGCGCGGCTGCATGACGTCACGTCCGTCACCGTGTCCGTGTCCGTGTCCGTAATACATAACGATGGACCCCAACCATAACGACGAAGTCGACAAGATCATTTGAAATGATAAAAACAAACGATCAAAAGTGCAGAACAACAATAGAATGATTTATTGCAGAGTTAGAGCGTTACAAAGTGAGGACGTCAATAAGGTGTTGGTCCACCCCTGGCCTGGATACAAGCTGTCACTCGAAGTGGCATGGACTGATAAAGTTCCCAGATGGTGTCCTGCGGAATTTCGTGCCAAATTGTCTCCAACTGTTGGGCTAAATCGGCAACATTCCGGTATGTTTGCAATCGCCTTCCCATGACGTCCCAAATATGCTCTATGGGAGAGAGACCAGTTGACCGAGCTCACCAAGGAAGTATAGGGCAAGCTTGAAGACAGTCCATAGCAACACGTGCCGTGTGTGGCCGGGCATTATCCTGTTGGAAAGTAAGGCCTGGATGTCTCTGAAGGAACGATAACACAACCGGCCTTAGAATGTCATCAACTTACCGCTGTGCTGTCAGTGTGCCAGGAATGACTACCAGAGGGGTCCGGCTATCAAAGGAGATGGCACCCCATACCATCAACCCCTGTTGTGGGGCTGTGTGGCCTGCGATAGTCAAGGCAGGATACCCACGCTGGCCCGGACGTCTCCAAACAAGTTTGCGGTTGTCGTCAGGGCACCGTTGGAAATGGGACTTTTCACTAAAGACTATACGTCTCCAGTCAGTGCAGTTCAACGTTGCTCGAGCGTGGCACCACTGTAATCTGACTGGACGGTGAACAGGCTTGAGTGGTAAGCGGCGGAACGGGTGGCGCGAGCGCAAATTCCTGTCGCTCAGGCGTCTGTTGATGGTCATGGTGGACACATCTGTGCGGATTGTTGATAACGACGACTCCGGTGCTGTGACATCTGCTCTGACAATCGCTCTGTCTGCCCGTGCTGTTGTGGCCCTCGGTCGACCACTGCCGTCCTGACGCTGATGCGTGTCGTTGCTGACTCACGCTTACCAGCATAGTCTGATCACCGCATCACTTCGACCGAAACGTACAGCGACTGCTCGATTCAACCAACCAGTTTCTTTCAATCCGATCGCACGACCTCTTTCAAACTCTGATATCTGTTCGTAATGAGCACGAATCCTTCGGCGTGGCATTCTTACTGCCGACGTTAAGATATCGCAGTCAAATGCAACAGCTGCTTTGAGCATATACGCTTCAGAATCGCGCCTTATATACACCTGATGCATACGCAGTTCGGATACGCGGGAGTTCCCGCTATTCATTCATTGGACACGAAGCTTTTATCAGTTGCATGTTCGATCCGAATGTCTTTGCATACGTAATTTCCTTACAATCGGACAACGCCTTCCCACTGCGTCGTTTTTTTTTTTGGGGGGGGGGTTATACAGTGTATTTCGCACGATGTATCCCTCTAGATGATACACTAAACTTTCTTTGCCTAAACTCTGCTCACTGATATCAGGTAAACTGTTTTCCCAGGCGGCTTCGGTGGCGTAGTTGGTAGCATGCTGAGATTCTATGCCCAAGATCACGGGTTCAAACCCGGCCGAAGAGCGTTAAAAATCCCTCAGTATGCCTTCCTTCGGTGGGGAAGTAAAGTCGGCGTTCCCATGTCATAGATTTATGGCATGAAAAAGAAGCTTCCACTAACTACACTTGTGGAAGCTAAAATTTGTAAGTTAGTTTCATAACGCTATATTAGTTTCAACGTTCGCCGCCAGGTGCTGACTGCGATGGCACTCAGTAGCCACGTCCACAGCTAGGTGTCACGGACGGTAGCATTTGGTAGCTAAAGTAGGAACTACTCGAAAAAAGTAATCGTCTGCAGTCTTTCTACCTGAATCACAGATATCACACTCTAATACGGCCATCAAAATTAACACCAGTTATCTGACAAATTCTACACGCACACGGGGTTGGATGACCGCGTTGACGCAGCCCCTAAACTAAGGAACCAAACAACCAACCTGTTTTCCCATTCCGGTAATTGATCGTATCTTCAGCTCGCGTGTCCAGTGCAGGATTGTTGTTCCGAGTTGACCTTGCAATAATACGCATAAGATGAACAAACGACGTTAAGGGTGATTCAGCTCGGTACTGACAGTCTCCGCCAGATGATAGAACAAGTTTGGATGGTATGTAAGTGGACTGTAACATATGTAAATGTAGAAAGTCAATAGTTGACGGATGATCGTCACAACTTAACGAACGGAGGATACCAAAATGACGTTCTAGGGGATCTTGATACATTTTCCTGTCAAAACGTAGCTGTACTTGTATTCCCACGAATGTTTACACATTTCTTAAGTGCTTTCGACGGTAACTCGCGAAGACTCCAGTGTTCTCTGAGAGGCGAATGTATTTTGATTATTTCGGAGGATATTCTGCCACTTTATTAAAGTTTTATGAGCCTGCGATCCTTTACACAGTGCTTGAATAGGGATGAATGAGTTTAACGTGTCAATCAGTTAGTTTAAATCACGTGTGAATTTTCCGTTGATTCGCTGTCTTGTAAAACCTCTGAATTAATACCCCGATAGAATTTTGTACCATTAGCGACAGATTTGCCTAATAGTTGAAAATCCAGCCTTACATTCATTCGTTAAAACGAGTTAGGATCCAAATAAGCAGAGGTGAGTTTATAGCAAAATTCGGGAGATGTGTCACATTTATAAACCTTCCTGTAAAATGAATAATTGACAATATCACCATTGTAATTAAATTTGTCTTTGTCATGGAAATTATTTCTTACACACTTCAATATATGTGGCGCGTCTGAAAATGCCCACAGTTTTCTCCTAGAGTCAGCTGGATTGGAAATACAACACCTGAGATTTTATGTTGCCGGATATTCCTAAACATTTCCATAACTTTTTATTCGATTGGCTACCATCTGACGTGAAACCAATGATACCAATGCATTATGACCTGAATGAGAATTTTTGCAATTAAGTCACCAGGGGTGGCGTTCCAGCTGGCATATATTGCTATGGGTTGAATCCAGTTGTACAGAAATGGAACAAACATGAAAACTAGAGCATGATTTGACAACTGATTCTTGCTTTCCTGAGTAGTAAATTTTCTCAAATCAACAAAGCCGTTCACTTGTAACGAATCCGAGTTGAAACAAATTTCCTCTCTAAGCTTTACCTCGTCAAATATCAGCATTCCTACGCGTTCATGCTCCTTCTTTCCATTCAAAAATTGTGCAATGGCAGCAGTAGCATGCTCATTTATGCCATACAAACATTTGAGGCCCTTCACCAATTTTCTTAAGTTGGCTTCAGATGGCAAAGGCAGCAAGTCATGATTTAAGTAGTGCCTATAACCCTTGGCAGACTTAATTTTCAAAAGAAGAGAATCCAAGAAAAAATTATTGTATCTCATTCCTTTCGTAATTTTTAATTGACTTGTTTTTAACATTGTGTCAACTATAATTATCTGCTTTTTGCTAAGTGAGGGGAATTGTTTTGACTGTGTGGAATTTCCCTTTGGGTTCAAATCTGAAATGTGTTTTCTTTTTCAAGTACATGTATTTTAGCTTTAGCGACATTGAGTTTATTCTGTGTTCTAATTAAATCACGTTTCTGATTCTTCAGTATCATCAGTAACAAAGCAATTGTTTTCCTAGCATTTGCGGATTCAGAGCAATCTCCAACTGCTAAGCATGCAGGCCGATCACTGACATGTGAGTTCTGATTAGGATTTATACAGGGTGCCAGGGAATGTTCTCCGCAGTGCCTGCATGCTTCTGCGAGAGATAGCGTCACCAGTTACGTTGGCAGCCGGCCATCGCTTGTATCGAAATAAACAAACAGTTAACTTTGTACTCCCCATACACTGTTGCACTCTACCAATACTCTAACTATACACACTGACAGCCCACAGCCACACATGTGGCCTTCACCCTATCAAGGACACTGTGCTGCCAACTAAACTGATGACGCTACCTCTCGCAGCTGCACATAGTCACTGCGGAGAACATTTACTGACGCCCTGTATTAGAGAGAGTTGTTGTCGTGGATTGCGTCTTTACGGGAGAGTCACATTTCTTAACTGTCTTAGAGAGATTAGGAAATATATGGGGAAATGCTTCTGGTTGTAGTTTCCACCGTTGTCTTGGTATCTCTACTCTTTCACCATTCACCTTTAACGAGTCTACATGTATAAAGAAGTTGTCGCAAAAATGGATATCACACACGAAACAGTCATGAGTCAGTTTCCCTTTCTTCCTTGGGACAGCCTTCTCCCATTTCAGGAAAATATTGGAATTTTTAAGGGGCCTAAAGTGATGCCTACCTGAAGACGGTCGATATCCAGATCTACAGCCAGGTACGAAACACGTGGGCATATTGCGTGCGGTGAAACACGCTGCCTCAAGGCACAATTAATAGCTAAGTGCAATATACAATAGGTATGTAGCAATGTAGACGGTAAGACATAACACAACTCGCACTGCTCACTCATGAACACTTCAATGTAAACTGCCGAACAGTGGCAATAAAAATTCCGATAACCTGACACAAATGTAACGCGCTCTAATGACAAGTCTCCTCTGTTTCCGTCTCAACCGATGGTGATGCTACTGGAGGAAAGAGCAGCACTCTTTAAAATTAGCTTATAGGTGAAAGGAGAAGAGCGCACACTTCCTCTACCATACGCTATGATATAATTGAGATCTAACATTGGATTTCTTGGTTCAAAAGAAATAGTTGTTGCTATGATGCAGTGAGTGAAGACCTAATTGAATCTAGGAGGCCAAGTGATAATGCTTTAAACAGTCGCTACTGTTAATGTCGTTGATTGATTATGTTAGCTAGAATGCCGAATAGAACATTAACGCCGTGAAAGATGTCATTATCGTTTATATCCGGGTTCAGATTTCCGGGGTTTCCATGAAATCCATAAAAGAGCCTTTGTTTGAACTGTGTATTAATGTCATTGTTAAGTAGTTGGGTTTGCTTTTGCTGTTTGTTTGGTGGTTTAATGATATTTGTCCTCTTTAATAGAATAACCTTTGTTGCTAGCTTATATTGCCTTGTATCGTATTGCCAAGTCCATGGTTGTGTGACAATTGACTACCGACAGCGCAGCGTTATGAATTCTCTAAAAGCAAGGAGCTTACAAAAGTAGTACAAGCATAGAGAGCACTAATACCAGCACATTAGCAGCTGTCGAAAAGTAAGACCAAAACAGATTGATTGTTCCAATAATCTCCCTAACATTTCTGGCTGTTCTAGAAAGATGCGCTTTCCAAATCAAAACCATGTACAGTAAGTATGTTAAGTACGCAAACAATAACATTTAACGTAACTTTCAAAACCTACATCTAATGAGAACATAATAGCCTAATATAAACTCTAACCAGGTTGAGAATTATTCCTTGAAGTTCTCCATCGGAAGGGGGCCAAGCTTCTTGACACTTCCCGCAAAGTTCCCTCCCGCTGTTTTCACGGTGACATTTCGAATCTCGCCAAATGTTCCCGGATGAATTTTGAATTACTCGACCTCGTGACCACTTTAAAGGCAGTAACCCTTCTTCATTGAGCAGAATTAGTGTGTTCAACTTGATGCGCTGATTAGAGGCACACAATTAATTTATTTTATTAATTTCTCGGCAATTCTTGTAAATATTCTTGTTGCCATCTTTACCAACTCAACTGTGGAAGTTCCTTTAAATGTTGCCAACGAGACAGTCGATTGTCTGATTGTTAATATTATTGGTCTGTACTGGTTGGACCAGTAAGGCTCCAATAAGAAAAAGAGCGGGAGAGAGAATCTCCAGGTCGTTTGGGTCTCTTGTGAGTGGTGTCAGTGGCCGGGAATTCAGGGCTGCCTCAATATCACATAGCAGAGTATGTACTCTTCCTTGAGATTATGTGTATAAATGTCTCTTTGCTATTTTAACGGCCGCTTCTCAGAATCCTACAAAATGTGGGGATCGAGGAGGAATAAATTGCCATGCTATTTGCTTTTATCCCAAGGGGGGAAGGTGTTTTGTGATCTTTTTTTGTCAGAAGTGAGTGAAAAGCCTTCAGCGCAATTGCAGCACCGACAAAGGATCTTCCATTATCTGAGATCATTTGATGACAAATCCCTCGACGAGCAGTGAACCGTTACATTGTTGCTAATATGCTTCAGTTGTGAATTCTGAGACAAGCTCCGGGTGAACGGCCTTTGTACTAAAGCAAGTGAACATGGCTATGTATGCTTTAAAATGTGTAATCTGCCTCTTCGTCGACTTTCTCGAAGTTGGAAAGGGCCCGCGTAGTCCACACCAGAAACGGTGAAGGGCCTGGTGACCTTCGAAACCCTCTCATCGTGTAAATCCCTCATTTGCACTTCTGGAACTGTTGGATTGAATTTAAAAAAACACTGGGCGCATTTTCGAACGATCCTTTGTGCTTCTCTTCGACCAATTATCGGCCAATATTTTTGGCAAGCTATGGTATTATATACAAATCTATGACAATAAGCAATGACTCGACGTAACGTCGAAAATGACGACAATCTGTGCAATATTTGGGAAGTACTTGCGATGGTCAACATACCCTTTGAGCTCTGGCAGACTGATGTGAGGATGCAATGTAGAAGGACGTTGTGAATTTTCCTTCACAAACCACTGAGGTCAAAACCACCAGAAATGATGGTTAACTATATGTATGGTTGAAATCCATCGCGATATGAGGTCAGCAGGGTATTCCTGAGAGGATACGAATCTCACAGTTGGGCGCCGATGTAACTGAGTTGGGGTTGCTTTTGCTGTTTGTTTAGTGTAATGATATTTGTCCTCTTTAAAACATGTCTTTTAGTGCTTGTTTATATTGCCAATTTCATGATTGTGTGACATATGTTTCCCGACAGCGCAGTGTAATGAATCCTCTAAAACCAAGAAACTTATAAAAGAAGTCGAAATATAGAGGACCCTAATAGCAGCTGTCAAAATGTAAGACCAAAACTGCTTGATTGTTCCAATAATCTCCCGAACATTCATGTCACGCTGAATGCTCGTAAATTTAGGTGTTGCGTCTTCCATATGATTGGCCATAGTTGAATGTTTCTTGCAATTTATGGCATTTATGTGTTCTATGCATCTTTCAAATAGGGGCCAAAAATCTAATTGAGTCTAGTAGGCCAAGAGTTAATGCTTATCCTTCTCCGTCTCTCCCGGGCTTCGGACAAGCATGATGCACCAAGAAGGATGCGCCACATCGCATTCTTGGTAATGTCGGACCATCGACTGAGAACTAGTCTACGGCCTCTCTCTTCTGGGATAATTTCAAGCATAATCAGTTTCTCTAAACTTTCCTTACCAAGACACACTATGTGTCCAAAGAATCTGGTAACTCTTTGTTTACATGTTGATCATAACATACATATCACGTGGATCTCATTGGTGCGAAATGACATCGAACATCATTCAAAAGCTCCAAATTTCAAAAGTATCAGATTTTTCCGATCTAGACCATGGGGTGTCTCAGTTCCAAAGGGAATTACCGAACAGTGCACTATCCTTATCTTTAACAATAGCGAGATGGAGCAATAATATTAATGACCCTCGATGACAGTACACAACCTTGACGGACACCTTTCTGATCTTGAGATGTTGAGACCGTTTTCCACTTATTCGAACTATTGTTACAAATATTTCGTATTAGCAAAACCACATGTGCAGGAAGTCTCATTTCCTACAGTACTTTCTTCATGTTCTCCCATTGAACACAGTCAAACGCTTTGTTTTAATCTAAAAAGCAGATAATGACAGGAAGTTGAAATTCACTGCATTTCCAATCAGCTGGCGGATGATTATCAGTTGACCACGGACAAATCTAGCTTGTTGAGGGGGCAGAATGGCAAGCGAAGCTTGGAGACTTTCTCTCAATCACTATGATCTTACTTCCATTTGATATGAGAACCAAGGTCCTGTAATTATAACATTTCATTGCATAGCCCCTTTTGCGCAAAGGAAGAACAATCGATGCAGTCCAATAAGCTGGCCATATTACACTTCTCCAGATGTTGTTACAAACATCCTTGATGATCGACACACCTATGTCGCCAGAATCTTTCAGAAGTTCAGTTGTTGTGTCATCTGGTCCAGATGACTGATGCAACCTTAGCGATGTAATTGCACTTTCGATCTCTAGAGGTTGGGTGTCTGGTTCCATTTCAAATTTGAGCCACAGGAATGCGCTTACATGTACTGTTTCTTCTTTCTACGGAACTTCACTGTATTTCTTCCATTTAATACATTATTGAAGTCATGAATTTTACCACCATTAACATCTTCAATTGACCACGCTCCGGGTATGAATTTGTTTGTGAGCAGTCTTACTGTACGGTAAACAGCACGAAGGCAGTGCGCGTCGATTAATGCACATATATCAGTTAGGTATTTATGTTTCTCAACGGCAATTCTGCTGAATTCACGTCACAAATCAGAATACCTCTGCTCATCATGAGCCAGATCCCTTAATATGTTTCCGCTGTTGTATTGGCTGCCATGAGAGACCACTGACAAATCAATGCTATTGTTATATTGTTCAAGAGTGCTTCCCACGAGAACTCTTCATCAGTAGCAAGATCTTATCCAACACAGAGTTTCTAAATACTTTCATGTAGTGGGGAAACATAACGCCTTTTTAATTGCACACGTTAATTGTCAAGAATTTAAGTAACCAAATTAAAATAATTTGCGAGAAAATGAAATAATATTTGACGAAAGCAACTTACACTTTTCGAAAATAAGAACTCCGACGAGTATTAGATCATAATTCATGAATGTGAGTTCAGCGCACATTGTAGTGAACAGATACGAACAAATATCAGGCTAGTGAAGGAATTAATATTTTCTAGACCATCTGTGAAAGTAAGATGGCCAATCACAGTGATGCAATAAATAATTAAACAGACATTTAGCAATTCAGAAATACATAATTTATATCAACACAGCTCGAATAATTACGCACTTTAATTTATTTTGAAGACGGATTACTAAGATGTATTGAATATAAACTGCACAATGGAACTATATATTTTGGGTATTTTCAACACAGGATCCAAGTCTCCAAACACCTTTCTACTATCGTCAAATCTTTTTCAGTACACCTTGGACATTTCGAAGCAGAGCACACGACCTATGATAGTTCCTCATTCTGACGGTGGCGTTGGCCATCCACGAATCTCTTCATTGGCCCTTAGCGGCGAAGATCAGGGAACTACGAGGCCAGGGGCTACTGCGAAAATTACTCGGTTAATCCCCTGCGTCGTTTAGCTCGGTTTTGGGGAGGTTCCTTTATGTACAAGGAATGACAGAGCCATGGGGAGGTTCCTTTATGTACAAGGAATGACAGAGCCAATTACAATGACCCTACAGGTTTAGCCTGCTTTGTCGGAAATGGAGAGAAATAATCGATCAACCACAGGTTATTTGCTATTTTGACTGAATTTGCACCGTGCATGCGTTGAACGCTCTGTCAAGACCAATTCAGTAGCCAACTCTTTCAGGAGCTAGTGCTTGATCGAACAGCAAAGCATTCTGTATTCTTTGGATTTTAAGCTGCTTGCTCTGAGTTCCTTAATTGTTCCAAACACAGCGGTATAGATGGAACAGAAATATTATGTCTTCATTCAGTCTTTCTCCCAGCTTGAAACATACCCTGGGGGCCGTAATTTTTGCCTATTTTCATTTTATGAAAAAAAAAAAAAAAATACAGTCAGTCATTTCAAATGACGCATGCTACAAATGCTACACATGTTTGAAAGGCAGGAGGGCTCAGGACTCTTTCAACAGACTCCATTACCCATTATCTTAGGCTTCCCACGCGGGGAACGGAGAGCGGGAGGTGCACTCTGCTGCATGACGTCACGCGCTCTCCGTCTCCGTATCGCATAACGCCATAGCCCAGGAGTAAACTCAGACTCGGTGCATATGCATTGAAGAACATGATGACGTTATATGCTCTCCGTATCCGTATCGCATAACGCCATAGCCCAGGAGTAAACTCAGACTCAGTGCATATGCACTGAACAACATGATGACGTCATACGCTCAAGTCCAACCTTAGTACATTTCTTCTCCGTAACCGTAACGCATAACGGTAGACCAAAGCATAACGGTGAAGTCGACAAGATCATTTGGAATGATAAAGTAGGCTTATGAGATCACCTTTTGTCCGTGAGTCTGTGTGTGTGTGTGATTCGTGTGTGAGTGTGTGTGTCCCACCTAATAACTTCTAAACGGCTTGACCGATTTCAATAAAACTCGGTAATATCATAGCACTATTCTGGCCGACCCCGACTTTCAAATTTTCTTGTTTCGCACAAATCTAGCATGGCGACTGTGCGAAATATTTAGCCAGCATTCAGTATCTCCAAAACTGTTACAGATATCACCCTGAAAATGTGTACGGTGATATACGGCACTACTACAAGTTCACCTATGAGACTTTCAAAAACCTGGTAACAACAAAACCAACATGGCGGCCAAGCGAAGTTGAGACTTTTAAATAGACTTTTATCGAGATTTAACCATCCAAACATAATGAAACTTGGTACAGCAAATGTTTATACATATTGTAATGTACTGGCGTCTAATTTAGTTCAATTGTTTACATAACCTCAAAATGGCGGCTGTGCGAAATATTTCACTGGCATTCTATATCACCAAAACTATAAACAGATATCACCCTGAAATTTTGTAAGCTGATAAAGGGCACTGATACAAGTTTATCCATGTAACTTTCAAGGACCTGTTAAGTACAAAACGAACATGGCGGCCAAGCGAAATTGAAACATTTTAATAGACTTTTCTCGTGATTTAACCATCTGAGCGCAGTGAAATGTGGTACAGTAAATAATTATACATATTGTAATGCACTGGCATCTTATTTAGTTCAATTGTTTACATAACCTCAAGATTCTTAATAATGTGCAAACAGTTCCGTCTTTTCAATACTAGTTGTATTCAAGAAAGTTAACAACGGTACATATTTCGGACACTTATGTGTCCTTCTTCAGCCAGAGATACAGACTAAAACACTTATAAGTTAACAAAACACACATTTAAATACATTGTAAAACACTGAGTAGTCATGAAATTTAAAATCAAGGTGTCCCATAGTTCATGCATCTGGAGGAAGTTGTCCCATATCATAATTATGCATGTTAACTCTGCTAGTTGACAGTAGTCATTAGTTTCTACTTGACTACTGTCAACTAGCAGAGTTGACATGCATAATTATAATATGGGACAACTTCCTCCAGATGCATGAACTATGGGACACATTGATTTTAAATTTCATGACTGCTCAGTGTTTTACAATTTATTTAAATGTGTGTTTTGTTAAACTTATAAGTGTTTTAATATGTATCTCTCGCTGAAGAAGGACACATATGTGTCCGAAACATGTACCGTCGTTAACTTTCTTGAATACAAGTAGTATTGAAATGACGGAACAGTTTGCAAATTATTAAGTGGATTCAATTCAATACGGACCAATATGGATATTAAAAATTTAACCTCAAGATGGCGGCTGTGCGAAATTTTGAAATTAAGTTTCTATTTCATGTGTCGCAATCATGGGATCGAAGTGAAAGTTTGAATAATGAAGCTACGCAATAAATTTCCTTTAATGGTACATAACTCTATGGCTTATACCTATAACAATCAAAAATGGCGAGCATCCGAAATATTTTGACGGTTCTCAATATCAACGAATCTACACTGAAGAAAATGGAAATTGCAACACCATGAAGGCATTGGTCGTTTGTGTTGATTTTCAAGATATGGAACGATGCCATGTAGGCATGTAAACGATCAAAGTTTCAGACCCATTGGATTGTTGCTACAGGTCTCCCCACGTAATTGGTCGCGGACGAATCAACTCCAGTATACGGACTCTGGTGTAGCATAGTTGACTTGCAGTCTGTGCAGTGAAGTGTTCCCCATCAAACTTGCCTCGACGACAGAGAAGAGCACGCTATCAATAACTGTCACCGTTTGAGAGGGCTCGGATAATTGAATTGTGTGAGGCTGGATTATCGCTAAGGAATGTCGCTCTACTGTTGGCCGACAGGCATCTACGGTACAACGTGTATGGCAGCAGTGGTCAAATGAAGGTACCCACACTCGTAGACCTGGCACAGGCCCAGCGCGACATACAACTGTGAGAGAAGATCACTGCATCATTCGGATGGCCCGGGTGGAACCCCATGCAACAGCAGCGCAAATTCGAGCAGCTGTGGCACCCCACGTTACACAACAAACATTTGGTAATCGCCTGCGTGCAGCTGGCTTACGATACCGTGTTCCTGCAGAAGGTGTTCCATTGACCTCGCAACAGCGACGTGTAAGGCTGGCCTGGTGTCGAAAACGATCGACGTGGGTCGACGAATGGCATAGGGTCGTCTTAAGTGATGAATCGCGCTTCTGTCTTGCCCGCAGTGATCGCCGGAATCGTGTGCACCAACGTACCGTGGAAAGGGGCCGCCCAGACCTTACTGTCGAGAGGCACACAGGATAAACCCCAATCATTATGGTCTGGGGAGCTGTTGGCTTTAATGTGAAATCACAATTAGTGCTTGTTGAGGGCACTATGACTGCTCGAAAGTACGTTGATAGGGTACTCAATTCAGTGGTTGTCCCTATGATGGTGAACATTGCTAATGGGATGTTTCAGCAGGACAATGCCCGGGTCACACTGCACGCATCATCAGAAAAGCTCTCCATGACATCACAACCTTAGAATGGCCCACCAGTTCCCCGGACCACAGTCCTATTGAGCATGTGTGGGACATGATGGGTCGACAACTGGCCAACCGTCCTCAGCCACCCACAACTCTGGAACAACTGACCCATGCAGTGCAGCAAGCATGGGCTACAATTCCTCAGGAAGCGATCCAGGGCCTTATTGACTCCATGCCTCTCGGAATTCATCAATGTATTGCAGCTAATGGTGGGCACATCCTGTATTGATTGTTGTCCAAACTTTCGGTCAGAGGGACCTGAAAGTGTAATCATCGAATCACAACCGAACTCTCGTCCTGCATGTTCAATTGCAGCAATGAAGCTCCACTCCTTCTGGGTATTGAATTTCCATTTTCTTCAGTGTATCACAACAATCAAACAGAGATTTTGTTTGTTGATAGAGGCAATTAACATGAGTAGAATATATGAAAATAGGCTTCATAGTTCTTCATGGAACTACTTGTTTTCTGTATAGTCAAAGGCCCAATGGAAATCCATTTTCAATTGAAAATAATGATTTGAATTTAAGTTTTGTGTGAATGTTGTGTGGTGTACTAATGTATAGTTGTGTAAATTAGGATTTTTTAAAGTAATATTCTCAAATATTCTGTCAAATAAAATTCGAGAGCGTACCTTACCGGCAAGCGACAAATCAAAACCACAACACAGATGCATGAGAAGTCTCACAGTATCCATGGACACAAGATAGTACATAACTAAAATCCAAAATTAATGTTACTTATAGTATACATTTCACTGCACCACATAACAATATATTAACAGGAATACCAAAGGCCCAAACTGTTACAGACATATCAATACCAGTTACAATTTACAATACATATAATTCTACACATTGTTTAAAATTAATGTTGTGTTTTATATATATTTTTCTTTCCTTTAAAACTTACTCAGGATTAGGCCATGGGCGCCCATAGAGAGGGGCAAGGTGGGGCCGTGCCCCCCCCCCCTCGAAATTCCGAGAATGTTGATATTCGATTGGTCATTGTCAACAGTTTATTTCATAAATTGAAGTTTCTGATAATCAACTGACAATGTTACAATAGAAAACTTCTTTAATGTTGCTGACGTAATATGTATTTATATTAAAAATATATTGTTCTAATGATGCCAAGCACTAGACCACCAATGGAAACATAGCTCCATTTTGCAATATGGTTATGCCTAGTTTTAACAGCGTATGTTTACCCAACACTATCAAAAGTTGGTAGGCCGACTACTACTTTCGCCACCTCACTTTGGCAGTAACGATATGAAAGCACGTTTTAGAGAAATTTTTATACATTGCAACACCGATAGCGGATTTCAACCCCTAAGACGAGGTTCTCTTTGCTGACTAGTAAAATACTGGTCCCTTAAGGTCGTGCTTACAATATTGGATCATTTACTGAATTCAGGCCCGTAATCATGGGGGAACAAACAGGGCAGCTGCCCAGGGCGGCAGGTTTTAGGGGCGGAAAAATTCTGGAAAACTGTACAAAACCGCTTGGGCATTAAACGCCAAGAGAATCATTCATTGTGCACATTTGCAATGTTGATTGTTTAAGGACACACAAAACGGGATTGTGTTAGTCATCTCGGTGTTCTTGCTTTTGAATCTGACTTGAAAGTGAAATTTGACTAATGAAATCCTAATCTTGTTTGCAAATGACAAGACAAGAAGGAAGCCCCTTGTTATTTAAATAATTGGTGTTTTTGTCATTGGTTATGTATATCTTTTAAAATTTAAGTGTAAATGCTTTGTATTAAGTTTATTGTTCTATTTGTAATTTTAGTAAACACATATTTATAGTGTTTGCCACTCATAGTTAAATACACGCTTAGTGAAGAAACAGCCCCATATGTTAAGGAAACTTTAATAAATCTACATATCGTAAGTCGGGGGGTGGGAAAGATTTTTATTTTTATTTATTTTGCCCAGGAGCTTCAGGAGCCCTAAATACGGGCCTGACTGTATTGTACACTCGTCTAATTTTGCGCCATTCTGCCTTACTGCGATCGAAATTCATGCCGCGAAATGCCGTATATTTGTATTCAAGGTGGGCCACAGTCATCATCATCTTGTACAGTTTCCAGCCCCAGGCTGGGTCTGTTTGGAACATAAGCCTCACCACTTAGTCCTTTCTTCCCTCCACCTCTCCACTGTCACTCTGGTCCAGTCCTCGCCTCTCTTCTTGACACATTCCTCCACTCCTTTCAGCCATCTATCTCTTGGTCTTCCCCTTGGTCGTTTCTTCTGCATCTGCATCTCATGTATCCTCTTGGGAATCTTCTTCTCATCCATTCTCTTTAAGTGTCCATACCACCTCAGTCTTGATGTCTCAATCCTACCTTGCAAGGGCTCCTCTTTCACCATTTCCCTGACCTTTTCATTCCTCACTCTGCCTCTTCTTGTTACTCCGATCCTACATCGCAGTAACTTCATTTCACCTGCCTGTATTCTGCTTATGTCTCTTTTCTTCATTGTACACGTTTCTGAAGCATAGGTCAGTATCGGGATATAGTAGCTTCTGTATAACACTTCCTTGCTTTTTTGTGGGACATCTTTACATCTTTATTCCATACTAAGCTCCTAATGCTTTTCAGAAATTCTTCTGCCTGTCTGCCACTTTCCGTAATCTCTTTGTCATTTCTCCTTTTTTTCTCCACTATACTTCCCAAGTACTTGAGACTTTCCACCTTCTTCAGCTGTCCACCTCCAAGTGTTATCCCACTCATTGGTCTGTCCTTTCTTCTGGTTGTTAACAGGATCTCACATTTACTGATGTTGAACTTCCATCCGTACTCTCCCAATGTTTCTTCCCAAGCCTTCAGTTGCTCCTGAATTTCCTCCTCTTTGTTTCCCCAGACCATGAGATCATCTGCAAACACCATTGCTTTCATCTTATCTTCTCCTATCTTTCCTGCTATCCGTGACATTACCTCGTCCATAACCACAATAAAGAGAAGGGGTGACAGCGCACTACCCTGTTTCAGGCCACTCATTTGTCTGAACCAGTCTGTTCTTTCCCCTCCAACTTTCACACAACTCACACTTCCACAATACATCTCCTTCACTCTGCCTACAGTCCCTTTTCCCACTCCCATGTTTTCCATTGCTTTCCAAACCTTCTCCCTACACACACTATCAATGGCCTTTTCGATGTCCAAAAAGGCCATCAACAGATCCTCTCCAAATTCGTAGTGGTGTTCCTGGAGCTGTCTCACTGAAAATTTGAGATCCACTGTACTGAGGTTCATTTCTTTAGAAGAGAGCAATTATTGCTACTAATGAACAGCAATCTATCATTGCTGTAGATTCTTAACCTGTAGTGTTAAATCTTCTACGATCGAAGCAATAGGTAAATAGTTAAATTGTTCTGCGGTGTTTTTATGCCGTTATCAAAGCGACTGAAATTCGCAGTCTCAATCGAATGTAGACGGTAGATCAGTTGAGACAAAATGGTGAATTCAATAGTCTACAGATAGACTTCGTAATGGTGCAGGCGACATGATTCCAATGGAATCTTCTTGCATGGCAATTTTCGATGCGCAACATGTAGCCTACTTATATGAGCGGAGATATCAATTTAATCCTAATTTAATTGGGCATATAGTCGTATTTACCGACTGAAAGTTACAATTCAATATAGATCAATCAGGTGATAAAGCCAAAGTTAAAGGGGGGATTGATTATGATGTGCTTCTGAAAGAAGAAAATTACAGAACAGACATTGGCAGGCTCTTAACTCAAGGAACATTTAAATGCGACATTCTTTAGTAAGAATGTATAATAGTTAAATGATCCTGCGATGTTTGTCGTTTTCAAAGCGACTAAGTAAGGAGTACATGATTTAGTGATTTTTATGTGGTATTTTACTTAACGGCCAGCATTAATCAAATGAAATATTTTATTTCCAAAACGAAAATTTTCTAAGAACATGGGCGTCACGAGCACGAGTAACGTACAATACGAATTTATCACTTCGCACAAAATTCATTATGCTAAGAAGAGCAATACGAAGTATTCCTGATAGCTTGTAAAGGAGAGGAAAAACGTGATGGATCCAATGTACCGGCCAATACAAACTAGATAATTGGAAACAGTGCTATTTGAATTATTAGGCAGATTCATATGTAGGTATATTTACACAGCTTAATATAGCTCAGTAATTAGGAAATATCTGAAAATATGTCCTCCAGTTACCGTAATTAGAAAATAGGCAAACTGGATTCACATTGAACTGCTTGATTTTTATATTATTGTCGATACATGCTGATACCACTATTCTTTGTCTGTTTTTAAGAACAATGAATCACAAAAGAAGAAACGCGAACCTTCATGGACAAAAAAACTGTGAACTAAAAACAAAATATTGCTCCAATCTTGCCATAAAGTAGCCAACAGTTTCAGAGCAGTCAAATAATGAATTTCACGAAGCAAGTAATGATGATGATGATAATTGTTGTTTTAAGGGGCCTAACATCTAGGTTATCGGCCCCAACGAAGCAAGTAAGAAATTAAACGAAAATGGGGGGGGGGGTAATGAAATGAAAATTATAACTTTGCCCCCCTCTGGAAAAAAATCCTGCGGCCATGGATTAGGCTATACGGTAATACTCTACTTAAAGCACTAATATGAGTGGTTTGATTTACGCTATAGTGTAATTAAATCACAGGCACCCAAGTAGAGGTGTTGGTTCGATTCCTGGCTCCGTCAGGGATTTTAGAAACGGACGTGAGGGACGGGGTGTACTCAGCCTCATGAGGACAATCGAGTATCAGTCGGACTGTTAGACAGCGCCCAAGTCACGAAAACCAAGATTCACGGCCGAGGGGACCCGATGCGCTGACCACGCGTCACCCCAATATCTGCTGACCAAATGACTGGGTAAGCCTGGGCCCTTCATAGGCTGTAGTGCCAGTGTAATGTAACCAAGTAGAGGCTTTACTGTATTAAGAACACATGCATCAAGTGAAGATGTATTAGGCTAGATTGTAATACCGTAATAGAAGCACATGTGTCAAGTTATAATGATATTAGGCTACACAGGACCTGTGTACCTTTGTGTACCTCTCTATGAAACATGTCTACTGAATATGCCCTCCTCTACCTGAACAAAAAACTAGCATTATTATGTGATATAAGGTTTATTATTATTATTATTATACCTGGCAAATTTCCAAAATCCTCTTATAGATCAGGATTAATTGTATTAGTTCTTTTATTGGTTTTCGATTGAGTAATTTTGAGTAGAGAGAAAGCCGTTTGATATCGGTTACAGAAGAAAATTATGGTTTGAGGACACAATGGATGATCCTTACAAAACACATTCACATTCTTGTCCCTGCATCATGTGAATTTCTTCCATGCATATTTCCAGAAGATAAAAATTGCTCCCATCAGCAGACAGACAGATGTTTCATAAATATTTCCAGACAGTGAGAACACTGAACGAGAATAATTAGTGTGCTGCTAATAAGCACACAATGAGAGACATTTGTCTCACTTTGCACACCAATTTTATTAAAATGCAAAACTCACAGCTATGCACACGTAGAGCGAAGGATCACATCTTGTGTTTATTGAACACTTACTCATTTAAGCGATTTCCACTTCCAAAGCCTTCTCGAAACTGGAGATCTTCCAAATCCTAGGGAAAAGATGGAATAATTTATTTCTGTGCTTATACTTTTACACAAATAACAAACCATGTAATTGTACAGCACTGGTCAGCTGAAGTGAAGATAATATTCGCTGAATGACGTTTGTACTGTCCATCCCATACTAGTTCCAGAGAGGAACAATATACAGATAAGTGGATACCGGTAAAATCTACAATTCTGTAACTTATAATAAACTCTCTCTTCTTAAGAGAATTTTAAGCAAAGGGAAATGCTGAGACGGTTACTCCCAAGAGACAATAATTGTCTACTAACTACTATATTTCAGGGATCATTTACACCTACTATGGGCCGGACAAACGGGGATACGGCGGCAAGAAGTTCTTTCAGCACGTACTTACAAATAAATTTATTAGTAATTACATTCTCCATAATGTTCTAGAACATTCTTTACATTTAACTCATATCTTCAATTAACTTCATGCCTAAGGTCAACTACATGTTCTTGCCATGCTCCACTCTAATAAGTTAGAAACAACCCACAAATTGCCGGGAGTTCAAGTAAAATCGCACAGAAGACCACTCATGAGGGCAGTCAAACCTAGCTCCTATCTGTAGCAATCATGGGAGGATCTCTGACCAGAATACAGATATCTTAATTCACCTAGACTTGAAATCCACATTGCGCAACTAGAACAATGTGACTGTGCCAAACATATGTTAGCTTCACATAATATACATTTTGCAAATGGCATTATACTGCATCCCCAGAAGATCAGCGATCAGAACTCCTGGGTGGGAGTATTACATGGGACAGATAGTTTATTTTGCTAACCTTCCTTCAATATTGATTTTGCTTGCTGTGCAAAAGACACCTAACAGCGAATCGCTTCGGTTTGTCATCAACACAATTGTGAAAAAGCAACTCTTAAGGGAACCGGGACGTGATATAGACTAAAAAATGTGAATTTTTATTTTTCAGCTTAATAAAATCTCCGTTCTTTCCTGAAGAATTTGTTGTATCAATTATTGTTCTGAAACGATAATTGATGCAATAAAATTAGGTTTAAACATAATGTTTTATGGCTATATTGTAGCTACTTGCCAAACATTAATGTTGTGTTCTCCGGGATGTGTGATAGGCTCAAAATGTCAATTTTTATTTTTCAGCTAAAGAAATCTCCCATCCTTCCTGAAGAAATTGGTGTATCAATTATTGTGCTGAAGCGATATTTGTTGCAATAAAATTAGATTTAAACATAATGTTTTAAGTCTATATTGTAGCTACATACTAGCCAAACATTTTTTGTGTTTACCATAAGTCATATTTTTGGAAACTTCACGTACCATTTTCTCAGAAACTATGTGCCCAATATATTTGAAACTCGGTAGTCTCTACGAAACTATATAGATCTACTAGTGGAAGTAAATTTATTCAGGTATCTTGATTAGTTCATGGAGCCCAGCTTGAAAAGCAATGCAAATTTTACAGAAAATGTCAGTTTTCAAAAAGGATGTAAACAAAAAAAAAGATAACCCAGCTCCTGTAAACGATAGGGCAATAATTTTACTTCAGTAGCTCAAAAATGGATGAAATATTATGCATGCAAAGTTTAATGGGTCTGGTTTGTGTATTTGCTCAGGAAAAAGGACATGAGTTAAGGGAATTTTTAACAATATATTGTTTTAACATTGTTTTTGTGATGCTCTCTCTGGCACAAAATATTCAATATAGAAGCTTCAAATTCTACCCAAATAATGACGAATGTATCCTGAACACACCAAAAGAACATTCAAGGAGATATCTATTGTAGTTTCTGACATATGTAACTAAACATGGAAGCTAAATTTTTCTATCGATTCACACGTCCCGGTTCCCGAAATGCTATTTAGGAGATGCCATGTAAAGTGGAATGAAGATACCTACCTCTCTCAGATCTGAAGATGGTGTTTCTGTTTTCTTGCATGGAACAATCTCCGTAATAGAAGATTCCTCGATTTTTATGTCCGTGTGATGATCTGTATCGTTCTGCAAAGAAATTACTTAGTTAACAAATACGTGTGAACTCGCAGAGTGGTGTGGAATTGACCAACAAAAGGATCCAGGATGCCAGCAAAGTTAACCTGCATTACCAATAAATATGCTACTGTTAGCAAAGCATGTGGTGTGGACTTGACCCACAATATGATCCAGGATGCCAACAGAGTTAACGTGCATTACCAATAAATAAGCTACTGTTAGCACAGCATGTAGTGTGGACTTGACCTATAATATGATCCAGGATGCCAACAGAGTTAACCTGCATTAACCAATAAATATGCTACTGTTAGCAAAGCATGTAGTGTGGACTTGACCTGCAATAGGATCCTGGATGCCAGCAGAGTTAACCTTACTTAATACTTAATTCCTGCCGCTCCTTCCGGAGCATAGGGCCTTGGCGAAATTTCTCCACGCAGTACGGTTCCTGGCCATTCTCTTCACTTGACTCCAGTTCTTGTCCACCTCTGCAATTTCATTTTCGATCGTCCTCTTCCAGGTCTTCTTAGGTCGACCTCGCTTCCTGGCGCCTTGAGGATTCCAGTCTAGCGCCGCCCTCTCAATAGCTCCGTCCGGCTTCCTTAGTGTGTGACCAATCCAGCGCCATTTCCTCTCCTTGATCTGGATGCTAATCGGTTGTTGATTGGTGATAGTCCAAAGATCTTCATTTGAGATTATGTCCGGCCACCTCACATTCATGATGCGACGCAGACATCTGTTAATGAACACCTGTAGCTGGTTGTTGATCCGTTTTGTGACTTTCCACGTTTCACAGCCGTAGAGAAGAATCGACTTTACGTTGCTATTGAAAAGGCGGAGCTTGGTCTTCCTGGAAATGTTTCTATTTCTCCAGATGGGGTAGAGCTGCACAAAGGCACCATTTGCCTTCCTGATACGGCTTCGAACATCTTCCTCTGCTCCCCCATTATTTGTGACTATACTTCCAAGGTAGAGGAAGGACTCAACTCGCTCAATGTCCTTTCCGTTGACTTTCAAACTAGTCGTGATGTCAGAATTTATCCTCATCTCTTTGGTCTTGTTGGTGTTGATCATCAGTCCTACACGTTCTGCTTCTCTCTGCAACCTCCCCAGCTTATCTTCTGTGTCTCGGTACCGTTGTGCCATAAGACAAATGTCGTCTGCGAAATCCAGATCTTCAAGCCTGTCATTTATACCCCCATTGAATACCCCTCTTACGTCCTCCCATTACCTTCTTCATCACACTATCCAGGACCAACAGGAACAGAGTGGGGGAAAGGACACACCCCTGTCTCACTCCGGAACTGACCTTTATATTTTCTGTTAATTTGCCTTCGTGAAGAACCTGGCACTCATACCCTTCGTACATCTCTTCCATGATTCTGATGATCTTTGTTGGAATTTTATATTCCTCGAGGGTTTTCCACATGATTCTTTGATTTACGGAGTCGAAGGCTTTCTCGAAGTCAGCAAATGTGAGGTAAAGGGTATTCCGCCACTCCACATTCTGCTCCAGGATGATTCGGAGGGTGTTGATGAGATCCACACAGCTGCGATGTTGTCGAAATCCAGCCTGTTCCTTCCGAAGCCTTTTTTCTACGCAGTCTTTTATACGATTCAGGATGACTCTACCCAGCACTTTGTTTGGAATGGACAGCAAGGTGATACCCCTCCAGTTGTTACAGTTTGTGGTGTCCCCTTTCTTCGGCAACTTGACTATCAACCCCTTCTTCCAGTCGGTTGGTATTTTCTCCTCCCCCCAGATCTTCTCCAACAGCGGGTGCAGCAGATCGATCGTAATATCCAGGTCTGCTTTCAGTACTTCCGCTGGGATATTATCCATACCTGGTGCCTGCCCGCATTTCATCTGCTTCAACGCTGTCCGTATTACGCCCCGAGTTGGGGAAACGAGGCTGATGCTTGGGTCACTTTCTGCTTCCTCTTCATCTTCTCCTCGCTGCTTACTTTCTGGTCCTCTATCTCTATTAAGAACCTCCGCAAAGTGTTCTCTCCATCTTGTCAGCTGCTGTTCACACGTCGTGAGGATCTCGCCCGTCTTGCTCTTCACAGGTTTTATTAAAACCTTTCTTCGAAAGCATCTTTGTGATGCCATAGAGCTCCTTAACGTCCCCCTTCTTGCCGCTTCTTCTGCTTTCTCCGCCTGCTCATCAATCCACCTCCTATGATCCTTCCGTACACTCCTCTTTACCTCCCTGTTTGCTGTTGAATACTTTGCTTGTGTGAGAGCCTTCTGCTGCCTAGTCTTGCAGGTGTTGAGCTTGGCCTTAATCTCCTTCCTATAATTTATCTTGTCCCAGGTCTGATCGGATATCCATTCTTTCCGCAGATAGTTTTTGTACCCGAGCTGCATCTCACTGGTTTCCACGAAGATATTCTTTACCTCGCTCCACACAGTCTCCACGTCCTTCTCTGTCTCGGAGTCCAACACCTGGAATTTATTTCTGAGCTCCAGTTTAAATTGGTCCAATCTCTGCTGGTTCTTAAGCTTGCCCACATCAAACTTGTTGTGCCGAGTGTTAAACTTTTGGCGGACTGCGACGATCTTCATGCGGAAGTTGGCAACCACAAGATGATGGTCACTACCAACGTCCGCTCCTCTCTTGTTCCTAACATCTTCCAAACTTCTTCTGAACCTCCTGCTCACCGTGATGTGATCAATTTGATTTTCTGTGACTTGATCAGGAGACACCCAGGTGACCTTGTGGCAACGCCTATGAGGAAATACCGTGCCACCCATCACCAAATCCTGACTGGCGCAATATTCCGCAAATTTCTCCCCATTGTCATTCATCTCACCAAGGCCAAGTTTACCCATGATCTGCTCCAACCCCTCATTGTTTGAGCCCACCTTCGCGTTGAAGTCTCCCATAACAATGAGAATGTCCTTCTTACTTGTTTGTCTTGTGACGTCTCGCAGAATTTGGTAGAGTTCTTCCTTCTTCTCTGGCTTTGATTGTTCTGTAGGCGCATAGCATTGGATGATGATCACATTCCTGATATTTGTCTTGAACCTAGCAAACATGAGCCTACTAGAAATTGGCTTCCACTCCATAAGGCTTCTCTTTGCATTTCTGTTGAGCGGCAACCCCACTCCATCCCTGTGTTCTTCATCATCGCCCCCAGAATAGAGAAATGTAATTCCATCTGTTGTCTGTATTTCACCAAATCCTTGCCACCTCACTTCACTCAATCCTAGGATATCCAGCCCATAGTTCTTCATCTCCCGTGTCACTTGTTTCAGTCTGGTTTTCTCCATCAAGGTCTTCACATTCCAGAAACCGATTTTCGTAGTCCTCTTCATGCCGAAAGTCGTCATCAGGTTATCCGTCCGGTTTTGTGATTTCGCTTCAGTTTCCGTAATCAGTTTATTTAAGAGGAGCGAGTATTAACCCACTGCCTCCGAGTGCCTTGGAGGGGCTGCCACCTTAATCCTGAGGCACCAGGCTGATTTTCTGTCAGGGTCTCTTCCCTTAGCCTTTGAAGAACCAACTCCAAACTACAAGGCAGCAGTTGTTTTACCAGAGCCCCGTTAGCCGTAATTTCTTCAGGGTTCCTGTAGGGCCTTCACAGCTACCGTAGCGGTTTTGATACACACAAAGTCCCCACTGTACTTCACTCCTACAGGCAATCCCCTACTTAATTACGTTGCCCATCTCCCACGACGAGGACGAGGGGTTGGATTTGTGGGAGACAGAGTTAACCTGCATTACCAATAAATTTGCTATTGTTAGCACAGCATGTGGTGTGGACTTGACCCACAATATGATCCAGGATGACAACGGAATTAACCTGCATTACCAATAAATATGCTACCGTTAGCACAGCATGTAGTGTGGACTTGACCCACAATATGGTCCAGGATGACAACGGAATTAACCTGCATTTCCAATATATATGCTACTGTTAGCACAGCATGTGGTGTGGACTTGACCCACAATATGATCCAGGATGACAACGGAATTAACCTGCATTACCAATATATATGCTACTGTTAGCTCAGCTTGTAGGGTGGACTTCACCTACAATTGGGTCTATGGTGCCAACAGAGTAAAACTGCATTGCAAATAAATTAGCTACTGTTAGCACAGCTTATAGGGTGGACTTCATCAACAACTGGGTCAAGGGTGCCAACAGAGTAAACTTGCATTGCCAATAAATTAGCTACTGTTAGCTTGCCACGGTGGGTGAATGGATAGCGTGTCGGTTTACTAACCCCAAGTTTGCAGGTTCGCATCTGGCCGTGGTAAGTGATTTTTGAAAGGCGGCAAAATTACGACACGCATGGCATACGATGTTGGCATGTCAAAGAACCCATGCCAGCAGAGTTAACCTGCATTACCAATAAATAAGCTACTGTTAGCACAGCATGTGGTGTGGACTTGCCCTACAATATGATCCAGGATGCCAACAGAGTTAACCTGCCGTGTTCATAATGGAAAAATTAATCTCGGGAGTTTCCGCCAACACAAAGTTCCTCATTTCCCTACTAGAAAGCACTATAGTGTTCAAGGAGCTTAGATATCTAATCTCCTTGACTTTGATAGTGATTCAAGGAACAACAAAATTGGACATGCAAGAAACCCCCTGGGTGTCAAATTACAAAGCTTACATCCGGCACCCGAGGCCATACGATATTATTATTACTACCCTACTCTTATAGCTACTGTTAACACAGTGTGTAGTGTAGACTTCACCTGCAATAGGGTTCAGAGCAGATTATAAGATGGTAACTGGTCAATTGATACCTAGAGAGTATTATAAAGTATGAGCCATCGTTAAACATGCACACTGAATAACAGTACTAAGTCACCTATGTGTTACAATAAGATGTTAAACATCCTAGTCAGCCTACTATTTGGTAGCAGGTATTAAGTCCCTAAATCTTGCTTGTCATGCACATCACTGAGATTGCTTGTTATACGATATACGTTGTAAATACAACTTACAGTATTGGGGAATTCATCAGTATCAGACTGCCATTGTGGCTCACTCTTAATGAGTGGTTGTTGCTCCATATTGTTCAGCAAACTAGAACACACAAAGTGCGCATCAGAATTATATGAGGCCGTAATAATACCATTACGCCAAATAATTATCATATATAACACTTCCTAATGAGGTAATTGCAGAACTCAGATTTCAAGGAAGGCTACTGGTAATGAGAATATAACACCCCAGGTGCACAGTGAGATTAAAGGTAAAACTTATTCGACCATGGTGCTAACTTTATTAGATATAAGTTAGGGTATAATATAGAGTAAGATATTAACGTCTATATTTGTTCCTAAGTAGCCTGAGCACAATATTCTGGGGCGGGTAGAATATATTATGCTAAAATACTTCACAAACTCAAGTTACACCACAAGTACTGAGAAATTGGCAGTAACTGGATACAAAGAGATTCAGAAAGTACGAGACAATACCTCCACCGCGTGTTACAAGAAACCCACTTCAAGCCAAACACTGCAGATCCCTTCAGCATTGAACGGAAGGTACTGGTAGATTTATATTTCCTTACCCACATATAGATACTATCACCGGGTAACTTGCATAATTGACGTCATATAAAAGCTTCCAATTACTAATTTAAATCTGTGTATCCTCGACAATCAAACAATTATAAAATAATCTGCACAGAGCACGACGAACATGTCCAAGAAGAACTCAGGTTGTAAGAATTATCTTCATAAATCCATACCGTACCGTGCTTTATATATCCCTACATTAAACTCAAAATTCTCCGATCTAAATATCTTGCCGCGAGTTAGCCGACATGGAAGACACTAATAACTCGGTGACGACATTGCTACAGTGGCGCCGAATCTTTTTTTTTTTCAGGTCTAGCAGTCACCCACCCCTCTCGTTCTGTGGGACCCCCCCCCCCCCTTGTTAAACCGGACCCCTACTCCAATAATTACGTTTTTACAGCTTATTTCGCACAGTTCTCCTCTTCTCTTCTCTCTCCCTTCTTTCCTTTCCTCTTTTCCTTCTCCTTCCCTTTCCTCCTCTATCCGTAATCCCCCAACGGAACCCACCCCCGAAGGGGACCGGGAGACCCACCCCCTCGTCAGGTCTAGCGGTCGCTAGACCTCGACCATGGATTCGGCGCCCCTGCATTGCTAGCAGCTTCGTCTCGCTGATAAATAGCCTAAGCTGCTTGGCACGGTGTAAATGAACTTGAAGACTACGCATGTTTTTTTTTAACACAAATCAGATTATTAGTATTATTATCCACTCTTATGCCCTGGTGACAAATTACAAAACTTAAATGGAATGAATGCATATTCCGTCAATAACCTAAAGAAATCCTACATTTATCACAATCATAAAACTACACGTCACACACTCCCTCCTTTCCACTGTCTGACGATATTGGTTGTTATTATTATTATTATCTTGTTGGAAGCTTGGATCATGGGCACACGCAGGATTTTTTCCAGGGGGGGGTGGGGCAAGTAAAATTTTCGTTTCATTACCTACCTGTCAACCACCCCCCACAAAAAAGGGTTTCAATTCTTACTTGCTTCGTGAAATTCATTATTTGTCTGCTCTGTAACCATTGGCTACTTGTGGCAAGTAAGCCTATGGGAGGAATATTTTGTTTGAGCTTTTGACCGGTAAAGTTTACTTTCCTTCGTGATTCAACATCGTTATGTTCAGTTCTTAAAAGCAGGTAAAAACTAGTGTTATCGACAAAAATCAAAATCAAAAAATGGTACCGGTAGTCTATTGTTAATCCAGTTCGCCAACTTTATAAATAACTGGACATATGTTCAGATAATCCCAAATTAAGTTACCAAGTAAAACTGCGGAAAAGTGGCTTCGGTGGCGTAGTTGGTAGCATGCTGAGCTTCTATGCCCAAGATCGCGGGTTCAAACCCAGCCAAAGTCGTTGGATTTTTAAGAGCGTTAAAAATCCCTCAGTATGCCTTCCGTCAGAGGGGAAGTAGATTTATGGCATGAAAAAAACCTTTCAATAAATACACTTGTGGAAGCTAAGATTTGTAGGTTAGTTTGATAACGCTATATTAGTTCCAACGTTTGCCGCCAGGTGCTGACTGTGATGGCATTTAGTAGCCACGTACGCAGCTAGGTGTCGTGGACGGTAGCATTTGGTAGCAAAAGTAGGAACTACTTAAAAAAGTTATTCGCCTGCAATCCTTCTACCTGAATCACAGATAACACACTAATATTCTACAGCCAACACAATTAATACCGGTTATCAGACAAATTTAAAAAAAATCGTCTGCAGTCCTACCTGAATCACATATAAGACACACTAATACAGCCATCACAATTAACAAAGGTTATCAGTCAAATTCTACACACACCCAAAGTACACGGGGCAACATGAACACGTTGTCACAGCCCCTAAACTAAGGAACCAACCAAACTTCGGAAATATCCCAACATCTGAATCAGCCCAATTATTTAAATAGCACTGTTTCCAAATAGCCTACGGTACGGTATCTTGTTTGTAAATTACTGGCCGTTACAGCAGCTCGTCACGTTTTCCTCTTCTACACAATTAACCGGAAATACTTCGCATTGCTCTTATTAGGATCATAAAACACTTGTAGCCTACAAAGTGATAAACACGTAGCGTGAGCCTATTGTTTTAGTAAAAATTAGTTTTGGCAATAAAAATATTTCGCCCACTTAGTAAAATAGATAAAAACCACTATATCACGTACTTCTTACTACCAGTATTCGCATTCTCGACTGAAACAAGTGGAATGTTGAGGAATGATGATACAAATTTAAACAAACCACTGCTTTCAATGTGTAGGTATTTGAGCGTTATGCTTTGGTGACGTATTAATGAAAATCATGGACGATAAAAAGAAACTAACAGATATTGTACAATTCCGTAGAGTTTTCTAAAATTAACTAGTGATATTTCGCCGTATTATTCTTCCTAAATGTAAGACATACTGTAAGATCGAATGCGTCTTGTCACTCGACCAGTTTCGAAGAAATACGCAGATCGGCGTTTTACATAGGATGATTACTGTACTTTTTCCAGGCTAGTGAGTATTCTTTTGTACCTGTGAGGTAAAATAAATATAGTGTCTAACCAATCTAATAGGCTACACGTACTTTTGAGTTTCTTAAATTTATTTAACTTATGTTAAGTCTACCGGTACCCGTAAAGAGGGAAATATTAACATTCTTATATTCAATAACTGGCATTGTTGTAAATGTTGTTGCTTTATTTGTGAACAGGTTTAAACTTCATCCCTTGAACTTAACTCGCAGTAAAATTCCGGTTTATGTAATAACGTGCCATTAGGCGAGTGTGTATAAGTATTTCAGAGTAGGCTTACCGGTACCGTAGTTTTGAGATGAGTACCCCAGAACATGAAACATGATACAAATGTGGTATTTCCCTGAAGGTAGTGTTGACAATATCGTACTAGGGATGGATGCTGTCAGCTTCGGCAATCAAATTTCGAATATTCAGGTAACCAGTCCTCATCGTGGAGCTTAAATTGACGTACTCAACTAAACACAGATGGGCTTGATCAAATTACTACATTGTGTCCTTATTTACAATGCATGGATTTACGTCGAATTGCTGACGTTTTGGCAAAATAGCAGATCTATGGTGTTCATGTCTTCCAGATATTTGCTAGGAGCCTGGAAAAGAAAATCGCTACTCACGCAGCCGTTTAACCTAAAACGTACATTTTTATACTGGTACCCTTCATTTAAGGTATAAGTTTCTTTTCTACACTATTTCCCAGAATTATCAATCTAATTAAGGTACAGATAAGGCATTAATATGCAAGTTATGATTTTTATGGTTAATGATGCTCAGATATCTTTTTGAATTTGTTGAAGTTGGTGTATTCTTTGGAATACACGGTAAGACAGAGTGAGCTTTTGCTTCTCTTTGCTTTAATTCTTTCTTCCTAGTTTGCAAACGCCAACAGGGATTCTTTACGTTTTAGTTTATTTGCGCACTTAGCTTACTTTGTTTGTAAGTCTGTTCTAGATATATATCATCCATGATCAACCTAGAGGCATCTAGCAGCTAACCACTGAAGTTCCTCAATATCTCCGCTCTCAAGAGGACTTCCTTACTAAGCAAGCCACCAGATGTCGTCGTTATCGCCAGCTAACATCTCTATGCTCAAGAGGACTTCTTCACCATTCCCATCCACCAGGCTTCGTCATAGGCGCCTGCTATCAACTCCTAGAAGACTACTCCATCAAGATATTCCTATCTAAGAAGAGACTTAATTTTTGTCAAGTTTGTAATTTTTATGTGTGTTCCTTTGTCCTTTTCCCCCCACCCACCTTCTCTCCGTGGTACCTCCGTGCTTCGTTGAGCGGTTCTCACTTCTGTGTCAGACGTCAACACATACAGTTGAAGCTCTACACGAGCTTGTCTCCTCTACTCTAGAGACAAACCTTTTAAATCAAACGCCATGCTTGAACTTTAAAATCAACCAACACCGAGGAACCATCGCCTTTCATCAAAATGAGCTAAGCACTATTTCAATGGTCTTCACCATATTTTAAAAGGTTTAAAATAGCTTATAGCTTTTAATCCAATTTTATAGACAGCGTGTGGAATCGCTAAATGTTCAGAAATAACTGCCTTCAAAAGATCTTCCTGATCAGGTTATGGCTACCTCAGCTATTTCCCTGAAATGAAACAGTATTTCTTGTACAAATTATCTGAGATACTATCTCACACCGAGGGATATTTTCAAAATACCCACTGTCTATAATAATTAGCTTTTCCGCCGAGGGATTTGTCTTGCCCAACTCAACCGTCAACATTGTTCTGGAATTTTCCATGTCAAGCGATCTGCTACAAGCTAAACCTTCAAGTATTTTCCACTCTCATATGGGAATAACTTTCCTAACGAAGGAATTTTGATTATAAAAACCGCTGATCAACACATAATTTGCCTTCCTTCGTGGGAAAATTTCCGCCGCATTCAACTACAACCTACAAACGTCACAACGCAATAAACTCTCTCAAGCTAAAATTCAACAAGTGATTTACATAATAGCAATAACGTTTCCCCTCATAAACTTTCCGTGTTGCAATAGCGAACTTTTTAACTGACTATAGAGCAAAACAGTGCCCGTTCAACCACCATCCGTGTCGCGTTCGAACGAGAACATTAATTATGGCCAAGATATTTTCCTAAACCTCCTATTTTCCTCCTCTCAAATACCTTACTAACATAATATAATTAAATTATAAATGTACGTCTCTTTCAATGAGGTGTCACTCTATAACAAGTGCCCTCCCAATTTTGTTTCGCATTTCACGAATTAACTTCTGTATAATCTATGGCAAGTCCACATTCTAATTTTTTCCCTTTTTTAAATGGGGGAATTCTATTTTTTCTACTAATAATTTAGTAAACTAATTTTTTTCTCATCAGGCTTCACAAATAGTGACCTGTCCTATTTTGATAGTTCACGGTCCAATTACTGTATAAATACATGAAGTTATAGAAACGTCTTCTTTATTTTTCTCTATTCTTTGTTGTAATTTTTCATAGCCTTTAAGATTTCCAATAAGAATTCAGAAGTGCTTACCTTGTACCTGATATAATTACCAAAGCTTTAATTATTTGTAATCTTTTTATAAATGTTAAAGTTTTCAATTTTAGCACAACTTTTAAAATCTTATTCATATTTGGTGCTCGAAGCAAGTTTTAAACTTGCGTCCCAATTTAACATTGTAAAAAAAAAATTCAATTTGTTAGCATTAAGTCTTAGACCGTTGTATGTTAACACTACTTATTGTTATTAATTTAAATCTAAATCAACTTTATATGGTTTGTTACGTCAAATCCTTTTTATTGTAAAATAAAACCATATTTCTTTTTCGCCTAATCCTTTTCTGTAGAATAACGATTAGGGCTTCCCTGACTCTTCTCATCGACTTATGCCCTCTTTAAGAAAACAAAAATTACCCAAAATAAATATTTGACTCCTTGTTGTATTTGAACAAAAACTCCACATATCGGCTCTGTCAAAGTGGTTTTTAGCATTCATAGCTAATTCTAATGAGCCAGTAAGGCAAGTAAAGCTAGCTCCGCAAGCTTCTTGCTAGTTGAGCTTTTCTCTATAACTTATGGTCCGTTTTCAAATCAAAGTTTTTCTCTGATCTGAAATTTTAGTCGGCACCCTGCTGAGTAAAATCTTAGCTCTTTTCAAGTGCAACAATTTGTATTCTTGCCAAAACTTTCCAAGAAAACCAAGAAATTATTCAAAAAAGAATTGTTACTGCGTCATCGCTACCCTTCCTGGGAGCACCCTGTTATTCGCTGGAAATCGTACAATTCCAAGAACTAAAATTATCACGGCGAATTCAAATTACTTCAGTCTCACCAAACATTTGGTAAAACCTAACTCTTTTGGAAGGAGAAACTTTAAATCGGTGTTCCTTAACACACCCTGTTCTGCCAGACTACTACCCTTCCCCATAGTAGTAAAATATAGGCTTGGGAGGGAAGGTACGATCGTTGCTTGCCCAAGCTACATCCGCAATTCCCGTTAGCTGTTTCCAGGTCCATACCAACTTTAGGTGTTACACAGACATTGCGATGTGGAAACGGTGGTTAAATACTTACTTAATTTAAGTTTATGTTTGTTATTGAATTTCCGTCTTATCTAGCCACACTTTTTCTTCCTGCTGAAACCCGCTTCCTTTTTTCCTTTTTCAACTTCCCTCAGGTAGAGTTTCCCCAGCTAAACCTACCAAAACTTGGTGCCGAAACCCGGGACCTATCCATTTGCCAATACATTTGCCAGAGTCAATTTGCCTGAACCCATTTGTCAATATTTTGCAAGTTATTAACATCTATTTTGAATTTTTCTGCTATAACTTCACCGTGCAAGGCTGGTGAGTGGGAAAGAGGTCAGTCCTGTCTCCTTTGGCGTGTCCCTCTCTTTCAACTTGTTTGTTGCTGCCAGTCTGACAGCATTTCCAAAACTCCATCTTTCCGCAAGTTATACTTCAATTTATCCATTTTGCCATGGCGCCTACAGATAAAGATAAGGACGGTAAAGATGAAAAACTTACTTCCAAACGAGCGTCTTATAAAGGGCAAATTACTCGATTTCGAAAATACATCAGAGAGCTGAATCCTTCAGAAGCTCAATTAGATTTATTAAAACATCGCGTAAAGTACTATGAACGATCTTTTGAAAATTATTGTACTACCCAAACCGAAATAGAAACCTGCATGCTCAATCAGACAGATGATCGAGTAGAAGTAGAAAACCAATACTACGAAGGCATAGGTTCTGCCTTTAAAATAATTCGCCAACTTGAAGAAGAACAGAAAAAGGACGCTTCTGTTCTTGGTTCCCTTCACAAACAACAAACCTCGTCTCGAGAGGGCACACACAAACCCACACCAATTCTACCCAAAATCAATTTGCCTCACTTCTCTGGAGATGAATCTGGGCCTCCGTGGCTTAGGCGGCAGCACGCCGGCCTCTCACCGCTGAGTCCGTGGTTCAAATCCCGGTCACTCCATGTGCGATCTGTGCTGGACAAAACGGAGGCAGACAGGTTTTTCTCCGGGTACTCCGGTTTTCCCTGTCACAATTTAATTCCAGCAACACTCTCCACTATCATTTCATTTCACCTGTCCTTCATTTAATCATTGCCCCAGAGGAGTGCGTCAGGCCTCGGCAGCCGGCACGGTTCATATCCTCACCGCTAGATGGGGGAGTCATTCATTCCATTCCTGACCCGGTCGGAGACTGGAAGCAGGCTGTGGATTTTCATTTTCTCTGGAGACAAATCTACATGGGATTCTTTTTACGAACTTTTTTACTGCTTTGTTCATGACAATGAAGACATTCAAGTCATCTACAAGTTTCATTACTTGCGTTCCATTCTTCGTGGACAAGCCCTGCAGTTAGTTGAAGGACTTCCATTAAGTGTCGAAAACTACTCCATTGCCTTTAACTTATTGAAGGAAAGATACGGTAATTGACGGTTACGTATTCAACGCCACATGAAGGCCTTATTCAAATTGCCTGCGTCACATCACAGACGTCACTAGTTTACGTACTCTCATTGATACGACACAACTTCACGTAAAAGCTTTATCTCAATTAGATCAACCCACTGACCATTGGGATACTTTCCTAATACATTTAGTGGTCTCTAAAGTTGATACTGCTACCCTCAAAGCTTCGGAAATGGAACTTTCCAACAACGATGATTATTCTTATGAGCATTTAGTCACCTTCATAAATGCTAGATGCCAACTTTTAACTGCTTTAGCTAATCAAAGTGAACCCTCTTCCCCTAGTTCTAAATTTGAATCATTGTCTCTCAAATCTAAAAGCGAACACATAGTGTCTTGTTCCCAAAAATCTGGGTCTAGCTCTTCCAAATCAAAGTCATACGACACCGGTTACCAAACTAGGGCTAGTGAACGCCGCATTGCAAATTATCTTGCCTTAAATGTTCAAAGTGACTCTCGTAAAAGTTATGAACCGTTAAAGTGCATATTTTGCAAAGATTCCCACGCTCTATATTTATGTAAATCCTTTAAGGAACTATCAGTCGATGACAGAAGAAAATTAGTTTCCCAGAATAAACATTGCTTCAACTGCGTTTCACCCAAGCATTCAGCTTCCAATCGTAAGTCTTCCAGACTCTGTTTTCATTGTGAAAAACCGCATCACAATTTATTGCAACGTCATGATCAATCGAGGTCATCATCAGCATCCACGTCTCAAAAAAGTGATAATCCTAGCAGTCCCAATGCCTCATCTTATATTAAGAACGTTAAGTCTTTACGTAGCGCTCAAGTACTATTGTCTACTGTTCAAATCGAAGTCCAGGATAAATTTGGCAACTGGGTCCGTGCACGCGGTCTTCTTGATTCGGCGGCAACCCATGATATTGTTTCTAATTCATTAATCAAAAAACTAGGCCTACCTGTAAACCCTACTTCTATTAATGTATCAGGTACTAACAGCTTAAAATCACAAGCTTTACAGTTCTCAAAATTAACCATAAGAGATACTTGTCACAGAAGTAATTCTCTCAAACTGAATTGTCTCATTCTTAACAGCATCGGAGAATACATTCCAAGTCAGTCTGTCGATATTTCAGATTTAAATATTCCCTCACATTTCAGGTTAGCCGATCCTCTGTTCAACATTCAAAGTCCCATCGACATACTTTTCAGTGCCAATGTTTTTTCGGAATTGCCTTCGTAAACAAATTCGTAAGCTATCTTCAAATGTGTTCGCCAGAGATACCAATTTTGGTTGGATGGTTACTGGTCAACTTCCTCATTATTCTCCTCAACCCGTATCTCAATCTTATTTCGCTAGTATCGATTTGGAACAGTTCCGGAAACTTGAAAACATTGATTCTCCTAACTTAAGCTCTTTAGAAAACGAATTCTGTGAGCAACTCTTCATTTCCACTACTGCTGGTACACCTGAAGGCCGTTTCATTGTTCAAATGCCTAGATTACTCAACACTCCAAAAGTCTCTAATTCACAACCTAGAGCTCGAAAAGCTCTCTTTGCCATCGAAAGCAAATTTAAGAAAGAACCCCTCGTTAAACAACAATACACAAATTTCATGGATGAATAGGAAAGTTTGAATCACATGGAAGTTGTCAGCAAATCTGATGACGAACTGCACCCCCCAAATGAAACTGTATTTAAATCATCATCCTGTGTGGAAAACCCCTCTTGTAAAGGATAAAATCCGAGTCATGTTTAAAGGGTCATCACCTGATACCAACGGCAACAGTCTCAACTATACTCTTTATTCTGGTCCCGCTATTCAGTCCGATTTATCTACCATTCTCGTAAATTTCCGCTTGTTCCCCATATCAGTCATCGCGGATATCAAACAGATGTACCGTCAAGTGTTGATTCAATCTGAGCAGCAAGATCTACAAAGAATCTGATGGCGTGGCGAAACTAGTAAACCTATTAAAATATTTCGCTTGAAAACAGTCACTTATGGTCTGAAACCTTCCGCTTTCCTAGCTATCCGATCGCTACATATGATAGCCTCTCAAGATGGTTATTTATTTGATGCTAAAGCTTCTGAAGCCCTAACTACATCCTTTTATGTTGACGATTACCTCCAGTCCTTTTCCACTCTTGAAGAAGCCTCTTTTGTATCGCTAGAACTTCAGGCATTATTGAAAGACGGAGGATTCCCACTTCATAAGTGGAATTCCAACTCCCCTGAGTTTCTTACCCAATTTCCCAGAGAAGATTTAGACCCCTCTTCCGTCAAAATCTGCGGAGATTCGGAATCCATAAAAACTCTTGGAGTACACTGGTGCACTCGCACTCCTACTCTCATTTATAAAGTCTCACTTTCCGCAGAGCTCCCGTACACAAAAAGGCAAATTTTGTCCGAAATTGCAAAAATTTTCGATCCTCTCCAATTTCCTGCGCCGGTTATTGTTATAGCCAAGCTTTTCATGCAAGAGTTATTGTCTCTTAAATATGAATGGGATGAAGCTGTTCCCCTCTCTTTTCTTAATAGATGACCCTCTCTTTTCGTAGCAGTTTACTTGATCTTTCTCTTATTGAAATTCCTAGAAATTTAATTAACGCTCCTCCTAACACGTTTTGCTTTCTTCACGTTTTTGCCGACAGCTCTGAAAAAGCTTATGGTTGCTGCGCATATTTAGTTTATCGCAATTCGCTAAATGAATCTTCATTGTCCAACCTTATTTGCGCTAAGTCCAAAGTCGCTCATCTTAAAACTATTACTTTGCCTAGGCTCGAATTGTGTGCTGCACTCATGGCCGCAGAACTTGCCACAAAACTGCAGAAATCCTTAAAGGTCGAATTTTCACAAACTTATCTGTGGAGCGATTCCATGATCACTCTTTCTTGGATCGCCAAAAACCCCACCCACTGGCAAACCTTTGTTGCAAATAGAGTATCTAAACTCAAACCCTTTCTTCTGGATGTCAATGGAGACATGTGCCTAGCGTTGATAATCCCACTGACATCATCTCACGTGGTTGCGCACCTTCTCAATTGGCAGCATCTCAGTTGTACTGGTATGGGCCCTCGTGGTTAATTGAAGACTCTTCTTGCTTGCCTACTAAACCTCCGGTCTCAAACTCCAACTTGTCTGACGCTAAAGTATCTAAGTCTACCGATTCGTGTCTTATTTCCCACGTTTCGATTCCCTTGTTGTCATGTTACTCTTCCTTTCATAAACTGATTCGAATTTTTGCCTATCTCCTCAGATGGAAATATCTTGTTGTTGACCAACCTGTTCTCCCTAAACTGCATCTCACCAATCACGAATTAAATCTCGCTACCATTAAAGTTTTGCAACTAACACAGCAAGAAGTCTTTTCCTCTGAATTGTCTTTACTTTCTGCTAAGAAAGATCTTCCTAAATCTAGTCGCCTTCTCGCCTTAGCCCCTTTCCTTGATGACAGCGGGTTACTCAGGGTGGGTGGTAGGCTTTCACACTCTTCACTTTCTGAACACAAAAAGCATCCTGTTATTTTGCCTTCAAAGCATCACGTAACTTTCTTAATTATACGTGACTTTCATTTTCGCAACTTACATGTTGGTACTCGGAAATTGCTTTGTTTAATAAGGGAAAAGTACTGGATTATAAACGGAGTTCATGAAGTTTCCTCTGTAATTCACAAATGCATCCCTTGCTTTAAGGTGAAACCTAAGGTTAGTACTCAATTGATGAGCGATCTACCCTCTTTCCACTCATCCCCTATTCGTCCCTTTGCTTTGACTGGTGTTGATTATATGGGTCCATTTCAATATCAACGCAATTCCCCTGAAGCTAAACGCAAATTGTTTGGAAAACTCTATGTTTCTCTCTTTGTTTGCATGGTTACTGGAGCGATCCATCTAGAACTATTATCAAATACCTCTACATCTTACTTTCTGTCAGCCGTTTCTCGCTTCACTGCTAGACGTGGCGTTCCTTCTGAAATGTTTTCTGACAATGCCTCCAGTTTTCAAGGCGCAGCTTCCTTGTGGAAGAAAGCATTCACATCTTCTCCTGCCTTGGAAAAATTTCTAATTTTTTCTACTCTAAAGGCTTTAAGTGGCGGTTTATACCTCCCTACGCCCCTCATCACGGCGGTAGGTGGGAATCTTGTGTCAAGCTTATTAAACGTCATCTAAAAAGGTTCTAGGTAGTCGTATTCTAACTTATGAAGAGTTTAACTCGTTGTCTATTCTGATTGAGGGTGTTGTTAATTCTCGCCCTTTGACTCCCCATTCCAATGATCCTGATGACTGGCTTCCATTAACACCTGGTCATTTCCTTACAAGATACTTCTCTCTCTGCCCCTTCCCTTCTTCCTAACTCTTATAGAGATTCTAATTTACCGATCGTTTGGCGTAAGCTTGAGGCCCTTCGTAACTCTTTCTGGAAGAGGTGGAAATTGGAATACCTTACTTCTTTGCAACGGAGGCAGAAGTGGCTTCTTTCTAACCCTGACATCAGGGTGGGTGACCTGGTCCTTGTTAGAGACGTTTCCCCCCCCCCCCCTTTCGTGTGAATTTCCGGTAGAGTGACCGAGTGTTACCCGGGGAGGGATGGAAGGGGCAGGGTGGTTAGGATCTTGACTGCAAGTGGGCATATTACAATTGCTCCCCTTCCTCTCAATATTTAACATTGTGTTCCCTCCTCTCTGTTGGTGTTTGACCCCACAGCTTGGTGTATTCTTTGGAATACACGGTAAAACAGAGTTAGCTTTCGCTGCTCTTTGCTTTAATTCTTTCTTCCTAGTTTGCAAACGCCAACAGGGATTCTTTACGTTTTAGTTTATTTGTGAACTTTGCTTACTTTGTTTGTAAGTCTGTTCTAGATATATATATCTTCCATGATCAACTTAGCGGCATCTAGCAGCTAACCACCGAAGTTCCTCAATATCTCCGCTCTCAAGAGGACTTCCTTACTATGCAAGCCACCAGATGTCGTCGTTATCGCCAGCTAACATCTCAATGCTCATGAGGAATTCTTCACCATTCCCATCCACCAGGCTTCGTCATAGGCGCCTGCTATCAATTCCTTGAAAACTACTCCATCAAGATATTCCTATCTAAGGAGAGACATAATTTTTAGCAAGTTTGTAAATCTTATGTGTGCTCCTTTGTCCTTTTCCCCCCACCCATCTTCTCTCCGTGGTACCTCCGTGCTTCGTTGAGCAGATCTCACTTCTGTGTCAGGCGTCAACACATACGGTTGAAGCTCTACACGAGCTTGTCTCCTCTACTCGAGAGACAAACCTTTTAAATCAAACGCCATGTTTGAACTTTAAAATCAACCGTCACCGAGGAACCATCGCCTTTCATCAAAATGAGCTAAGTACAATTTCAATGGTCTTCACCATATTTTAAAGGGTTTAAATAGCTTATAGCTTTTTAATCCAATTTTATAGACAGTGTGTGGAATCGCTAAATGTTCAGAAATAACTGGCTTCAAAAGATTTTCCTGATCAGGTTATGGCTACCTCAGCAATTTCTCTGAAATGAAACAGTACTTCTTGTACAAATTATCTGAGATACTATCTCACACCGAGGGATATTTTCAAAATAACCACTGTCCATAAAAATTAGCTTTTCCGCCGAGGGATTTTTCTTGCCCAACTCAACCGTCAACATTGTTCTAGAATTTTCCATGTCAAGCGATCTGTCTACAAGTTAAACCTTCAAGTATTTTCCACTCTCATATGGGAATACCTTTCGTAACTATGGAATTTTGTTTATAAAAACCGCTGATCAACACATAATTTGTCTTCCTTCTTGGGAAAATTTCCGCCGCATTCAACTACAACCTACAAACGTCACAACGCAATAAACTCTCTCAAGCTAAAATTCAACTAGTGATTTACATAATAGCAATAACTTTTCTCCTCATAATCTTTCTGTGTTGCAATAGCGAACTTTTTAACTGACTATAGTGTAAAACAGTGCCCGTTCAACCACCATCGTGTCGCGTTCGAACGAGAACAATAATTATGGCCAAGAGATTTTCCTAAACCTCCTATTTTCCTCCTCTCAAATACCTTACTAACATAATATAATTCAATTATAAATGTACGTCTCTTTCAATGGGGCGTCACCCTATATCAAGTGCCCTCCCAATTTTGTTTCGCATTTCACGAATTAACTTCTGTATAATCTGTGGCAAGTCCACATTCAAATTCTTCTTCCTTTTTTAAATGGGGGAATTCAATTTTTCTACTAATAATTGAGTAAACTAATTTTTTTCCCATCAGCCTATTCTTGCCTATTTTGATATTTCACGGTCCAATTACTTTATAAATACATGAAGTTATAGAAAGGTCTTCTTTATTTTTCTCTTTTCTTTGTTGAAATTTTTCATAGCCTTTAAGATTTCCAATAGGAATTCAGAAGTGCTTACCTTGTACCTGATATAATTACTAGAGCTTTAATTATTTGTAATCTTTTTTATAAATGTTAAAGTTTTCAATATTAGCACAACTTTTAAAATCTTATTCAGATTTGGTTCTCGAAGCAAGTTTTAAACTTGCGTCCCAATTTAACATTGTAATTTTTTTTTCAATTTGTTAGCATCAAGTCTTAGACCGTTGTATGTTAAACTACTTATTGTTATTAATTTAAATCTAAATCAACTTTATAAGGTTTGTTACGTCAACTCCTTCTTATTGAAAAATAAAACCATATTTCTTTTTCGCCTTATCCTTTTCTGTAGAATAACGATTAGGCCTTCCCTGACTCTTCTCATCGGCTTATGCCCTCTTTAAGAAAACAAAAATTACCCAAAATAAATATTTGACTCCTTGTTGTATTTGAACAAAAACTCCTCATATCGGCTCTGTCAAAGTTGTTTTTAGCTTTCATAAATAATTCCAAAGATCCAGTAAGGCAAGTAAAGCTAGCTCCGCAAGCTTCCTGCTTGTTGATCTTTTCTCTATAATTTATGGTCCGTTTTCAAATCAAAGTTTTTCTCTGATCTGAACTTTTAGACGGCACCCTGATGGGTAAAATCTTGGCTCTTTTCAAGTGCAACAATTTGTATTCTTGCCAAAACTTTCCATGAAAGCCAAGAAATTATTAAAAAAGAATTGTTACTGCGTCATCGCTACCCTACCTGGGAGCACTCAGTTATTCGCTGGAAATCATACAATTCCAAGAACTAAAATTATCACGGCGAATTCAATTTACTTCAGTCTCACCAAACATTTGGTAAAACCTAACTCCTTTGAAAGGAGAAACTTTAAATCAGTGTTCCCTAACACACCGTGTTCTGCCAGACAACTACCCTTCCCCATAGTAGTAAAATATAGGCTTGGGAGGGAAGGTACAATCGTTGCTTGCTTGCAAATAGCCCAAGCTACAGCCGCAATTCCCGTTAGCTGTTCCAGGTCCATACCAACTTTAGGTGTTTCACAGACATTGCGAGGTGGAAACGGTGGTTAAATACTTACTTAATTTAAGTTTATGTTTGTTATTGAATTTCCGCCTTATCTATCCACACTTTTTCTTCCTGCTGAAACCCGCTTCCTTTTTTCCTTTTTTCAACTTCCCTCAGGTAGAGTTTCCCCAGCTAAACCTACCAAAACTTGGTGCCGAAACCCAATACCAATCCATTTGCCAATACATTTGCCAGAGTCCATTTGCCTGAATCCATTTGTCAATAGTTTGCAAGTTATTAACATCTATTTTGAATTTTTCTGCCATAACTTCACTGTGCAAGGCTGGTGAGTGGGAAAGAGGTCACTGCTGTATCCTTTGGCGTGTCCCTCTCTTTCAACTTGTTTGTTGCTGCCAGGCTGACAGCATTTCCAAAACTCCACCTTTCCGTAAGTTATACTTCAATTTATCCATTTTGCCATGGCGCCTACAGATAAAGATAAGAACGGTAAGGATGAAAAACTTACTTCCAAACGAGCGTCTTATAAACGGCAAATTACTCGATTTCGAAAATATATCAGAGAGCTGAATCCTTCAGAAGCTAAATTAGATTTATTAAAACATCGCGTAAAGTACTATGAACGTTCTTTTGAAAATTATTGTACTACCCAAACCGAAATAGAAACCTGCATGCTCAATCAGACAGATGATCGAGTAGAAGTAGAAAACCAATACTACGAAGGCATAGGTTCTGCCTTTAAAATAATTCGCCAACTTGAAGAAGAACATAAAAAGGACGCTTCTGTTCTTGGTTCCCTTCACGAACAACAAACCTCGTCTCGTGAGGGCACACACAAACCCACACCAATTCTACCCAAAATCAATTTGCCTCACTTCTCGGGAGACCAATCTACATGGGATTCTTTTTACGATCTTTTTTGCTCCTTTGTTCATGACAATGAAGACATTCAAGTCATCTACAAGTTTCATTACTTGCGATCCATTCTTCGTGGACAAGCCCTGCAGTTAGTTGAAGCACTTCCATTAAGTGCCGAAAACTACCCCATTGCCTTTAACTTATTGAAGGAAAGATACGGTAATTGACGGTTACGTATTCAACGCCACATGAAGGCCTTATTCAATTTGCCTGCGTCACAGCACAGACGTCACTAGTTTGCGTACTCTCTTTGATACGACACAACTTCACGTAAAAGCTTTATCTCAATTAGATCAACCCACTGACCATTGGGATACTTTCCTAATACATTTAGTGGTCTCGAAAGTTGATACTGCTACCCTCAAAGCTTCGGAAATGGAACTTTCCAAAAACGATGATTATTCTTATGAGCATTTAGTCACCTTCATAAATGCTAGATGCCAACTTTTAACTGCTTTAGCTAATCAAAGTGAATCCTCTTCTCCTCGTTCTAAATTTGAATCATTGTCCCTCAAATCTGAAAGCGAACACGTAGTGTCTTGTTCCCAAAAATCTGGGTCCAGCTCTTCCAAATCAAAGTCATACGCCACTGGTTACCAAACTAGGGCTAGTGAACGCCGCATTGCAAATTCTCTTGCCTTAATTGTTCGAAGTGACTCTCGTATAAGATTAAATGAAACGTTAAAGTGCATACTATGCAAAGATTCCCACGCTCTATATTTATGTAAATCCTTTAAGGAACTATCAGTCGATGACAAAAGAAAATTAGTTTCCCAGTATAAACATTGCTTCGACTGCGTTTCACCCAAGCATTCTGCTTCCAATTGTAAGTCTTCCAGACTCTGTTTTCATTGCGAAAAATCGCATCACAATTTACTGCATCGTCATGATCAAACGAGGTGATCATCAGCATCCACTTCTCAAAAAAGTGATAATCCTAGCAGTCCCAATGCCTCATCTTATATTCAGAACGCTAAGTCTTTACGTAGCGGTCAAGTACTATTGTCTACTGTTCAAATACGAAGTCCAGGATAAATTTGGCAACTGGGTCCGTGCACGCGGTCTTCTTGATTCGGCGGCAACCCATGATTTTGTTTCTAATTCATTAATCAAAAAACTAGGCCAACCTGTAAACCCTACTTCTATTAATGTATCAGGTATTAACAGCTTAAAATCACAAGCTTTACAGTTCTCAAAATTAACCATAAGAGATACTTGTCACAGAAATAATTCTCTCAAAATGAATTGTCTCATTCTTAACAGCATCGGAGAAGACATTCCAAGTCATTCTGTCGATATTTCAGATTTAAATATTCCCTCATATTTCAGGTTAGCCGATCATCTGTTCAACATTCAAAGTCCCATCGACATACTTTTCAGTGCCAATGTTTTTTGGAATTGCCTTCGTAAACAAATTCGTAAGCTATCTTCAAATGTGTTCGCCAGAGATACCAATTTTGGTTGGATGGTTACTGGTCAACTTCCTCATTATTCTCCTCAACCCGTATCTCAATCTTATTTCGCTAGTATCGATTTGGAACAGTTCCGGAAACTTGAAAACATTGATTCTCCTAACTTAAGCTCATTAGAAAACGAATTCTGTGAGCAACTCTTCATTTCCACTACTGCTGGTACACCTGAAGGCCGTTTCATTGTTCAAATGCCTAGATTACTCAACACTCCAAAAGTCTCTAATTCACAACCTAGAGCTCGAAAAGCTCTCTTTGCCACCGAAAGCAAATTTAAGAAAGAACCCCTCGTTAAACAACAATACACAAATTTCATGGATGAATAGGAAATGTTGAATCACATGGAAGTTGTCAGCAAATCTGATGACGAACTGCACCCCCCAAATGAAACTGTATTTAAATCATCATCCTGTGTGGAAAACCCCTCTTGTAAAGGATAAAACCCGAGTCATGTTTAAAGGGTCATCACCTGATACCAACGGCAACAGTCTCAACTATACTCTTTATTCTGGTCCCGCTATTCAGTCCGATTTATCTACCATTCTCGTAAATTTCCGCTTGTTCCCCATATCAGTCATCGCGGATATCAAACAGATGTACCGTCAAGTGTTGATTCAATCTGAGCAGCAAGATCTACAAAAAATCTGATGGTGTGACGAAACTAGTAAACCTATTAAAATATTTCGCTTGAAAACAGTCACTTATGGTCTGAAACCTTCCGCTTTCCTAGCTATGCGATCCCTACATATGTTAGCCTCTCAAGATGGTTATTTATTTGATGCTAAAGCTTCTGAAGCCCTAACTACATCCTTTTATGTTGACGATTACCTCCAGTCCTTTTCCACTCTTGAAGAAGCCTCTTTTGTATCGCTAGAACTTCAGGCATTATTGAAAGACGGAGGATTCCCACTTCATAAGTGGAATTCCAACTCCCCTGAGTTTCTTACCCAATTTCCCAGAGAAGATTTAGACCCCTCTTCCGTCAAAATCTGCGGAGATTCGGAATCCATAAAAACTCTTGGAGTACACTGGTGCACTCGCACTGCTACTCTCATTTATAAAGTCTCACTTTCCGCAGAGCTCCCGTACACAAAAAGGCAAATTTTGTCCGAAATTGCAAAAATTTTCGATCCTCTCCAATTTCCTGCGCCGGTTATTGTTATAGCCAAGCTTTTCATGCAAGAGCTATGGTCTCTTAAATATGAATGGGATGAAGCTGTTCCCCTCTCTTTTCTTAATAGATGACCCTCTCTTTTCGTAGCAGTTTACTTGATCTTTCTCTTATTGAAATTCCTAGAAATTTAATTAACGCTCCTCCTAACACGTTTTGCTTTCTTCACGTTTTTGCCGACAGCTTTGAAAAAGCTTATGGTTGCTGCACATATTTAGTTTATCGCAATTCGCTAAATGAATCTTCATTGTCCAACCTTATTTGCGCTAAGTCCAAAGTCGCTCCTCTTAAAACTATTACTTTGCCTAGGCTCGAATTGTGTGCTGCACTCATGGCCGCAGAACTTGCCACAAAACTGCAGAAAGTCTTAAAGGTCGAATTTTCACAAACTTATCTGTGGAGCGATTCCATGATCACTCTTTCTTGGATCGCCAAAAACCCCACCCACTGGCAAACCATTGTTGCAAATAGAGTATCTAAACTCAAACCCTTTCTTCTGGATGTCAATGGAGACATGTGCCTAGCGTTGATAATCCCGCTGACATCATCTCACGTGGTTGCGCACCTTCTCAATTGGCAGCATCTCAGTTGTTCTGGTATGGGCCCTCGTGGTTAATTGAAGACTCTTCTTGCTGGCCTACTAAACCTCCGGTCTCAAACTCCAACTTGTCTGACGCTAAAGTATCTAAGTCTATCGATTCGTGTCTTATTTCCCACGTTTCGTTTCCCTTGTTGTCACGTTACTCTTCCTTTCATAAACTGATTCGAATTTTTGCCTATCTCCTCAGATGGAAATATCTTGTTGTTGACCAACCTGTTCTCCCTAAACTGCATCTCACCAATCACGAATTAAATCTTGCTACCATTAAAGTTTTGCAACTAACAAAACAAGAAGTCTTTTTTTCTGAATTGTCTTTACTTTCTGCTAAGAAAGATCTTCCTAAATCTAGTCGCCTTCTCGCCTTAGCCCCTTTCCTTGATGACAACGTGTTACTCAGGGTGGGTGGTACCCTTTCGCACTCTCCACTTTCTGAAGACAAAAAGCATCTTGTTATTTTGCCTTCTAAGCATCACGTAACTTTCTCAATTATACGCGACTTTCATTTTCGCAACTTACATGTTGGTACGCGGAAATTGCTTCGTTTAATAAGGGAAAAGTACTGGATTATAAACGGAGTTCATGAAGTTTCTTCTGTAATTCACAAATGCATCCCTTGCTTTAAGGTGAAACCTAAGGTTAGTAATCAATTGATGAGCGATCTACCCTCTTTTCACTCATCCCCTATTCGTCCCTTTGCTTTGACTGGTGTGGATTATATGGGTCCATTTCAATATCAACGCAATTCCCCTGAAGCTAAACGCAAATTGTTTGGAAAACTCTATGTTTCTCTCTTTGTTTGCATGGTTAATGGAGCGATCCATCTAGAACTATTAACAAATGCCTCTACTTCTTACTTTCTGTCAGCCGTTTCTCGCTTCACTGCTAGGCGTGGCGTTCCCTCTGAAATGTTTTCTGACAATGCCTCCACTTTTTAAGGTGCAGCTTCTTTGTGGAAGAAAGCACTCACATCTTCTCCTGCCATGGAACAAATTTCTATTTTTTTCTACTCTAAAGGCTTAAAGTGGCGGTTTATACCTCCCTACGCCCCTCATCACGGCGGTAGGTGGGAATCTTATGTCAAGCTTACTAAACGTCATCTAAAAATGTTTTAGGAAGTCGTATTCTAACTTATGAAGAGTTTAACTCGTTGTCTATTCTGATTGAGGGTGTTGTTAATTCTCGCCCTTTGACTCCCCATTCCAATGATCCTGATGACTGGCTTCCATTAACACCTGGTCATTTCCTTACAAGACTTCTCTCTCTGCCCCTTCCCCTCTTCTTACTCTTATAGAGATTCTAATTTACCGATCGTTTGGCGTAAGCTTGAGGCCCTTCGTAACTCTTTCTGGAAGAGGTGGAAATAGGAATACTTAACTTCTTTGCAACGGAGGCAGAAGTGGCTTCTTTCTAACCCTTACATCAGGGTGGGTGACCTGGTCTTGTTAGAGACGTTTCCCCCCCTTTCGTGTGAATTTCCGGTAGAGTGACCGAGTGTTACCCGGGGAGGGATGGAAGGGTCAGGGTGGTCAGGATCTTGACCGCAAATGGGCATATTACAATTGCTCCCCTTCCTCTCAATCTTTAACATTGTATTCCCTCCTCTCTGTTGGTGTTTGTCCCCACAGCTTGGTGTATTCTTTGGAATACACGGTATAACAGAGTTAGCTTTCGCTGATCTTTGCTTTAATTCTTTCTTCCTAGTTTGCAAACTCCTACAGTGATTCTTTACGTTTTAGTTTATTTGTGAACTTTGCTTACTTTGTTTGTAAGTCTGTTCTAGATATATATATCTTCCATGATCAACCTAGCGGCATCTAGCAGCTAACCACCGAAGTTCCTCAATATCTCCGCTCTCAAGAGGACTTCCTTACTATGCAAGCCACCAGATGTCGTCGTTATCGCCAGCTAACATCTCAATGCTCATGAGGACTTCTTCACCATTCCCATCCACCAGGCTTCGTCATAGGCGCCTGCTATCAATTCCTTGAAAACTACTCCATCAAGATATTCCTATCTAAGGAGAGACATAATTTTTGTCATGTTTGTAATTTTTATGTGTGCTCCTTTGTCCTTTTCCCCCCACCCATCTTCTCTCCGTGGTACCTCCGTGCTTCGTTGAGCAGTTCTCACTTCTGTGTCAGGCGTCAACACATACGGTACAAGCTCTACACGAGCTCGTCTCTTCTACTCGAGAGACAAACCTTTTAAATCAAACGCCATGTTTGAACTTTAAAATCAACCAACACCGAGGAACCATCGCCTTTCATCAAAATGAGCTAAGTACAAGTTCAATGGTCTTCACCATATTTTAAAGGGTTTAAATAGCTTATAGCTTTTTAATCCAATTTTATAGACAGTGTGTGGAATCGCTAAATGTTCAGAAATAACTACCTTCAAAAGATCTTCCTGATCAAGTTATGGCTACCTCAGCTATTTCTCTGAAATGAAACAGTACTTCTTGTACAAATTATCGGAGGTACTATCTCACACCGAGGGATAATTTCAAAATACCCACTGTCTATAAAAATTAGCTTTTCCGCCGAGGGATTTTTCTTGCCCAACTCAACCGTCAACAGTGTTCTGGAATTTTCCATGTCAAGCGATCTGTCTACAAGCTAAACCTTCAAGTATTTTCCACTCACATATGGGAATACCTTTCCTAACTAAGGAATTTTCTTTATAAAAACCGCTGATCAACTCATAATTTGTCTTCCTTCGTGGGAAAATTTCCGCCGCATTCAACTACAACCTATAAACGTCACAACGCAATAAACTCTCTCAAGCTAAAATTCAACTAGTGATTTACATAATTGCAATAACTTTTCTCCTCGTAAAATTTCCGTGTTGCAATAGTGAACTTTATAACTGACTATAGTGCAAAACAGTGCCCGTTCAACCACCATCCGTTTCGCGTTCCAACGAGAACAATAAATATGGCCAAGACATTTTCCTAAATCTCCTATTTTCCTCCACTCAAATACCTTACTAACATAATATAATTCAATTATAAATGTACGTCTCTTTCAATGAGGTGTCACTCTATAACAAGTGCCCACCCCAATTTTGTTTCGCATTTCACGAATTAACTTCTGTATAATCGGTAGCAAGTCAGCATTCTAATTCTTTTCCCTTTTTAAAATGGGGGAATTCTATTTTTTCTACTCATAATTATGTAAACTAATGTTTTTCTCTTCAGGCTTCACAAATAGTGACCTGTCCTATTTTGATAGTTCACGGTCGCAATTACTGTATAAGTACATGAAGTTATAGAAACTTCTTCTTTATTCCTCTCTTTTCTTTGTTATAATTTTTCATAGCCTATAAGATTTCCCATGGAATCCAGAAGTGCTTACCTTGTACCTGATATGATTACTAAAGCTTTAATTATTTGTAATCTTTTTTATAAATGTTAAAGTTTTCAATTTTAATACAACTTTTAAAATCTTATTCATATTTGGTGCTCGAAGCAAGTTTTAAACTTGCATCCCAATTTAACATTGTCAAAAAGTTTCAATTTGTTAGCATTAAGTCTTAGACCGTTGTATGTTAACACAACTAATTGTTAATAAATTAAATCTAAATCGACTTGATATGGTTTGTTACGTCAACTCCTTTTTATTGTAATGTAAAACCATATTTCTTTTTCGCCTTATCCTTTTCTGTAGAATAATGATTAGGCAGGACCCTATTTTCCCTGACTCTTCTCATCGGCTTATGCCCTCTTTAAGAAAACAAAAATTACTCAAAATAAATATTTCACTCCTTGTTGTATTTGAACAAAAACTCCCCATATCAGCTCTGTCAAAGTTGTTTTTAGCTTTCATAGCTAATTCTAATGAGCCAGTAAGGCATGTAAAGCTAGCTCCGCAAGCTTCCTGCTTGTTGAGATTTTCTCTATAACTTATGGTCCGTTTTCAAATCAATGTTTTTCTCTGATCTGAACTTTCAGTCGGCTCCCTGCTGGGTAATAGCTTAGCTCTTTTCAAGTGCAACAATTTGTATTCTTGCCAAAACTTTCCATGAAAACCAAGACATTATTCTAAAAAGAATTGTTACTGCGGAATCGCTACCCTTCCTGGGAGCACTCTGTTATTCGCTTGAAATTCTACAATTCCATGAACTAAAATAATCACGGCGAATTCAAATTACTTCTGTCTCACCAAACATTTGGTTAAACCTAACTCCTTTGAAATGAGAAACTTTAAATCGGTGTTCCTTAACACACAATGTTCTTCCCCAAAGTAGTAAAATATAGGCTTGGGAGGGAAGGTATGATCGTTGGTTGCTTGCAAATAGCCCAAGCTACAGCCGCAATTCCCGTTAGCTGTGTCCAGGTCCATACCAACTTTAGGTGTTTCACAGACATTGCGAGGTGGAAACGGTGGTTAAATACTTACTTAATTTAAGTTTATGTTTGTTATTGAATTTCCGTCTTACCTATCCACACTATTTCTTCCTGCTGAAACCCGCTTCCTTTTTTCCTTTTTTCAACTTCCCTCGGGTAGTTCCCCCAGCTAAACCTACCAGAAGTTCCGTAAGGTACCCGTACCCTGTTTCAAATTATATGTTGTTACGATTAAGCATCAAGTCGAGCTTAATCTTCATTCTGTGATAATATACTGTCTAACCAATATAATACAAACACTTTTGAGTTTTTTTAAATGTATGTATTTATGTCTCATAAGTACATATTACGCATCCAAAATTGCCTGCCTTGCAGGAGGGTTCCATTTAAATCATTACATCATTACGAAGTCTACCACCATTGAATTCACCATTTTATCTATAATCGATTGAGAGTGCAAATCTTAGTCGCTTTGATTACGGCACAAACATTGCTGGTCAATTTAACTACTGTATTATAAATTGCGTAGATTGTAGAAAATGTAACGCTGCAGGTTATGAATCTACAACTACAATGGTATATTGCTCTTCATTCTTAGCAATTATCGCTTTGTTCTCAAGAAATGAGCCGCTGTACTATTGCGCACCTTAAAAATAAACATCTACAGCATTTCGTGGCACGAATAACGATCACGGAAAGACAAGCCGGCGTAAAAAATGGGGACAGTATAATACAGTCAGGCCCATATTTAGGTTTCTTGACGCCTCTGGGATATATATATAAAAAACTTTGCTGCCCTCGACTTGGAATGTGCAGATTTATTAACATATGCTCAACAACATATTCATCTTTAAAGCACATTATACTTGGGACACTATTTCCCAGTGGACGACTCCTTGTCTTCACACAAATCACAAATTTTCAACCATAAGTTTATTCCAACACTCGTGCTGCATAATATTCAAGAATTATAATCAACAATTATATCTTATTTTTATATATTGTTATATTAGTGCAATATTTCCGTCTTACAGATAGCCTTGTATATGTAATCCAAGCACCACTTAGTTCATGTGTAAACAAATTTCTCCTAATAGTGGTTCGATTTACGCCTGGTCAAAATCCTGCCCATGCCTATATCTAACAATAATCCACCCTAGTTTGTACATTTATGTTATTCAAGAATCTTTTCCTCTGTTCCTTTCTTATCCCTTTATAGGGCATTTCAGAAATGAGCCATATCCGAATACGTCGATGTTTTACTCTCATTAGATTGTATTGCCAACAAATACAAAAAATTATTTAGTCAATAATTATAGTCAATTATTATTATTACTGAAGAATATTTAAATGTTGCAATACAGAACAAGAAATAATTAAACACACAACTCAAACAATTATTTATAATAATTAATCAAATATTTATTATTATCTCATAACGGGATTTTAAATGTAAATGCAATTAATTAAAATACTTGAAAATTCCATTATTTTTCAGAACTGCTAAAGCAATCATATTGAAAGGACATATCCTAATGAAAATGACGTCAGGGTGTCACTCAGACAATCTGTCGCTGATCGAAGCATATCTAAATCAAATAGTACTAGAAATCACTAGTAGATTGATTATCGTAACACAACAAAATTGAACGAAAGAATCGTCTATTCAAAGCGTAGAAAGTGTTGATATTTTATACGTTAGTTGAAGTCTCAATTAAATACAACTAGCAACTAAAACAAACATGTTCAGAGTTCAGCTCATATATTCCTTCAATTTTTCATGGCGATGCGTGTCCTCGGTTGACGTCATGGTTCAATGGGTTCCCCAAGATTGCATAGACATGGCAACCTTCCACTCGGTAGTCTGCGTGACCTTCTGTTTCGTCTTCGGTATCCACCATTGTCCTATCCACTCGTGATTTAGTGATACATATTCGCGTTCAGAATTACGCAGGTATAAAGTTCTCGACAACTTTCACAAACGTCTGGCATTAAAACTCGTATTATATAAAACATTTCCGTGATTTCACACGACTACTCCACTTTTTCAAAGTTCATAATAAAGTTCAATTGCAAATACCCGTCTTCAACTAATTATGCCAGTTTCTACAATAGCAACTTGTTTTCACCGGACATACTCTTACAATCATGAAGTGTCGAAATTGTCGTAGATGCCTGGTCTAGATTAATCCTATTGCGAGTATGGGTTACGCTCCCACGCAACACGCATTGCAATGTTGGTCTCGTTTTCTAGTCGAGCCTGTGTTCGGGTAATGAAGAATACGTGAACCGTATCCACATCAGCAGAAGTAGATAATATAAGGCGGTACTGGGGCAGGGGCTAATGCGCAAGATGGCCGCTGCGCGCAAATGTCCTATGTTATTCTTATGGAGGGGCCAGTCATAGCTGGGGCAGGGGCTAAAGCGCAAGATGGCCGCTACGCCCTGAGACCGTGAATGACGACACAGGGAGAGGTCAGCCGTGTAGTTGCTAAATGGAATATTTATTATTATTATTTTTATTATTACGGTATTATTATTTTTATTATGTAATTATTGATTGATCGTGTACAATCAAGACCAGCCTTATATTGTCCACCTCGTGGTGTAGTGGTTAGTAATTTTGAATGCCACCGCGGAGGCCCGGGTTCGATTCCTGGCTCTGCCAAGAAATACCTACCTACATCAGGCATTTGGAAGAAGTTTTTTGTGATTTCCCACTTAAACTCCAGTCAAATGCTGGGATAAATCTTAACTGAAGGCCTAGGTTGCCTCCTTTCCAGTCCTTATCTGAATTACAAATACACACATTAATTCAGCCATTAGAGTAACACAGGTTATAATACAAATTCCACACTCAAGCAAGTACGCGGGCAATATGACAATGATGTCACGAAGCCTCAAAAAGAATCAACAACAAAATAAACCATTTCCAGGATGGTACTTTCTGACAGGCCACGGATGCTTTCTTTCCAATCCCCATTTAGTTACCAATGCACACATGAATACAGCCATCACATTAACACAGGTTATGAAACAAATTCCACCGTCAATCAAGTACGCGGGCAATATGACAATGATGTCACGAAGCCTCTAAAAGAATCAACAACAAAATAAACCATTTCCAGGATGGTACTTCCTTTCCAATCCCTACTTAAGTTACCAATACACACATGATTACAGACATCACCATAACACAGGTTAACAGACAAATTCCACAGTCAATCAAGTACGCGGGCAATATGACAATGATGTCACGAAGCCTCTAAAAGAATCAAAAACAAAATAAACCATTTCCAGGATGGTACTGAACTCAAATTCAGCCCAACATAGGACCTTTGACCGAGCCGAGGTTCGAATGACTTGTGCACCATTGGAAGGAAAAGTTGGAAATTTGTAATTAAAATAATTTAATAAATATATACGTATTATGGGATGCAAATGAAGCATAATGAAAGTATTTTGGAGAAATTTGAAGCATTTTGAGGAATTTATTATTTGGAAATATTCTGGTGAATGAGATTTTAATTAAGGAAGAGCTCGATCATTCGGAGCTGGAAATTGTACAAAGCTTCATGTTTGGCACTAGAAAACCAGTTTTGGTTAGCAAGGCGATCATAACAAAGCAATGCACACGACCCGTGGAGAAGAAGCTAGACCCAGGAGCCTTTTTCAGAATATTTCAACAGCCAATCGAATAAAAGCACATAATTTTTTGGGGAATCACTTTTATATAAATTTGGCAGATATAAAGAGAAATAAGCACATCTACAGGTGTAGAAAGCAATATGAAATTTATTTGGTTGAAAAGAAATATAAATTATTGTATGATAGAGTGAATATGAGTATATTTCTATTAATATACATGTGTGTGAGGCTAGCAGAGCTAGGCCAGCAATGACATGCGCCGCGGGGAGAAGAAGCGTGGCGTGGACTCTCTCACAGCGACTGGACACGAGCGGTCACGTTCTGACGCTCGCACACAGCAAAGAAGCAGTTATTGCACACAACATAAGCCCGGTCGATAGGCACTGATGTACCATCGAACGACTTAGGCATCGCCGAGGAAGTTGGGAAGAGGAGCCGGCGAAACGCAGTTTACATTAATCTTACAGCTTGAGAACGAGACTTCGATTATAGAACAAAACTTCACAGAGAAGCAATAACATATAGCACTATCTACAGAAAGCAACGATATTGCTACAACAAATTCATCTTTATATTCAGCAGTATTTCATCACAATCTACATTTGTCTACATGATGGCAGCGAAATTAAGTCGGGGAGGAAAAGCTTATTCCACGTCTACTGAAGAGAAGATTATGGAGAAATAAATAAAATGAAAGGAGGTTAATCTATACCATGGATTGGGAGGTCAGAGTGACTTGGAAATTCAAGGATCGACACAGCTACAACTGCGCAACAACTTACAGTATTGTAATATGAGTTTCTACACCACAAGCAAGATGTCCCACAACACCAGGACGAGATGTCAACTCAGGACATGCGGATCTACATTGGCGAGACCACTCTGCAAGACAGAGATAAAAAGCAGAAGACCGTTCGCAGCCGATCGAACTAGGAAACGCAGTTTCCAGGCCGCTGGCCGCGAAGATGACACATCAACCGTTAGCAGTTCAAGCCGTGATGCAAAACAGGTGATGGCAGGCCGAGTGAGTTGGGGTCGTCCGCAGCTGATTTTCACGGTCTTGGCAGTAACTGGTTTCGCTAGGAGGCGAGCGATAACAGCTTCAACGGAACATCTAGGACAGCTGTTAGAGGTATTTCCTGGCTGTAGAAGACGTCTCAAGGTAGAACAACCATTTGATCCATGTCTGTAGTTTTGCTGTAGTAGTAAAAATCCATTTTTGGAGTGACCAACTTCATTTGTGAGAAATTCTTATCTTTATTCATTATCTTTTAATAGCTTAAATTTTAGAGTGTCATTGTAATTATTTGTGATACGTCTTCGTGTGTCGTTTAAGACGTTATTTCATGCATATTTAACGTAGATTTGCGTTCCACGTATTTTTTATTCTGAAGGAAAAGTTGTATGACCCTCACTTTTGAACGATACTCGTTTTATAAAAGGAATGCTTCGATAATGCTTAGATAATTCGATTATTTGATTAATCGACTATTTGTTTATTTGATATCTCAAAGAGATTAGTCGATTATACGATTACATTGTATTTCAGAGAAGAGCGTAAATATTGACAAATTGTAAGAACATTTAAACATTATAATTGTTATTAACAATTTCTATGCGGAACAGCGAAAGTATACATTTATATGTCTATAATGCATTGTTATCCAGTAAAGCATTATTGTGAGATGCTATAATTCTATGTAACAAACATTATGATGTCAATATACATCTGATATATTTATTTATAACAATTTGAATGTTATAAAATTCCAATAGCGGAATACAACTTATTAGACAACTATATAGCCTTGGACTATTATATTACGAATATACACTATAAAATAGGATCATGGTATTGACAATTGTGGTCAAGTGATGCCTTTATTTATCAACAAATAAAGTATAAACATTGTTTAACAGAGATGAATAGACCAGGAGAAATGTTGGTCTACCTGTGGTCTTGTATGTTAAAAACAACTTAAATATGAATTGTTCAAATATTTAAATGTACACCAGAAGCGGGAGGATATGAATTTATTTTTTATTACAACTAAAAGACGAGCGAACTACAAATTAACATTGTTAACGTTTGGTAACGTGGATGAACAAGTTTGTTATGGATCAAAGAGAACAAATAGCGCTAATGAAAGGAATAAGAAGTACTTTGTGAATTGTATTAATGTGAACGAACATGTAATTGTTGTAATTTGATGCACTAGGTTTAATAATTTAGACTGGAGTTGAGAGTTAGGAGTGCATTCTGAACGGTAACATACTCTAGCGTAGTTATCTAGTAAAATCACTAATTCTTCTACAAGTGTGTAGCAAAATGGTTTTTTTATGGAAGTAATGCCGTGCAGAGTTATGAAGATTGTTTATAGAGAGGAAAGGAAGGAAGTATGACATGTTTGGAGCGTAGTAAGACGCCATTGATAAGTATTGTTCACTGTATTGCGGAAGGAAGGAATATATTGCTATGTGGAGCAACGAATTGTTACAGGATGAGTAAAAAGCGCTAACACAAAGGTTAAATGTTTGAATTGTTTATGTCTGAGAGTATTTGTAATTGATCCACGTAATGTATAGAGATTTTAAGTAGTTTCGCATCGATCTTTATCCTATTGTTTTATTTATTGACACGACATTCTAAGCTGTATTTAAATTAATTGTTTGATACTCAGGCTTATTTTATTATGACATACAACTAGAGTACCTGAGAATTTCATCGTTGGTAGAAACATTGTAAAAGGAACTGTTTTTGTAACAGAGACGTTATGAAGCTCTCAGAGCGCGACTGACAGTGTTAATGGTAATTTTTAAACCGTGTGAAGCACGAGAAATGTAAATAATGTAAATATTTAAACCATATATTATTAATGACAATATTATTAGAGTAGATAGTTACATTTTACGTACGCCCGTGTATAATGCAGGGTATTTGTAATGTTAACTTCATTTTCATGAGTGAACAGCTGATTTTAATCATACCATTTCAATGACACAGCCACAGGGTGACTGTCAATTTACGTAACCATTTTGTGAAACTTAATATAGTTACATTGTTGTAACGAGAAAGTTCAGAAACACTTATTCTACAGATAGTAGAACTATTTGACGGGTTTAACAGTTAATTAACATATTAATTTATTCATGGTAATAGGGATTATTTTTATTTCCTCGTATTTGTATTTGTTTGGAAATAAATCCCAGGCACTAGTTTTTGTTTGCCTGTTCGTTTTTATAAATCTGATCATCATTTCATTTTGGCAATCGACATGCGATAATACTGCGAATTAGTTACTAGAGTTCATTTTAGTCTCAACGTTCACCGTTCACACACGAGAGCCGAGATTCTCGTCCTACCATTTTATGTTTAGGATAGTTTATCTTCTATTTAAATGTGTAACTAATCGGTAGTGTTGTTGCATGGCCGGTATGCATCGAGGGTTCCCTAGTCATTATCCTAGAATGGTAGTGTCAGTCAACCTGGCTGGGTATCGACCTCCCTACAATCCTTTTCTGTCATTGCGGATTTAGGCTATGAATATGCGGAATTCGGGTGCAGTACTTTCTGACAGGCCACGGCTGCTTTCTTCCCAATCCCTACTTAAGTTACCAATACACACATGATTACAGACATCACAATAACACAGGTTAACAGACAAATTCCACAGTCAATCAAGTACGCGGGCAATATGGCAATGATGTCACGAAGCCTCAAAGAATCAACAACAAAATAATCCACTTCCAGGAGGGTACCTTCTGACAGGCCACGGCTGCTTCCTTCCCAAATCCTACTGCAATTACAAATACACACACTAATACAGCCATCACAGTGGTACAGGTTATCAGTCAGATTTAACACACTCGACTAAGTACGCGGACAATATGACAATGATCTTAGGAAGCCTCTAAACAATCAACAACAAAATAATCCACTTCCAGGGGGGTACCTTCTGACAGGCCACGGCTGCTTCCTTCCCAAATCCTACTGCAATTACAAATACACACATTAGTACAGACATCACAATATCACAGGTTATTAGACAAATTCCACACTCAACTAAGTACGCGGACAATATGACAATGATGTCACGAAGCCTCTAAAAGAATCAACAACAAAATAATCCACTTCCAGGAGCGTACCTTCTGACAGGCCACGGCTGCTTCCTTCCCAAATCCTACTGCAATTACAAAAACACACACTAGTAAAGACATCACAATATCATAGGTTATGAGTCAAATTCCACACTGAACTAAGTACGCGGACAATATGACAATGATGTCACGAAGCCTCTAAAAGAATCAACAACAAAATAATCCACTTCCAGGAGGGTACTTTCTGACAGGCCAAGGCAGCTTCCTACCCAAATCCTACTGCAATTACAAATACACACTCTAGTACAGACATCACAATAACACAGGTTATTAGACAAATTCCACACTCAACCAAGTACACGGGGCTATATGACAATGATGCCACGAAGCCCCTAAATAATCAACGTCACCTACAGTAATACTCATGTTCAGCTAGTAATTTTGGCTGTCACCTCTTAGACCTCGATTCAATTCATGGTTCTGCTAAGAAATTTAATTCTGGTCTCAGGACTGGAACGGTGTACACTCAGCCTTGTGAGAGAAGAGAACGGGTTGATTCCTACCTCAGACATTCAGGAAGTAGTTTTCTGTGGTTTCCCACCTTTACTCCAGGCAAAAACAAAAACAAAATACATGAACTCAACACACGAGGCTGATGACCAAGCTATTTGAAGTTCGCAATACACTTTAACGCACAGGACTAATGACGAAATGTGTTAAAATTCACGCTGATAAATTATTATAATAAAACAGACACACACACATCCCAGATGGCCACTGTAGCGCAAGGGTTCAATCCCTCAACTCTCTATAACTTAAGTCCACGGTCGCTTTCTACAATATCCTACCTCAATTACAAGTACACACACTATTACGACTAAACAATGACACAGGCTATCAGACAACACACACCCAAGACAGTTTACAGGGCTACAGGACCATGATGTCGCAAATCCTCTAAAAGAATCGACAACAACAACAACAATGACAGCAACTAATATTCATGAAACACTTCTTGGTGTAGTGGTTAGCTTTCTTGGTAGTCACCTATGAAGTCAGGGTTCGAATGCTGGCTCTGCTAACAATTTTAATTTTGTGCTGAGGGCTGCAACGGGGTACACTCAGCCGTATGAGGCAAAGCTGACAAGATGTGGGTTCGATTTTTACCTCAGCCATTTTCGGAAAGGTATTGCATATATTTTTTTAATCTTTAGACCAGCCAAATGCAGGTATGGCTTGTAAGTTATAGCCAAGGCTTCCTCTTTACCCAATCCTACAAATACATACCTTACTACAAACACTACGATAACACAGGTTATGGCAGCAATTTTAAATTCAAATAATTTTATCACACATACTTGTATTAGGATCCTGTCTATTTTTTTTACTATAGACCTTTCTTGCTTAACACTGATGACTGCCAATAACGAGATAGGTTGGTAGGACAAATATTAAGACACCCAGGAATAGCAAACATTGTTATGGAAGGAAGGGATACAAACTGTAGCGTAGAGTAAGGTTAGAATATCTTAAAATGATTGTTTTGGATGTAAGATGTGATAGCTATATAGGGATGAAACAATTAGCTCAGGACACGAAGGCTACGCGATCTGCATCAAACCAGTCAAAAGACTAAAGATTTTATTTATTTATACGTGTCCAGATCATAACATATTATAAATATATATATACAAAGATTCCAAAGTATATGTGCATCTTTATATTCCACGTGATGCCCAGAATTCCGCTCCACGAACTGCCTTATCACTGGCGGCTACCAGATCGTCCATGGAGACAGGTTCTGATAGTTTCCTGCAGTTGAGTAGCTGCTGGTGGTCTTAATGTTCACCACACTCACATAGTTCGTCTTCTGAGATGAATTGCCATTTCTTCATGTTCACCTTACACCGAGATACTCCAGTCCTCAGTCTATTGAGGACCTTCCATGCCTCGTATGGGAGGTTCTTCTTTGGGGTTGTCCCAATATTTCTCTGATGATGAGCTACGCCAGAGTTGTATCCGACAGTTTGCAGGTGGTGTCTGAATTGGTTGTGTCGTCTGGAGGAAACTTTTTATCGATTTCAGTCTTGGTTGTTGATGTTCACTTCCAAATAGGGGGTGTCTTGGGTCCGTCTCCTGCTTCTTTCTTTCTATTTCAGCTGCCATTCTTCTTCGGATATCTGGAGGTGCTACGCCCATTAGGTGGTATATATTGTTAACAAGGGTTGCCCGCAAGCAGCCTGTTACAATCCGTCCTGTTTCATTTAGGGCAATAATTACCTGTTTGGAATGGCTGGAGTTGTGCCATACAGGTGCTGCATATTCAGCAGCGGAGAAACACAGAGAAAGGGCGGATGTGCGGGAGGATAACTGGATGTGCTCCCCAGTTGTTGCCGGTCAGTTTCCTAATAATGTTATTCCTAGCACAAACTTTCATTTTTGTATCTGTGCAATGGTCTTTGAAGGTGAGGGAACGGTCCAACTTTATTCCCAGGTATTTTGGGGTGTCACAGAGGGTTAGTTGTTGACCTCGCCAGGTTATTCTCAGTGACTAAAGCTTAAAACATCAGTATAGAATAGGTAAGACTTACCTCGGTAAAGTAATCCTTTGTTGATAATCTTCTCAAGATGTTTTCAAATTTCTAACAACAAGTTACTCATGAAAGATATGCCTCCATTTATTACATATTCAACTACAAGGCACGGACACTTAAGATGTTTACAAATTTTATAAACCCAACTCTATTAGCCTGCTGACCATGAAGTTGCAAAGCTTTCCATACACTTTAAACAATATATCCCTACGTTTCAATCACACGTGGCTGATGACCATGGTGTCACCCCCCCCCCCAAAGTGAATGATACGCTCTCAACTACACGAGGATGATAACCAAGGTGTCTCAACCACCTATCGTGAATGATACACTCTCAACTACACGTGGTTGATGACCATGGTGTCTCAAACTACCCCAAAATGTGAATGATAGCTCTCAACTACACGGGGCTGATAACCATGTTGTCTCAACCACCTATCGTGAATGATACACTCTCAACTACACTGGACTGATGCCCAAGGTGTCTCAACCCTCTAACGTGAAACATACACTCTCAACTACACGGGTCTGATGACCATGGTGTCTCAACCCACTAACGTGAAAGATACACTCTCAACTACATTGGCTGATGACCATGGTGTCTCAACCACCTATCGTGAATAATACACTTTCAACTACACGGGTCTGATGACCAAGGTGTCTCAACACACTACCGTGAAAGATACACTCTCAACTACACGAGTCTGATGACCAACGTGTCTCAACACACTACCGTGAAAGATACACTCTCAACTACACGGGTCTGATGACCAAGGTGTCTCAACACACAACCGTGAAAGATACACTCTCAACTGCATGGGCTGATGACCATGGTGTCTCAACCCACTAACATGAAAGATACACTCTCAACTACACTGGGCTGATGACTAAGGTATCCCCAAGTTTTGTACACGCACTGTTAAATAAATATAATGTTCTTAACAAGAGAACGATACCTAACTGCTGGCACCCAGTGAAGTGGTCTGGAGCGAGCTAGAAGCGATGCTGAGTCACCAGAAATCTAATACGTGTTTTGATAAGGCATAGACCTACTCGCAATATAAATGCTACAGTAGCGCAAAGGGTGGAATCTGTTGACTCTCTGTAACTTTATTGTCCAACATGGAGGCTGGTCTTGGTGTAGTGGATAGCATTCTTGGCTGTTATTCCGAGGGCCGGGTTCGATTCCTGGCTCTGCCAAGAAATTTAATTTTGGTCTACACTAGGCTTTGTTAGAAAAAACTGAGAAGAGTTTTTCCGTGGTTTCCCAGTTGTATCTTAGGTGAATACCGGGATGATTCCTAATTTAAGTGTACGCCTGCATTCTTTCCAATCCTCATCTAATTACAAAAACACACACTACTGCAGTCATCACAATACCACATGCTATCACACAAATCCTTTACACCACGATGTCTAAACCCCTCAATTGAAATGCATATGTACTTCGAATTGGCAGGTGAAAAGCTAAAGGAAGTATGAGACTTTTTGCTACTTAGGAAGCAAAATAACTAGTGATGGACGAAGCAAAGAGGATTTATTATGAATTGCAGCCAATGGCCATAGCCTGAGGTCTCCAAACAAGTTCAATTTTAGTTAGGTCCAACTTTGGTTACCAAATGCTACTGTCACTAACTCCAAGTGGCGAACGTTGGAACTTAATAGAGTGCTACTAATTAAACAAATATAGCCTATAAATTTTACTACACACTTTCAATTGCAGTCGTAGGTTCTTTTACGTGGAACAAATGTATGACATGGGACCGTAGGCTTTACTCCCCCCCCCCCCTCCACCGAAGGAATGCATACTAAAGGAATTAGCGCTTTTAAAAATCCGACGACTTTGGCCGGGTGTGAACCCGTTATCTTGAGCACAGCTATTAACTACACCACCGAAGCCGCTACATTCACATAGGTAATCACGCATATTTCAGAAACATTATGTACATAGGTTTAAATAGTCACAATATCGGATAAGTCCTAGAGTGTGGCCCTGTGGCTAATTGGTTAGCATGGTAGACTTTGACCTTAAGGGATTTAGCTTTCACTCCTAGGATTTTAATTTGTTATGGAAATATGAAACATAATTATGGAAAGAAAGGTTGAGGCTAAGAACTGCAGTGTAGTTCAAGGTTCGAATATGCTAAACAGATTTTCTTAGATGTAGCTTAAAATAGTTTGAGCAGTGAGTAACTACCAACCTTGTGAAGAAAACTGAGACGTGATAAACTCATTTCTACCTCAGTCATTTTGTTTCATGGCTTTACCACTCTTATTTAAGGCAAATGCATGGATGATTCTTAACTTAAGGTTATGACTGCCTCCTTCCCAATCCTCACTTATGTTTAAAAATATGTACACCAATAATTATGCAGGAATCATTTATCTATTGGTTCTTCATTATTGCAGTCGTTGCTCAGAATTTGACGCACACGACTAGTTCATGTTATAACTACATAGGGTAACAAACGAGGAGGTATTAAGACTAGTGGGAGAGGAGAGATGTTTCTGGCGACTGATAATAAAGAAAAGAGATGGGTTGGTAGGGCACATGCTAAGACACCCAGGAATAGCAAGCTTAGTTATGGAAGGAAGGGTTGAGGGCAAGAACTGTCGGCGTAGACCAAGGTTAGAATATGTTAAACAGATTGCCCCAGATGTAGGGTGTGGTAGCTTTATAGAGATGAAACGATTAGCTCAGGACAGGGAGGCAGAGAGAGCAGCATTAAATCAGTCAAAAGACTGAAGACACAAACAAAAACAACAACAACAACATGTTTTTGATTTAGTCAATGTCGAAAGTTCATAATTGCGAAACACGATTTTTTCATTACATATAACAAGGCTGTATACCTTATCCCAAAGCATATGAATTTACATTCAAATGTATACAACCTCATAAACTAAACTAACTTATACTTAACCTAATCAGGAAATAGTTTTTTTTCTTTTCATTTTCATATTTCACACACATTGCAATTTTCTAATTTCCAATTTACAGTGTAAAAAATGTCAGTGTAACGTTTTTGAATTTTGTCAATATGGAATCATGGATTTTTTCAATTTTTTGTTTACACATTTGTCAATTTTACAATTTTCCATTTACAGTTTTTTTAAATGTCAGTTTTAAGTTTTTGAATTTCATAATATGGAAACATGGATTTTCCAATTTGTTGTTTACACATTTGTCAATTACACAATTTTCCATTTACATTTTTTTTAATTCAGTTTAAAGTTTTTCAATTTTTATCAATGTGGATTTTCCAATTTTGTGTTTTAAATGTTTTTCAGGTTGTGGATTTTCATTTCCTTGTACAAAGTTCATATTTGCATTAGGAGTGGGAGGTGGGTAGTAATTAAATATGTATAAGCAGTGTCCATCCAATATTTTTTTTATTAATTCAAATACTTTTACAATATTTACACATAATATATTTGTTATAAATAGTACAGTTGGTTTTAAATAGTTTTTCTATATTTATTTATTTCTAAGTATGAATACAATTTTTTCCCATTGCATGTTATAATTTAAAAAAACAAAGCTTGTTGTAGATCTTTTTTCCATGGTGAACAATAGGCATGAAATCGTCATTATCAACATCATCATTATCAACATCATCGTTATCAGCATCATTATCATAATCTTTATCACTATCATTATAATCACCATGATCATCCTCAACATCACTATAACTGTCCAATTCCTCTTGTTCCTCTTTCACAGGGTCCTCGTGTAGAGTCTGTGTTGCTTTTGATAGTGTTGAGGGTTTATTGAACGTTGAACTATCTTGAGCAGCAATATTGTTTTCTCGAACTTGCTTTTTATTATTTTCATGATTGTTTGTAAACAGTAACCGTGGTTTGTTTGGTGCACTACATTGATGTTCACTGACACTTAAAACCTTTCCATTTTGACTTTTTAGGTCACCGCAGCACCCTTTTGACCTCTCTTTTGAGCATCGCCAGAATATTATTCCATGCACATTCTGACGATTATAGTTATAAGAGTAGCCTTGAGAGAGTACACGTTGCCTACCTTTGTTGGTTGTAGTAAGTTCCGTAGTAGTAACTGGCCTGTCAGTATGATGTTCACACTACAAAGGTCACAACTGTTCTGGTAATGGAGTGACGATATTCTTTCTAAGGGCCTCTAATATATCCTAATCAAGACCTACAGCTACTTACTGCGTATGATAAATCTGTACAATGGTGGGTGAGAGACGGTCTTTCACGAAGTGATCACTGTAAGAGGTAGTAGTCAACTGACAATATTTTTGCTAAGAGTCCTCTTATATAGCCTAGTCAAGACTAACAAGTGCGTATTTGTTGGCTTTATGTTGGCTTTTGTGTTGGCTTTTTATTGGCTTTTTTGTTGGCTTTTGTTGGCTTTTTTTGTTGGCTTTTTTGTTGGCTTTTGTTGACTTTCTGTTGGTATTTTGTTGGCTTTTAGTATTGGCTTTTTGTTGGTTTTTGTATTGACCGATATGTAGGATTTTGTATTGGCTCTCTGATATTTGGTTTTGGAAAGTATCTCAGCCCTTTTATCATACCATTATGCTATGTTGACAAACACGGCGGTAAGCATAATGCTATGATAAAAGGGCTGAGATACTTTCCAAGACCAAATATGAGAGAGCCAATACAAAAGCCTACATATGGGTCAATACAAAAGCCAACAAAAAACCAATACAAAAAGCCAACAAAAAGCCAACAAAAGCTAACAAAAAAGCCAGCAAAAGCCAACAAAAATGCCAACACAAAAGCCAACATAAAGCCAACAAATACGCATTTGTTAGCCTTGACTTGGCAATATAAGAGGACTCTTAGCAAAAATAACGTCTGTTGACTGCTACCTCTTACAGTGATAACTTCGTGAAAGACCGTCTCTCACCCACCATTGTACAGATTTGTCATACGCAGTAAGTAGCTGTAGGTCTTGACTAGGATATATTAGAGGCCCTTAGAAAGAATATCGTCACTCCATTACCAGAACAGTTGTGATCTTTGTAGTGTGAACAACATACTGACATGCCAGTTCCAACTATGGAACTTACTACAACCAACAAAGGTAGGCAACGTGTACTCTATCAAGGCTACTCTTATAACTTTAATCGTCAGAATGTGCATGGAATAATATTCTGGCGATGCTCAAAAGAGAGGTCAAAAGGGTGCCGCGGTGACCTAAAAAGTAAAAATGGAAAGGTTTTAAGTGTCAGTGATCATCAATGTAGTGCTCCAAACAAACCACGGTTACTGTTTACAAACAATCATGAAAATACTAAAAAGCAAGTTCGAGAAAACAATATTGCTGCTCAAGATAGTTCAACGTTCAAAAAAACTGAACACTATCAAAAGCAACACAGACTCTACAAGAGGACCCTGTGAAAGAGGAACAAGAGGAATTGGAGTTCTAGTGATGTTGAGGATGATCATGGTGATTATAATGATAGTGATAAAGAATATGATAATGATGCAGCGTATGATGATGCTGATGATGATGTTGATAATAACGTTTTCATGCCTATTGTTCGCCATGGGAAAAATCTACAACAAGCTTTTCACACTACCGTGAAAGATACACTCTCAACTACACGAGTCTGATGACCAACGTGTCTCAACACACTACCGTGAAAGATACACTCTCAACTACACGGGTCTGATGACCAAGGTGTCTCAACACACAACCGTGAAAGATACACTCTCAACTGCATGGGCTGATGACCATGGTGTCTCAACCCACTAACATGAAAGATACACTCTCAACTACACTGGGCTGATGACTAAGGTATCCCCAAGTTTTGTACACGCACTGTTAAATAAATATAATGTTCTTAACAAGAGAACGATACCTAACTGCTGGCACCCAGTGAAGTGGTCTGGAGCGAGCTAGAAGCGATGCTGAGTCACCAGAAATCTAATACGTGTTTTGATAAGGCATAGACCTACTCGCAATATAAATGCTACAGTAGCGCAAAGGGTGGAATCTGTTGACTCTCTGTAACTTTATTGTCCAACATGGAGGCTGGTCTTGGTGTAGTGGATAGCATTCTTGGCTGTTATTCCGAGGGCCGGGTTCGATTCCTGGCTCTGCCAAGAAATTTAATTTTGGTCTACACTAGGCTTTGTTAGAAAAAACTGAGAAGAGTTTTTCCGTGGTTTCCCAGTTGTATCTTAGGTGAATACCGGGATGATTCCTAATTTAAGTGTACGCCTGCATTCTTTCCAATCCTCATCTAATTACAAAAACACACACTACTGCAGTCATCACAATACCACATGCTATCACACAAATCCTTTACACCACGATGTCTAAACCCCTCAATTGAAATGCATATGTACTTCGAATTGGCAGGTGAAAAGCTAAAGGAAGTATGAGACTTTTTGCTACTTAGGAAGCAAAATAACTAGTGATGGACGAAGCAAAGAGGATTTATTATGAATTGCAGCCAATGGCCATAGCCTGAGGTCTCCAAACAAGTTCAATTTTAGTTAGGTCCAACTTTGGTTACCAAATGCTACTGTCACTAACTCCAAGTGGCGAACGTTGGAACTTAATAGAGTGCTACTAATTAAACAAATATAGCCTATAAATTTTACTACACACTTTCAATTGCAGTCGTAGGTTCTTTTACGTGGAACAAATGTATGACATGGGACCGTAGGCTTTACTCCCCCCCCCCCCCTCCACCGAAGGAATGCATACTAAAGGAATTAGCGCTTTTAAAAATCCGACGACTTTGGCCGGGTGTGAACCCGTTATCTTGAGCACAGCTATTAACTACACCACCGAAGCCGCTACATTCACATAGGTAATCACGCATATTTCAGAAACATTATGTACATAGGTTTAAATAGTCACAATATCGGATAAGTCCTAGAGTGTGGCCCTGTGGCTAATTGGTTAGCATGGTAGACTTTGACCTTAAGGGATTTAGCTTTCACTCCTAGGATTTTAATTTGTTATGGAAATATGAAACATAATTATGGAAAGAAAGGTTGAGGCTAAGAACTGCAGTGTAGTTCAAGGTTCGAATATGCTAAACAGATTTTCTTAGATGTAGCTTAAAATAGTTTGAGCAGTGAGTAACTACCAACCTTGTGAAGAAAACTGAGACGTGATAAACTCATTTCTACCTCAGTCATTTTGTTTCATGGCTTTACCACTCTTATTTAAGGCAAATGCATGGATGATTCTTAACTTAAGGTTATGACTGCCTCCTTCCCAATCCTCACTTATGTTTAAAAATATGTACACCAATAATTATGCAGGAATCATTTATCTATTGGTTCTTCATTATTGCAGTCGTTGCTCAGAATTTGACGCACACGACTAGTTCATGTTATAACTACATAGGGTAACAAACGAGGAGGTATTAAGACTAGTGGGAGAGGAGAGATGTTTCTGGCGACTGATAATAAAGAAAAGAGATGGGTTGGTAGGGCACATGCTAAGACACCCAGGAATAGCAAGCTTAGTTATGGAAGGAAGGGTTGAGGGCAAGAACTGTCGGCGTAGACCAAGGTTAGAATATGTTAAACAGATTGCCCCAGATGTAGGGTGTGGTAGCTTTATAGAGATGAAACGATTAGCTCAGGACAGGGAGGCAGAGAGAGCAGCATTAAATCAGTCAAAAGACTGAAGACACAAACAAAAACAACAACAACAACATGTTTTTGATTTAGTCAATGTCGAAAGTTCATAATTGCGAAACACGATTTTTTCATTACATATAACAAGGCTGTATACCTTATCCCAAAGCATATGAATTTACATTCAAATGTATACAACCTCATAAACTAAACTAACTTATACTTAACCTAATCAGGAAATAGTTTTTTTTCTTTTCATTTTCATATTTCACACACATTGCAATTTTCTAATTTCCAATTTACAGTGTAAAAAATGTCAGTGTAACGTTTTTGAATTTTGTCAATATGGAATCATGGATTTTTTCAATTTTTTGTTTACACATTTGTCAATTTTACAATTTTCCATTTACAGTTTTTTTAAATGTCAGTTTTAAGTTTTTGAATTTCATAATATGGAAACATGGATTTTCCAATTTGTTGTTTACACATTTGTCAATTACACAATTTTCCATTTACATTTTTTTTAATTCAGTTTAAAGTTTTTCAATTTTTATCAATGTGGATTTTCCAATTTTGTGTTTTAAATGTTTTTCAGGTTGTGGATTTTCATTTCCTTGTACAAAGTTCATATTTGCATTAGGAGTGGGAGGTGGGTAGTAATTAAATATGTATAAGCAGTGTCCATCCAATATTTTTTTTATTAATTCAAATACTTTTACAATATTTACACATAATATATTTGTTATAAATAGTACAGTTGGTTTTAAATAGTTTTTCTATATTTATTTATTTCTAAGTATGAATACAATTTTTTCCCATTGCATGTTATAATTTAAAAAAACAAAGCTTGTTGTAGATCTTTTTTCCATGGTGAACAATAGGCATGAAATCGTCATTATCAACATCATCATTATCAACATCATCGTTATCAGCATCATTATCATAATCTTTATCACTATCATTATAATCACCATGATCATCCTCAACATCACTATAACTGTCCAATTCCTCTTGTTCCTCTTTCACAGGGTCCTCGTGTAGAGTCTGTGTTGCTTTTGATAGTGTTGAGGGTTTATTGAACGTTGAACTATCTTGAGCAGCAATATTGTTTTCTCGAACTTGCTTTTTATTATTTTCATGATTGTTTGTAAACAGTAACCGTGGTTTGTTTGGTGCACTACATTGATGTTCACTGACACTTAAAACCTTTCCATTTTGACTTTTTAGGTCACCGCAGCACCCTTTTGACCTCTCTTTTGAGCATCGCCAGAATATTATTCCATGCACATTCTGACGATTATAGTTATAAGAGTAGCCTTGAGAGAGTACACGTTGCCTACCTTTGTTGGTTGTAGTAAGTTCCGTAGTAGTAACTGGCCTGTCAGTATGATGTTCACACTACAAAGGTCACAACTGTTCTGGTAATGGAGTGACGATATTCTTTCTAAGGGCCTCTAATATATCCTAATCAAGACCTACAGCTACTTACTGCGTATGATAAATCTGTACAATGGTGGGTGAGAGACGGTCTTTCACGAAGTGATCACTGTAAGAGGTAGTAGTCAACTGACAATATTTTTGCTAAGAGTCCTCTTATATAGCCTAGTCAAGACTAACAAGTGCGTATTTGTTGGCTTTATGTTGGCTTTTGTGTTGGCTTTTTATTGGCTTTTTTGTTGGCTTTTGTTGGCTTTTTTTGTTGGCTTTTTTGTTGGCTTTTGTTGACTTTCTGTTGGTATTTTGTTGGCTTTTAGTATTGGCTTTTTGTTGGTTTTTGTATTGACCGATATGTAGGATTTTGTATTGGCTCTCTGATATTTGGTTTTGGAAAGTATCTCAGCCCTTTTATCATACCATTATGCTATGTTGACAAACACGGCGGTAAGCATAATGCTATGATAAAAGGGCTGAGATACTTTCCAAGACCAAATATGAGAGAGCCAATACAAAAGCCTACATATGGGTCAATACAAAAGCCAACAAAAAACCAATACAAAAAGCCAACAAAAAGCCAACAAAAGCTAACAAAAAAGCCAGCAAAAGCCAACAAAAATGCCAACACAAAAGCCAACATAAAGCCAACAAATACGCATTTGTTAGCCTTGACTTGGCAATATAAGAGGACTCTTAGCAAAAATAACGTCTGTTGACTGCTACCTCTTACAGTGATAACTTCGTGAAAGACCGTCTCTCACCCACCATTGTACAGATTTGTCATACGCAGTAAGTAGCTGTAGGTCTTGACTAGGATATATTAGAGGCCCTTAGAAAGAATATCGTCACTCCATTACCAGAACAGTTGTGATCTTTGTAGTGTGAACAACATACTGACATGCCAGTTCCAACTATGGAACTTACTACAACCAACAAAGGTAGGCAACGTGTACTCTATCAAGGCTACTCTTATAACTTTAATCGTCAGAATGTGCATGGAATAATATTCTGGCGATGCTCAAAAGAGAGGTCAAAAGGGTGCCGCGGTGACCTAAAAAGTAAAAATGGAAAGGTTTTAAGTGTCAGTGATCATCAATGTAGTGCTCCAAACAAACCACGGTTACTGTTTACAAACAATCATGAAAATACTAAAAAGCAAGTTCGAGAAAACAATATTGCTGCTCAAGATAGTTCAACGTTCAAAAAAACTGAACACTATCAAAAGCAACACAGACTCTACAAGAGGACCCTGTGAAAGAGGAACAAGAGGAATTGGAGTTCTAGTGATGTTGAGGATGATCATGGTGATTATAATGATAGTGATAAAGAATATGATAATGATGCAGCGTATGATGATGCTGATGATGATGTTGATAATAACGTTTTCATGCCTATTGTTCGCCATGGGAAAAATCTACAACAAGCTTTGTTTTTTTACTATAGCATGAGTAGTAGGGCTAAGCCGGTCCTGGACAGATTTCAAGGTCATCCATGGTTTCTCATGGTCACGTGCCCCCCAGGCGTTCCCTGGGGGCTTGGGGGAGGGGATGGGAGGGTGGAGGGTCTGGCTTGGAAGCAGACCCAGTTGTTAGCCGACCTGTGTTGGTCAGCCAACTGACTGAGCTGGCTGGTGTGCATTGCCTATATAGCGTGTGGATGGAAGAGGGGGGGGGGGGGCGACCGGCGAAGGTAGTCGAATGTGACCGAGTGTAACATAGAGTAGTAGAACAATGCGATGGCCGAGGCTGTAGGTATCAATCAATAAAGACCTAATAATAATAAATATTCCATTAAGCATGGTTACGAATATGAATAATACGAATACTAAATGTCTACTAGAGAACTATGCATGGTAAAAATGGAGAGGTATATGGACTGCTGTTAACCCATGACGAGCCGTCGGGTGAGGGATTCGAACCCTCGCTTCCTGTTGAGAAAATTCGAACTTATGTCGAACGCCTTAGACCGCTCGGCCAACCCGACAATGAAAGGTTAAGAGGATGAAATAAAAAAGCAAGACTCATTATACAAGATCAGATTTATTAATCCAAGAATTAAAAGAGGAATTAAAACCTAACCATTTGACATAGAGTTTATAACCCTGTCTTTTAATCACTTTTTCAACAAGATAATGCTGGGGATACTGCGTTTTTTGAAGTTCTTCGATGTAGAATCCTCCTTCGATGGGCTGGTGGTTATGGTCCTGGAGTAGATAAGTGACGGGGTGGGTACGTTTTACTTGGCGAATGCTGAATATTTCTGTGCTCCAGTTGGGCGTGTATTCTTTTGAGAAGAGGGATTTATGTTTACTGATGCGTACATAGTCACCCACGCGAAACCGATGGCGTTGTTGTTTTGATGCCATGATGAAGGCGATTCAAACGTGGAGTGTATTTGTTACCAAACGTGGCTTTAACCCAATAGTTCTATGATTGGTATCGTTGTAACGCGTCACTAGAGTCTGTAGTAGATTAAGCCAGCGATATGACCCTCTGGCTGTAAATTCTCGCCACATGTGTGTGTTTTAACGTTCGGTTGAAACGTTCTACCACACTCGTTTTCAAATTGCTGTAAGTGGCATATTGATGAACGCCGAGTTCTTGCAGATAGGTGGAAAACTCCTTGTTGAAAAACTCTTTACCTTGATCTGTCTGGAGGAGGCGAAGTTGCCGTTTAGCTTTTTGAATAATGTGTTTAAAGGCTGCAGTAACCAGAGTACCTGTTTTATTTCTCACAGGTTCTACAAACGACATTTTGGAATACACATCGATGACAGTCAGCAAATACTTGATACCATTGTTTTTAATAGCATAGGGAATCATTTCCACGAGATCAGCTTGCCAAAGCTCATCAATTCCTCGCGAGAAAACATGACGACGTGGATAGATACGGCGAGCTGGTTTATGCAACTCGTGAGCAATCGCCGTTTTAATAGGCGAAGGGGTATTGCCACGTGGACCGATCATAAAATAATGCCAGCATGATGAAGCTCCTCTTCTATTTCAACAATTTCACCTTCATGACCGGTATGGCCAGCCTGTTGGGAAGCGTATAGGAGATGTAGGCGTTTAACCAGCTTATTAGGATCGTTCCAATAGGCGAAATCAACGAAAGGTTTTAACGTTTTAAACGGGACGCCGGACGCTGAGCTTTCATGGCGGGCACTTGCATAGGTGGGAAACAATTTGGATATAATAGCCTTATATTTGAAACCCTTATTTGCATTTATTGATTCAGAACGTTTATAATTACGTCTAAAACCATTTGTAGCCATGAAGATGTCCTTATACTTTTGAAGATCGTCTTCGTCATAGCCATCGTTAGAAGGTACACGTGCAAATAAATGTTCTAAAAGACCTGGCGTAAATTGATATCGAACTGTTTTAACAATCATGACATTATCTTTTATTTTGATCTCTGAGTCACCAATTCGAAAACGTTTATTTTCGTAGCGAACACCGTAGGTCGTATCAGTTTTTCTAGTAAAAAGGAGACTGCCATACAGGACGCTTTTCTCCGGAGACAGCACCTAGTCGCTGTTTTCTTTGACCTCGAGAAGGCCTATGACACCACTTGGCGTTACGGCATCCTCTCTACCCTGCATCAATGGAAATTCCGAGGTAACTTGCCGGTACTTATTGCGAATTTTCTGTCCCTTCGCCTGTTCCGTGTCCGAATAGGGGGGACATATTCGCAATATCATATACAGGAAAACGGAGTCCCACAGGGATCGGTGCTTATCTTAACATTATTTCCGATTGCCATAAACGGTATAGTCGCTGCTGCTGGTCCAGCAGTGGTACCGTCGCTATATGTAGACGACTTTGCTCTACATTATAGTGCTGTTCTTGTAACTGCCTTACAGCAAAAATCAAATCCACTGTGGACCTTCCTGCTCTGAAGCCATGTTGTTCTTCCCTCATCCCTCCTTCTATCCTTGTCCTAATTCTCTTTTCCAAAACTTTCTCGAAGATCTTTGCACAATGACTCATCAGTGTTATTCCCCGATAGTTTCTGCAAGATAATAGATACAGAAAACATACCTAACCAGTGGCTGCTAAGTACGATAATATTATTGTACAAGAAGGGAGCACGTGATGATCTAGACAACTACATACCAATAACTCGGATCTCAAACAATATAAAGTGTTTATTAAAATTTAATAATAATATTATTATTATTATTATTATTATTATTACTGTAAATATTGTCAATTCAAATAACAGTACAGTACGTATGTAGTTAGTTTTAGTTGTAAGTAGGTAGTTAGTTAGTCTATTAGATATGTGTCATTGTTCTATTAGACTGTGGTGTGTGAGTGTGTCTGGTATCAGTTGCATTGTTTATTAGTTCTAGTTCATTGTTTCAGTAGACTGTGAGGGTGCATGTGAGTGTGCCTGGTGACAGACAGTTTTAGTGGTAGTATTTGTTGTTAGTGGAACTTTAGTATTTTTTTCGTTAGTAGAATTTTGGTATTTAATTGTTAGTACGGTAGAAGGTTAGTACTTTTGTTTAGTAGAATTGCTCTTTACTTATTCTGAAAGGGAGTAGCAGCCTTTCAGAATAAATCAATTCTTTACTAGTCTTATAGACGGTTAAGATATTGATAATATAAGCCAAATAATGGCTACACTGCGTCCTGCTGCACGGCTGAAAGCAACGGGAAACTACAGCCGTATGCTATTCCCGAGGATATGCACCTCTCTATGCATAATTACATGTGATGATGGCCTCCTCCCTTGTAAAATTTCAATCCGGAGGTAAACTAGTCCCCCGTTCGGATCTCCGGGTGGGGACTACTCGAGAGGGGGTTAACATCACAGAAGTGACAAAGAGGAAATCTGACATTCTACGGATCGGAGCGTGGAATGTTAGAAGTCTGCTAGGAAGTGGAAAGTTAGAAAACTTAGAAAGGGAAATGGATAGGTTGAGGTTGGATTTGGTTGGGATTAGTGAAATGCGCTGGCAGGAAGAACAGGACTTTTGGTCAGGAGACTATAGGGTCATTAGCACTAAATCAAACAATGGCCAAGCAGGGGTTGGCCTCATATTGAGTAGGAAACTTGGACAGCGGGTGGAATATTATGAACAATATAGTGAACGGATTATTGTAGCAAAAATCAATACTAAACCTACCTGCACCACAGTGGTACAAGTCTATATGCCTACCAGTCAAGCTGATGATGAGGATGTTGAAAAGGTCTACGAAGAAATAGACGAAATTTTGAGGTATATCAAGGTTGATGAAAATGTTATAGTAATGGGAGATTGGAATGCTGTGGTAGGAAAAGGGAGAGAAGGGAAAATAGTAGGAGATTTCGGATTAGGTGAAAGGAATGATCGAGGAAGCAGGCTGGTAGAATTCTGCACCGAGCATGAGTTGGTCATAGCTAACACCTTATTCAATAACCACAATAGAAGAATATACACATGGATGAGACCAGGAGATACAGGGCGTTACCAAATCGACTTCATTATGGTCAAGCAGAGGTTTCGAAACCAGATTTTGGATTGTAAAGCATATCCTGGTGCTGACATAAACTCGGACCACAATCTGGTCGTAATGAAATGCAGATTAAAGTTGAAGAAACTGAAGAAAAGTCAAAAGCCAAAAAGGTGGGCAATAGACAGACTGAAAGAGAAGGATGTAAACGAAAGATTCAAGAAGAGTATAAAGGAAGGACTAATGAAAAACCCTAAACAAACTTCAATTGCAGACGAATGGGCACTTTTGAAGAATGAAATAACAAAATCCGCAGAAGAAAACATTGGTAGGAAAGAAAGAATAGGTAGAAAACCGTGGATCACTCAGGATATACTAGAATTGATGGATGAAAGGCGGAAACACAAGAATGTAAGAGATGAGAAGGGGAAAGCAGAATACAGACGTCTGAGAAATGAGGTTAACAAGAAGTGCAAGGAAGCGAAAGAAGAATGGTTGAAAGAGAAATGTGCAGGTATAGAAAATTGTCTGAAATTAGGTAAAGTAGACACAGCTTATCGAAGGATTAAGAATACTTTTGGGGAAAAGAAGACCAAGTGCTGTAATATTAAGGACACAAATGGAAAGCCTCTAACAGATAGGGAAGAAAAGGTTGAGAGATGGAAAGCTTACATAGAGAGTTTGTATAAGGGAAAGGAGATTGAGAATCATGTAATGGAAAGGGAGGAGGAAATTGATGAGGATGCGAAAGGAGATTTAATATTGAGATCAGAATTTGATAGAGCTTTGGAAGACTTAAGCAGGAACAAAGCACCAGGCATAGATGATATACCGATTGAGTTGCTACGCTGCATAGGAGATGAAGGTCTGATCAGGTTATTTCACTTGGTGTGTAGGATTTATGAGACAGGTGAGGTACCCCCTGATTTCAAGAAGAATGTAATCATCCCTATACCAAAGAAAGTGGGAGCTGTCAGATGTGAAGATTACCGTACAATCAGCTTGATTACTCATGCTTCAAAGATCCTGTCTAGAATAATTTACAAGAGGATTGAAAGCCAGATAGAAACGGAGTTGGGTGAAGACCAGTTTGGTTTCAGGAGAAATGTAGGAACAAGGGAAGCTGTACTAAGTCTTAGGCTGATTTTGGAAGGTAGAATAAGGAAAGATAAGAGAACGTTCATGGCTTTTGTAGACTTAGAAAAGGCTTTTGATAACGTTGATTGGACTAAATTGTTTGACATTTTGAAATCGATTGGAATAAAGTACAGAGATAGGAGGGTGATATACAATCTATACAGAAACCAGACAGCAGTCATTCGAGTTGAAGGACATGAGAGAGAAGCTGGTATTCAGAAAGGTGTAAGGCAAGGCTGCAACTTATCACCCATACTTTTCAATCTTTACATTGAACAAGCAATGAAGGAAATTAGAGAAAAATTTAAAGTGGGAGTGAAGATTCAAGGAGAAATAATTTCAACTCTGAGATTTGCTGATGACATCGTCATCTTGGCCGACAAGCCTGAGGATTTGAATGAGTTTTTGAATGGTATGGACTCCGTCTTACAGAAAGAATTCATGATGAAAATTAATAAATGTAAAACAAAAATACTGGAATGCAGCCGAAATAAATCAGAAACCTCTATGGAGATCAAATTGACAGGTGAAAAGCTGAAGGAAGTAGAAAACTTCTGTTACTTAGGAAGTAGAATAACCAGTGATGGACGAAGCAAAGAGGATATAAAAAGTAGGTTGGCTCAGGCAAAGAAAGCTTTTCTACAAAAAAGGAATCTGCTGACATCGAATATAGATTTAGGTATTAGGAAGTCATTTTTGAAAGCCTTTGTCTGGAGCGTGGCGCTCTATGGAAGTGAAACTTGGACTATTGGTGCAGCAGAAAAGAGGAGAATAGAAGCATTTGAAATGTGGTGTTACAGGAGAATGTTGAAGATCAGATGGGTAGATAGGGTTACAAACATAGAGGTATTAAGACGAGTGGGAGAGGAGAGATGTTTCTGGCGACTGCTAATGAAGAGAAGAGATAGGTTGGTAGGACACATACTAAGACACCCAGGAATAGCAAGCTTAGTTATGGAAGGAAGGGTCGAGGACAAGAACTGTAGGGGTAGACCAAGGTTAGAATATGTTAAACAGATTGCCTCAGATGTAGGGTGTGGTAGTTATGTAGAGATGAAACGATTAGCTCAGGACAGGGAGGCATGGAGAGCTGCATCAAACCAGTCAAAAGACTGAAGACTCAAACAACAACAGGTCTTCAAGGTAGGCGTTACCAACGGACCAAAATGCTCTACCAGAATACCTTTCAGCTGCACATACTTTTCAGGTGTAGCCAATATTTCTGACAGAGTAGGTTTTTCTTCTCTAGAGCTAGAGGGCGTTTGAGCAATGACTGTAGTTTTTAGAAACTCTGGAAGCGGTGATTCTGTTCCAGAAGTAAAAACATCCTCAGCTTCTTCATCGTCTTCTTCTTCCTCCTCGATTGTTTGTGTTCCTTTTGATACTACATTTGGCTTATTGGACTTTGTTGTTCCCTTTAACACGGCTTCCAGAGGTGATTTCAAATGTTTTGCGATCAACAGCTCACTATCGGCATGCGTGCGTTTCAGTTCACGGAACTTGTGAGTGAATATTATTTTGCGCACGGATAATCTGCTTCTTTAATTGACTTCCTGCTGTTGCCATAACAGCTGAATAAATGACGTTTGAAAAAGTCATGCAGTGCCTTAAATACGTATAAAATGATCAAACCCCATGCGTTAGCGTCCGTTGATGATGTCACTCTGCTTATCGATAACGAGGCAACCGTGGTGATGAGCATTCCAACATGTGGCACACAACTGTGTAAAGGCTGGGAAGGTCATGTCTGGGTTCACGTGATCATCGTAGACGTGACGCATGTTGCGTTCATCCTGCCGGAAGAGAACAATCACATTGGCATTGTCGCAAATGAGCTGTTTGGGTATTCGGGAATAGGTTTGAGCGAGATAAAAACAGTCAATATATTTATGACGTCCCATGCTAAAATAGGTCTGAATGATAGCCTGTCGTTCTGTGGACACATCAAAAATCATGAGCGAATTCGGGCGAACATGATCCGGTGAGACGACATCTTCGTGCGCGGGGAATGTGAAATAACCCATGTTATTGTTGCGAAGACCCGACATGACATGTTGCAAGAACACATAAAGAGGTTGATAGAGCGACTTGGCAAAAATGTAGATATTTTGAAATCGTACTCCGTTTAAGGAGATGATTAAGGTAAGCAGAAGATTGGTTTTTCCACATCCCGATGGTCCAGCGATGAGACAGCGAATGGAAGACGGGAAGAGTGAACCGTGGCGGCGTTCGGACGTTGTCGAGAAGAGGCGAGAAACCAAATCTCCCACCGGAAGTGAATGTTGTTGCTTAATAATCTGCATATCGACTGAACGTGAAACGGGAAAAGGTGGTCTCTATATACATGAAGCATGTGGCTGTTTCAGAGCTAGTGTAACCATGGATGCCTTTGGGAGAACATATAAAACAAAGAAAGGAAATGAGCCATCTACTTCGACAAACGATCCAAAACATGATACAGATCCGGCTAATAAATGATATGTCGATGCTAATGCACAGCCACGCACAACGGATGGTTATTACGACTTTAATGGAAAGCGATTAACTAATATAACAGAACCTCAATTATCTTCGGACGCATGTTCAAAAAAGTATGTAGATTATTATCGCTTGCGGCGTATCAAGGGAGACTATGAGGCACAGAATAGACGTATCATGGGCTTTGCAGACCCCGTGAACAATCAAGATGTGTGCACCAAAGCCTATATGTTAAACAATGCTGTGGTGTTAACAAAAGAGGAAGACTATGATGTACATCAACGTCAAATCACTCAGCTAGCTCTTCCAACCAACGACACGGACGCTGCTAGAAAGGATTATGTAGATAACAAGTTGAAAGAGTTACACCGTTTTGTACCATTCCTAACAGTAAATGGTTATACAGCGAATAATACACGCCTTGTACACGTGGCTGATCCCGAGGATGATCAAGATGCTAGTACAAAACGGTATTTGTTCTCTGAAATAGAGTAGGTGTGGAAAATCAGAGAGAACGCTCTACAGATGAAGCGAAAACGAATAGCCGATTCTGTACATCCTCATGACGTGATGACTAAACTATTTTTGAAACAACGATTATCGCTTGTCATTAAAACGATGCCAAACTTCACATTGTAAACCGACAACCGGTTGAAGACCCCCAATAACCTCACCTATATACTACGTTCGGGGCATAACAATTACCGTTTACCGTATGATGGTGCCATTCGTGTTATCGAGTATACACCGGATTTCAAACATTTAGAGCTACTATTAAACGTTAGTGTTATATCATCATTCATCGAACTTGCGGTGAAAGCCGAATACAAATTATCCTTTCAACTGAAACTGTCGTCTGAAGAAAAAGAGGCGGGAAAAACAATGAACGATTTTCCGCTGTATATAGAACTCGAATATACCGCCACCATCGATTAAATAATTGCAGGTTCTCTTCCTGAGAAGCGTTAGTTGTTGTCTATCCTTTCCACTGTGTGGTTGTCTTTTCCCTTGGTCACGATGGTGAAACAGAGATATGTGGTGAAGAAGAGGAAGAAGTTGTCAAGAAAGGGAGGCATTAAAGCTATTCTCCATGCGGCACGTCAGGCTTCGCGCGGAGAAACCAATAGCAAGTTGGCCTTTAAGAAAGCACTCCGAGCAGCACGATTGCCTGCGAATTCCAAAAGTAAACTAAGTTTTAAAAAACGTGCCCGAGTTATTCCTGTACCGAAACGAGGTGGATTTTTACCCGCGCTGTTCGCTGGACTGGCAGCCCTGGGTTCACATCTTGGTGGAGCAAGTGCGGTAGCGCGAACGGTGAAAGCTGTCGAGGAGGCGAAGCAACAGTTGAAGGAAAGTGAGAGGCAAAATAAAACGACGGAAGCTATAGCACTGCGTTGCAAGGGTGTGAACATGAAGCTAGCACCCTATAAAAAAGGACTCGGCATTTACATGTCGCCAAAAAACGCTTAATCGATGCACTACCACGGCGAGCCATGACACACGGAGAAGTCATAAAATATGCAAAACAGTTGAAGATTGCACACTTTCAAGGTGTATTTATGCGAAACCAATTACCTCCTCAACCTTGGAAGCGTGAGAGTGCAGTTATTAATTTGGATGACAGTCATGGACCGGGAACACATTACGTGGCCTACGTCAAGCATGGTCGCACCATGTGGTACTTTGACAGTTTTGGACACCTTCCTCCGCCGACAGAGCTTGTTCGCTATTTTGGAAGCAATGCAACAATAAACTATAATGTGAAACGAGTACAAAATTTTAACACTCAACACTGTGGTCGCCTCTGTCTGACCTTTCTATATAAGATTCAGCGCAGGGGTAACCGGAGCAGTATAATGGCAGAAAGTAGAGCGTTTACGGAGCACGGACAAGGAGCCGAAGTAACCGTTGACTTTTATCCACCAATTGAATTGGGACAACGACCCTACGTGCTGGGAATTGTTTCGTTTGAAGGTTATAATAGAATCTACAACGTACACGAAGGTGTCAACGATAAGTTCTACTCTACCGCCTGGCAGCTACACGGTAGATGATATTCACGATCATACATATACAACGCTCATCAGAGAATTTACTCTAAAGGCATTTCTTGACGGGACATACAAGTTCGAACTCATAGCCAACAACGTGACACATCGTTGCAGTATTCTTTCTTCCTTTAGGATTGATTTTAAATCAGAACCAGACTCAATTGGTCCATTGCTAGGCTTTTCAGCTCGAGTGTTAGAACCAAACGTGTTGCACAAGTCTGACCAACCAGTGAAAATTATTGAAGACCATCACGTATCTGTCACGTGTAACATCATCTCCGACGTTTACACTAATCAGGAACCTTCGCATTCGCTCTATGATTTCATTGTCACTTCACCTGGTGGTTATATCATCCGCGAAAACCCGTCGGTGGTGCTCTATCACCCTGTGACTGTGACCCACATCAGCAATATTACCTTGAGACTAGTGAATAGAAACCAACGGCTCATCCAGTTGGATCCTCATACACCTGTGACCTACAAATTGTATCTGATGCCAGCATGAAACAAGTGTATAAATCAACAACACCGTTCAGGATGGGTGTTAGTTGTTCTCAACGCGTGTACAGGTTAACACGTGTCAACAAGCAGATCTTACAACAACTGGGTTACACCCTACGTCTTGAATTCGATCCTCGACGTGACCAACCCGGTCGAAGTACAGGAGGGTATCGTAAGAATTGAACACCATTCCTACCAACCGTATACTCAGGGACTAAATAACAATGACGAAATTCGTATTACCATTAATCAACAAGATATCTACACCCTACCCCATGAAAGTTACATCCAGATTGAAGGCCAACTCAACAAATCAGATGGTACCATTCCGACAACGTGAAAGTTGGCAAACCATGCGCTGGCCTTTTTGTTTTCCGAGGTTCGCTACATCATCAACGGAATCGAAGTGGATACGACTCGAAATGTTGGTATAACAAGCGCTATGAAACTTTATCCCTTGTACGGAAGAGAGGAGAGTAAAGCGTTTCGTATGGCCGGTTGGTGTCCTGACTCGACAAACGACTGGATGATTAATGGTGATGGTACATTTACAGGTCATTTACCCATAAAATTAATATTAGGCTTTGCAGAGGACCATAAGCGCATCGTTGTGAACGCAAGACAGGATCTGATTCTTGTTCGAGATAGGAGCGATTATAATGCGCTGAAGGGTGCTGATGGAGCTGCAATAGATTCAAAAAATTTATTGCAACGAATTCTATGAAAAGTATCGCACGTGACTCTCTCTGACCAGAAAAAATTGAGTCTGCTCAAGATTGTGGAGAAGGATACAGCTTTACCCATACAATTTAGAAGCTGGGAGCTGCATGAGTACCCGGTATTACCACTCACTGATACACATACTTGGTCTATAAAAACCTCACGGTACACAGAGCGGCCTCTCTACGTTATGGTTGGATTTCAAACAGATCGCAAATATCAACAGAATAAAGATGCATCACAATTTTATCACATCCAATTGCGAAATATACGACTCTTCCTGAACGGAGTTACCTTCCCCTATGAAGGAATGGATTTAAACTTTACCAAGAACAGGTATGGTAAGCTCTATGACATGTTTAAAAACTTTCAGTCCTCCTATTATCAGAAAGAAGCATGTCCGCTACTATCCCCGCAAGACTTTAAAACCAAAGCACCTCTGGTGGTGATGGACTGTTCGTATTTGGAGGAGTGGATGAAGGAAACAACTATCGATATCCGGTTAGAATTTGAAACGTCTGTAGTTATTCCAGAAGAAACAACAGCCTATTGTCTGATTGTTCACGAGACGCAAGTGTATTATCAGCCGCTGTCCAATATGGTGACCAGAGTATAAATAGAAATTTGGCTGCAGAGCCCTGGACTAAATCCTATGATAAAAGATTGTAAACAATGTTCTGATCTTTTTACAAATAAAGTAGTATAAGCCATTTTTATGTTGTTTTTTAAATCCTTTTAGCAAATCCAGTTCTTTTCCAACCCCTTAACTAGTAGGACTATATGTAGAGATGTATTAGTTGGCAGAAAGCACTGGTGAAGAAAGGAGTGTGTATCCGCGAGCAGTAACCGTGTCTAGAACATTGATTGTCGATATACAAGGCTTCAAAGTCAATGAAAATAAGTTTGTTTTCAAGGACGTTGCAATTATAGATTGCACAACCATGTGGACGCCCACAGTAAGTGCTTTCATTTTTGAACCACCGTTTCCCTTGTACATGCAGTCGGACGAGGATAGAAGACAAACCGAGTGGCTGCAACGTCATTTAGGATTGAACAGGAATCAAGAAAACATTCCTTATCACTATCTAATGTTTGTTTTAAAAGCCTATTTGTTCGGTGCCAACACTATTTTTGTAAAAGGAGGTGAAAAAAGGAATGGTTACGTCAGTATGTTTCTCCAACTTGTCAACTCATCGATCTACACGAAATGGGATGTCCTGCACTACACACTTCATGGGAGCCTGGTGAACGTGTATAAAAAGACACTCCTACACGTATCGAAACTCTATGATTGGCTAAGTCGCAATGCATGTCGGTACCTGGAAAATGAGTGTAAAACCTTGTGCATGAATGCAGACCAGAACAGTGAGACAGAGACTTATGTTTAGCACAGACGTGTCTGTGTGTGTGTGTGTGTTTGTGTATAATGGCTACCATTGAAGGCTTAAAATCTAATCCCATTGAACGGGCTATTGTTAAGTTTTTCGCTTGTAAGAAAAAACTGAACAATTTTACCCAAGAAGAACTAAATGCTTTACCCAAAGCGTTTCTGTTTTATGTCGTGTCAAATGCTGTAAAGGAGATTTGGGATAGTGTGCCGAGTGATTGGACACGGGATCCTGTGTTGTGTGAACTTCAACCGTGCACCGATTATGAACATCATCAACAAGTGTACATTTCCAAAATGCCATCAGTTCAAAATTGTAGAACGTGTCAGTTAATTAAACTGTATCATGGACATAAAACCTCATGCAAAGACTACGCGTCTTCATTCCACGGGTGTGATGGTAAGAAAGAAGCAACCTCCGCAGCAGCGGAAAAAGATTCAACATGTGCGTCACCGACTGAAAAAATATGTCGGATCTCTACTGGTCATGGTCTCATTGACAAAGTCATAGATCTTTTACCCTTTGAGTTGCACTTACCTGGTTATCAATACTGTGGCCCTGGTACAAAGTTAGACGTTCGACTGGCACGTGGTGATCCTGGAATTAATGATTTAGACGCAGCCTGCAAGCAGCATGATCCAGCGTACAGAACATCAAAGCGTGAGAACAACATCTCTGAACTAAGACATGTTGCCGACCAGATACTTTTGAGAAAGGCTATAGAACGTGTGACGTCACCTTCTGCATCTGTTGCAGTAAAAATGGCGGCCCTTGTGGTAGCCGGTGCTATGAAGGGGAAGCTCGTGTTGAGTGGTGGACGTTTACAAACAAAACATATGAAAGGACCAAGAACAAAGCAAACATAAACTCTACACTATTCTATGTTAAACAAGTGGTAACATGTTGATGTGCAAACGATGCCAATAAAGAAATGAACTAAAATATATGTTTGCTTTTCTAACTCATATTTGGGGTAGCATGCATGTAACCAATGGTTAAATCAAAAACTCAAAAGTCAAACTTTTTGTTTATTAAAAAACAACTCATAGTAATCATAAAGCTATATATAAATTTTTACGTTGTTGCGATGTGAATGGTGTTGTGATGTGGATGGTGTTGCGATGGGGAAGGTATCTTGATGAGTTGGACACCTCACTGGTGTAAAACTAGTGGCAAGCGTAGGCGTTGTTACTGCCTCTTCTTCTATATCATATCCCGCGAGGATGTTGTTTACACTGGAACGAAATTCCATTCTAGGGAAAAAGCTATTGCAATTTGAGTTTGGAAGGTTTGTGGTAAATCTGGCAAACAATAAATATAACTTACCTTTTAGTAGGGATGTTATCTACTTCAGAGAGATGTTAATTGGTTTGTAGGATGTAAAGTAACTTGACCAACTGAGAAAATGTATGAAGAATATAAGTAATCATTGGTGTTTGGATATATTATATCCGTTTTACTTTCATCTGGGAATACACATCTTGTAACAAATTTGGGTTTTGTACATTTATGGCACCAATATATGTCCTCCTCATTCAAGTCGTCTAAGAGATACTTCCAATTTTTATGTTTTACAAAATAACATTGATTGTGAATATTATTAGGGAGGGGAAGCGTGTCGTCTGTGTTATTACTATCTGGATTTTCATCTTCCATAGCAAGATCTAATCCATAGCATAAAACAAAACATTTTAAACACATCTTCTGACAATTAATGTAGTCAATTTCACCGTCATTATTTTCGTACGTGTCATTTGTGTCAGGAATGTGGTAGTCGTTAATGTACTTCACACACTGTAACTCATTGAATTGTCGTGGGAAAATGATGGTGTCTCGCCCCATTTGGTAGTCAAATCGAGTTGTGTGATGTGATAAAATATAGTTTAATGGCCATTCTTTGAAAGTACTGTTCAAATAGTTAGTGTAAGTGGGTGTTGTACGAAATTCATTATATGTTTTGTTATATATTTGACTGCGATGACCGTGTTTTGTTGCATATATCCAGTGACTTGGGTCAGAAAAGAGTTGTCTAAAAGTATCAGATTGGTTAGCCATAGTACTCACCAAACGTTGTTGCTTGAATGCGTACCAGTAAAAGATAAAAACGAAATAGTTATTCCACAACACTCACACAAGAAATATACATATTTAGCAGCAAAATCTTGCTCGGTTGTTTCCTAGCACACCACACTAGCGAATGATCAGCACAAATCGGCTTCACTCCTTTCATATAGGGGCTTACGCGTAGAGCAGGGTGTCCATACATAGTAGCGGTCCTTCGGACGCTAGCAGCTCCAGTTACTAAGTGAAGATGATGAATTACTTCCGCGCTATCAATATCTCATGGTCACCAATGACGGTAATGTAACCTTCGGTCGCCATGCTGCACGTAGAACACGGTGTCCCATACATAGTAGCGGTCGGGTTGTAGTAAATAACTTTGTTATAATTATATCCCCTTCTGCACTGTAGAGCACGGTGCCCATACATAGCAGCGGTCGGGTTGCAGTAAATAACTTTGTTACAATTATATCCCCCTTCCACACTGTAGAGCACCGTGCCCATACATAGTAGCGGTCGGGTTGCAGTAAATAACTTTGTTACAATTATATCCCCTTCTACACTGTAGAGCACGGTGCCCATACATAGTAGCGGTCGGGTTGCAGTAAATAACTTTGTTATAATTATACCCCCCTTCCACACTGGTGAGCACACCCACAAGAAATATATATAACAGCAAAATCTTGCTTGGTTGTTTCTTAACACACCACACTAGCAAATGATCAGCTCAACCGGCTTCTCTCCCTTACATATAGAGGCTTGCGCGAAGAGTACGGTGTCCATATATAGTAGCGAGCCTTCAACTGCTTACAGCTCCAGTTACTAAGTGAAGATGATGAATTACTTCCGCGTTATCAAAAATCTCATGGGCACCAATGACGGTAATGTAACCTTTGGTTGGCATGCTGCGCGTAGAGAACGGTGCCCATACATAGAAGCGGTCGGGTTGCAGTAAATAACTTTGTTGTAATTATACCCCCTTCCACCTGGTGAGCACACCCACGAAGCTGTTATATATATAGGTGTAAGTGCCGCATACAATCTCACTCGCATCAAGTCTCTTTTGGCGTGAACATCGTTCTGCTCTGTACAAGGTGAGTTAACGTTTTTGTTCTCTTATCATTATTCAACAGTTAGTAGATGATTATAGACTATATGGGGGCTACCTTTTTATAGTTAACATGGATGCTCTCCAAGAAACAAGAAGACTAAGGGATCTCCCAGTTAACCAGCCGTTCCCTGTAGAGAGTCTGCAGAGAATTGAGACACGATTCGGCACCAGATTTCTTTGCCACTGCCAGGAGTTTATGGTGTTTCTACCAAGTCGATTTGCCAGCATATCCAACGAGACGCTGGCAACGTTAAATTCACGCCCCTTGGTGTTGAAGTATTTCGGCATGCACAATAATGCATGCCTAGTCCTCTTTGAAGTGGATAACATTTAACTCTTTGTCACATCGTGTATGAGCAGATGGCCTCGCTGTTCCGCCTCTAACAAAACCATTTAATTCTAGAGAAATAGCAGTTGACTGTTATTATAAGTGTTTATTAGAAAATAGCCTCATGGTGCCACTTGTTTGGGAAAATGTTCGTGACTGCTTCCAAACACGACTGTGCAGTGGACGAATATACAATGCCAACAAAATTTTACATCCAAAATTGTTTTTAAAGGCATGTTTACCCGTTTTTTTATTACAATTTATCACTCTTTTATGCGCTTCACAGCATTAAATGTGAACACAGAATTAGCGTGTAACTTTGTATTTTTTAAAGTCAGTGGAGATGAAAAACGGGAAACCATTTATTTTACAACAAAAATGAGACCATGTTATCGGACGGATGACAGGGAAGCTTGGTATAACCAACATGTCGTTGACGCTTTGGTGTCTAAGTTTGACGCCTTTCTTGAAGGTGAAAGTGGAAAATCGCTCGAGGTCATCCCGTTTCTACAAGTCAATGTATGTTGCTTTGATCCCTTAGATTCAGGTTCTCTGTATTTTCCACTTCCTCTTCCTGTTCAACGTAGAAAAGCCGTTCTCAACATTCAAAATGAGGACGACTATTGCTTTTTGTGGTGCATGGCTGCATTTCTAGCCCCTGTTCAACGTCATGTTAGTTTAACATCCTCATACACGGTCACGTTTAACAGGTTACTCTCCACGCTCAACTTTGCAACTATTTCATTTCCTATGGAACTTACCACTATGGCTAAACTTGAAAGTCTTAATCCTGATTTTTCCTTTATGATTTATGGTCTTGATAAGAATACGGTTATTGGACCGCTTTATTGTACGCAGCAGCCGAAGGTACACCATATAAATTTATTATACATTTCTAACGAGCAAACAAGTCACTATTGTTTAATTAAAAACCTCTCCAAGCTTGTTGGAGGTCAACTTTCATCGAGACACCATAAAACATTTATTTGTGAACGGTGTTTGCAGTACTTTTCAACGCAGATCAAGCTGGATAGCCACACATTGGATTGTTCTACTCAGCCAGCAGTTAAAATTACATTTCGAAAACCGAAAGAGGCTAAAATGAAATTCAAAAACTTTCATCACATGGATCCAGTGGCCTATACTGTGTATGAAGACATTGAAACTCTAACTACCCCCATTCAGCGACGTCCACCGAACCCGTCTTCCTCATACACAGATGCTATTCAAAGACATACTCCGTTTTCGGTGGCTTTTCAAGTTGTTAGTTCCTATGATCCAAGTCAATCCTATTTCAAATCGTTTCGAGGACCTACCTATATTCAGTGGTTGTTACAGGAACTGAAACAGTTAGCTGAGCATGTCCATCAGCTTCTTCAAATTCCCAAGCCCATACAGATGACGCTAGACGAAATGATACATCATGATACGGCAACAACGTGTCATATTTGTCAGAAGCCTATTTTACCTGACGACATTAAAGTGCGCGTCCATTGCCATTACACGGGCGTCTATCGAGGAGCTGCACACAACACGTGTAATTTAACATTTCGTGCAGCAAAGTATATACCCGTCTTTTTTCACGGTCTCACCAATTTTGACTTCCACTTTATTATTCGTGAGTTTGCCACATTAGAAAAGGAACATTTTTCCATTATTCCGCAAAATCATGAGCTGTTTATTTCCTTTTCTATGCATTACCAGGGTATATCACTTCGGTTTCTCGATTCTTATCGATTTATGGCCTCTTCTTTAGACGCCTTGGTCAAGGGCATTTCACCCGATGAATTGCACTTTACACGAAACCATTTTTCGGATGATGCTAAATTCAAACTTTGCATCCGGAAGGGCGTTTATCCTTATGAATATACCGACAGTTGGTCTTCCTTGGACGAAACGCATTTACCCCCACAGGATGCATTCCTTAGCACGTTGCATAATACTACCATTACCGATACCGATTAAATCCACGCCTGCAACGTGTGGGATACCTTTGGTTGTACCACTCTAGGTGAATATGCTGATCTGTATCTCACTGTGGATACCTTGCTATTAACAGATATTTTTGAGAAATTCCGTCGCATGTGTATACAGATTTACAGGCTGGATCCGTGTCACTATTATACAGCACCGGGTTTATCATGGGATGCGATGTGGTTGTACACAGGTATCGAGTTGGATTTACTTGTAGATATTGAACCCGCTGAGCTAAGGTTCATGTGATATTTTTTAGGACAGCACATTTATGATGGGATGTAGTACCTTTGAACACACCCAGAAAGCCACGTGGAGCTGAGAGCTCATGCTATACTCTTTGAAGTAGCGGAAAATCGCAATTTTGACTTTGGTGAAGTCTACTAATTATTTATCTGAGGTCTTATTAATCAATTTTATCTTTCCACAAGACTCAGAATATTCCATTTCGTCATTCAGCATTATTAAAACATTTTGGAGAATGTTATTTTCGCTTAAGGTAAGGTAATACCCTTGCAGATACGCAAACAGGAATGTAAGTAGTCGCTCAACGACTTTGGTTTGACGACCTACTTCCTCGAGGAACTCAGTGCCTTGCACTACGTCTGGAGAATCCGCCCCGTGTAGGCGTGAAGTTACATCCGTCTTGTTAGACGTAGAAAATATCCGCTTTATAGCGTGGAAATTGTTATCAGGTGCCATCGAGCACGAATACGTTCCAATACGAGTGATAAGTAATTATTTGCACTATGTCTGGAGAATCCGCCCTGTGTAGGCGTGAAGTTACATCCGTCGTGTTAGACGTAGAAAATATCCGCTGTTTAGCGTGGAAATTGTTATCAGGTGCCATCGAGCACAGATAAGTTACGATACGAGTGATAAGTAAGAATTGTATAGGGAATTATTTGCACTACGTCTGGAGAATCCGCCCCGTGTAGGCGTGAACTTGCATCCGTCTTATTAGACGCAGAAAATATCCGCTTTATAGCGTGGAATTGTTATCAGGTGCCATCGAGCACAGATAAGTTACGATACGAGTGATAAGTAAGAATTGTATAGCGAATTATTTGCACTACGTCTGGAAAATCCGCCCTGTGTTGGCGTACAGTTATAGCCGTCGTGTCAGACGTGAAAAATATCTGCTGTTTCAGCGTGGAAGTTATTATCAGGTGCCATCGTGCACGAATATTCTACAAATCACTGTTTATTGATGCACAGTGAACAACAGGAATCATATTGTGAAATAATTGGCAAGTATAGTGAATTTTATAACATTACCGTAACACCTCATTTTTATACCCACGTGTTTGTGGAGGGCCGAGAGCCTGGTGAAAAATATAGAGGTAAACGTGTTGTAATTATTTTAAACAATTGTGATTATGAAAGTACTATATATTTGAATTGCCACAGTGAATTTTTCAATTACAAAACGACGCACATTTCACGGATGCCACGTGATGTAAAAAGTGGCGTCAGTACACGTGAAGAACCACAGAACAGTGCTTGATCACGTATTAATTCAATATCTGCGAAGTAAAGGCTGTGATATCAATTGTATTAAAGCCTGTAACATTTACTACGAACATTGTGATTTTTGAAGTGAAAGAATGAACTACTACACGATGTATTCCATTAACCACGCGATTAACTTATTCTACACCATGTTCGAGACCGAGATCATGAGCTAATACCGCTATGGTATGAGGGTGATGTATCTGATGGAACCAGCATGATGGTGAAACTTCCAGAACAGCGAACGAGGAGGAAGGAACCCAGGATGCCATTCCTTGGCATGTCCAGTACATTCACGAAGTCGACTACGGGGATAGATCGAACCCTGGCCTTTGGGAGAGTCCAGATGGGAGTCCTGATGAGGACGATGCCGTTCCGGAAAGCCAGAGGTGAATTTGTTCAACCCTTGTCGTTGAACAGAGGGCTGAGTGAGAGCTCCTCCATTTCGTGAGTTTTTGTACACCCTTTCTTGTTCTAGTTTCTGGTGGTATAGTAGGTTTAATGTAGTTTGTGAACCAACCGAACTCAGTGACAGCCATTTTTATAGGTAGGGAATGTAATTAGTCTAATTAGATGTCATTTATTTCAGTTAGAGTAAGTCACCCTTGGGTCAGACATTTTGGTCAACCCTGGTGCTGCTTGATGGACGTCGTAGAACGTCAATGCCTATCTTTTGCTAAACGTGACCGTAGGCATTTGAGGCTACTTTGTTTAGCCCTATCTGGGGTGATTTTTCAAGTCTTTGCAGACTTTAGTTATGGCAATCAGATGCCATGGTTATATTTCTTTAACTGCATTTTTTTGCAACCAGTCTTTGTTACACCCCTGACTTCGTTAGAGAAGTCGTATCATTTAGGTAATCGACTGTAATTACCAGTTTTGTAACTGCATTATATTTCATTTGAGATGTTGCTCAGAAGCCATCTGGTCAAGTGTGGACCTAATAAGTAGAAGGGATGTTTCGTTGTCTAGCATCGAACCCAGTTCCCAACGTATCATTAAGCAGATCCAGGAGTGTGGAATCTGCGTCACAATTATTATTTTGTTAGTGTCATGTGAAGACACGTATTTATTTGAAGTTATACAAGTAACTATTGAAGTATTATATCTTTGTGAGCAAAGAGCTCCAGCAATGTGACATTGCTACCATTTTAGACGTCTTTGGTGTGAAAGACGGAATCATATTATTGTATTCAGATTTATAGCGTGTTTTTTATACACGTATTCTTCAAGGTTTATAACCTATGGTAAAGGTTTTATGATGAGGCCAGTTGTACATTTTTTTATTTTGCTTAAATCGCCGGCCTTGATAGTTAGTGAGTGTTGTGTCAGACAGCGCAGGTATGTTGTAGCCTGCAGCGACACAAACTGGTTTGTGACCCAGTGCCCTTGAGAGCACGCTTGTATTATGAGACAGACTTAGTTTAACAGAGGACAGAATACTTGTTGTATTCGCTCTTCCTTTCATTGCAATATAGCTCATGGAACCCAGTGTCCATTCTTGTATCTGATCACATGTTTTATAGATTGTTTTTGTTAGTTAAACGCACTTTTGCGTGTACCGTCGTTTGACGTGTACAGTTATGTCAGGTTTCTATAGTACGTCGTAGGCCGCCCTGTTAGAGGAGGTATTTATTGTATGAAGGTATTTGTGTGTACCTTGTCCGGGATTGTTCCCATTGACCAGATGTTATGGAGGGTTACTGAGTGTGCAGGCCCATCCCAGAGTTATTGAACGCGAGCTGCGCGCCGCTGGTAACTTGTGTTATTGTGTGTCCGAGTTGTTATTGCTCGTTGATTGTATTCCGACATTTCAGTCGAGGCTTTTGGTGGAGATTGATCTCAGTGGAGACACTCCGTGCCCAGGCTATTGTCAGTATTATTCGCCATAACCTAAACCGACATCTTAATAATAAAACGCATAATTTTGTTAAAACAAAAGCTAATTAACGAATTCTTTCTATCTAACCTTGTTCTTTTGCATTTGGAACCTGCTGACATGGCCGTGCTAATTAAGGTATTTCCTTTTGAGGAAATGACTTAGAACAGCTGACACTTTTGTAGCGACCTGAAGCTTGCTCGAACCTTGAGTTCGTAGCTTGTGGAGCGCAGGCCATGCGATGTTAGACGTAGTCTTAACTACGCAGTCGTCACCGTAACTACACACATTAGATGACTATGGCTTACAAAGAGTAAACCAAGGTGCAGGCAGGCATTTCAATAAAACTGTTGTCTCTTATTAATTATTTATGATGTAAAAGTGTATGAATCCTACATGTTACCTTCTTGTGTGCTGTTAGCACTTAGTTCCTAAGAATAATTAGATGTTTTTTTACATGGCTGTTCACTTAGCTTTGAATGTAATTGTTTTCTGTTACGGACGTCATCCCCGTAAATTTTGTTATTAACTGATAGGATTTAGCTAGATGAATTAACGTTAAATGTAAATGTGGAGATGGTATCATCCTAACTTAGATTTGTTTTGCTACCCTGTTAAATGTAAATTCTGATATTAGCTTAATCTTGTAACTTGACCTAGGGACTTGCGTCGTACCATTTTCCTAGTGTTGCTGTTGTTGTTTTGTTACTGTGAGATAGATCTTTCGCGAGGGTTTTCCGTAACTTCTCAGGTAGGGACCTGCTCTTTATTTTTGATTATTTATTAGCTTGCGGATTAGCCGATTGAATAACCCTCCGAACTAGGCTAGGGGCTTGTGAATTTTAACAATAAATTTTCACGGTGTTTTACATAAGTCTGGATGTTTATTTTCCCAGTCTAGTTTTTAAGGTGAACCTTTCTTTAGGCAGTCTATGACCATCGTCACCATGTACCACGATCCCTGTGGACTACAGATTCTCGTGCCGCTTTGGCCTATTTGGAAGTACACCTTATCCTCACGGCAGATAGGTCCGACGGATGAGATGTTAGGGAAGTCATTGCGGTTGTTGGCTATCCTGACAGCTCCACCGACGGTCTCATAAAATGGCGCCCAACTAATGTGCCGACGTTAACGTGGTGACCGTCAGTTCCATGTTATATAGGAGGATCTTAATGTTGATTAATGATAAATTGACAGGACTGGGACGAACTTAGAAAGTCGTTCTGCAGATCAATTGACCGCATGGCATTCATGTTTGATACAAGTCCATGGGGTGAGGCTTTAGTGTTAGATAAATGATGGATAGGATTTTCTTTGATGATACCTCATCCTGAGTAAATGTAATACTTTGCTTTGCTCGCCGTTGTCTTTGTAAATGTAGAATCACTTAGTTTGCATACTCCAGCTGTACTCGTGATATTTATTTAAATGAAACAAGCTTTATACCACCAAGTAACTAATCATAGCTGTAAGTTCCATTAGAGATTGATCCCTCTCTTTCTCATATATATTTCTTGTCAATGGATGAGGAAACTATTCGTCGTGTGTTTGGGGAGATGATGGCAGGTGTTAATGCCAACCTCCAGCAGATTACTGCTGAATTAGGTACTGTAAGGACTGATTTAGGTGATGTAAGAGGTGACTTAGGTCAGAATACCCAAGTTGTCAACACTGTGAGTGGTCATGTGGACCAAGTTAGACAGGACTTAGAGGTTAACACCCAGTCAATTAACAATGTCAGACAAGATTTAGAGGTTATCACCCAGTCAGTTAACAATGTTAGACAAGATTTAGAGGTTAACACCCGATCTATAAATATTGTAAGTGGTCATGTGGACCAAGTCACAGAGTCGATCAATAATGTTAGGGCTGATCTGACACAGGTCAGGGCCGACATGGACGCTTATAGAGTCGAAGCTGTGAATTCTCTTACGGCAGGTTTAGCAGCTGTTAGGGTTGATGTCATACGACACCATCAGGAGGCTAACCAGCGTATAGATACCTTAACTGACCAGATGAATAGAGCTAGGGAGGATGTGCAGACCCGATTGGAGGAGCACACAGCTCAAATTCAAACGACAATAAACAGAGTCCAGATAGATATGAGAGCCGACCTGGAGCACACTCGAGAAGAATTTGGGACTCGATTGACTCACGTCGAGGGATTTACGGACACTGTGAAAAAGGACATGGCGACCATGAATATTGGATTGATTTTGATGAGAGGTGCAGCGAATGCTGTTAATAACAACGTCAAGACGATCGTCGATGGCATGATCGAGGTCAAGGACGAATTAAATACCAATAGGAGGAATATTACGGAGTTGACAGAAACCGTAGCAGGCCTACGTGAAACAGTTGACGTTCATCGTGAGGAACATAAAATCGATCTCATGTAATTGAGGGGTGACCTCAACGAACACAAGACCACTATGGAGGCTAAGGTAGCCGAGGTCAGAGATGATGTTGGAAAGATCCAGGACAACGTGTCGAAAGTCGAAGGAGAAATCGATTCCTTACAGAAACGATTCGAGGAAGTCGCGGTAACCGAGAGGTTAGACCTTAGTTATAACCTGAGGACGGCTATACGCGAAGTTGATACGAACCTCAAAGGGAAAGTTTATAGGATCGAGCTACAACTTAACGACTTAGGTAACAAAGTCACAGCTAGGACCATCCCAGGGCTCGAGGTTATTGAGAGACGTCTCGACAGACTTGAGACGCTTCCTAGAGAGAGACACTTACCCTCACAGATGGGAGACTCTCAGGCGACACCATTATCTCAATCCGTAGGGATGATGCCTACTCATTTCCAACCCAGCGCACCCATAGAACCGCAACCATCTCAATTCACTGGTTCAGCGCAAAGTCAAACCTTAAACTTTGACGCCCATCTTTTTCAACCAGCACCCAATCGACTTAGTCATGAAACGAATACACCTACGCATAACTACATGCAGAATTCATTTAGACCCGCGCATACGCAGGGAAATGTAACTATTATCCGTTCGAGAGAGGAGCAACCAGCTCGATTCTCAGGCACTGGAAGTGGCATCACGCCAGTTGAATTTCTGGCCAACGTAGAAAGCTACTTGAGAGCCGCCATGGTAACTCCGGAGAGGGAGCTCCGAGTTATTGAGCGTTTGCTTGAGGGGCAAGCCAGCACCTGGTTTAGAGCCTTCCGATACTCCTTTGTAGGCTATCAGGATTTCAAAGAAACCTTGTTAAGAACTTACTGGACAAGTGACATCCAGCAGAGCATCAGAGCTGAGATGTATACTCGCAGATACAGCTCTAACACTCCAACGCGCTATGCGAACTACTTCGCGACCCAGCTTGCGAAACTTCGTTGTCTTCAACCCCCATTGTCTGAACAAGAACTAGTAAACACCATCGTTTTGCAATACCCTGCAGACGTGCAACGTGTATTGATTGCTGCAGGAGCATCCACTTTTCAGCAGTGTGACCAAATCCTGCGACGGTTGGATGCAAACACTGAACAGTTCCCGACACACCGTCAGCAGAAGGCTGACAGGCGTGAGGAGAGACATGTCAACTTAACTACTGTCGACAAAGTGTGCCAGACACCACAGCAGACGCAGACCCAAGAGAGCTCTGGACAACGTAACGATTATAACCGAGGTCGGAGAGAATGGAACAACACTCCATATGCTAGAGACCAGCGAGATGACCGTCGTAGTCACTGGAACCGGCGCTTCGATCGAGGGACGAACGACGACCGTCGTCACGAAAACGACCGTCGGGGGAATAATGGTCGAAACCCACAGCACGGAATTATCCGTAGGGACTACCGTTACAGTAGAGGGTATAACAGAGATCGAGACCCCTGAAACCAGCCAGATAGAGATTGGAGAGGAAGAGCACGGGAGAGCCGTGAATATCTTCAGCAACTTCGAGAACTCCAAATCCGCGAAGAGGGAGATCAGAACCCGACTTCGAGGGAAACTAGGAATTCGGCGCAGGAGACGGAGCAAAACCAGCCCGGTACTTCTCGCCAGGACAGAAAAAAACGCCGAAAAATCAATAGATTCTTGCCCGGTTGAGCACAGAGTAACTGCCACCATTTTACTCTGGGAGCCAATTCAGGAAGACCTGTTAGACGAACGACGAACGACGAACCACAACTACGAATTGACGCGTCTACCGAAGATTGTAGCTACCCTGAATGGATGCAACGTAGTCATTCTCATCGATACTGGGACGATGATTAGTGTCATTTCCGCCGATTGCCATGCCAGACTGAAAGCAAACTCTGAGGTGACAGAGCTGCCAGTTTCCGCAGTAAGAGTCAGAGGAGTCATACCTGACCGTGTTGTAACGTGCAAAATCCAGATTCTATGCACTCTGAAGATTTCGAGCCACGTGTACTTGCACAAATTTCTTGTGATGAAAGGCTTGCATCATGATGCCATATTGGGTGCAGATTTCATTAGGAAGTATGATGGAATCATTGATATGGGACGTAATACAGTAGAGTTTTAGCCGAACGAACCCATTCAGATGAACTTAGTTGAAGAAGAACCGGAATTCCTATCCGAAGTCGACGTTGTCGAAAATTTAAATGGCAAGAAAATTGAGGAGACACTAGATGCCGACGAAGAGGCAGAACCATTATCAGCACCCATACGAGAGAAACTTGATGCAATATTGAGCGAATACAGGGATATATTCGACACCACACCTGGTGAGATATTGGACTACGAGTACGATCTTGTACTACTGGATGATTCCCCATTCCAGAAGAAGATTTATCCTATCGCAGAGAAACACCGCGAGGAAGCTGCTAAGAAGATCCATGAGATGGAAGCAGCAGGCACAATCAAGAAGTCACCGACTCCTTTCTTGAATCCTATAACACCTGTGGTTAAGGTGGATGGAAGCTTGAAACTTTGTGTCGATGCAAGAGCCTTAAATGAACGCCTAGCTCCTGAGCATGACAGACCGCCCAAGATTAGGGACAACCTCAGGAAGTTCAAGGGAAAGAGATTATTTTCGTCATTGGACTTGGTACAATCTTACTACCATATCAGATTATCTGAGCATACTCAGAAGTATACAGGGTTTCTGTTTGATTAGACCACCAATGTCTTTCGAAAACTACCATTTGGATTGAAAAATGCCGGAGCTGCATTAATCAGAGCACTTGATGCGAAGCTGACTCCTGAAGTGAAGCAGAAGGTGATATGTTACGTGGATGACATCATCATAGCTTCGGAAACAGAGGAAGAGCATTTAACGACCTTACGCCTTGTTTTTGAGAATCTTCGACAGGCCAATTTTAAAGTGAAATTCGACAAGTGTCGATTCTTCCAGAGAGAAGTGAAATTTGTGGGACACATAATCAATGGAGATGGATACAGGCCGAATCCGGCAAAGATCAGAACTGTTGCTGCATTTCCAACGCCAACCCGTGTGAAACACGTGAGACAATTCTTAGGAATTCTCCAATTCTTTGCTGCTCATTGTGAGAGGTATTCTGAGACTGTCGCACCACTGCAAGGTTTACTGAAGAAGAACTGCAGATGGGCCTGGAATGATGAGTGCGAGATAGCTTTCAGGAAACCTAACAGATGCTAGTTGACTCGATTCAGTTAGAATATCCAGACTATTCCCGGAATTTTATTCTAGAGATTGATGCATCTGCGATTGGAATAGGAGCCACCCTACTGCAGGAGGATGATGAGAAGAAACGTCATTATATCGCTTTCTTCAGTCGACGTTTGAGAGCACATGAATCTCATTATTTCACCACTGAGATTGAGGCACTTGCGATTGTTTACGCACTTGAGTACTGGCAGAAACTTTTGTTAGGCCAGAGGATTATTGTGAGGACCGATCACCATGCGCTGACCTTCATTTTATGAACAAGACTGGCAAGCGACAGGATCACACGTTGGACGCTGTTTCTCCAACAGTTTGACTTGGAAATAGTTTACCGACCAGGCAGAGAGAATGTGTTGGCCGACATTCTCAGCCGGAATCCTGAAGCTACTGTGAATGCCATAGACATCGAGGGAGAATGCGAGGAACACCTTCGCCGACTTCGTCATCTACCTGAAGGCCAACGACGTGAGGAGGAACTCAGGCATATTATCCGTTTCCTGGAACGAAGAATGGATCCACAGGATGTTCATTATGCGAGGATTGCTGCTGTTGCAGATGATTATTTGATTTATCATCGTGTCTTGCACAAGTTTGTGGACGAGGACCACACTCAACTGCGTGCAGTTATTCCTAGGAGATACCAAGAATCTGTTATTCTTATGGTTCATCTATCCATTGGACATGGTGGGACAGACAAGACCATTGCAACCATCAAGGAGTCTTTTACTTGGAAAGGGCTAGGAACCACCGTTAGACAGTGTTTACGTGCTTGCGACGCATGCCAGCGGAACAAGTAAACGTCACACTTGTTGAAGGAACCACCTAGGCCAATACTCCCAACTCAACCTAGAGAGTTATACGCACAGGACCTTTATGGCCCAATACCTAAGGCCCGTCGTGGGAATCGCTTCATCGTTGTAACTATTGAAGTGTTCACGAAATATACGATGCTTCATCCGATTCAGAAAGCCACTGCACATCAGATTATTCAGAGGATTAGACGACAAGTGATACCGGAGGCAGGAAAGCCACAATTCCTGTTGACTGATCACGGATCACAGTACACCTCCGCAGAATTTGCCAATGCTATGAACGAGTTGGAAATAGGTCATGTTTTATCATTTATTCGCCATCCAGAGAGCAACCCAGCAGAATGCGTAATGTCTATTATCGCAAAATTCTGTCGATTATATTGTCAGGAAGAACACTGGCGATGGACCGAAGTCCTAGTTATTACGGCAAAATGTATTAATTCAACAGTCCATGAGAGCACTGGTCAAATACCTATGGTTTTGCATTTGAACCAGATGCCAATGAGAATATGGAATCGTGTGATTGTAAATCCACCTTGTTTACAACCATCACATGCCAGCAGACTTTTAGCTGCAAGGGACACTTTGGACAGACAAGCTGCCAAACGCTTGAGAAGAACTAGACGCCAGAGATTCAGAGAACCACTAGTCGCGGGAGACCTTGTCCTTATAAGGAGACCCGGAATTTCAAGTCCTATAGACCGCATATATGGGACATTTCTGTCTTTATATTATGGCCCTAGTCGTATCCGACAGCCTTTGAACAATGGAAGTTATGTGATTGAAGACATAAGGACAGGAGAGCGCATTGGAACCTTCAATGCAGCTAATCTAAAAAAATATCACTTATGAATGAACTTTAAGTCAAATAAAAATGTCGTCCCAACATTTTATTTGAAACGACGGAGAGGCAGATGAACCCGCTGAGCTAAGGTTCATGTGATATTTTTAGGACAGCACATTTATGATGGGATATAGTACCTTTGAACACACCCAGAAAGCCACGTGGAGCAGAGAGCTCATGCTATACTCTTTGAAGTAGCGGAGAATCGCACTTATGACTTTGGTGAAGTCTATAATTATTTATCTGAGGTCTTATTAATCAATTTTATCTTTCCACAAGACTCAAAATATTCCATTTCGTCATTCAGCATTATTAAAACATTTTGGAGAATGTTATTTTCGCTTAAGGTAAGGTAATACCCTTGCAGATACGCAAACAGGAATGTAAGTAGTCGCTCAACGACTTTGGTTTGACGACCTACTTCCTCGAGGAACTCAGTGCCTTGCACTACGTCTGGAGAATCCGCCCCGTGTAGGCGTGAAGTTACATCCGTCTTGTTAGACGTAGAAAATATCCGCTTTATAGCGTGGAAATTGTTATCAGGTGCCATCGAGCACGAATACGTTACAATACGAGTGATAAGTAATTATTTGCACTACGTCTGGAGAATCCGCCCTGTGTAGGCGTGAAGTTACATCCGTCGTGTTAGACGTAGAAAATATCCGCTGTTTAGCGTGGAAATTGTTATCAGGTGCCATCGAGCACAGATAAGTTACGATACGAGTGATAAGTAAGAGTTGTATAGTGAATTATTTGCACTACGTCTGGAGAATCCGCCCCGTGTAGGCGTGAAATTGCATCCGTCTTGTTAGACGCAGAAAATATCCGCTTCATAGCGTGGAAATTGTTATCAGGTGCCATCGAGCACAGATAAGTTACGATACGAGTGATAAGTAAGAATTGTATAGCGAATTATTTGCACTACGTCTGGAAAATCCGCCCTGTGTTGGCGTGAAGTTATAGCCGTCGTGTCAGACGTGAAAAATATCTGCTGTTTCAGCGTGGAAGTTATTATCAGGTGCCATCGTGCACGAATATTCTACAAATCACTGTTTATTGATGCACAGTGAACAACAGGAATCATATTGTGAAATAATTGGCAAGTATAGTGAATTTTATAACATTACCGTAACACCACATTTTTATACCCACGTGATTGTGGAGGGCCGAGAGCCTGGTGAAAAATATAGAGGTAAACGTGTTGTAATTATTTTAAACAATTGTGATTATAAATGTACTATATATTTGAATTGCCACAGTGAATTTTTCAATTACAAAACGACGCACATTTCACGGATGCCACGTGATGTAAAAAGTGGCGTCAGTACACGTGAAGAACCACAGAACAGTGCTTGATCACGTATTAATTCAATATCTGCGAAGTAAAGGCTGTGTTATCAATTTTATTAAAGCATGTAACATTTACTACGAACATTGTGATTTTTGAAGTGAAAGAATGAACTACTACACGATTTATTCCATCAACCACGGGATTAACTTATTCTACACCATGTTCGAGACCGAGATCATGGGCTAATACCGCTATGGTATGAGGGTGATGTATCTGATGGAACCAGCATGATGGTGAAACTTCCAGAACAGCGAACGAGGAGGAAGGAACCCAGGATGCCATTCCTTGGCATGTCCAGTACATTCACGAAGTCGACTACGGGGATAGATCGAACCCTGGCCTTTGGGAGAGTCCAGATGGGAGTCTTGATGAGGACGATGCCGTTCCGGAAAGCCAGAGGTGAATTTGTTCAACCCTTGTCGTTGAACAGAGGGCTGAGTGAGAGCTCCTCCATTTCGTGAGTTTTTGTACACCCTTTCTTGTTCTAGTTCCTGGTGGAATAGTAGGTTTAATGTAGTTTGTGAACCAACCTAACTCAGTGACAGCCATTTTTATAGGTAGGGAATGTAATTAGTCTAATTAGATGTCATTTATTTCAGTTAGAGTGAGTCACCCTTGGGTCAGAAATTTTGGTCAAACCTGGTGCAGCTTGATGGACGTCGTAGAACGTCAATGCCTATCTTTTGCTAAACGTGACCGTAGGCATTTGAGGCTACTTTGTTTAACCCTATCTGGGGTGATTTTTCAAGTTTTTGCTGACTTTAGTTATGACAATCAGATGCCATGGTTATATTTCTTTAACTGCTTTTTATGCAACCAGTCTTTGTTACACCCCTGACTTCGTTAGAGAAGTCGTATCATTTAGGTAATCGACTGTAATAACCAGTTTTGTAACTGCATTATATTTCATTTGAGATGTTCCTCAGAAGCCATCTGGTCAAGTGTGGACCTAATAAGTAGAAGGGATGTTTCGTTGTCTAGCATCGAACCCAGTTCCCAACGTATCATTAAGCAGATCCAGGAGTGTGGAATCTGCGTCACAATTATTATTTTGTTAGTGTCATGTGAAGACACGTATTTATTTGAAGTTATACAAGTAACTATTGAAGTATTATATCTTTGTGAGCAAAGTGCTCCAGCAATGTGACATTGCTACCATTTAGACGTCTTTGGTGTGAAAGACGGAATCATATTATTGTATTCAGATTTATAGCGTGTTTTTATACACGTATTCTTCGAGGTTTATAACCTATGGTAAAGGTTTTATGATGAGGCCAGTTGTACAGTTTTTTATTTTGCTTAAATCGCCGGCCTTGATAGTTAGTGTGTGTTGTGTCAGACAGCGCAGGTATGATGTAGCCTGCAGCGACACAAACTGGTTTGTGACCCAGTGCCCTTGAGAGCAAGCTTGTATTATGAGGCAGACATAGTTTGACAGAGGACAGAATACTTGTTGTATTCGCTCTTCCTTTCATTGCAATATAGCTCATGGAACCCAGTGTCCATTCTTGTATCTGATCACATGTTTTATAAATTGTTTTTTGTTAGTTAAACGCACTTTTGCGTGTACCGTCGTTTGACGTGTACAGTTATGTCTGGTTTCTATAGTACGTTGTAGGCCGCCCTGTTAAAGGAGGTATTTATTGTATGAAGGTATTTGTGTGTACCTTGTCCGGGATTGTTCCCATTGACCAGATGTTATGGAGGGTTACTGAGTGTGCAGGCCCATCCCAGAGTTATTGAACGCGAGCTGCGCGCCGCTGGTAACTTGTGTTATTGTGTGTCCGAGTTGTTACTGCTCGTTGATTGTATTCCGACTTTTCAGTCGAGGCTTTTGGTGGAGATTGATCTCACTCCGTTCCCAGGCTATTGTCAGTATTATTCGCCATAACCTAAACCGACATCTTAATAATAAAACGCATAATTTTGGTAAAACAAAAGCTAACTAACGAATTTTTTCTATCTAACCTTATTCTTTTGCATTTGGAACCTGCTGACATGGCCGTGCTAATGAAGGTATTTCCTTTTGAGGAAATGACTTAGAACAGCTGACACTTTTGTAGCGACCTGAAGCTTGCTCGAACCTTGAGTTCGTAGCTTGTGGAGCGCAGGCCATGCGATGTTAGACGTAGTCTTAACTACGCAGTCGTCACCGTAACTACACACATTAGATGACTATGGCTTACAAAGAGTAAACCAAGGTGCAGGCAGGCATTTCAATAAAACTGTTGTCTCTTATTAATTATTTATGATGTAAAAGTGTATGAATCCTACATGTTACCTTCTTGTGTGCTGTTAGCACTTAGTTCCTAAGAATAATAGAAGTTTTTTTACATGGCTGTTCACTTAGCTTTGAATGTAATTGTTTTCTGTTACGGACGTCATCGCCGTAAATTTTGTTATTAACTGATAGGATTTACCTAGATGAATTAACGTTAAATGTAAATGTGGAGATGGTATCAACCTAACTTAGATTTGTTTTGTTACCCTGTTAAATGCAAATTCTGATATTAGCTTAATCTTGTAACTTGACCTAGGGATTTGCGTCGTACCATTTTCTTAGTGTTGCTGTTGTTGCTTTGTTATTGTGAGATAGATCTTTCGCGAGGGTTTTCCGTAACTTCTCAGGTAGGGACCTGCTCTTTATTTTTGATTATTTATTAGCTTGCGGATTAGCCGATTGAATAACCCTCCGAACTAGGCTAGGGGCTTGTGAATTTTAACAATAAATTTTCACGGTGTTTTACATAAGTCTGGATGTTTATTTTCTCAGTCTAGTTTTTAAGGTGAACCTTTCCATAGGCAGTCTATGACCATCGTCACCATGTACCACGATCCCTGTGGACTACAGATTCTCGTGCCGCTTTGGCCTATTTGGAAGTTCACCTGATCCTCACGGCAGATAGGTCCGACAGATGAGATGTTAGGGAAGTCATTGCGGTTGTTGGCTATCCTGACAGCTCCACCGACGGTCTCAATATTGACATGTTATTATTTTTTTAAAAGATTATTCGTGGAGGATTTGTTTCCCTTGTTCAGAGACATGTCCGTGCCAATCATCCTTACATGTCAACGTATAATGCACAGCAGCCCATTTCCTATTTAACACACTACGATGTGAATAATTTATACGGCTATGCTATGAATCAACCGCTCCCGTATAAAGATTTTGTCTGACTCAGTAACAAGGAAATCGACCGCTTTGACGTGTTCACCGCTGCTCGTCAAAAAGAAATTGGCTTTGTCCTGGAAGTGGATATACAATACCCTGCACATGTGCATGACGATCACGCTGATTTACCGTTCTGTGTTGAGCGTAGGATTCCTCCAAATTCGAGCTCAAAACATCCAAAGTTACTGGGAACGCTTCTTCCTAAATCAAGGTATGTGATTCACATCCAAGTGCTTTTACAATGCCTTACGTATGGACTTGTGTTGAGTAAGATCCATCGTATTGTATCGTTTGCACAAAAGGCGTGTTTGAATCCTTACGTGGACCTGAATACTCACCATCGGCAGCGTGCTATCCTACCTTTTGAAATTATTTTTTTAAAATTGATGAATAATGCAGCATACGGAAAAACGTTTGAAAATGTACGCAAACACCGGTCCATCCATTTAGTTAATTCGTGGGAAGGTAGGTATGGAGCTCGGAAATATGTTGCCAAGCCCCATTTTAAAACCATGAAAATTATTACTGACGCATTGGCTACCGTCGAATTAGGAAAGTTGAAGTTCTTTACAATAAACCTATTTATTTAGGGATGACTATTTTGGAGTTTTCAAAATTAACCATGTATGACTTTCATTATGGGTTTGCTCGTCGCTATTTTAAGGGTGTTGATCTTGTTCACATGGATACAGACAGTTACGTATATCAGGTTAAAGCAACAGACGTTTATCAGGTGATGCGTGACCATCCTGAGCATTTCGATACGTCCTCTTTTCCTGATGGTAACATCTTTGGCTTGTTACCTCAAAACAATAAAGTTATGGGGCTCATGAAGGATGAATGTGGCGTCGATGTGATGACAGAATTTCAAGACATGTCAGTCGAGCCAAGGGGGTCCGCTCCAGTGTCATCCGAACGTTATTCATGGCTCGTTATCGTGAGGCATTATATAATCCCACTGAACAGTATGCAAAACAGGCACGTCTAACGTCCCGTACCCATGAAGTGTTTCTTGTCGAGCAAATGAGACGCTCGTTGCTTTTGTTTGATGTTAAACGTTCATGGGTAAATGATCACCACACAAGCTTGCCATGGGGCCATTACGCCCTTAATGAGTAAACCAATAAAGTTTTGTTGTTCATGTGTTCGCTAATATCTGTGAATCAAAACATGTCTATGTGTATGTCATATATTGTAAATAAAGAACTAGTATGTTTTGTCCTTTTGTTTTATTTATTTATTTATTTATTTATTTATTTTCAAGTCCTATATAATCATCAACCCTTGCTATTCCCTTACTAGATGTTTAGATGGTAGGTATAATAGGCCGAAGCTGGCGCAGGAGCTAATGTGCAAGATGGCCGCCTCGCGCAACGACTCTATGTTATTCTTATGGAGGGACAGTCAGAGCTGGAGCAGTGGCTAATGTGCAAGATGACCACCACGTTCTGAGACCGTGGATGATGTCACAGGGGGAGTTCGGCCGTGTAGTTGCTAAATGGAATATTTATTATTATTAGATAATTATTGATTGATTGATAGCTTGCCACGGTGGGTGAGTGGTTATTGTGTCAGACTATCAACCCCAAGCTTGCAGGTTAGCTCTTAGCCGTGGTAAGTGATTTTTGAAAGGCGGCAAAAATTACGACACGCATGTGATTCAATGTCGACATGTCAAAGAACCCAGGGGAGTTCGGCCGTGTAGTTGCCAAATGGAATATTTATTATTATTATAAGATAATTATTGATTGATTGACAGCTTGCCACGGTGGGTGAGTGGTTATTGTGTCGGACTATCAACCCCAAGCTTGCAGGTTAGCTCTTAGCCGTGGTAAGTGATTTTTGAAAGGCGGCAAAAATTACGACACGCATGTCATTCAATGTCGACATGTCAAAGAACCCAGGGGGAGTTCGGCCGTGTAAACACACACACATCTCCAGTATACAGGTTTGATGACCAAGTTGTCCATAGTACAACCGAACACAGATGATTAACCGCGTTAACCTACATGGGACTGATAACCGCGATGTTTCACTCCTCCCCATGATTATACAACACACACACATCTCCAGTATACAGGTTTGATGACCATGTTGTCCATAGTACAACCGAACACAGATGATTAACTGCGTTAACTTACATGGGACTGATAGCCGCGATGTTTCACTCCTCCCCATGATTATACAACACACACGCATCTCCAGTATACAGGTTTGATGACCAAGTTGTCCATAGTACAACCGAACACAGATGATTACCCGCGTTGACCTACATGGGACTGATAACCGCGATGTTTTACTCCTCCCCATGATTATACAACACACACACATCTCCAGTATACAGGTTTGATGACCAAGTTGTCCATAGTACAACCGAACACAGATGATTAACCGCGTTAACCTACATGGGACTGATAACCGCGATGTTTAAGTTTGTAGTCAAATTGAGTTGTGTGATATGATAAAATATAGTTTAATGGACATTCTTTGAAAGTACTGTAAAAATAGTTAGTGTATGTGGATGTTGTACGAAATTAATTATATGTTTTGTTATATATTTGATAGTACTCACCAAACGTTGTTGCTTGAACGCGTACACCACACTTGCAAATGATCAGCACAAACGGGTTTCACTCCTTACATATAGAGGCTTGCGCGTCGGGCGTGGTGCCCATATTTAGTAACAGGCTCCAGTTACTAAATGAAGATGATGAATTACTTTCGAACTGAGATGGTACAGGGGGCCTCACAAACAGCGCCCCCACAAGTAGCTAGTCACCAGGGAGCCCCACAACCAGTGAGAATGCGTAGCTGTTCGCACGTTATTATATCAGGTTCTCACAAGCATCGAACATAAGTATCCCGTTCACACAGGGGGCCTCACAAACAGCGCTCCCCACAAGTAGCTAGTCGCCAGGGAGCCCCACAACCAGTGAGAATGCGTAGCTGCTCTCGTGTTATTATATCAGAGTCTCACAAGCATCGAACATAAGTATCCCGTTCACACAGGGGGCCTCACAAACAGCGCCCCCACAAGTAGCTAGTCACCCGGGAGCCCCACAACCAGTGAGAATGCGTAGCTGCTCTCACGTTATTATATCAGGGTCTCACAAGCATCGAACATAAGTATCCCGTTCACACAGGGGGCCTCACAAACAGCGCCCCCACAAGTAGCTAGTCGCCAGGGAGCCCCACAAGCAGTGAGAATGCGTAGCTGCTCTCACGTTATTATATCAGGGTCTCACAAGCATCGAACATAAGTATCCCGTTCACACAGGGGGCCTCACAAACAGCGCCCCCACAAGTAGCTAGTCGCCAGGGAGCCCCACAATCAGTGAGAATGCGTAGCTGCTCTCACGTTATTATATCAGGGTTTCACAAGCATCGAACATAAGTATCCCGTTCACACAGGGGGCCTCACAAACAGCGCCCCCACAAGTAGCTAGTCGCCAGGGAGCCCCACAAGCAGTGAGAATGCGTAGCTGCTCTCACGTTATTATATCAGGGTCTCACAAGCATCGAACATAAGTATCCCGTTCACACAGGGGGCCTCACAAACAGCGCCCCCACAAGTAGCTAGTCGCCAGGGAGCCCCACAATCAGTGAGAATGCGTAGCTGCTCTCACGTTATTATATCAGGGTTTCACAAGCATCGAACATAAGTATCCCGTTCACACAGGGGGCCTCACAAACAGCGCCCCCACAAGTAGCTAGTCGCCAGGGAGCCCACAACCAGTGAGAATGCGTAGTTGCTCTCACGTTATTATATCAGGGTCTCACAAGCATCGAACATAAGTATCCCGTTCACACAGGGGGCCTCACAAACAGCACCCCCACAAGTAGCTAGTCGCCAAGGAGTCCACACCCAGTGAGAATGCGTAGCTGCTCGCACGTTTTAATATCAGAGGCTCACAAACAGTCGGTTGGCCGAGCGGTCTAAGGCGTTCGACTTAAGTTCGAATTTCCTCAACAGGGAGCGAGGGTTCGAATCCCTCACCAAACAGCTCGTCATGGGTTAACAACAGACCATATACCTCTCAATTTTTACCATGCATAGATCTCTAGTAAACATTTAGTATTCGTATTATTCATATTCGTAACCATGCTTAATGAAATATTTATTATTATTAGGTCTTTATTGATTGATACCTACAGCCTCAGCCATCGCATTGTTCTACTACTCTAAGTTACACTCGGTCACATTCGACTACCTTCGCCGGTCGCCCCCACCCACACTTCCATCCACGCGCTATATAGGCAATGCACACCAGCCAGCTCAGTCAGTTGGCTGACCAACACAGGTCGACTAACAACTGGGTCTGCTTCCATGCCAGACCCTCCACCCTCCGATCCCCTACCCTCCCCCAAGACCCCAGGGAACGCCTGGGGGGGGGGGCACGTGACAATGAGGAACCATGGATGACCATGAAATCTCTCCAGGACCGGCTTAGCCCTACTACTAGCATGCAATGGGGGAAAATGGTATTCATACTTAAAAATAAATAAATATAGAATAATCTAAATAAAACCAACTGTACAATTTATAACAAACTAGCTGTACCCGGCATGCGTTGCAATGCCAATCAAAGAAAGTGTTGGCATTGTAACTTAGTATGTTGAAGTGCTTTTGGATTCTGAATTGTGTTTCTCTTTTTCCGGTAACCACCTCTAAACTATTGTAAAATTGATGAACTATCTCAAAAAGTCATGGGAGCACGCTCAACAACCCACCGAATTTTTATCTCAATGAAATGGATGGTATATGATCGCATACGGGACTTTGTTGAAACGATTCGAGCGCCGTCACCCATTTGTTGAATATACTCGTACGCTACCAACTGTAAAATGGATTTACTATGTGAAAACCTTCCCTGGCGTGTACACAACAACTCATGAAAGTTTCATCGCAATCGAATGAATGGCATATGAACGCATACGTGTTTTTGCTTAAACGATTCGCGCGACGACACTCATTTGTTTCATCTTCTTGTGCGCCACCCATTGAAAAACGGATTTACTAATTCATACACCTTCGCAGGACTGTGCTCAACTCCCCAAAGTTTTATGATAATCGGATAAATGTTATATGAACGCATACGGGACTTGGTTGAAACGATTCAGGCGCTGTCGCCCATTAATTGAATCTAATCGTGCGCTACCATTTGTAAATTGTATTTACTAAATCAGGAATATTTTCGGGAGTGGAAACAACATTTTGCCACATTTCATTGCAATCGGATGAATGGTATATGAACGCATACGGAACATTCTTTTAACGATTCGCGTGCCGTCGCTCATTTGTTGAATCTACTTGTGCGATACCTATTGTAAAGTGGATATACTCAGCCTACCTATTGAGGAGTCGATTTACTAACCAGAAACCTTCCCTGAGGAGCACACAACATCTCAGCCCAGTTTCATCACTATCAGGAGAATAGTATATGAAGGCATACGGGACTTTTTTGAAACGCTTCGCTCGTCGTCATTCATTTGTTGAATCTAAACGTGCGCTACCTATGATAACATGAATTTACTAAGCCAGACACCTTGCCTGTAGTGTACACAACCTCTCACCCAAGTTTCATCGCTATCGGACGAATGGTATGTGAACGCATACAGGACTTTTGTTGAAACGCTTCGCCCGTCGTAGCTCATTTGATGAATCTACTCGTGCGCTACCTATTGTTAAATGGATTTGCTAAGCCATAAACCTTCCATGAAGTGTACACAACACCTCACCCACGTTTCATCGCTATCAGATGAATAGTATATGGACGCATACGGGACTTTGTTGAAACGCTTCGCGCGTCGTCGGTCATTTGTTGAATCTACTTGTGCCCTACGTATCGTAATGTGGATTTGCTAAGCCAGAAACCTTGCCTGAAGTGTACACAATCTCTCACCCAAGTTTCATCGCTATCGAACGAATGGTATGTGATCGCATACAGGACTTTCTTGAAATGCTTCGCCCGTCATCGCTCATTTGTTGAATCTACTCGTGCACTACCTATTGTTAAGTGGATTTATAAGCCAGAAATCTTCCCTGATGTGTACACAACAACTCACCGAAATTTAGTCGCTATCGGACGAATGGTATATGAACGCATACGGAACTATATTGAAACACTTCGCGCGTCGTCGCTCATTTGTTTAATCTACTTGTACGATACCTATTGTTAAGTGGATTTACTAAGCCAGAAAGCTTCCCTGAAGTGTACACAACCTCTCACCCAGGTTTCATCGCTATCGGACGAATGGTATGTGAATGCATATAGGACTTTGTTGAAACGCTTCGGCCTTCGTCGCTCATTTGTTGAATCTAATCGTGCGCTACCTATTGTTAAGTCGATTTACTGAACCAGAAACCTTCCCTGAGGTGTACACAACATCTCACCCTAGTTACATCAATATCAGATAAATAGTATATGAAGGCATACGGGACTTTGTTGAAACGCTTTGGCCGTCGTCGCTCATTTGTTGAATCTACTCGTGCGCTACCTATTGTAAAAAGATTTACTAAGTCAGAAACCTTTCCTGGAGTGTGCACAACAATACAGCCAATGTTTCATAGCAATCGGATGAATGGTATATGAACGCATACGGGACTTTGTTTATGCGATTCGCGTGCCATCAATCATTTGTTGAATCTACTCGTGCGCTACAACTTTCATATGTATTCATCTTTTAATCCTTCTCTGGAATTCCACAAATAATTCAAGACCAAAATTAGCCAAATTGGTCCAGCCGTTCTCGAGTTTTAGCGAGACTAACGAACAGCAATTCATTTATATATATATATAGATGTATTATGTGTAAATATTGTATATTTATTTGAATTAATTAAAAAAATATTGTATGGACACTGCTTATACATATTTAATTACTACCCACCTCCCACTCCTAATGCAAATATGAACATTGTACAAGGACTAAAAATGAAAACAAGTAAAACACAAAATTGGAAAATCCATGTTTCCATATTATGAAATTCAAAAACCTTAAACTGACATTAAAAAACTGTAAATGTAAAATTGTAAAATTGACAAATGTGTAAACAAAAAATTGGAAAAATCCATGTTTCCATATTGACAAAATTCAAAAACGTTAAACTGACATTAAAAAACTGTAAATGTAAAATTGTAAAATTGACAAATGTGTAAACAAAAAATTGGAAAAATCCATGTTTCCATATTGACAAAATTCAAAAACGTTAAACTGACATTTTTTCAAACTGTAAATTGGAAATTGGCAAAATGCAATTTGTGTGAAATATGAAAATAAAAAGAAAAAAACCTATTTCCTGATTAGGTTAAGTGTAAATTAGTGTAGTTTATGAGGTTGTATACGTCTGAATGTAAATTCATATGCTTTGGGATAAGGTATACAGCCTTGTTACATGTAATGAAAAATCGTGTTTCGCAATTATGAACTTTCAACATTGACTAAATCAAAAATTGTTGTTGTTTTTGTTTGAGTCTTCAGTCTTTTGACTGATTTAATGCAGCTCTCCCTGCCTCCCTGTCCTGAGCTAATCGTTTCAACTCTACATAGCTACCACACCCTACATCTGGGGCTATCTGTTTAACATATTCTAACCTTGGTCTACGCCGACAGTTCTTGCCCTCAACCCATCCTTCCATAACTAAGCTTGCTATTCCTGGGTGTCTTAGGACGTGCCCTACCAACCTATCTCTTTTCTTTATTAGCATTCGCCAGAAACATCTCTCCTCTCCCACTAGTCTTAATACCTCTTCGGTTGTTACCCTATGTAGTTATAACATGAACTAGTCGGGTGCGTCAAATTGTGAGCAACGACTCCAATAATGAAGAACCAATAGATAAATGATTCCTGCATAGTTATTGGTGTACATATTTTTAAACTTAAGTGAGGATTGGGAAGGAGGCAGTCATAACCTTATGTTAAGAATCATACATGCATTTGCTTAAATAAAGGTGGTAAAACCATGAAACAATATGACTGAGGTAGAAATGAGTTTATCACGTCTCAGTTTTCTTCACAAGGTTGGTAGTCACTCCCTGCTCAAGCTATTTTAAGCTACATCTAGGAAAATCTGTTTAGCATGTTCGAAACTTGAACTACACTGCAGTTCTTAGCCTCAACCTTTCTTTCCATAATTATGTTTCCTATTTCCATAACAAATTAAAATCCTAGGAGTGAAAGCTAAATCCCTTAAGGTCAAAGTCTACCATGCTAACCAATTAGCCACAGGGTCACACTTTTGGGCTTATCCGATATTGTGACTATTTAAACCCATGTATATAATGTTTCTGAAATATGCGTGATTACCTATGTGAATGTAGCGGCTTCGGTGGTGTAGTTAATAGCTGGGCTCAAGATAACGGGTTCAAACCCGGCCAAAGTCGTCGGATTTTTAAAAGCGCTAATTCCTTTAGTATGCATTCCTTCGGTGGAGGGGGGGGGGGGGAGTAAAGCCTAAGGTCCCATGTCATACATTTGTTCCACGTAAAAGAACCTACGACTGCAATTGAAAGTGTGTAGTGAAATTTATAGGCTATATTTGTTTAATTAGTAGCGCTCTATTAAGTTCCAAAGTTCGCCACTTAGAGTTAGTGACAGTAGCATTTGGTAACCAAAGTTGGACCTAACTAAAATTGAACTTGTTTGGAGACCTCAGGCTATGGCCATTGGCTGCAATTCATAATATATCCTCTTTGCTTCGTCCATCACTAGTTATTTTGCTTCCTAAGTAGCAAAAGGTTTTCTACTTCCTTTAGCTATTCACCTGCCAATTCGAAGTACATATGCATTTCATTTGAGGGGTTTAGACATCGTGGTGTATAGGATTTGTGTGATAGCATGTGGTATTGTGATGACTGCAGTTGTGTGAGTTTTTGTAATTAGATAAGGATTGGAAAGAATGCAGGCGTACACTTAAATTAGGAATCATCCCGGTATTCAACTAGAGTACAAGTGGGAAACCTCGGAAAACCTCTTCTCTGTTTTTTCTTACAAAGCCTAGTGTAGACCAAAATTAAATTTCTTGGCAGAGCCAGGAATCGAACCCGGCCCTCGCAGTAACAGCCAAGAATGCTATACACTACACCAAGACCAGCCTCAATAATGGACACTAAACTTACAGAGAGTCAACAGATTTCACCCTTTGCGCTACAGTAGCATTTATATTGCGAGTAGTTCTATGCCTTATCAAAACACGTATTAGATATCAAGTGACTCAGCATCGCTGCTAGCTCGCAACAGACCACTGCACTGGGTGCCAGCAGTTAGGTATCGTTCTCTTGTTAAGAACATTATATTTATTTAACAGTGCGTGTACAAAATTTGGGAATACCTTAGTCATCAGCCCAGTGTAGTTGAGAGTGTATCTTTCACGTTAGTGGGTTAAGACACCATGGTCATCAGCCCATGCAGTTGAGAGTGTATCTTTCACGGCTGTGTGTTGAGACACCTTGGTCATCAGACCCGTGTAGTTGAGAGTGTATCATTCACGAAAGGTGGTTGAGACACCATGGTTATTAGCCCCGTGTAGTTGAGAGCTCTCATTCACATTTTGGGGAAGTTTGAGACACCATGGTCATCAACCACGTGTAGTTGAGAATGTATCATTCACGATAGGTGGTTGAGACAACATGGTTATCAGCCTCGTGTAGTTGAGAGCGTATCATTCATATTTTTTGGGGGGTTGAGACACCATGGTCATAAGCCACGTGTGATTGAAACGTAGGAAAATATTGTGTAAAGTGTATGGAAAACTTTGCAACTTCATGGTCATCAGGCTCATAGAGTTGGGCTTATAAAATTTGTAAACATCTTAAGTGTCCGTCCCTTGTAGTTGAATATGTAATAAATAGAGGTATATCTTTCATGAGTAGCGTGTTGTTAGAAATTTGAAAACATCTTAAGAAGATTATATACAAAGGATTATTTTACTGAGGTAAGTCTTACCAATTCTATATTGATGTTTCAATCTTTAGTCTTTTGACTGGTTTGATGCAGATCTCGTAGCCTTCCTGTCCTGAGCTAATTGTTTCATCCCTATATGGCTATCACACCTTACATCCAAAACAATTTTTTAACATATTCTAACCTTCGTCTACCCTACAGTTCTTATCCCCAACCCTTCCTTCCATAACAATGTTTGCTATTCCTGGGTGTCTTAATATTTGTCCTATCTCTTTATTGGCAGTCAGCAGTGTTAAGCACGGAAGGTCTAGAGTAAAAAAATACACAGGATCCTAATACAAGTATGTGTGATTAAATTATTTGAATTTAAAATTGCTGCCATAACCTGTGTTATCGTAGTGTTTGTAGTAAGGTATGTATTTGTAGGATTGGGTAAAGTGGAAGCCTTGGCTATAAGTTACAAACCGTACCTGCATTTGGCTGGTCTAAAAGTTAAAAAAAAAATGCAATACCTTTCAGAAAATGGCTGAGGTAAAAATCGAACCCACATCTTGTCAGTTTTGCCTCATAAAACTGAGTGTACCCCGTTGCAGCCCTCAGACCAGAATTAAAATTGTTAGCAGAGCCAGCATTCGAACCCTGACTTCATAGGTGACTACCAAGAAAGCTAGCCACTGCACCAAGAAGTGTTTCATGAATAATATTTGCTGTCATTGTTGTTGTTGTTGTCGATTCTTTTAGAGGATTTGCGACATCATGATCATGTAGCCCTGTAAACTGTCTTGGGTGTGTGTTGTCTGATAGCCTGTGTCATTGTTTAGTCCGTACTAGTGTGTTTTCTTGTAATCGAGGTAGGATATTGTAGAAAGCGACCGTGGACATAAGTTGTAGAGAGTTGAAGGATTGAACCCTTGCGCTACAGTGGCCATCTGGGATGTGTGTGTGTCTGTTTTATTATAATAATTTATCAGCGTGAATTTTAACACATTTCGTCATTAGTCCTGTGCGTTAATGTGTATTGCGAACTTCAAATAGCTTGGTCATCAGCCTCGTGTGTTGAGTTCATGTATTTTGTTTTTGTTTTTGCCTGGAGTAAAGGTGGGAAACCACAGAAAACTACTTCCAGAATGTCTGAGGTAGGAATCAAACCGTTCTCTTCTCTCACAAGGCTGAGTGTACACCGTTCCAGTCCTGAGACCAGAATTAAATTTCTTAGCAGAGCTATGAATTGAATCGAGGTCTAAGAGGTGACAGCAAAAATTACTAGCTGAACATGAATATTACTGTAGTTGACGTTGATTCTTTAGGGGCCTCGTGGCATCATTGTCATATAGCCCCGCGTACTTGGTTGAGTGTGGAATTTGTCTAATAACCTGTGTTATTGTGATATCTGTACTAGAGTGTGTATATGTAATTGCAGTAGGATTTGGGTAGGAAGCTGCCTTGGCCTGTCAGAAAGTACCACCCTGGAAATGGTTTATTTTGTTGTTGATTCTTTTAGAGGCTTCGTGACATCATTGTCATATTGCCCGCGTACTTGATTAACTGTGGAATTTGTCTGTTAACCTGTGTTATTGTGATGGCTGTATTCATGTGTGCATTGGTAACTAAATGGGGATTGGAAAGGAAACAGTCGTGGCCTGTCAGAAAGTACCATCCTGTAAATGGTTTATTTTGTTCTTGATTCTTTTAGAGGCTTCGTCACATCATTGTCATATTGCCCGCGTACTTGATTGACTCTGGAATTTGTTTCATAACCTGTGCTATTGTGGTGGCTGTATTCATGTGTGCATTGGTAACTAAATGGGGATTGGAAAGGAAGCAGCCGTGGCCTGTCAGAAAGTACCATCCTGGAAATGGTTTATTTTGTTGTTGATTCTTTTAGAGGCTTCGTGACATCATTGTCATATTGCCCGCGTACTTGATTAACTGTGGAATTTGTCTGTTAACCTGTGTTATTGTGATGGCTGTAATCATGTGTGTATTGGTAACTTAAGTAGGGATTGGAAAGGAAGCAGCCGTGGCCAGTCAGAAAGTACCATCCTGGAAATGGCTTATTTTGTTGTTGATTCTTTTAGAGGCTTCGTGACATCATTGCCATATTGCCCGCGTACTTGCTTGAGTGTGGAATTTGTTTTATAACCTCCGTTATTGTAATGGCTGAATTAATGTGTGTACAGTGGAACTTGGATAATACGAACCTCAAGGGACCAGTAAAAAAATTCGAATTATCCAAAAATTCGAATTAAGAAAGTTGCTTTGAAAAGGGTAGAGAAAATATTGGAATTTTAGGTTTTTATCCAAGAGTCATTATGAAACATAATATTACATGGTTTTTAACAGATAAAGTGCTTATATGCTATGTACAGGATTACGTTTACATATTGATTGGCGTTCAACAAAGCAGATTAACAGACAACGGTGCTGTATAATGACTGTATCGTGAATAACTCCAAAAGTTTCAAATGATAAAATAAAACCAAAATGTACTATTCACCTATTTAACGACAGTAGTAATCCTGCAATCTAGTTAAGTCTTAGAGAAATCTACTGTTTTTCAAAAAAGTTTGAGATTTTAACCTGTTTCTTGCAATTAAGTCTCTCGACCATCACAAAAGGATCTAACAAATTTAAAGAGCGGGAAACAAAATCACTTACGTCATTTCTACTTTCAAAAAAACGGCCTTAGCTCTGTGAAGTGGTCTGTTGCTTGGGCTGCACTCGGAACAGTTTTTCCGGGAACTCCCTCCTCGAGTTCATCGCCAGATGCGTCGTCACCATCTTGATTTTTGAAGTCACGTAGGCAAAACAATCGAGTAGGTGCCGTATGCCAATGATACAACGTCGTTTTTCGGGAATTCCTGACCCAACTGTTTGGCTTCCGATCGGCTTTTTGCACCCAAAAACTTCGAATTATCCAAAATATAATTCGAATTAACCATGATTTTTTAACATTGATTGTATATAAAATGCTAGGGACCAAGAGAAAAATTCGAATTAAAGAAGATTTCGAATTACAGAAGTTCGAATTAGCCACGTTCCACTGTATTTGTAATTCAGATAAGGACCGGAAAGGAGGCAACCTAGGCCTTCAGTTAAGATATACCCCAGTATTTTACTGGTGTTTAAGTGGGAAGCCACAAAAACTACTATCAAAATGGCTGAGGTAGGTATCAATACCCACTTTTTCACACTTTTGCCTCAAAAGGCTGAGTGCACCCCGGTTCACTCGTGAGACCAGAAATTAAATTTCTTGGCAGAGCTAGGAATCGAACCCGGGCCTCCGCGGTGGCATTCAAGATTACTAACCGATACACCACGAGGTGGACAATATAAGGCTGGTCTTGATTGTACATGATCAATCAATAATTACCAAATAATAAAAAAATATTGGTCGAGAACACAAGTGTAGAAAAATCATTGGAAACTATCCTGCCCACAAAAGAACCAATCAAAATGGTGAGAGATTGGTCTCCATTTGCGAAAACCATAACTTGCAGATCATGTCGACACACTTTCGCCATCTTCCCAGAAAGCAGACAACATGGCGATCTCCTGTCGACGCCATCGGAGAGTTTCAAATAGATCACGTCGCAATCTCTAGGAAAAACAGCCCTGAGATTATGAATGTTAAGGTTAAAAAGGCATAAACGTGGCTTCAGACCACTATATGTCCATAATTAAATTCAAACCGGTCCCTTCAAACACCAACAAGACGCCCAAACAAATTATTCGCTTCGACACTGATAAACTCAAACAGAATGTAACCGAGTTCCAGGAAAAGGCTCGACCAATCGACTGTGACTTAAACAACACAAAAAACCGCCTGATCGAGGCTGCCAAGGAAATTTCTGAAATTAAAAGAAGCAAGAAACATTCCTGGTGGAATGATACATGTGTTTCAGTTCTCAAGAAAAGGCTCGATGCATGGAAACAATATTACTCAACAAAATCGCAAACTGATTGGGAAACCTACAAAGCCCAACGAGCCCAGACAGCTAAAGTGATCCGAGCTGAGAAACGTAAATATGAAAAGTCACTTATTGAGAAGATCGACCAAGACTTTAAAAGAAACAACACCAGAGAGTACTACGGAACGTTCAAAAGGAAACTTACGGGTTATAAACCTCCGTCGTTATGCTTTCAGCGAAAGGACGGTACACTGGCGACCTCAAATGAAGAAAATTGTACCATCCTAGCTGAATACTTTAAGAATTTACTAAATTGCGACCGACCCAAAAATCCCATCAAGACCGAGGAACCCATTCGCAGATGCCCAGAATCAAGACCACCCAACAAAGACGAAATCAAGCGTCACATTGCTCGACTAAAAAACAACAAAGCGCCCGGGGAAGACTCGGTAGTTGCAGAACTTTGGAAATATGCTCCCGAAGAAGCAGTTGAAATCTTGCAGAAGCAAATAGAACATATTTGGAAAAATGAAATTCTACCAGAAGATTGGAAAACGGCCTTGATCCATCCGTTACACAAGAAAGGCAGCATGGAAAACGTCAACAACTACAGAGGAATATCCCTCCTACCGGTAACATACAAAATTTTCTCACTTGCTATCCTGGAGCGATTAGAAGCCGATGTCGAGCATCAAATAGGAGAATACCAAGGGGGATTCAGAAGGGGTCGTTCAACAGCCGAACAGATCCACAACCTCAAAACAATCATTAGATACTGCAATCTCAGGTCCAAATCGTACGTATCAGTCTTTGTGGACTTTAAGAAGGCTTACGATTCGATAGACCGCGAAGTTCTGTTGAACATCCTCAACGAATTCGGGGTTGACCTGAAACTGCTGGCATTAATTAGAGCCACCCTAACTGAAACAAAATCCAAAGTAAAGTTCCTGGGATGTCTGTCGGATTCCTTTGAGGTCAAAACGGGAGTCAGACAAGGTGACGGGCTCTCTCCAATGCTTTTCAACTGCGTCCTCGAAAAAGTCATTCGGACCTGGCGAACAAAATTATTAGAAACTGAGTATAGCCCTCTGAGAATGGGGGCAAAATCCAAGGGGATCATAGTCGACTGTCTAGCATTCGCTGATGACATCGCATTCTGTCGAACGACGTAGAAACTGCTAAGATGCAAATCGACCTTTTAAAATAAATCGCTGAACAAACTGGCTTGCAGATATCATTCGAAAAAACAGAAGTAATGACCAACATCAAAGACGCCCCAGCAAAACTGCAGACAAAATACGGGAAGATCAACAGAGGGGAAAAATTTAAGTACTTGGGAGAGATCATCATGAAAAGTGGACTGGACAAAGAAGCACTCAAGGAACGAGTACGCAAACTCGAAATAGCCTATCAAACATCGCGCTCAATATACTACAAAAAATGCCTGTCCAAAAATACTAAACTACGTCATTATGAAACTGTTCTGAAACCAGTAGTTATGTATGCAGCCGAAACCCTATCCCTAAATGCTAATAAAGCACTCCTTGAAGAACTGGAGAAAAAAGAGCGCAAAATCGTCAGAGGTATAATGGGATCAAATTACAATAATGGTATCCACTATAAAAAATCAAACAAAGAAGTCTACAGTGAAATAGAGTAAATTTCAGAATCGATCCGTCAAAGGCGGGCACGGTATTACGGTCATCTCAAACGAATGGACGGAAACAGGCTGACTAAACAGATTTTTCATTTCTTTGACTCCAAACCCAAAACCACAATGCCCTGGTTTATGAATACCAAAGACGACCTCAATATGCTGCATCTAAAACCCGACGACGCCTTCAATAGAGATCTCTTCCGCAAAAAGATACTGACTAATGGGCTAACCCGAGACGAGACATCGAACCCGAAAAGAAGACAAGGTACCACTTGGACAGCGGAGCGCAAGATGGCCCACTCACAGAGAATGAGGGAATTCTGGGCTCAGAGGAAGGCGAAACAAATTGCCAAGTGTAGCAAGACTTAACGTGGTCCTAGGTGGCCTCAACGAATTATATATATAATATTCCATTTAGCAACTACACGGCCGACCTCTCCCTGTGTCGTCATTCACGGTCTCAGGGCGTAGCGGCCATCTTGTGCATTAGCCCCTGCCCCAGCTATGACTGACCCCTCCATAAGAATAACATAGGACAGTTGCGCGCGGCGGCCTTGTTGCGCATTAGCCCCTGCCCCAGTACCGCCTTATATTACCTACTAGCAGAAAAGCCCCTCTAATGCTCCTACAACTAGGAAAGGATATTGTCCTACTCAACCTGTTCCAGACAGATGGCCCCAGGATTCGTAGACTAATTATTCAAACAAATCCTGACCGGTATTCCGTGAATTTCATAAGTGCCTGTCCACTGCATTTCGTAGTATGGTTGTCAAGTGCCAAATAGTCCCCATGGACTAAGTTATAACGCAGACCGAAGTAATGACTGACAGCATAATGGACTGTCAGAGTAACTGGACGGAGACGGACAGTATAACTGTAACTCGGCTGTAACTGAAGTAATTGACTGACTGAGTGCTCAGGACTGCTTCCTTATATATCATTCAGGATCGACGTGCCGGGTTGCTGGCTTTGCCATCACGCATGCCTGCCTCGCTCTTCCTTCGGTCGGGCTTACCCTCCTCAATGGCTCCTTACTAATTGTGGTTTTATTAAAATGCTCATATCTTCCGTGCTTCTTGTCCGATTTGCTTGAAACGTCTTTTGGCGACAATAAAAATCTATAGCCAGTAATGCTTAGTCGGTTTCAACCTTCAAATGTTCAAAATTCATATTTCCATCCATAAGTTTCATTGAGTCTGCCGTTGGCGCCACGGGTATCTTCCCTAGTTAGATCTCCTATCTCCACAGCGAACTAGCTTACGCAGCGCGCTCTTCAAACTTCAAATATGCGTCCCGCTGTTGTTACACAAGAATGATATTACGTAGACTTCCGTAATTCGGGTACAATGCATTAGTGTAGAGTTAAGAACTTGTTTCTCAGGAAATAATCATATTAAATTATTTTCAATGATGATTTGGTCTACTGAATGTACACTGTTTGCAATTCATAAAGCCATGTCCCTTTATTGAATTTCCAAGTCTCTCTTCTGTTATTACTTGTCTTATCAATTTTTTATCCCGCTCTTTGTCATTTATCTATAAAAATCAATTGTTAATTTCTCTGTCAATAAACGTAATTATTTTCATATTTCAGCCGTAAGGAAAACATATGTCATTATTCTTTTATCATAGAACATTATCGACCGCTTGTTAATCGTGCTAATCTAAACAGTTTTCGACGTTAACCTCAAGCTCTAATGGTGGGATTTCTATAGCAGAAAACGCCGTTGCATGCCGCCTTGATGGCCTTCGGTGATTGGACGACGGGTTGGTGGCATACAGTGGTAGTTGTTCTCACTTTGCATGACATGCAGGTGGTAAAAGCTTAATTCTGCGTTGCTTAAAAATAAAATGTTTAAAGATTACTGCGCATGAAAAACATGTGTGCGGCATCTAGGCACGATGGATCACCCTGTGTGTCTTTAATGTTCCTTTCGTAGTAACGTTCTCCCCGCATGCGTTAATCAAACAATTCCTTTTTAAAATAAACATATCAAAAAATTTGCATATTGCCATGGAGTATATGAGGACAGACTTATTTATAAACAGTGTGCGCGCTTGCTCTACACAATTAAGATCGGGAGCATAGACAGGCCAATCCATTCTGTGGATACCATTTTCCCGAAGAAATGCACTAACAATGCCAACTCTATGCAGCCAAGCGATATCGTCCACGAAAAAGAATTTTTGGCCGAAAATCTCAACATACCATTTCACTACAGATTCGAGCATAGTATTCCTGTCATAGGCCCATGGGCGTACACAAGAGGGTTTCAACGACCGTACATTGCACCACTTTCTCCCGGTTGGTATAGGTCTCAGATGTATTGGTTTTGCATACGTTCACCAGGTCGTATCCACATTCACACAGATCCATCCACATTGACACAGGCAAGTATTCACAGCCGATATACACGCACGCAGGAACGAACGTGTGGTTTGAGACCTCTACGACACTTGACCAGCAATATGCGAAACATTTCTTCATGTATGTAGATTCCGTATTGTCCCCGTTAACCCGCAGTGAATTGGATGACCCGGCGAAATCATCGCAATTCATGCAGATAACACAAGACATATATCACATAAAGAACAAAGATGATTGAGGTCTGGGTTTGAATATATAAAAAAAAATGCCGGTCGATACGAGAACTCAAGTAGTCTCAGGGGTGGTTAACAGGATACAGGTGTAACAGGTTAAATCAACCCACCCCCAAATCTAAATCAAAGCAATACCACAACAGAAATCAGAAGATAAGCACAATTAATAAGATAAAATAGGTATCCATTTATTGGGCAAATCATCGACCAACACATAAAACACATAAAAATAGAAATCCCAAAAGCCTATCTTGCCCCAGAGATTCGGCCTAAATTAATGCTTCATGTGGATCGATGTAAAAGAAAAATATTTATAGTCCAAATAAAAAAATAGGTTTAAATGGTCAACGAATCTCCTCGGTCCTATCCTTTGATATACATAAAATTAGGAGATACTCGAAGAAAATGAAATAAATTAAAAACAGGTTAGATTCGGTCATATTTGACTATATAATCCATTAAACACCCTGAATGTCCGTCAGGTGGTGTTTTCAGTCTATCACAAACACACTCACTTGTGATTATAATGAAAGAAACATCTATAGAAAAGATGTATCTTGCCCTGGAATAATAGAGTAGATCTCCATTCTAACTAGTGTAACCAATGAGGAAAAGATCCAATATTTAACTATATCATTCACCAATTATTAACAGCAATAATTGCCGTAGCAATATTGGTCTAGATTGACCACTAAATCAAGATTAAATTCACTGTTTACAATTATTATACAAAGTTTTATCTACATTCCTCCAAATAGGATAATAAATGTCATTAGTAGAATATCCATGCTTTCCAAGTGTATCAGACACTCATCTCAGGCCTGTGTCTCAAATATTATGATTTCCAAATTATTTTACAAGTTATTTCAGAGCCTCATTACTCTTATTACTCATAATGGTGCAACAAGTGTGCACCCCTCATTATCTTTTGTACAAAATTCAAATTTAATGTTTCAATAAAATATGACATTTAAGAGATTCTATTTCTTCCCATTCGATGGTTTGTTTGAAATATAGTCCACTTGACTGAATGCCAAGTGATTAGACTATCATTTATTTGCTAATATTAATGCTTAATTTACAATAATTTGCCTATACTCTACGTAGTCATGCTGTTATGAATGACCTAACACCAATAATCATTATTATAAGTAATTATATATATATTTTTTATATTCAGCAAGTGTTTCATTATTATACTCTTTTTTTTTTAATTAAACACCATGAGTAATCCTCAAACCATTTCCTTGAATTGTTCACAGCTTATGTGAATTATCACCTTAAATTATTCTCTTTTATTTTTTTAAATCTCCTCTTTTATTTTTTTAAATCTCTTTTCTTTTTTAAACAACTACACCAACATCACCGTTTAAGTGCAGAAAAATGTATAATTATTACCCTATAATCATTATGGCTTCCCTTCGATCACATAATTGGCATGTATAAATTATGATATAATGTAAGCCTGACTTTTAGCAATGTCAAATGTATAAACGTTCAAGCAAAAATGGCAAAACGTGTTTGGAATAATTCAAATTCCCAAAGCAAAGAGTACGGGTGAAGAAAATATGAAAGTATTAAACTGATAATCAAACTTAGCATATCATAATAATATCCGCCAATATCTGAAGTTAAGATCCAATAATTTAAAACTGAATTTCACTATAGCTCTCAATATCAAATTAGTTACAGGCATCTATTCCATCGAAAACTCAGTCGAATAGACTATCATTTATTCGACTAAAAATATAGGCATGCTCCTATTAAGTTATAATGTCCCAAAGTAGCAAAATCCTATCATCAGAAGTTGAGATGGATTTATAGAACATCCGCAAAATATTATTACTGGATCGTAGAATAAGGCAATGTGGGTTATGTCTTTCCACATACTATAGCCCTTCAATGAAAAATATTACATCACATATCTCCTTCGTAGACGTAGAATAATAATAATAATAATAATAATAATAATAATAATAATAATAATCATCAATCAATCAATCAATCAATTCACCAGTAATTTGCTTAATCCAATTCCTTCACCATCATATCTAAATTCAATTCTACTTCTAATTCAACTTTGGTTCAATATTAGTTCGACATAAGCTCGATTCCATGATATGGAGTAATACTGAGTAGTCAGACCACTCAACTACAAAATGAAGAAATATTCTGGCTCACCAACTCGAAGAAATAGGAAAGAATGGTACAAGCTTAGTAGGCCTATGTTCCTGGTGTGAAAAATCTCCGGATCCAATGAAGAGATCCCCATCTACTTCCAGTATCATATTCTCCCTTATCCAAAGCTGCAGGAATCCATCTCCTTCAGTCTTCTTCCAAATTTCTTACAGGAACCGAATCCGAGACCTCCCCGTCTCATGGTGGCTGTCTTCTTCAACTCCCTCGACGTGGTCATTATAGTGTACTCGAGGCTTAATCCTGGCGTGGAAATCACTCCATCTCGTTCCCCTATGCATCGGCTTAGTGCTTAATATTTTCAGTAAATATCTCCATCTCCAAATTTTTCACGGACATTCCTATAGTACAAGTTGGAAAATGCCCTAATTCTATTCTGGAAATTACAAGTCTTTGCGCCACGCACAGTTCATGTTGGAACACGACTCTATCAACTAATCTTCACAAGCCTTATATTGGCCGAAAGTTAAAAGCATCCACAGCTGTTCATGAAGTTCATTTGCATCCTCAAATCACAAATTGCATTAGCAAGTCCTCCTACGATGGCTAGTGGTCGCTTGTTCTCGAACGTTCCGTTCATACAAGATGTCGTAAGGTAGCCCGCATGTAAAGTTAGTTCTTTCGTTTTCATGCCAAAAGCATTTTCACAATTATGCACACAAACTCGGCCGTCTAATGTTTCCATCACGCACGGTAACTTCGCCGATAAGTAATTATAGGGTCATTCATCGACTAAAACACAACTCACTCCCGATACATGGCGATATTTGGACATTCACGGTCCTTCGCAATCACGAACGGATCTAACGGATGTTCATCACGACGGAGTACTTTCACATGCGCGCACTCAAAAGCAAGTGTGGGTCTCATCGATATGACAAGTTGCCGAAAACTTGGGCTGAACACGTGGTCGGTGGCAGCGCGCTTTTGCGGCCAAACCATAAGAGTTACTCATTTCATAAATCATCAATCCACATGGTGACGTCCTATCAACTCACAAATAAATGGGGTTACAGTTCAACTCCTGACTTTTCTATCACCTCAAAGATCCATAGTAACAGAGAACAATGTGTAGCATTTTAACATTCAGGTACGCGTGACGTCACTAAAGCTTGCCGTCTCGCACACAGCATTAACAGCGGTGCCTTGCGCTAGGATTCTCGCGGGATTGCCACTCCGTGCTAATACTAGGGTAATATGTTGGGCACAGTATGTACTGTGTGAATGTGGGTACACAGCTTTTGACTACTATGAATTACGAGGTGTCTCTTCAAAGAAACATTCACAGAGAAAGTTGCTCCGCCCTAAGACCACTATGGATCAACATGTGACGCTTCAAACTACCTTTATGAGCAAAGTTGGCTCCGCACACATTGCAATTATGTGACGTTAGACCACTATGGACCGACATGTGCGTGTTCAAATAACGTTCCAAACTAAACTTTGCACCGCATGTATCACATGAATGTGGCTTGTGACCACTATGGATCAACATGTGTCTTTTCAAATCAACTTTCTGAGTGAAGTTGACTCCGCATGTACTACATAAATGTGTCCTTACACCACTATGGATCAACGTGTGTAGCTTCAAACTACCTTTCTTAGTAAAGTTTGCTCCGCATGTACCACAGGAATAGGGCTTGAGGCCACCATGCATTAGCATATGAGTCTTCAAATGTGCTCTCTGAACAAAGGCAGCACCGCATTCATTACATGAATGTGGCCTTTGACCACTATGGATCGACATGTGCAATTTCACTCTGCTTTTAGATGCAAACATTGCTCCGCATGAAGCACATGAATAGGGTTTTAGACCTGTATGGATCGATATGTGTTCCTTTAAGCCTTTCTTATAGGTGAATTTCCTTCCGCATGCATCACAGCAATAACCTTTAATATCACTATGGATCAACATGTGCTTTTTCAAAAGAAATTTTGAAGCAAATTTTGCTCCGCATATGCTACATGAGTACGGCTTAAGTCCACTATGGATCGACATGTGTTTCCTCAAAATACTTTCTTGGATAAAGTTACCTCCGCATATTTTGCATATATATGGTATTTCTATCTTCTCGATGCTATCTTCATTGAGTGGGGCTTCGACTGAATTTCTTGTGAGTGTTTTCTCCGATCTGTGGAAGATAGGTTGATTCTGTGGTGGACCTCCAATGCTACCACTAGGTAAAAAAAAAAACACAATCAGTATAATATCATAAATCACAAAGCACAATCATTTTAGGATTATAGAATAACCTTCGGTATCTAAAGTATTCTAAAAATGTATAATTTTATTACACACTTATTCGTAGACATACATTTAAAAGCCTAAATATAATGCATCTTATGATGATCGAAACTAGTTATCCATGAGAATATTTAACCACAAGTAATTTGCTTCAGTCTTAGGGAATATCATTACAGTTTCGGAACAATCGTTTGACCGAATGAAAAGCATTTAATTTCATTATATGAGATGATCCAGAGAAAATAAATAATACCTTTGCGTTCAGGATATCTAACTAGTGAAAAGTTAACTAGTGGATTTTTAGCACTTGCATTACTATACAAGTTTTTCTCAAATAAGAGGAACTGACGTCGTTTCTACAGTTCAATGATGTGGTGTTTTTGCAGTCAATATAATATTGTAGAGGCAAATAAGTCCAGCGTTATATCTTAGGTACGAGCATTCAACTTTCATTTCTCTCACTTATTGCAATGGAATGTTGTCATTCACATGCTTTTACTGTAACGAGTTGCAATGACGGATTAGGTTTGAAAAGGAAGGACAACTAATTATTTGAAATGGGCCACTGAACACCAAGTAACTAGCGATGGGCTTGTCCAATCATGTGCAACAACTTAATTGTATATCGTTTGTTATATAACAGCCATATTGCTCCGTTGCAATATACAGACAACATAATTGTGTAAGCATAGGGGTTATCGTACTTAACTATTGAAAACCACACGGATCAAAGGATAGCATTAATTGGGGCTACACCGATTGTGTAGAGATGATGGTGCATTTACCTTGACTTTATAGAAAGAATCACATGGTACATGAAGAGTGGCCTGTTATAATATACAGAACCTGCTAACCCTTTAAGAACTACACCACACAGCGCACACTTATCCAACTTCGGCATCCGACTGCATGCCTCCAGTCTAGCATTTCACATCTTAACTGGCAAGATTTATTATGAACTTTCACTTTCCTCACCACAATGGCTTATTTCTCCTCCCCCGAAGTAGTATTTAAAAATTCACGACCTGTACTTACAATTAAATCAGTTTACACCATGTACACAGTACTTCCAAAATAATTACTGGTGCCAAGAAAACGCAAATACCAATTTTGGGCCTCTATTGACAATTATTGTGTATGAATGCACGTTGCGTGTGTCACGATACGTCACTAAATATGTTCTTGAAATTACGTAGTATCTACATTAATACTTAGTCAGTTCTACTTTTTAACCTTGTGCCGTGGAGTGAAGTGATTGCCTACTTGTAATTTTGTGTCTAAGTGGATGACAATGGTTGATTTATGAACCTGGGCCCTATTTCATAATACTCGACAAGTCGACATATGTCAGCCCTCATAAAATGACCGAAAATTCGATAGTTCGACAAGTTTACGTTTCTCAAAGCACGACAATTCTACAAATATGTCACGACCATTTCGTAAATTGCCGTGACATACTGTCAGAAATCTGTTTCATAAAGTAGTAATGCCGACAGGTAGAAATCTGACAAATATGTTACGTATGTCACCAGTTTTTCTTCATGAACTAATGAATATGTCAGTCGGTGTTGTACAATTGTCAAGTTGTCTTCGAAAACACGACAGGCGCCGTGTTATATGACCATTATTACCATAACCTACAGTATATTTTCGTACTGCGGCGCATTTGTAAGTTTCCCGTTACATTAATAGCCTACAGTGTTGTTAGAATCGTTGGAAGGGGGCGATCAAAACACGCAATAATAGAGACTGATAAAGATCAGTGACGTAAGCAGGATGTCTTTCTGGGGGGTTTCGTTCACACAGTAAGGTAGTTGTACAATATCAAAATTATATTTCAATTATTATTCAAAAAATGAATAATTCAATATGGACTTTCTTTGCATGAAAAAACTAACTATATTTTTAGTACAATCAAGATATTGAAAAGAATCTTTTTATATAAAAAACTAATGACAAAACTGAAATGATGCAGTGGCATCATCATGTCCATACGCGACCGCTTATAACAATGGTATTATGTGAGAAAAACAATGTTTTGCTCTTCATGTTGTCACTGCCGTCAGGCTACTGTTGACTCTCAAAATATGCTTATTTTGATGGCTTTATCTGCATCATTCATAGGAATAAAATGCAGAAACTCCCCATGTACCGAATTATATTTAACAAAACGGACACACATTGACACAGATATCCACATTTCAAGCAGCCCAAAGTAACGTGAAAAAAAAACCGATTGCACACTCAAACAGGAACAGTGATCCATAACTAGCTACAATGCTGGAGTGGTCGCAATGCGAGTCAAGTTTGGAGCATTTACCCAAGTAAAGAACGTGATTACATTTCAAATATATACATGCCTGTGTGATACAGGTAATGGATAGATGGGACAATATAAGGATTCTAGCAAACAAATGTCTCTGTCTGGGGGGATATAACACCTGAAACCCACCCCGTTGTTCAGCCACGGATTTCGACACAGTGCAAATGAGGTCACCAAGGGTTTTTGGAGGGATAAGTAATCTGAATGAATTTTACTGACTACGTTTTCAAGGAGAAATTCCGCATCAGTCAAGTTACTGTAGAATATTTGATGCAAAGAATTGGAAACTAGCTCCTGCATCCGACAAGAAGGAATTAAGCCCTTGAACCTTTTGAGCAACTTGTGTTCGAGAACTACGCAAATAAAATATCTTAGTCCTCTCTAATCCATGTTAAAATTCTCAATGCGGAAGTGACCTAGCTGTTTGCCAAATCGCCAAAGTGCACACTCTTGCACAGTCTCACTCGGAATTGACGTCAGTGTGTGGTGTTCCAAATATGATCGGGTGCAAGTGTACGAGCAGAGTGCGACATTTTTCAAGGTGGATACTCAGTTCGTTCACTCGGTGTAGGCTCTGTGATGTCGCCACTTTAACAGGTATTCGTTTTTTTTTCACTTATTTCGACATGATCAATTGTGTATTTCAGACAGTACAAGGAGGGATGCTTATGTTTATTGTAAGTATTTATCTTTAACAATAGCGGTTATTGGTTTTTAACATACTTGCAATGTTGAATACAATATATTTGTTTGTTAGTAGTGTTCTTTAACCTTTGAAGTTAACCAAAATTTCCTTGGCCTTTCAAACATTTACTCATAATGTTTTCCTTTTTACATTCGAGGGTCGATGACGGAGTGCTACGTGAGAAGAAAAACGGAAACTTCTTTTCTAAACGGATTTTGATTCTCACGGATGTGATGTGATTTCTTAAATTTGAACAGTAAGCACCCATATAAAATTGCAAGATAGGTAAGAATAGCCTATATGATTTCGGAATAATAAAAATAAATAAACTGGGTTAGGCAATTAGGTTGGTTTTTATAGCAAGAACCAATGAATTACTGTATCTATGCTAGCTGCAATTAACGTCGGGCGATTTGATGCAACATTTTGTGTTCATCAGTGTGCGCGAAGTATGTGTATTATTCATGCCATTCCTGCGGATAACTTCGATATTCCTCCCCATAATATAACAGGTGGTTACTCCTGGGAGTGAATGAGTTTTGTTATAAGTGTTCGTATCTAGTTGAATGAGGAATTCCTAATCTCTTCAAACTAGCTCCACATTCTACTTGTGATGGAGAAACGCATTTGTCACCTCCATCTGTTTACCTAAATGTAAGATCATTTCAGTAGCTTAATATTACTACTTATTTTCTTACAGCCCCAAGTAACTTATGCATCATGTAGTCTATTAATGCTTCCGTTTTGAAGTTGAGTGTTAGCTTACATTGGTGTTTCTCTAAATCAGGGATACCTACAGCCCCCAAACGTGACACTTCATCCGGTTTATGAACAGCATACCTTTCAAGTTAAATCTTCCCAGTGTATATCATCCCTAGAGATCCGGAATATTATAATTTAAAAATGTGTTGACAATTCGTATTAACGTTACCAGACACCATTATTCTTGGAGGTAAAATGTTGTAGGCCTAATTGGCAATCGTTTATCATTCGTGCTAATTGTTAACAGAACATCGTTTAATCAATTTGTTGCTCACGATACTCCTTACTTTCTGGCTACTGGATTTCAATACATTCATTGCGGATATGGCACAGAGCATACCAAGCGGACAGACTGTGTCACAAGGCAACTGGAGTTGCCATGTTTCATTCTGTGATCTATGTCTGTACACCAGTGACTTGTATCCCTCAACAAATAAGTAGAGATGTTAAGTCGAAGATATTCGCAAGTCGTGCAATAGGTCCACCACGGCTGCACCAGAAATTGTTGAATGTCTCTTCTAAACAATCCGCACTACCGTATAAGAACCCAGTGTGTTGGATGTTCAGTAGTCCAGTTTGCAATTATGGAAGTACAAACTCCTGCGACACATACAACACATTGTGCATGCTGTCCCATTGTGGCCATTATGTTTATCGTGAATGCTAACACTGCCAATTAAATGAAGTATGGAAACTTATATCCATCCCGCTCATGTTCAACAATATGATGAGAGCGCATCAAATTTGAAAGAAAATTAATACTCTGAAAACTGCAGAGAATTATATACTTTGGCATCGTGGGCCTAATGGTTTACTTCTGACATGATGCACCCTCTGCAACCTAGTGGATGCGCCACTCAAGGACGGAGATTAGATTACTGTTATTCAATATTAGGGAAATATACTTTGGTGAACATTTATACTGACAATTGATTTTATTCTCAATTGAATCGCCTTGTACCTAGGCATCACTAGTCTCATCTCAAGCCTGGTACATCCGTAGATGCCATGGTTGTCATTAGAAGTGCTTTCACTATGGTGTAACTGCTTTATGCTTGGCTTGTGCGTTCCCTATTCTCTTCATCTTTGTGCATACAGTATTAGTATATAGAACGGAGAGACAGGGGATACATAAAAAAATCTTCCCCTGTATCCTGCACTCAGTAGAACCTCTGGCATACTGGAGCACCTATAATCATTTGGAATCTGCACAGGCTTTTTACCTTGTGGATGCATAATTTAACTTGTTACATTAGAGTATGGTTGTTATCCAACTACACACCGCAACAACATTTTCAATTGTATAGATTTGACTGTATTGACTGCATATAACAACTCAGAGATGTACGTGCTGTTATAAAGCGTAGTTTGGAGATATTCCGTAATGGTTCCCTATTGCACTAGGCTCCAACAATATGGTATACCTCGCGGTGTAGTGGCTAGCATTCTTGGCTGTCGTCCCAAGAATCTGGATTAGATTCCCTGCTCTACCAAGGAATTTAATTCTGGTCTGAGAGTGGAACAGGGTACACTCGGCCTCAGGAGGCAAAACTGAGAAGAGAAGGGTTCGATTCCCACCGCATTCATTCTGAAAGTGGTTTTCCTTGGTTTCCCAATTTGACTCCATGCGAATGCTGGGATGGTTCCTAACTCGAGGGCTCATCCACCTCATTCCCAATCCTCACCTGAATTACAAATTCACACACTAATACAGCCATCAGACGTTTTTATATATACACGAAATAGTTCACAGGGCTAAATGACCACAATGTCCAAACTCTTCCAATGAAACAACAATATGGTATAAGTATACTCGATGCCAGTGTTCCAAATTTTATTGAGGAGCATATATAACAATTGTTTCTTATGTTATGACTGCATAATTTTGAATTTCTTTTAATCACCTAATTTGGCTAATCTCTGTCTTTACATTGGCAAGTGAGGAGTGCAATATGAAATTTGTCAAGGAAGCTTTTAATAAGCCCCATTATATTCTAAACTCCTTGAAAACATACGTTCTCTGCCCTCCATCCAGAAACACTGACGATGTCATCTGCCTCTCTGACAGGATCTACACCAAGACTGAAGAAATGGGAAATCTCCCTTTCAGAATTGCCACATTATTAACACAAAAAGAAACAAGAAGGTGTAATATGAAGAGTCAAAGGGTGTTAGTTACAGAAATAAAATATAATTTCAAAATCATATCTGTACAGTTTATAGTAATTTAATGTGTTTCAACCTTGTATTCCTGAATGCAATTATAAACTGTTCAGATTGCAACATTATAGACTTAACGACATGTAGTACATCACAATCTTGCATACTAGGAATGCCCGCTTTTATACAACAGGATGTGGTAGATATTATTCCAGTGCTGCTGTCTGATTTAAGCGTGTGGCGCAGCGGTAACGTTTTTGCCTGCCGTATCCAGGGTTGCAAGATTGAATCCTAGCTCAGTCAGTTGGTATTTGAGGGTGCATAAATGAGAGGCAGTCGTATCACAGATTTACAGGCATGTTAAAGATACCCTTTTGGGTGGAAAACTGTAGTAGTAAAAAGGGACGTAAACCAATAACATTGTTATTTGATTTAGGATGTTCCAAGAATGAACCATTACTGTCCCGCTATACTACTGTAGAGCTCATTTTCTTTAAACAAAACACTAGAATAGTTTTCAGTGCTGAGGAGTGGAGCTATCCTTTGTTAGAACCTACCTAATTATGAATGTAAGTTACTCTATGCCTTTTGATAAAATACTTTTTCTAAACCTGTTTGGATTACATTGTTCTACTAGTAACAGAATTTAATTTAATTTGAAAAAGGTGTGATACGAAATTAAAAAAGAACTGCACAACGGAAGTATATATTTTGGGTGTTTTCAGCTCAAGATTCAAATCTCTCGACACCTTTCTAATATCATGACATCTTTTTCACTACACCTTGTGCAATGAACTCCATTTGTAAGGACAGCACACGACTGCTTCATTCTGACGGTGGCATTGACACGAATCTCTTCAATTTTCCTGAGCGACGGAAGTAGAGCGGTTAGGGAGCTCTGAGGCCTGGAGCTACTACGGAAATTAATCATTCAGTTTGCCCCGCTCGCTATTTTCGCTCGGGTCTCTACCCCTCTGTTTTCGAGTTCAGGGAGGTTTCTCTCAGTACAGGATTAATTGCTGACAATCCATGCAAATATGAAGTTGAAAAACCATTGAACTTACGAGATGTTCCATTCGATTTGACTGGAAGGTAAGGTCCGTCGTGACTGAACTTTATGAGTTCAGACTGACTTTAAACCCGGGATATTCCGCAAACTCCGTTAAAAACACGCTAGTTCAAGTCGCGAATTGAATGTCAGCATTTGGAACGAGCACTGAGTTATACCACACCAGAATGCGAGCAAAGTATTTGGGAATGGGGCCCTACTCGAAGGTATAAAAGGAGCTGAGGACCAATCCTCTATATGGAAGATTTTAGCCGGAGTACTACAAGGCGGTGTTATCTTCCCCTCGCCATTCAATACCTTCTTCTCTGACGTTCTAAAAAAATGATGACATGAAACTCCACCAAGTAGTGGAATGAAGACAGGGCTGCTACACTTCTTTCTGAACCCTCCTCGTATCGGCCCCGAACTTGATATCTCGCTAACCAAACATGGGATTAGAACATACAGGGTGTCCTAACACTTGTAGTGACGCCCCCTACTTTCCTATAGCCTCTTTATTTAATTAAAAGACCAAAACTAAAAGGTCATTCGCGAGTAGTGGGGTAGTGTTGGTTTCCTCAAGTCGCGCTCGTGCTTGAATATGTATGCCTATGTTGGGAAAGGGTTAGGTGGTGGGGGAGGAGTAGGGTCGAGTGAGGTTATTTTTTAAAATGGATGGAATTTGGAAAGGCCATTTGGGGTAAACATGTTGTTTTGACATTTTGGCGATGAATATTTTTTTATACGCATGCGCACTTGAGGAGTTTTGTAAGAGGGCGGGCTTTTTAAAAGATGATTTATAAATGAGTGTTTTTGTTAATATGTATTGAAATAAACCCCAAAAAACTAATAGGTCATCGGCTTTTTACTATCTCGCTAACCAACAATCGGATTTAAACATATGGGGTGTCGTAGGACTCGTGGTGAAATCCCCTTTTCTATGGACGGGGTATATTCACCCCAAAATAAAAACTACACTTACCCGGGGGATGAAATAGTAATTTATTTTTGTATGCTTAAGAACTTGGCGGTTTTTTGTAAGAGGGCGGGCTTTTTAAATGATGATTTATAAATAAGTGTTTTTTTAATATGTATTGAAATAAACCCCAAAAAACTAATAGGCCATCGGCTTTTTACTATCTCGCTAACCAATAATCGGATTTAAACATATGGGGTGTCGTAGGACTCGTGGTGAAATCCCCTTTTCTATGGACGGGGTATATTCACCCCAAAATAAAAACTACCCTTACCCGGGGGATGAAATAGTAATTTATTTTTGTATGCTTACGAACTTGGCGGTTTTTGTAAGAGGGCGGGCTTTTTAAATGATGATTTATAAATGAGTGTTTTTTTATATGTATTGAAATAAACCCCAAAAAACTAATAGGTCATCGGCTTTTTACTATCTCGCTAACCAATAATCGGATTTAAACCTATGAGGTGTCGTAGGACTCGTGGTGAACTCCCCTTTTCTATGGACGGGGCATATCCACCCCAAAATAAAAACTACCCTTACCCGGGGGGGGGGAATAATATTTTTTGTATGTGCGCGCACGGACGGCTTTTGTCAAAAGGACCTAACTACACGTTTGTTAATATTTTCTGAACCCCTCATGGGATTTTGCCATAGGCAGTATCCTAACCCTGGGGGTGACGCCCCGTTTTAGAATGTATGATTCGTTTTCGTCGAAAAGGCCTAACTACACTTTTGTTCATATCTCGCGAACCAATCATGATGGGGACTTGTATGAAGGGTCCTAGCACTTGGTGTGACGTCCCCCTTTGCGGGGTGAAACTACCCCCCAAAATTGAAAAATCCATATCTCGGAAACGAAGAATCCTAAAATTAGGTGTGATAGCTTAAAAAATAGGGGATGATATGGGCTATTACCTCGATTGGTCATTTCACCCCTAAAACAGTAAATAGTGATTTTACAGGGGGGTAAAAAGGTGTTAAACGGGTAAAAATGATAATTGAACCTAAGATCTATTGTTTTTTTAGAAAAATGGTAGGGGGTGTGAAAACAACCCCCAAATTGAAAAATCTATATCTTGAAAACGAAGAACCCTAAAATTAGGTGTGATAGCTTAAAAAATAGGTCATGACATATGCTTTTACCTGGATAGGTCATTTCACTCTTAAAACAGGGAATAGTCATGTTACAGGGGAAAAGGTTTCAAACACCAAAGAGCATAAGCGTTTTGTGAAACCATGCTTTAATCGACATGTGTATGGAGGATGATGGTTATTATTATTAGGTAATTATGGATTAATATGTGGATAGATAACTAACCAGTGGGGAGCGTGATGGCGCAGGTGCTTAGCTGCTAGTCTTTACCCGGACGGCTGGGGTTCAAATCCCGGTGACAGCGGGGTGGAATTTTCACCTGAAAGATCACGTGGCGTCAGGAAGGGCATTCGGCCTTAAATCCCCGACCAAAACCAAAATGAGCCTGGTTGGCTCCGGCGACTCATACTAATAGGGAAAAGCCGAAGAAAAAAATGGTAACTCACCAGTAATAGTAAACATTGGTTTGAGGTGTTGAAGAAGTCAGGATGGCCAACCCTTTGCCATGGTTCACGAATGGACCCCAAAAAGATTTACCTGTCAAGACTCAGTATACCCTGCTGCAGCCTTTAGAAAAAAAATCGAACCGGGGCCTCAGTGGTGACAGTGGACTTATATTCATGATGCTTTTTAAACAAACATACGCTTGCATACTACCGCTGGGTTGAATCTGCACAGAGACACTGGCTTTGGTTTACATAGTGTGCCTTGGTGATAACAGCACAGCGATCTTGTCAGCAAGTTTCATATTACTCGTCTGCTTGATAGTGGACGTGCTCTGCACCGTGTTATCATACAGGACATGACTAGACCGTTGTTAGGTTTGACAAAGGCTTAGTGAAGCCTATTGCAACCTTGAAATGAATGTTATGGTATAGTCGGGGTTGGAAGCCAAGACCTTAGGGTTGACAACCAAGTAGGTTAACCACTACACGGTGAGATGGTCAAATAATAATGTAACAGAACATATAGAAACGTTTTCTATAGTTTAACGAATTGGCTAAGAGCCATACCATGAGAGATGTAGGTAATGGAAATTGAATCCTTAGGTGATGATTATACTACTTGTAATCTATAGCCATGCCCACGTATAAGCTATTATGTTAGAAAAAGAATTGTATGGCTTGTTTTAAACGGAGAATAATTGTGTTTACTGTGAAACACAAATCTGAATTTATAATTAGTTTATGTCCTACATGATGTTTGAACTCTTTTTTTATTTATACTTTTAACAACCGCTAACATAGTTGTCATTCAGAAGCCATGGCCGCCTCTTTTCCAATCCTACACCGTACGCTGAAGTTAAAATGAATAATGATCACGTTACAGACAGCCAGTTTCAAAGCCATGAGAACTAAGTGAACAAAGAATAAAATTCATGAGCCAGTGAGGAATTCAACATGCTGTCCTTTGGACAAAAGAGAAGCGGTCTACAAACTTAACCACCAAGCTGTCCTATCGACCCTCAATGGTTTGGGTCATCGTAAAGATGAAAATTAAATCTAAGCTATAACTAAAACTAACTACACTCTTATATACTAGAAGAAGAAATGGAAAACAAAAGGGCAATAGGCCAAATAAAGGACAGAAGGAATAAAAAATGGCCCACAACCCTCAATCATGTGGATTGAGGTAGTTGGAAGGAAGGAGAGCCATGAAAGGCAGATAAAAAAGTATAATATGAGTGGCTTTGCCCCAGAGGTAATGGATAAAGAGGAGGAAAACTGGACTCAGCTCAGAAATCCCTTGGGGTCGCCAACTTTCAAACTGATCAGCCGTAAGCCCCTTGAGGGTGTAGCCATATGCAGAGTGCACCGCAAGTGGTGGGGCTATATACACCCTACCTTCTTGAGGGGGCTTGAGCAAAAGACAGGAAATAACATGAAAATAAAAACAAGGCTGCCTCCTCACACTAGTAGGATATCAGAAAAAATAAATAAACAAGGGCCAATGAAGTTGCAAAAGGAAGAGAGTCCCTAGGGCTCGGATACCCTAATCATGTTGGGGTCGGTAGAGAACAAGAGTTGAGCAAGTGTGGACGACAGGAAATAAGACAGAGAGGAGCCTAGCACATGTTAGTGGAAGCAATGACGGTCTCATCTGGGACTCCGTGATCGTCAACCTACATGACACTAGATATGACGCCCAGGGGTGGAATTAAAGACCTCTTTTGTTTTATATCACTGGCTTTTAAGAACGCTAACACATGGCATGCCTTATAATGCAATACTGGTTCTAGGGTATGCAAAATTGTATTAGAAACTCAGCTAATAATAGTGTGCTTGCCCACGATTATTTTCCCAAGTCTAGTACATGGGACTCATAACCATGATTTCCTACCCCTAAGTAAGACAAAAACAAATGATTTTCATTTTCCAATGAGTTGGGGTGAGGTGAGGTGAGTTTTCTATACACCAAACTTATGTGGTTTCCCACTTCTACTCCAGGCAAATGCACATTTGATGTTAAGAATAGTGAAATGGTTTGCAACTGCCCAATGCTAGGACCTGATTAGTGGCTTTTAAAAAATGGAATGGATTGGAGTACACTTCCCCCCAAAACCAACAAGAGGAGTGTTCGATCCCCCACAACAACCATTCTTAAAGTCAATATAAATGACTATGCACTTCAGCTCATGACGCTCTCCTCTCTCCAATCCTACCCCTTGGTGGTGAAAGGCACACTCTAATACAACCATCATAGTGACAGGTCATCTGTTAAATACCTAACTATCCCCAGATTTACCTTAAATTTTCCTAAAATCCACTACATTTTCCGCAAATTGACCAAATGACACAACATTCCAGCAAAATTCAACAAATGACTACCAGATTTATTGAAATTCCATTGATTTACCTAAGCATGGTTTAAACTACCTCAAATTCATATAAAATTAGACGAATATAGATGAAAATTCAATAAAATTTACCAAACTTACCCAAAGTGGGCAACAAACCATGAAATGTATCCATTTTTTTTGTAAATTCACTATATGTACTCGGAAATTCCATAATATTGCCTTTACAAGTATGCTATTATTGTTGTTGTTTCGTTTACCACACTCCCTGCAGACAAATACCTCAACATGACTTTCTCCTAGGCTAGGAGCTCCACATTCGACATGATAGCTGAGTTTCATTTCCCATAAACTTGTCTCTGAGGTGGGTGTCAGGAAAAGGCATTCAGCTGTAAAAACCACACCCTCACATAGACTTTCATAACCTCTTACGTTGAGGTTGTTAACACTAACGACATTGAATGATTGAACGGTTTCCATTTCACAATTTCTGTCTATACTTTCCTCTTGAAGGTTGCTAAATTGCAATTAAATTTAATAAATACCTTAAGATGGTTTCATTTTTTTAATGATATGGTGTTGATGATGGATATATACGTTAAGATGAATTTTTGTTAGGTCTTGACTGGCCTTGCAATTAGAAATTGACAAACCAAACATGGGTTATCTACCAGGGGAACACTTTGACCACTAGGTTGGTTATTGACCAGTAAGTACAGTTCTAGTAATGAGACAGAAATCCAACACAAACAATGAGCAGGCAATGCGGTGGAGATTGGTACCACGATGTACTTTCGGTTATGTAGCTATGTGGAATGTACATCACATATGGTTTACTTGAAGGTTTGGAGGTTCCATTAAAGATATTTCTACAATAAACCATTTTCAAATGGTCATTCGTTGGCGCGAAAATATTTATTATATGGTATTTTATGTAAACAATTATGATTTATAAAAATATTATACATTTACTGTATTCTTATTTAATGTAAGCACTGGAGGCACTATCGACCAAAATACAGCACTATCTAGAATGTATATTACATACTTGAAGGTTTGGTGATCGCATTAAAGGTATTCCTACAATAAATGATTTTTATGTTCTCGTTTTATGGCATGATTATTTAATATATGCTATTTGCTAATAGGATTTGACACTGGAATTATTTTACAAGTAGTTATTTTAATGACCAACAGAGTTTAATTTTAACAAGGCACAGCTCTATTTGAAATTTTGAATAACATGTTGCATGTTATACATCATATGCAACTACTGTAAGGCTTGTGATTTATTTAATGCCTTTAACCCTATATTAAACACTCTTTTTGCAATACTGATAACTGCAATGTTACTGAAAAAAATTGAAACAAAACAAAAATCAGCATCGAAAAACCAAAAAGTGGTTGAGAATATATATAGTGGGGAAAAGAAAATTTTTGTGAACACTAATGTCCAATAAGACTAATTAAATCAGTTACTGTCAGGGTGGCCGAGTGGTTAAGGCGTTTAACTTAAGATCAAATTTCCAAATATATAAGGAAGCAAGGGTTCGAATCCCTTCCCTGACATAACTATTGCTTGAACATGCAAGAAGACAAGAAATATACACAAACTATGTTTATCAATTTAATCCATTTTTTTACAAGAGATAGACACACAGAATACAGCTCTTTTGGTTTATCATTTCTTTTAAACATAACACTTGTTGAAAATTATTTTTTAGTGGATGGGGATGTTGCTACGTTGACCCATCACACAATAATAGCAGCTTTACGAAGTTCATTTTCTATATTTAATAGCTCTTTCTCATAACCAATATGACCAACCTGTTTACAGGCATGCAAGAGCTGTAGACGTTCGACTAATATATTAGGATCGTTCCATTTGCTATTTTTTATGAATGGTTTCAGAATCTCGGGAAGCAGTTCATCATTATCACCATCATTATGATTATCATCCTCATTATTATAATCATTTTCATAATGATGATCATTATCATCGTTATCATTACCATCATAATTTCGACCAGTGTCTACAGTCTGTTCAATGGTTTGAGTTGCCTTAGATAGTGTTGAAAGCTTCTTTTTAGATGTGCTAGAATGCATTAACATTGTTATGTTATTACTACCACTATTACCTTTCCCCACTAACTTTTTGATGGCGTATATTGTCTCTGATAGGGTTGAGGGCTTTTGAGATGTGGGTGCATGTCTGAACATGGGTTTCACAGGAGGTGTTAAAGGTTTCTCATTAAACAACTCGCTAACAGCATGAGTGCGTTGTAGTGTATTAAACTTGAGGTTAATATTATCTTGAGCAGCACTATCTTTCTCTTCGACTTGGTTTCTTGCTTTGGTTTGGGTTTTCCTTACATTTAGACTAGCGTGATTATTAAGTTTACATTCATGATTGTTTGAAGAAAGTACGTCCAATTCTTTTGTTTTAAGCATTCCTCGACACTGTTTCGATCGTTGCTTTGAACAGCGCCAAATAACAGTTCCATTTTTATTGCTTCGTTTCACAATATATGAATATCCTTTATAGTATGCATAAGGCTTACCATACCTAGTCACTGATATTTTCATATCAACTGTCAAGCACAAACTAATCTCTAGTAAAGACAACTTGATAATAACAACAATAGTTTAATGTCGGAGCATATATTCATGCAAAAAGTGGGAGCAAAGGTGGGTGGTAAAAAGTGGGAGCAAAAGTGGTAGCAAATGTGGGAGAAAAAAATAACTGTGAGCAAAAAGTGGGAGCAAATATGGGATCAAATGTGGGAGCAAAGCAAATATAAAAAGTGGGAGCAAATATGCTAACAAATATGTCAACAAATATACCAGCAAAAGTAAATACACAAGTCTAGATAGATTAAAGTGCAAAGAAAATATGGAAGCAAATATGAGAGCAAAAATGGTGTTTTTCTAAAACAACTAGACATAACAAACTTAGTCTTAACCTAACCTAACCTAACCAAACCTAACCTCACCTGACCTCACCTAACCTAACCTAACCTCACCTAACTTCACCTAACCTAACCTAACCTAACCTAACTTCACCTAACCTAACTTGACTGAACTTTACCTAACCTAACCCATCATAACTGCACCTAACCTAACTTTACCTAATCTAACTTCACCTAACCTCACTTTCAACTCTCAGATCAAAATTAAATTCTAGGCATAGTTGAGTTGGAACCCAAGACTTCAGGGATAACACACAAGTATACTAGCCACTATACCGCAAAATGGGCAAATTATCATGCAAAACAACATACAGTAAAAGTTTCCTGTACTGTAACTCATTGGCTGTCAACCATAGTTTGGGAAATTCAAACCCAAGACCTCAGGACTTTTGTTTTGAACATTATCAGAAATATTATTCCATTTACATTTTGCTGCTGCTTATAGTTATAAGAGTTGGCATTAATATGGGAAGCAAAAAAAAGTGGGAGCAAATGTGGGAGCCAATATGGGAGCCAATATGGGAGCAAATATGGGAGCCAATATGGGGGCAAAAGTGGGAGCAAATATGGGAGCAAATGTGGGAGCCAATATGGGAGTCAATATGGAGGCAAATATGGAAGCAAATGTGTGAGCAAATCATCTCACCTCGGAAATCGCCAGTGAGTACTCATATCCACCGCTAGGTAGCGGAAACATACTTTGTGTGTTGTATGTAACTATCTTACAAAGTTTGACTGCATGCAAAACGTCCTTGTATAAGCTGTGCATATAATTTTCATATACAATTAAGACTAAGTGTTCAGAACTAACATGTATAGCCTTGTCTAGGGTATATAGAGGATCCTTAGCAAGAAAGACTGACTAACCCAGGAGTGTAAAGCCTTGCCATATGCAGTAAGCATCTGTTGGCAGAAATGGTTCCTAATAATAACGGACTTAACGAATATGAAACGTGTTTTGAGTGCCATCTTAAATCCTATTTTATACGTTGTGATACGTGTAAGGATTTAAGACGACACAAACGTCTTTTGGGTGTTGTCTTTTGTGTGTCGTCTTAAATCCTTACACGCATCACAACGTATAAAATAGGATTTAAGACGACACTCAAAACACGTTTCATATTCATTAAGTCCGTTATTATTAGGAACCATTTCTGCCAACAGATGCTTACTGCATATGGCAAGGCTTTACACTCCTGGGAATAGTCAGTCTTTCTTGCTAAGGATCCTCTATATACCCTAGACAAGGCTATACATGTTAGTTCTGATCACTTAGTCTTAATTGTATATGAAAATTATATACACAGCTTATACAAGGACGTTTTGCATGCAGTCAAACTTTGTAAGATAGTTACATACAACACACAAAGTATGTTTCTGCTACCTAGCGGTGGATATGAGTACTCACTGGCGATATCCGAGGTGAGATGATTTGCTCACACATTTGCTTCCATATTTACCTCCATATTGACTCCCATATTGGCTCCCACATTTGCTCCCATATTTGCTCCCACTTTTGCCCCCTTATTGGCTCCCATATTTGCTCCCATATTGGCTCCCATATTGGCTCCCACACTTGCTCCCACTTTTTTTTTGCTTCCCATATTAATGCCAACTCTTATAACTATAAGCAGCAGCAAAATGTAAATGGAATAATATTTCTGATAATGTTCAAAACAAAAGTCCTGAGGTCTTGGGTTTGAATTTCCCAAACTATGGTTGACAGCCAATGAGTTACGCTACAGGAAACTTTTACTTTATATTGTGTTGCATGATAATTTGCCCATTTTGCGGTGTAGTGGCTAGTATACTTGTGTGTTATCCCTGAAGTCTTGGGTTCCAACTCAACTATGCCTAGAATTTAATTTTGATCTGAGAGTTGAAAGTTAGGTTAGGTGAAGTTAGATTAGGTAAAGTTAGCTTAGGTGAAGTTATGATGGGTTAGGTTAGATAAAGTTCAGTCAAGTTAGGTTAGGTGAAGTTAGGTGAGGTGAGGTTAGGTTAGGTGAGGTTAGGTTAGGTTAGGTGAGGTCAGGTGAGGTTAGGTTTGGTTAGGTTAGGTTAGGTTATGACTAAGTTTGTTATGTCTAGTTGTTTTAGAAAAACACAATTTTTGCTCTCATATTTGCTTCCATATTTTCTTTGCACTTTAATCTATCTTGACTTGTGTATTTACTTTTGCTGGTATATTTGTTGACATATGTGTTAGCATATTTGCTCCCACTTTTTATATTTGCTTTGCTCCCACATTTGATCCCATATTTGCTCCCACTTTTTGCTCACAGTTATTTTTTTCTCCCACATTAGCTACCACTTTTGCTCCCACTTTTTACCCCCCACCTTTGCTCCCACTTTATGCATGTATATATGCTCCCACATTAAACTATTGTTGTTATTATCAAGTTGTCTTTACTAGAGATTAGTTTGTGCTTGACAGTTGATATGGAAGTATCAGTCACTAGGTATGGTAAGCCTTATGCATACTATAAAGGATATTCATATATTGTGAAACGAAGCAATAAAAATGGAACTGTTATTTGGCGCTGTTCAAAGCAACGATCGAAACAGTGTCGAGGAATGCTTAAAACAAAAGAATTGGACGTACTTTCTTCAAACAATCATGAATGTAAACTTAATAATCACGCTAGTCTAAATGTAAGGAAAACCCAAACCAAAGCAAGAAACCAAGTCAAAGAGAAAGATAGTGCTGCTCAAGGTAATATTAACCTCAAGTTGAATACACTACAACGCACTCATGCTGTTAGCGAGTTGTTTAATGAGAAACCTTTAACACCTCCTGTGAAACCCATGTTCAGACATGCACCCACATCTCAAAAGCCCTCAACCCTATCAGAGACAATATACCCCATCAAAAAGTTAGTGGGGAAAGGTAATAGTGGTAATAATAACATAACAATGTTAAAGCATTCTAGCACATCTAAAAAGAAGCTTTCAACACTATCAAAGGCAACTCAAACCATTAGACAGACTGTGGACACAGGTGGAAATTATGATGGTAATGATAACGTTGATAATGATCATCATTATGAAAATGATTATAATAATGAGGATGATAATCATAATGATGGTGATAATGATGAACTGCTTCCCGAGATTCTGAAGCCATTCATAAAAAATAGCAAATGGAACGATCCTAATATATTAGTCGAACGTCAACAGCTTTTGCATGCCTGTAAACAGGTTGGTCATATTGGTTATGAGAAAGAGCTATTAAATATAGAAAATGAACTTCGTAAAGCTGCTATTATTGTGTGATGGGTCAACTTTGCAACACCCCCATCCCCCAAAAAATAATTTTCAACAAGTGTTATGTTTAAAAGAAATGATAAACCAAAAGAGCTGTATTCTGTGTGTCTATCTCTTGTAAAAAAAATGGATTAAATTGATAAACATAGTTTGTGTATATTTCTTGTTTTCTTGCATGTTCAAGCAATAGTTATGTCAGGGAAGGGATTCGAACCCTTGCTTCCTTATATATTTGGAAATTTGATCTTATGTCAAACGCCTTAACCACTCGGCCACCCTGACTGTTACTGATTTAATTAGTCTTATTGGTCATTAGTGTTTACAAAACTCTTCTTTTCCCCACTATATATATGCTCAACCACTTTTTGGTTTTTCAATGCTGATTTTTGTTTTGTTTCAATTTTTTCAGTAACATTGCAGTTATCAGTATTGCAAACCGAGTGTTTAATATAGGGTTAAAGGCATTAAATAAATCACAAGCCTTACAGTAGTTGCATATGATGTATAACATGCAACATGTTATTCAAAATTTCAAATAGAGCTGTGCCTTGTTAACATTAAACTCTGTTGGTCATTAAAATAACTACTTGTAAAATAATTCCAGTGTCAAATCCTATTAGCAAATAGCATATATTAAATAATCATACCATGAAACGAGAACATAAAAATCATTTATTGTAGGAATAGCTTTAATGGGATCACCAAACCTTCAAGTATGCAATATACATTCCAGATAGTGCTGTATTTTGGTCGATTGTGCCTTCAGTGCTTACATTAAATAAGAATACAGTAAACGTATAAATTTTTTATAAATCATAATTGTTTACATAGAATACCTTATAACAAATATTTTCACGCCAACGAATGACCATTTGAAAATGGTTTATTGTAGAAATATCTTTAATGGGACCTCCAAACCTTCAAGTAAACCATATGTGATGTACATTCCACATAGCTACATAACCGACAGTACATCGTGGTCCCAATCTCCACCGCATTGCGCGCTCATTGTTTGTGTTGGATTTCTGTCTCATTACTAGAACTGTACTTACTGGTCAATAACCAACATAGTGGTCAAAGTGTTCCCCTGGTAGATAACCCATGTTTGGTTTGTCAATTTCTAATTGCAAGGCCAGTCAAGACCTAAAAAAATAGTCTTAACGTATATATCCATCATCAAAACCATATCATTAAAAAAATTAAACCATCTTAAGGTATTTATAAAATTTAATTGCATTTTAGCAACCTTCAAGAGGAAAGTATAGACGGGAATTGTGAAAAGGAAACCGTTCAATCATTCAATGTCGTTAGTGTTAACAATCTCAACGTAAGAGGTTATGAAAGTCTATGAGAGGGTGTGTTTTTTACAGCTGAATGCCTTTTCCTGACACCCACCTCAGAGACAAGTTTATGGGAAATGAAATTCAGCTATCATGTCGAATGTGGAGCTCCTAGTCTAGGAGAAAGTCATGTTGAGGTATTTGTCTGCAGGGAGTGTGGTCAACGAAACAACAACAATAAAAGCATACTTGTAAAGGCAATATTATGGAATTTTCGAGTACATATAGTGAATTTACAAAAAAAATGGATACATTTCATGGTTTGTAGCCCACTTTGGGTAAGTTTGGTAAATTTTAGTGAATTTTCATCTATATTCGTCTAATTTTATATGAATTTGAGGTAGTTTAAACCATGCTTAGGTAAATCAATGGAATTTCAATAAATCTGGTAGTCATTTGTTGAATTTTGCTGGAATGTTGTGTCATTTGGTCAATTTGCGGAAAATGTAGTGGATTTTAGGAAAATTTAAGGTAAATCTGGGGATAGTTAGGTATTTAACAGATGACCTGTCACTATGATGGTTGTATTAGAGTGTGCCTTTCACCACCAAGGGGTAGGATTGGAGAGAGGAGAGCGTCATGAGCTGAAGAGCCTAGTCATTTATATTGACTTTAAGAATGGTTGTTGTGGGGGATCGAACACTCCTCTTGTTGGTTTTGGGGGGAAGTGTACTCCATTCCATTCCATTTTCTAAAAGCCACTAATCAGGTCCTAGCATTGGGCAGTTGCAAACCATTTCACTATTCTTAACATCAAATGTGCATTTGCCTGGAGTAGAAGTGGGAAACCACATCAGTTTGGTGTATAGAAAACTTACCTCACCTCACCCCAACTCATTGGAAAATGAAAATCATTTGTTTTTGTCTTACTTAGGGGCTTGGAAATCATGGTTATCAGTCCCATGTACTATACTTGGGAAAATAATCGTGGGCAAGCACACTATTATTAGCTGAGTTTCTAATACAATTTTTCATACCCTAGGACCAGTATTGCATTATAAGGCATGCCATGTGTTAGCGTTCTTAAAAGCCAGTGATATAAAACAAAAGAGGTCTTTAATTCCACCCCTGGGCTTCATATCTAGTGTCATGTAGGTTGACGATCACGGAGTCCCAGCTGAGACCGTCATTGCTTCCACTAACATGTGCTAGGCTCCTCTCTGTCTTATTTCCTGTCGACCACACTTGCTCAACTCTTGTTCTCTACCGACCCCAACATGATTAGGGTATCCGAGCCCTAGGGAGTCTCTTCCTTTTGCAACTTCATTGGCCCTTGTTTATTTATTTTTTCTGATATCCTACTAGTGTGAGGAGGCAGCCTTGTTTTCATTTTCATTTTCATTTTTACTGTCTTTTGCTCAAGCCCCCTCAAGAAGGTAGGGTGTATATAGCCCCACCACTTGCGGTGCACTCTGCATATGGCTACACCCTCAAGGGGCTTACGGCTGATCAGTTTGAAAGTTGGCGACCCCAAGGGATTTCTGAGCTGAGTCCAGTTTTCCTCCTCTTTATCCCTTACCTCTGGGGCAAAGCCACTCATATTATACTTTTTTATCTGCCTTTCATGGCTCTCCTTCCTTCCAACTACCTCAATCCACATGATTGAGGGTTGTGGGCCATTTTTTATTCCTTCTGTCCTTTATTTGGCCTATTGCCCTTTTGTTTTCCATTTCTTCTTCTAGTATATAAGAGTGTAGTTAGTTTTAGTTATAGCTTAGATTTAATTTTCATCTTTACGATGACCCAAACCATTGAGGGTCGATAGGACAGCTTGGTGGTTAAGTTTGTAGACCGCTTCTCTTTTGTCCAAAGGACAGCATGTTGAATTCCTCACTGGCTCATGAATTTTATTCTTTGTTCACTTAGTTCTCATGGCTTTGAAACTGGCTGTCTGTAACGTGATCATTATTCATTTTAACTTCAGCGTACGGTGTAGGATTGGAAAAGAGGCGGCCATGGCTTCTGAATGACAACTATGTTAGCGGTTGTTAAAAGTATAAATAAAAAAAGAGTTCAAACATCATGTAGGACATAAACTAATTATAAATTCAGATTTGTGTTTCACAGTAAACACAATTATTCTCCGTTTAAAACAAGCCATACAATTCTTTTTCTAACATAATAGCTTATACGTGGGCATGGCTATAGATTACAAGTAGTATAATCATCACCTAAGGATTCAATTTCCATTACCTACATCTCTCATGGTATGGCTCTTAGCCAATTCGTTAAACTATAGAAAACGTTTCTATATGTTCTGTTACATTATTATTTGACCATCTCACCGTGTAGTGGTTAACCTACTTGGTTGTCAACCCTAAGGTCTTGGCTTCCAACCCCGACTATACCATAACATTCATTTCAAGGTTGCAATAAGCTTCACTAAGCCTTTGTCAAACCTAACAACGATCTAGTCATGTCCTGTATGATAACACGGTGCAGAGCACGTCCACTATCAAGCAGACGAGTAATATGAAACTTGCTGACAAGATCGCTGTGCTGTTATCAACAAGGCACACTATGCAAACCAAAGCCAGTGTCTCTGTGCAGATACAACCCAGCGGTAGTATGCAAGCGTATGTGTGTTTAACAAGCATCATGAATATTAGTCCACTGTCACCACAGAGGCCCCGGTTCGATTTTTTTTTCTAAAGGCTGCAACAGGGTATACTGAGTCTCGATAGGTAAAACTTTTTGGGGTCCATTCGTGAACCATGGCAAAGGGTTGGCCTACCTGACTTCTTCAACACCTCAAACCAATGTTTACTATTACTGGTTAGTTACCATTTTTTTCTTCGGCTTTTCCCTATTAGTATGAGTCGCCGGAGCCAACCAGGCACATTTTGGTTTTGGCCGGGGATTTAAGGCCGAATGCCGTTCCTGACGCCACGGGATTTTTCAGGTGAAAATTCCACCCCGCTGTCACCGGGATTTGAACCCCAGCCGTCCGGGTAAAGACGAGCAGCTAGGCACCTGCGCCATCACGCTCCCCACTGGTTAGTTATCTATCCACACATTAATCCATAATTACCTAATAATAATAACCATCATCTTCCATACACACGTCCATTAATGCATGGTTTCACAAAACGCTTATGCTCTTTGGTGTTTGAAACCTTTTCCCCTGTAACATGACTATTCCCTGTTTTAAGAGTGAAATGACCTATCCAGGTAAAAGCATATGTCATGACCTATTTTTTAAGCTATCACACCTAATTTTAGGGTTCTTCGTTTTCAAGATATTGATTTTTCAATTTGGGGGTTGTTTTCACACACCCTACTATTTTTCTTCAAAAACAAAAGATCTTAGGTTCAATTATCATTTTTACCCGTTCAACACCTTTTTACCCCCATGTAAAATCACTATTTACTGTTTTAGGGGTGAAATGACCAATCGAGGTAATAGCCCATATCATCCCCTATTTTTTAAGCTATCACTCCTAATTTTAGGACTCTTCGTTTCCGAGATATGGATTTTTCAATTTTGGGGGTGGTTTCCACCCCCTGCTATTTTTCATCAAAAACAAAAGATCTTAGGTTCATTTATCATTTTTAGGTGTTTAACACCTTTTTTCCCATAACATGACTATTTACTGATTTAGGGGTGAAATGACCAATCGAGGTAAAAGCCCATATCATCCCCTATTTTTTAAGCTATCACACCTATTTTTAGGATTCTTCGTTTCCAAGATAAGGATTTTTCAATTTTGGGGGGTAGTTTCACCCCGCAAAGGGGGACGTCACCCCAAGTGCTAGGACCCTTCATACAAGTCCCTAGCATGATTGGTTCGCGAGATATGAACAAAAGTGTAGTTAGGCCCTTTCGACAAAAACGAATCATACATTCAAAAACGGGGCGTCACCCCCAGGGTTAGGATACTGCCTATGGCAAAATCCCATGAGGGGTTCAGAAAATATTAACAAACGTGTAGTTAGGTCCTTTTGACAAAAGCCGTCCGTGCGCGCACATACAAAAAATATTATTTACCCCCCCCCCCACCCCCCGGGGTAAGGGTAGTTTTTATTTTGGGGTGGATATGCCCCGTCCATAGAAAAGGGGAGTTCATCACGAGTCCTACGAACCCTCATAGGTTTAAATACGATTATTGGTTAGCGAGATAGTAAAAAGCCGATGACCTATTAATTTTTTGGGGTTTATTTCAATACAATTTAAAAAACACGCATTTATAAATCATCATTTAAAAAGCCCACCCTCTTACAAAAACCGCCAAGTTCGTAAGCATACAAAAATAAATTACTATTTCATCCCCCGGGTAAGGGTAGTTTTTATTTTGGGGTGAATATACCCCGTCCATAGAAAAGGGGATTTCACCACGAGTCCTACGACACCCCATATGTTTAAATCCGATTATTGGTTAGCGAGATAGTAAAAAGCCGATGACCAATTAGTTTTTTGGGGTTTATTTCAATACATATTAACAAAAACACTCATTTATAAATCATCATTTAAAAAGCCCGCCCTCTTACAAAACTCCTCAAGTGCGCATGCGTATAAAAAAATATTCATCGCCAAAATGTCAAAACAACATGTTTACCCCAAATGGCCTTTCCAAATTCCATCCATTTTAAAAAATAACCTCACCACCACCTAGAGCGGAAAAAATACCATCTAAATGACCCCTCACTCGACCCTACTCCTCCCCCACGACCTAACCCTTTCCCAACATAGGCATACATATTCAAGCACAAGCGCGACTTGAGGTAACCAACACTACCCCACTACTCGCGAATGACCTTTTAGTTTTGGTCTTTTAATTAAATAGAGGCTATAGGAAAGTAGGGGGCGTCACTACGAGTGTTAGGACACCCTGTATGTTCTAATCCCATGTTTGGTTAGCGAGATATCAAGTTCGGGGCCGATACGAGGAGGGTTCAAAAAGAAGTGTAGCAGCTCTGTCTTCATCCCACTACTCCACCAATATACGATGATACCAAGGTCTCCACCACTTCCAAAAGAGAGTATTGAGTTGATGAAAACCAACAAGACTCATTCAATAACGTCGAACCCTGTTCCAAGAAATGTCGTAACTACTCTTTTTACAAGGGAACGCAAATTCACGGGAGTGGAGGACCTCACCATTCTCGGTACAGTCATCAGATGGCAGTCAGCGAATAAGTACCTAGAAACCACGCTAATACAGGAGTTGATTTTACCAAAGAAGTAACCCTACGCGCCAAACAAGCGAAAGCTTATCTCGCAAAGCTCTGGCCTCTACTGAGGACTCGGAGCTACCTCGATGTCTTCACCAAACTACTCGCATACCGCACCATTGTGCGACCTCTCATGGAATATGCCTACCCTGTGTAGGGAACACATTGCAGGTTGTTGAGAACCATGCACTTCGCACAATGTCACCCTCACAATAGTGCGCAAGAAACGTTCAACTATACACTGATCATCAGCTCCGCACTATTATATATGGAATCAAGTAACAGGTTGGAAACCTATGCAGCAAAAGTTCTATGAACACCAGCCACTTCATTAAAGGGTTGGGTGATTATAGAGCAGCAAGGTGTCCATGCAAACGATCCCGAATACTTATAGAACCACGCTCTTTCACTTAATATTCCTCTCTACTTTACCAAACACGCTTCTCTTAAGAAGTTTACGTTTCACTTTTCGCCTTCTGTTATTCTTCAGGGACTTGAGGACCAGCCCACATTCTAGCCAACTATGTAATTCAAGATAATCAACCAAAACCCTAAACTCAATGCTGTCAGGACCAAGCCTTCAGGACTGGCAGGCTGTAATAGTTTCGCACGGAAATTCAGCCCCACTACAATGGGTTAGATTATTCCTGCTCCCCATATGGCCACTTCCTCCTCAGTCTCGCGACCCAGACGTAGTAAGAAGTTGTTAAAAGTTAAGAGCTCGCTAAGATAATATTTTTCCTCGAAATCTCTTCAAATATGCCAGTATGAGAACGTTATTAAGAAATATGAATCTCGATTGTTAAACAGAGCCACTCTCGTTTCCAAAAACTCTTTATCCTAATTTGTTTGCAGAAGTCTGGGTTGGTATTTCAATCTCTGAATAATGCGATTGAACGGCTTGGTCAATAGAGCGGCGCATATACTTGACACCTCTGTTACTTTTGGCATAGCGCACCATTTTAACGAGATCAGTCTGCCAACGATCCTAGACTCTTGGCGAAATGACCTTGCGTCGCTTATAGTTACCCCGTGTATTACTGTGAAGTTCGTTGGCAATACTCATTTTGATCGAAGAGGGCTTAGACAATGATGCCGGCAAGAAGAAGCTCCACGTCAATTTCTGAAATCTAGCGTCCATGGCTTGTATGGCCTGCATTCTGAGACATTTTAAATATTACAGACGTTAATCCGTTATATAGGGTTATTCCAGCAAAATATAACGACAAGAGACATTTATGCTCTAAACGGCTTAAAAAATGAAGTCAAAGGCTGAAGCCTTGAGCGCAGGCCTTGGGTATAATTTGGATATAATTGTTCTTGACGTATCGCTCTTGTTTGCGTTGATGTCCCCAAGCGGCTATAAATTATACGATAAGCGCTGGGGATTCAGTTGCACCAAATATTATGTAAAGTGTCCCATGAAAGCCTTTCCAACCAGGAAAAACTCGGCTTGGTTAAATCCGTGGACAAGGATAAACCATGACTCAAGAACTTGACAATATAGGATATTCACGAATACCCTTTTTTGCCGCGCTCTGAAAACCAGAGCTGTTCTGTAAAGCTGTCGCGATTAACGAAAAGGCCGCTTTACGTTATTTTCGGCATTCAAATCAATCGTAAGTATCAGCATACCAAAGATGCCTCCCATTTGATCACATTTAGCTAGGAAACATGCCTCTTTACATGAACGGAGTCACGTTATCCTACGAAACCCTGGATATAATTTAGATAAAAGCAAGTTTGGAGCTCTGTATGATATATATGTAAAATCCAATTTCTCGTATTGTGTCCTGTTTTTAGCGCGAGAACTCTAAAACTAACGCGCCTGTGACTGTGCTGAGCTGTTCGTACCTCATGTGAGCTATGAAATAAGCCCCCTGTAGATATCTACTTAAAGTTTGAAACGGCCGAGAATATCCCAGCAGACACACACAACTTACAAAATTGGGCCCATTCTCCAATATTATAAACAAAGCTTAGGAAAAAAAAGTTTTTTATTATAAAACTGCCATGAAATAGGGAGATGGGAAACAGTGTGATTGCAAACTAAGAGGATCATGGAATAGACCACTAGAAACATGAATTTCATCACTGAAACAATTACATTTTCCATGGAAAAACATTTTTTTTAAATATTAATATGGAGGTGAATGTCGAATCAGACAAGTTCGAATTCTAAAATGTTTTGCTCCGTATTTTATTTCATTTTATTATTCATCAGGAGCGTTTAGTCGCATTTCCCAACGAAACCCTGGATTTGTAACAATTGATGAAGAAATTTGAAAAATAAATTCGTCTTCAAGTGATAAGTTGAATTGATCATGTAGCTTGTTCTCAATGTGAAAATCTGATGCTCAAGGATGAATTCAAATTACTACACCAATTAATTTTAGGATGACATTTACACCAGGCAACTTAAACTATTAAATATTTCCTAATTGGAAATTATAAGGACGTCAATTTCAGAATTAAAGTTATATTAAATAATAATGTAAATCTGTTCATCAAACACTTAATTTAGTAAAACTCAGTAATTCTTCTAGGTTTGTGCCGTGTCTTGGGGTTCGGCCTAGGAAACCAATCTGGCTCATCGGCGAGCTCATGGTGTCCCCGCTCGGACCCCCACTGGAGTAACGAACTGCGCGCTACCTCTCTTTAAATGCAGTGCAACTGCACTGCATTAGGCTACTGCCAGAACTAAAAGCTCAAGCAGCCTTAACCACCCTATGAAGGCTTTCAAAAAGATGGTATATTGGATTTCACGGCCAGTGAATTGAAACTCAGCAATTCTTCTTGTGTGGGCTTTCGCCTAGGACACCAAGCTGGCTCATCGGCGGTCTCTTGGTGCCCCCGCCCGGAACCCCACTGGAGTAACGAACTGCAAGCTACTTCCCTTTATATGCACTTCCCTTTATATGCAGTGCAACTGCAGTGCTTGACTGCGAGAACTAAAAGCTCAAGCAGCCTTAACCACCCTATGAAGGCTTACAAAAAGATGGTATATTGGCTGAAGGCCAGTGAATTAAAACTCAGCAATTCTTCTAGGTTTGTGCCGTGTCTTGAGAGGAGTTTCACCTAGGACACCAAGCTGGCTCATTGGCGGGCTCTTGGTGTCCCCGCCCGACCCCCTCTGGAGTTAAGAACTGCGCGCTACTTCCCTTTATATGCAGTGCAACTGCACTGCTTGACTGCGAGAACTAAAAGCTCAAGCAGCCTTAACCTCCCTATGAAGGCTTCCAAAAAGATGGTATATTGGCTTTCACGGCCAGTGAATTAAATCTCAGCAATTCTTCTAGTTTTGTGCCTTGTCTTGTGTGGGGCTGCGACTAGGACGCCAAGCTGGCACATCGGCGGGCTCTTGGTGTATTCGCCAGGACTCCCACTGGAGTAACGAACTGCGCGCTACCTCCCTTTATATGCCGTGCAACTGCACTGCATTAGGCTACTGCCAGAACTAAAAGCTCAAGCAGCTTTAACCACCCTATGAAGGCTTTCAAAAAGATGGTATATTGGATTTCACGGCCAGTGAATTAAAACTCAGCAATTCTTCTTGTGTGGGCTTTCGCCTAGGACACCAAGCTGGCTCATCGGCGGTCTCTTGGTGCCCCCGCCCGGAACCCCACTGGAGTAACGAACAGCAAGCTACTTCCCTTTATATGCAGTGCAACTGCAGTGCTTGACTGCGAGAACTAAAAGCTCAAGCAGCCTTAACCACCCTATGAAGGCTTACAAAAAGATGGTATATTGGCTGAAGGCCAGTGAATTAAAACTCAGCAATTCTTCTAGGTTTGTGCCGTGTCTTGAGAGGAGTTTCGCCTAGGACACCAAGCTGGCTCATTGGCGGGCTCTTGGTGTCCCCGCCCGACCCCCTCTGGAGTTAAGAACTGCGCGCTACTTCCCTTTATATGCAGTGCAACTGCACTGCTTGACTGCGAGAACTAAAAGCTCAAGCAGCCTTAACCTTCCTATGAAGGCTTCCAAAAAGATGGTATATTGGCTTTCACGGCCAGTGAATTAAATCTCAGCAATTCTTCTAGTTTTGTGCCTTGTCTTGTGTGGGGCTGGGACTAGGACGCCAAGCTGGCACATCGGCGGGCTCTTGGTGTATTCGCCAGGACTCCCACTGGAGTAACGAATTGCGCGCTACCTCCCTTTATATGCCGTGCAACTGCACTGCTTGACTGCGAGAACTAAAAGCTCAAGCAGCCTTAACCTCCCTATGAAGGCTTACAAAAAGATGGTATATTTTATTTCACGACCAGTGAAATAAAACACAGCAATTCTTCTATGTTTGTACCGTGTCTTGTGTGGCGTTTCGCCTAGGACCCCAAGCTGGCTCATCGGCGGGTTCTTGGTGTCCCCATCAAGACCCCTACTGGAGTAACGAACTGCGCGCTACCTCCCTTTATATGCAGTGCAACTGTACTACCTGACTGCGAGAACTAAAAGCTCAAGCAACCATAACCTCCCCATGAAGGCTTACAAAAAGACGGTATATTGGCTTTCACGGCCAGTGAATTAGAACTCAGCAATTCTTCTAGGTTAGTGCCGTGTCTTGTGTGGGGTGTCGCCTAGTACACCAAGCCGGCTCATCGGCGGGCTCTTGGTGCCCCGCCCGGACCCCCACTGGAGTAACGAACTGCGCACTACCTCCCTTTATATGCAGTGCAACTGCCCTGCTTGACTGCGAGAACTAAAACCGCAAGCTGCCTTAACCTCCCTATGAAGGCTTCCAAAAAGGTGGTATATTGGCTTTCACGGCCAGTGAATTAGAACTCAGCAATTCTTCTAGGTTAGTGCCGTGTCTTGTGTGGGGTGTCGCCTAGTACACCAAGCCGGCTCATCGGCGGGCTCTTGGTGCCCCGCCCGGACCCCCACTGGAGTAACGAACTGCGCACTACCTCCCTTTATATGCAGTGCAACTGCACTGCTTGACTGCGAGAACTAAAAGCGCAAGCTGCCTTAACCTCCCTATGAAGGCTTCCAAAAAGGTGGTATATTGGCTTTCACGGCCAGTGAAATAAATCTCAGCTATTCTTCTAGGTTTGTGCCGCGTCTTGTCTGAGATTTCGCCTAGGACACCAAGCTGGCTCTTCGGCGGGCTCTGGTGCCCCGCCTGAACCCCTACTGGAGAAACGAACTGCGCGCTACAGCCTTTATATGCAGTGCAACTGCACTGCCTGACTGCGAGAACTAAAAGCTCAAGCAGTCTTAACCTCCCTATGAAGGCTTACAAAAAGATGGTATATTGGCTTTCACGGCCAGTGAATTAAAACTCAGCAATTCATCTAGGTTTGTGCCGTGTCTTGTGTGAGGTTTCGCCTGGGACACCAAGCTGGCTCATCGGCGGGCTCTTGGTGTCCCCACCCGTACCCCCACTGGAGTAACGAACTGCATGCTACCTCCCTTTATATGCAGTGCGACTGCACTGCCTGACTGCGAGAACTAAAAGCTCAAGCAGCCTTAACCTCCCTATGAAGGCTTACAAAAAGATGGTATATTGGCTTTCACGGCCAGTGAATTAAAACTCAGCAATTCCTCTAGGTTAGTGCCGTATCTTGTGTGGGGTTTCGCCTAGGACACCATGTTGGCTATCTGCGGGCTCTTGGTGTACCCGTTCGGAACCCTACTGGAGTAACGAACTGCGCGCTACCTCCCTTGATATGCAGTGCAACTGCACTGCTTGACTGCGAGAACTAAAAGCTCAAGCAGCCTTAACCTCCCTATGAAGGCTTCCAAAAAGATGGTATATTGGCTTTCACGGCCAGTGAATTAAATCTCAGCAATTCTTCTAGGTTTGTGCCGTGTCTTGTGTGAGGTTTTGCCTAGGACACCAAGCTGGCTCATCGGCGGGCTCTTGGTGTTCCCACCCGGAGCCCTACTGGAATAACGAACTGCGCGCTACCTCCCTTTATATGCAGTGCAACTGCACTGCTTGACTGCGAGAACTAAGAGCTCAAGCAGCCTTAACCTCCCTATGAAAACTGACAAAAAGATGGTATATTGGCTTTCACGGCCAGTGAATTAAAACTCAGGAATTCTTCTAGGTTAGTGCCGTATCTTGTACCAAGCTGGCTCATCGGCGGGCTCTGGTGTCCCCGCCCGGACCCCCACTGGAGTAACGAACTGCGCACTACCTCCCTTTATGTGCAGTGCAACAGTGTACTTCTCCAAACGACACGTCTACCCAATGTGTAATTGTCTAGAAGAACAAGGTACCTAAGTTACAAAATTTAATGGTGAATACTAAACCTTGTCACATTTTACGTGTTTATGAGCTTTGAACATTTTACCTCAGAAAATACCATTATTATGTGCTATTATGTTGATACCCAGAAAATAACTACAATCCTGCCAGTGTTTTGATTAGTTGTATTAAACCTTTATCTGCAACTGTGGGTGAGGAGAAAGCTATTAACTCGTTTAGTTTGAGTTTCAGAAGAAACATATGGGGCTAAGGGTACAGCGGGGAGGTTTGAAAACTTCATTACAAAACTCATTCACATTATTATCACTGCGGCATATGTACATCCTCCAACCATAATTTCACAAGACGGAAATAGCTCCCAACAACAGACTGAAGAACGTTTCTTAAATAGTTCCTGACAGTGAGAACCCTGAATGTGGGCTGCTAAGTATAAAGTTAGCATCAATTCCTACTTCAATGATGAGACAAGTACAAAAAGGACACGTCTGAAGTTGCAAACAAAACGGATTCAAATCCAAAACTTAAGAGTTATGTACACGTTAAGCAAGAGAACATGTTATTGGTACGTTTAACTCTTACTCATTTAATGGATTTCCACTTTCATCTGTTTCTTCGTGCAGATTTTCTTCTTTAATAACCTGGGGATAAGAAGGCATAAATTATTTCTGTGCCATCAACTTATACTCTTACACAAATGACAAAACCATGCAATTGTACAGCACTGCTCATCTGGAGTGATGATATATTTGCTGAATGACTTTCAAACTGTCCATCACATCCTAGTGCTAGAGAGAAAAATGATACAGTTAAGGTCATGAAACGTATAATATACTTTTAAGGGAGCCTGGTCATTTGATCTGTATCCGAAGACGAGTGGGTTTCATCCCCACCATCCTTGAAGGTTTCTTTACATCTCCAGGTAAATGCTGGGATGGTACCTCATAAGAGCCCAGGGTCACAGTCTTCCGACTCCTTACAATATTATAATCCTCATTAGCACCTCCTATGGGCTGGACAAAAGGGTATACGGCTGTAAAAACCAGAGCCACATACACACGCCTTTCACCACTCACCTGTAAAATGGGAATACTGAGGGGGGGGGGGGGGGGGGAACTACAACTAAAAAATAAAAGAAATGAGAAATAAGGTAGGAAGGAAAGTTTCATAAATACGAACTTAAAAGTAAAATAAGTGGATTTACTTTCTTCATAAGGTTCGAGATTATTCTTTTATGGTAACTCTTATCTTCAAGTATTTATTAATCGTTCAAGCTTAAGGCCAAGTACATGTTCTAGCGATGTTTAGGAGAACTCTCGGTCTCAATTGACTGAAGTTCGAGAGAAAAAGCACAGACCACCACCTCACTGCTTGCCACGGTGGGTGAGTGGTCAACGTGTCGGTCTTCTAACCCCAAGCTTGCAGTTTCGCTCCTGGCCATGGTAAGTGATTTTTGAAAGGCGGCAAAAATTACGACACCATGTCATACGATGTTGGCATGTCAAGGAACCAATTTGAATTCAGTAGGTCGTAATTAAATACAAGTTTTTCGGGCTTGTAGGCCGTGATCCAGACAGGATATCTCCCGACGTTTCGCCGGAAACTGCGTCCGGCATTATCAAGGGTTCCGCTCCTTTCCTTGGTCTGCAGTGGAATGAGGAAGAGGCTTGAAATAATGGGTAACGGCTAGTAGTGAAGTATTGTTGTTTACATATGACTGTTGGTTGGATCTTGGCGATGAACTAACGGCTGGAAGGTAGTTTGGATCTTCAAATTAGCATGGTGAGCCGAGCGTTCTCTTCGCATTCCGGCTGGATCGTCTGATCTCACGTACATGTTGCGGGGTGCGGTGCGTGCTCCGGCTTCGGCGACCGAGCTTGTGAGGGTCGGGTGTTCCCTGCGCGACTGCCGGGCTGTAGCGGGAAGGTTCTTCAGATTGACGTGTGAGTGATTTCTTGGCCTTGGTGGTCCTAAGAGCCGGGATCCATGTATTACGCACACGTTCAATTTCTTCCTTCCGATTGAAATTGTCGGGGTGTTTGAAGATTTCTATGGCTTCCCGTTGCAGCCTGGCGTGGTAGTGTGTGGTCGTGGAGAGTATCTCCGTGTCCCCGTACTTTACATCGTGACCGGGCATGAGAGAATGCTCAGCGACTGACGATTTCTCAGTTTGACCCAGGCGGCTGTGTCTGTTATGTTCCTTGAGTCTGGTGGTCACGCTCCTCTTCGTCGTTCCTATGTACACCTTCCCACAGGAACACGGGATTCTGTAGACACCTGCAGTTGAGTGTGGGTGGCGCTTGTCTTTAGCGGATCGCAGCAAGTCCCGGATTTTGGCGGTGTGTTTATAAACCGTCTTCACCCCATAGGTCTTCAGTAATTTGCCTATCCTGTCCGTCACCTTCTTCACGTACGGCAGGAATGCGGTGGCCACCGGAGTTTCCTCAGAATCTTTCCTCGTGCTCCGGCGCCTGGGATGAGAGGCTCGCTCAATCTCCTTATTGCTGTATCCGTTGGCGCATAGGGCCCTCTTTATATGTTTCAGCTCTTGGTTGAGGTTGGATGGCTCACAGATTCTCCTAGCACGGTCTACCAATGTCTTAATAACTCCGTGTTTCTGTCGGGGATGGTGATGGGATGTCTTGTGTAGATACCGGTCGGTGTGTGTGGGTTTCCGGTACACGGTGTGCCCCAAGCGCAGGTCATTAGTCCTGGTGATCAGCACGTCAAGAAAGGCCAGGCAGTTGTCTTTCTCCGTCTCCATATTAAATTTTATGCTGGTGTTGAGGCTGTTCAGTTGGTCCAGGAAACGTTCCAGCTCTTCCTCTCCGTGGCTCCAGACTACGAAGGTATCGTCAACATAACGTAGCCATACTTTCGGTTTGAGGGGTGCAGTCTCGATCGCCAACTGCTCGAACTTTTCCACGTAGAAGTTCACAATCACAGGGCTTAGTGGGCTACCCATGGCAACTCCCTCTATTTGCTCGTAGAAGTTCTCCTGCCATAGGAAGTAGCTCGTGGCGAGGCAGTGGCGAAACAAGTCAGTGATGTCTTCCGTGAAGAGCTCGGCAATCTGGTTTATGGATTCTTTCATAGGCACCTTCGTGAAGAGGGATACTACGTCAAAGCTGACTAGGCGGTCTTCAGGTTCCAGACGTATGTTCTGCAATTTTTCAATAAAATGGCCTGAATCCCTGACGTAAGTCTCAGTGTTGCCGATGTGCGGTTGTAGAATGATGGAGAGATGCTTGGCGATGGTGTAGTTTGGAGAGCCGATAGCATTCACGATAGGTCTCAGTGGAATGTCAGTTTTGTGTACTTTGGGAAGACCGTACAGCCTGGGAGATAGAGCTTCACTCTTGCATGTATCCTTCTTCACGTGGTCTGGTAGTGAAGAGGCCTTGATTAACCTGTTGGTCTCCCTAAGTATCCGTGTTGTGGGGTCTTTCGTGAGTTTTCGGTATGTCTGTGGTTCTAGTAGCGACAGGATCTTCGTGTCGTAGTCTTCCGATGACATGACTACAGTGGCGTTGCCCTTATCTGCAGGTAGAATGATGATGCTTCTATCCCTGTTAAGGGTTTTAAAGGCATTTTTCTCTTGAGGTGTGAGGTTACTGCTGGGCGATGGAGCTTTACGAAGGATGCGTGAGGCCTCTGAGCAGATTTGGAAAAGTTCGAGCAGTTGGCGATCGAGACTGCACTCCTCAAACCGAAAGTATGGCTACGTTATGTTGACGATACTTTCGTAGTCTGGATCCACGGAGAGGAAGAGCTGGAACGTTTCCTGGACCAACTGAACAGCCTCAACACCAGCATATAATTTACTATGGAGACGGAGAAAGACAACTGCCTGGCCTTTCTTGACGTGCTGATCACCAGGACTAATGACCTGCGCTTGGGGCACACCGTGTACCGGAAACCCAAACACACCGACCGGTATCTACCCAAGACATCCAATCACCATCCCCGACAGAAACACGGAGTTATTAAGACATTGGTAGACCGTGCTAGGAGAATCTGTGAGCCATCCAACCTCAACCACGAGCTGAAACATATAAAGAGGGCCCTATGCGCCAACGGATACAGCAATAAGGAGATTGAGCGAGCCTCTCATCCCAGGCGCCGGAGCACGAGGAAAGATTCTGAGGAAACTCCGGTGGCCACCGCATTCCTGCCGTACGTGAAGAAGGTGACGGACAGGATAGGCAAATTACTGAAGACCTATGGGGTGAAGACGGTTTATAAACACACCGCCAAAATCCGGGACTTGCTGCGATCCGCTAAAGACAAGCGCCAATCACACTCAACTGCAGGTGTCTACAGAATCCCGTGTTCCTGTGGGAAGGTGTACATAGGAACGACGAAGAGGCGCGTGACCACCAGACTCAAGGAACATAACAGACACAGCCGCCTGGGTCAAACTGAGAAATCGTCAGTCGCTGAGCATTCTCTCTTGCCCGGTCACGATGTAAAGTACGGGGACACGGAGATACTCTCCACGACCACACACTACCACGCCAGGCTGCAACGGGAAGCCATAGAAATCTTCAAACACCCCGACAATTTCAATCGGAAGGAAGAAATTGAACGTGTGCGTAATACATGGATCCCGGCTCTTAGGAACACCAAGGCCAAGAAATCACTCACACGTCAACCTGAAGAACCTTCCCGCAAAGCCCGGCAGTCGCGCAGGGAACACCCGACCCTCACAAGCTCGGTCGCCGAAGCCGGAGCACGCACCGCACCCCGCAACATGTACGTGAGATCAGACGATCCAGCCGGAATGCGAAGAGAACGCTCGGCTCACCATGCTAATTTGAAGATCCAAACTACCTTCCAGCCGTTAGTTCATCGCCAAGATCCAACCAACAGTCATATTTAAACAACAATACTTCACTACTAGCCGTTACCCATTATTTCAAGCCTCTTCCTAATTCCACTGCAGACCAAGGAAAGGAGCGGACCCCTTGATAATGCCGGACGCAGTTTCCGGTGAAACGTCGGGAGATATCCTGTCTGGACCACGGCCTACAAGCCCGAAAAACTTGTATTTAATTATGAACGCCGGCCGTTAAAGCCTAAGCTGTTATATCAGTAGGTCGTGTTCATAATAACAAAATTAATCTTGGGAGTTTCCGCCAACACAAAGTTCCTCATTTCTCTACTAGAAAACCCTATAGTGTGCGAGGAGCTTAGATATCAAACTCCTTGACTCTCATAGTGCTTCAAGGAACAATGAAATTCGACATGCAAGCTACCCTTTGGGTGTCAAATAACAAAGCTTGCACCCGGCACCCGATGCCATACGATATTATTATTATTATTATTATTATTATTATTATCACCTCTCTGTAGCATACAAATCAACTTTTATACTGTACCCGTTCGTCCTGGGGATGCGATGACCCATCTGCTATAACATCGCATTCCTGGAGTTCCAGGACAGAGCGGAGTTAAATGAACCTCTAGTCAAAAAAGGAATGTGTCGGAAATTCAGCTGAGTTATCGAAAAAGCAGTGGGTATCACGAGACAAAGTACCTCTAGGGTCGTTACGGGCTTAAGTTTAATAGAAATAATGCAAATATAAATGGGCGCCATCAACTGAATTCCTAGCAAACCACTTCCTTTCCGGATAAGCCTTACTCTAGACAAGGAAAGAAAAAGGAACATCACACCATCATCAGATCACAACTAAGATAAAAACAAATTTATTTTACTTTGATAGTCAGACAGACATTTTAAATATAATTCCTACCTAAGAGTATGGTCGAATGCCAAAGTTAAATTGTCATTGTCCAAAAATCGAACCATCTCTTTTCTAATCCAAAATTATTTTTATCCACATAACAAGAAAATTTTATAAAGTTCTCTTGGGTTCTCAGGATCACTGTAGCACTATGTCTTTCGTCACTGACATTTGTGAAACCTGAGACCTAATTTCTCTTTAATTTAACATCAATGTGGATTTAATTAAGTTATTAATCTGTCTAAACATACACATATAATAATCACACATATTAAATATCACATAAATTTATGGTTTGCATGACATAATTTGAATGTTGAACATGTTAATCAAATGTTCCTAAACATCGAATAATTAATTTACACTATTTACATCGTCATTAACAATCACTTATCTGTGAATTATAGAAAATTCATAGCTTATTGGTTATCATTATCGTCATCATCAAAATTAAACATTTCTCACATTAATTCTCACTTCAAAATTCTACATCTTCCTGTCAGAATCGTTAATTCATCATCATTACATCATTTAAATTCTCAACTCAAGTTGCAATTCCTTCCAATTTATCTCAATTAACTTTATTTAATTCCATATAAATTCATTAATCATCAGCTTCTTTAATTAATTATCACCTTCTAATTCAGTTATTCATCATCATTACACTCATCTATTAATTTATTTCAATCAGTTTATTTATTCAATCTTTAATTCATCCATCTATTTAATTCATTGATTTATTCAAAAATTTAATTTATCAACTTATTTAAGTTTCAATCATCCGGTTATTTAATTTTTCATTATTTCATCTAGTCATTCTGATTTTTATTTCATTAGGTCAGATCGTTAATATGCTTAAATCTCAGATTATTATTTCGTTAATTATTATTTTCAGAAAATCTTGTATTATCAACTTCATTTATTTGTTTAATTTCCTAACAAATTGTTTAATATGGTTTATAGAACGTTGACTTACAGTATTATCACTTCCAAGTTATATCTCGTATTTAATTTATCATGCCAAAAAATATTATTGTCTCCACGACATCACGTTGGATCAAACTATCCACAACGACATTACATTTCTTCAATACTTCAAATATCACATTTGAATACAAGAATTATTCCACAAAAACTCCATAAATATTCAGCACATACAGCATGAATCTCAACAATTACGCTAGACTGGGTACGACGACCTCTTGTCTGCTTCAAAATACATTATCAACGTTGCAACTATCACATGGCAACTTCCACAAAATGCCTATCACAAACTCCACTTAACCATGTTGCATGATCTACAAAAAATATATAACTGGCTTCAAATTATCAACGCACACAATCTCCAATAACTGTAATTACTCTGATCACATCTAGACAACTTCTTAAACAATTGGAAAAATATTACTTCAGTAATTTAATATCTGCTTTCAAATAGCATAAATTCTCTTACAAATTTCCATAACTCACATCACAGAAAAACACCAATGTGCAATAATCTCTCACATCAAAATCTGCAATACTGATCTGCCTTAAAATAAATCTTGACCATTAATGATTAATCTTTCAAGATTCAATTACTTTAAATCCTTCTCAAAGGTATCAAACACAATTATAAACTCATCAAAAGCATCAGCTGTAACAGCTGTTAAACAGAAATTACTCTCAAAAGAGTATAGCAACAAAATATTGGATTGGCAAACAAGAATTACTAAATGCAATCCTGTTGACATTTATCGTTACTTTATTTAACAAAATTTCGACTGATATGTGACTAGTAGTTCCTTGTTTGATTCACTTACATCTCGTGTACACTCGGATGATAAAAATGAGTCCCTCAATGGCGAGTAAGATGCGTAACCACCGTACAGTCGTATAAATACGAAAGACCTCGCCCCGTCGACTTGGATGATAGTTCCCTAAACGATGGGTAAGGTGAGTAACCACCATACAATCGTATAAATACGAAGGACCCCACCTCGTAGACTATATGAGTGAATGTATCAGATAGGAATCAACAAGTTTCTAGTTGTCATATAAAAGCGATGTTCATTCACTAAAGTGAATAACTTCTTAATATCTCCAAACAATCCAATGAAAAAAAAAATCCCTACTGATGAATAATACACACTCGCTAGTATGCAATGAACTGACGAAGTAATTTTTGATAATCAATTGCAGATCACGAGTTCGAAATACTCGTTACACAAAAAAAAAACTATTCATGAAAAATATCCTAGCTGGAAAAATGTCTAAAAGACCAAACATCTGCTTAATAAAGTCAACCAATGGTGAGAATATCGTATAATGATGCCTGCCATATCATATGGTCACTCCATATTCTAGCAAATTCGAAGTATATAAAGTCAAACCATGTCTTAATAATCAAATCACTCCTATTAGAAAAATATACATGTGTGCCCAGTATTCATGAAAATAATCGCATTAGGTAGACATAACTCTTACAGTACCTTTCATAATCAGCTGTAAATAAATTTCCAAGATCGTCGATTTTCCCTACATAAAGAATTTCTCGAAAGATCGGCGTGAATATCATTCCATCCATGAAATGACGATTGCCTTCGAAATCCCAAGCGAATCAGCTGGTGGACTCCTCTCGTCAGGAATCGAATCCATCGCTCTGCGGTGCCATCTTGTCTCTATCAGTGTCTACTCGGACATGTTGAACTTCGGATTACCCATAGCGGATATTGTCCAACTCCTTCTCGAAAAAGTTCATGGAAACAGCGGACCCCCTACTCCTCTTCTAAGATACGCCACTGTTCCGTTAAATGTTCAGTTTGAGTATTGTAAGTTCAATCTCAAATGACTGCTAAGTTCCACTTCCGTAAAATAAAATTTTACTTGAGAGTGTTCAAGATTACGAAACACCCTGTAGTAGTCTGTATTAGGTAATTCATGAAAACTGCATAAGATATAAATCTTATAAATGCACGATCTAATGTTCATCTGTGCCTATGCTAACAACATTCCGTATAATTGAAATAGTTAAAGTCGTTTTGAATGTGTTATAGAACAGCATAGTTATAAGGTTATTCGTAAAAGCAATGTTCAAACTGTGTTGAAATGAAGCTTGAAATAAAGTATTCAACTACTAGCAGTTCGGTTCTGATATATCCCGGCCGTCTGTAATTGCTTCCTCGGCCAGCCCGCCTGGATCAATGACCCGCCTGGCCTTCGCTGCTCGGCGATGCAGGCACTGTCGCCTACACTCTTGCCGTGACAGTTTCTGTATGTTGCGTAACCTTCACGGTGCGTCTCACTTGCGCTATAGAGCTGCTCTTACCTGCTCGTCTGATTGAGCTCGACTGGCTGTGCTGAAACTGTCTTCACTCACTTATCTGCTTGGGGCGGACACGTGGTATAGTCCCCCACCACTGTGCTCTCACGTCACGGTCATAGTCTCGAACCCGTATCATCTCGGCTATTCCGTTATAAAATAACTTACTTCCATAAAATTATTTCCACATATACTGCATGTTATATATCCTCTTCTAAGATGATTAATTGCTATAATCCCATAAATATTTCAATAAAGCTTCACATCTCTATCCATAATTCCATCTTCTTACAGATTTCAATGCCTCCTTGATACTAGACCTCCTACGTCATCTTCACATTCTTCTTGACGCGATCGGTGCGCTATCTTTTCTTAATCCTTTCCAAAACCTCAACTACAGCTTAATGTCTGCTGGCGTAGCCGATAGCCTAAACTAGGTATCGGGTACATCTCTCCCGTACATCTCCTTTTTTTTATCAGGATTGAGAAAAAAAAATACACTCTCAGGCATTCTATATATAATACATGTACACGATAGCTCTACAATTCCCTTACTCAGCATGATGGTACTTTCTGACTCTCAATAATGATGATTGACTTCCAATGATTAACATCTTGATTCCGTGTTATTCTGACGTTTATTTCTTCTTTCGCCACTCGTGCTTGCTCGATTGACATCTCTCACTGTCTCTTCGAGTGGTGTACTAGGCTGTCTATCCTCTTGCCTCGACCTCTCATGTCCACGATTATCCCGTCTGTCGTTAGGATCGTTTCTTCGGCCATCCTGCCTGTCGTTCCCATTATACTGTTGACCTTGGCTCCAGTTATTCCTGCCCCGATATCTATTGTTATATCGATTCCTGTCCTGATATCTGGAATTCTGGTTGTAATTCCTATATCGGCTATCTCTCGCTTCTTGATCGTATGGCCTCTCATATGGTCCTCTATATCGATCATTTCCTCGAGCGTTACGGATGTTTCCTCGATTCCCTTCGTTCCGTCGGTTTTCCCAGGAATCCCTTCTGTCCGTTTGAGCTGCATTGTCTACGACTACCGCATTCACTTCTTGCGTGTTTCTGTTGTCGTTTCTGTTACTTCTCGGCGTAACTTGTGCGCTTGTATAGTCCAATCGCCATAATATGTCGTCATAATGCTCCAGTGTATTGGCTCCCGACGCTATCAGTGATCGCTGTACCTCAATCGGTAACTGTCTCGCTATAGCTTGCAAAAGCTCTTCTTCTGGCAATGGAGGAATAAGGAACTGTAATTTAGCCAGCTGTGACGTGAAATAGTTGGCGTAATGCGTCGGATGTGACGTAGAATAGCGTTTTGAGTACATCTCCGCCCTTACGTTAAGTTGATCCTCGGCACTCCAGAATCTCCTCAAGAAAGCCTCGGCAAATTGCTCCATGTTCGCAAAATTGCTTCTGAACGCTCTAAACCACGTAAGTGCAGATCCATCTAAGGCGCGTTCGACTATCCTTAGCTCTCTTTCTTTGGCTACCCTGTGTTCCGCCATATAGTCTCGAATATCTCGCAGAAATTCGACTGGTGTGACTCCTGTATTTCCCGAAAACTTTCTCGGCTTGGCATCTAAGTTCCTAATAATGGTGACTGGACCTGAGTATCGTTCGCTTGGACCCAACGTACTCCTATTCGAACTTGGATTATCCTGAGGGGTTGAACTAGCCCTTTCGAATGTCACATTCGGTTGCATTTGACGGTCTTCTCCCATGCTCGCTTCCTGATTCGTCATACTGCGGTCTATCGCTGTCTGATTTATCAATGTTTCCCCTGATGTGATATTCTGACTGGTGAAACTGTTAAACATGGATTCTAGTTTAGTTATCCTGTCTTCTGCTAATTTCTTGACCTGCGTCTTTAATTCATCTAACGATGTAACATCCTGCGTCTTGTTACTCTCGTCTAAGTCGTTTCTTAACTTGTCAATTTTTCCTTCGCACGTGTTCTTTACTGACGCGACTTGTTCTTTTAACAGATCAACATCTGTTCTAAATAGAGTTGAATCTATCTTCATCGCTTCCTTGTTTTCCGTGAACCTCGCTTCTAAGTTTGCCATACCTGCGATTAATTTTTCATCTAACCCGTCACGTTTCTCTTTTGCTTCGGCATCGACCTCACTATACCGTTCTTCCACGATTGCACCGACTCTATTTTTAAATAAAGCTAAGTTTTCATTAACCTTTTGCTCTATATCGTCGTCTATTTTCCTAATATCTTTCTGCAATTGATTTTCTAACGATTTTAAATTAGAATTGACCTCTCCTAAGACTTCCTCTTTAACGGTCCCAATTACTGTCTTTAAATCTTTAATTTCGTTACCTAGATTCGTTTCTAGACCTTTAATTTTAGTCTCGAAAGATACTTCGGTAGACCAATCTTGAATTTTGCCTACATCTGCCACTAAACCATCGATGTCGAATCTCAACTTCGATACATCTGATTTAATGTCTTTCTGTATGGACATAACGTCAGTTCTTAAAGTAAAAATATTTTCTTCTCCTCTACTTTCTAAGTCAATAATATTTTTTTTAATATTTGAACATTTTCCTCTCCTTTCATGTTTACTGCAATTATGTCTAATTGTAAAGTCTTTAGCATCTCATTATTCTTTAACGTTAAACTATTCTCTAATCTAGTTAACTTGTTTTCTAATTCAGTATTAGTTTCTTCACTACGAGACTGTAATTTCTCTTCTAATGACTTAAAATTATCTTTCAAGTTAGCTTCACTAGCTTTTAAATGACTTTCAGTATTTGATTGTAATCTTTCTTCTAATGACTTAAAATTATCTTCACTAGTTAACTGTAATCTAGTCTCTAATGACTTTAAACTGTCGTTCAGATTGCCTTCGTTACTAGCCTGTAATGACTTTAAATTTTCTTCAGTACTAGTCTGCAATAATTTTAAATTTTCTTCATTACTAGTTTGTAATGCCTGTACATTCTCTTTACATTTAGCTTCTAATCTAGCTTCTGAATTATTAATTTGTTCTTTAACTTCCGTTTCCATCTTAGAAATAGTTTCTGCAATACCAGACATACCCGTCTGTAACTCTCCTAACACCTTAGCTAAATCTTCCGGCAACATAATTATATTTTCAATATAGGTTTAATATAGAGACGTTAGACAACAACACATCACAATGTCTCAATTCCTGCATTCACTTGGGTATAGGAAAAATGTCTTATAACTAACATGATATTACTAATACGATTAACATGAACACTGGATTGGGCACACAAATACATTGTCTGACTAAGTTTAATAAATTTTGTAACACACTTAAATGAACTTGAGATCAATCTCTCCGTAATCTAAATCTGATGTGATTCCACAGAATAAACAAAATCGAAAAGCCCCACTAGTTGGATAAAGCCAATTCTCCCTCTCTCTCTGTACCCGTTCGTCCTGGGGATGCGATGACCCATCTGCTATAACATCGCATTCCTGGAGTTCCAGGACAGAGCGGAGTTAAATGAACCTCTAGTCAAATAAGGAATGTGTCGGAAATTCAGCTGAGTTATCGAAAAAGCAGTGGGTATCACGAGACAAAGTACCTCTAGGGTCGTTACGGGCTTAAGTTTAATAGAAATAATGCAAATATAAATGGGCGCCATCAACTGAATTCCTAGCAAACCACTTCCTTTCCGGATAAGCCTTACTCTAGACAAGGAAAGAAAAAGGAACATCACACCATCATCAGATCACAACTAAGATAAAAACAAATTTATTTTACTTTGATAGTCAGACAGACATTTTAAATATAATTCCTACCTAAGAGTATGGTCGAATGCCAAAGTTAAATTGTCATTGTCCAAAAATCGAACCATCTCTTTTCTAATCCAAAATTATTTTTATCCACATAACAAGAAAATTTTATAAAGTTCTCTTGGGTTCTCAGGATCACTGTAGCACTATGTCTTTCGTCACTGACATTTGTGAAACCTGAGACCTAATTTCTCTTTAATTTAACATCAATGTGGATTTAATTAAGTTATTAATCTGTCTAAACATACACATATAATAATCACACATATTAAATATCACATAAATTTATGGTTTGCATGGCATAATTTGAATGTTGAACATGTTAATCAAATGTTCCTAAACATCGAATAATTAATTTACACTATTTACATCGTCATTAACAATCACTTATCTGTGAATTATAGAAAATTCATAGCTTATTGGTTATCATTATCGTCATCATCAAAATTAAACATTTCTCACATTAATTCTCACTTCAAAATTCTACATCTTCCTGTCAGAATCGTTAATTCATCACCATTACATCATTTAAATTCTCAACTCAAGTTGCAATTCCTTCCAATTTATCTCAATTAACTTTATTTAATTCCATATAAATTCATTAATCATCAGCTTCTTTAATTAATTATCACCTTCTAATTCAGTTATTCATCATCATTACACTCATCTATTAATTTATTTCAATCAGTTTATTTATTCAATCTTTAATTCATCCATCTATTTAATTCATTGATTTATTCAAAAATTTAATTTATCAACTTATTTAAGTTTCAATCATCCGGTTATTTAATTTTTCATTATTTCATCTAGTCATTCTGATTTTTATTTCATTAGGTCAGATCGTTAATATGCTTAAATCTCAGATTATTATTTCGTTAATTATTATTTTCAGAAAATCTTGTATTATCAACTTCATTTATTTGTTTAATTTCCTAACAAATTGTTTAATATGGTTTATAGAACGTTGACTTACAGTATTATCACTTCCAAGTTATATCTCGTATTTAATTTATCATGCCAAAAAATATTATTGTCTCCACGACATCACGTTGGATCAAACTATCCACAACGACATTACATTTCTTCAATACTTCAAATATCACATTTGAATACAAGAATTATTCCACAAAAACTCCATAAATATTCAGCACATACAGCATGAATCTCAACAATTACGCTAGACTGGGTACGACGACCTCTTGTCTGCTTCAAAATACATTATCAACGTTGCAACTATCACATGGCAACTTCCACAAAATGCCTATCACAAACTCCACTTAACCATGTTGCATGATCTACAAAAAATATATAACTGGCGTCAAATTATCAACGCACACAATCTCCAATAACTGTAATTACTCTGATCACATCTAGACAACTTCTTAAACAATTGGAAAAATATTACTTCAGTAATTTAATATCTGCTTTCAAATAGCATAAATTCTCTTACAAATTTTCATAACTCACATCACAGAAAAACACCAATGTGCTATAATCTCTCACATCAAAATCTGCAATACTGATCTGCCTTAAAATAAAACTTGACCATTAATGATTAATCTTTCAAGATTCAATTACTTTAAATCCTTCTCAAAGGTATCAAACACAATTATAAACTCATCAAAAGCATCAGCTGTAACAGCTGTTAAACAGAAATTACTCTCAAAAGAGTATAGCAACAAAATATTGGATTGGCAAACAAGAATTACTAAATGCAATCCTGTTGACATTTATCGTTACTTTATTTAACAAAATTTCGACTGATATGTGACTAGTAGTTCCTTGTTTGATTCACTTACATCTCGTGTACACTCGGATGATAAAAATGAGTCCCTCAATGGCGAGTAAGATGTGTAACCACCGTACAGTCGTATAAATACGAAAGACCTCGCCCCGTCGACTTGGATGATAGTTCCCTAAACGATGGGTAAGGTGAGTAACCACCATACAATCGTATAAATACGAAGGACCCCACCTCGTAGACTATATGAGTGAATGTATCAGATAGGAATCAACAAGTTTCTAGTTGTCATATAAAAGCGATGTTCATTCACTAAAGTGAATAACTTCTTAATATCTCCAAACAATCCAATGAAAAAAAAATCCCTACTGATGAATAATACACACTCGCTAGTATGCAATGAACTGACGAAGTAATTTTTGATAATCAATTGCAGATCACGAGTTCGAAATACTCGTTACACAAAAAAAAAAAAACTATTCATGAAAAATATCCTAGCTGGAAAAATGTCTAAAAGACCAAACATCTGCTTAATAAAGTCAACCAATGGTGAGAATATCGTATAATGATGCCTGCCATATCATATGGTCACTCCATATTCTAGCAAATTCGAAGTATATAAAGTCAAACCATGTCTTAATAATCAAATCACTCCTATTAGAAAAATATACATGTGTGCCCAGTATTCATGAAAATAATCGCATTAGGTAGACATAACTCTTACAGTACCTTTCATAATCAGCTGTAAATAAATTTCCAAGATCGTCGATTTTCCCTACATAAAGAATTTCTCGAAAGATCGGCGTGAATATCATTCCATCCATGAAATGACGATTGCCTTCGAAATCCCAAGTGAATCAGCTGGTGGACTCCTCTCGTCAGGAATCGAATCCATCGCTCTGCGGTGCCATCTTGTCTCTATCAGTGTCTACTCGGACATGTTGAACTTCGGATTACCCATAGCGGATATTGTCCAACTCCTTCTCGAAAAAGTTCATGGAAACAGCGGACCCCCTACTCCTCTTCTAAGATACGCCACTGTTCCGTTAAATGTTCAGTTTGAGTATTGTAAGTTCAATCTCAAATGACTGCTAAGTTCCACTTCCGTAAAATAAAATTTTACTTGAGAGTGTTCAAGATTACGAAACACCCTGTAGTAGTCTGTATTAGGTAATTCATGAAAACTGCATAAGATATAAATCTTATAAATGCACGATCTAATGTTCATCTGTGCCTATGCTAACAACATTCCGTATAATTGAAATAGTTAAAGTCGTTTTGAATGTGTTATAGAACAGCATAGTTATAAGGTTATTCGTAAAAGCAATGTTCAAACTGTGTTGAAATGAAGCTTGAAATAAAGTATTCAACTACTAGCAGTTCGGTTCTGATATATCCCGGCCGTCTGTAATTGCTTCCTCGGCCAGCCCGCCTGGATCAATGACCCTCCTGGCCTTCGCTGCTCGGCGATGCAGGCACTGTCGCCTACACTCTTGCCGTGACAGTTTCTGTATGTTGCGTAACCTTCACGGTGCGTCTCACTTGCGCTATAGAGCTGCTCTTACCTGCTCGTCTGATTGAGCTCGACTGGCTGTGCTGAAACTGTCTTCACTCACTTATCTGCTTGGGGCGGACACGTGGTATAGTCCCCCACCACTGTGCTCTCACGTCACGGTCATAGTCTCGAACCCGTATCATCTCGGCTATTCCGTTATAAAATAACTTACTTCCATAAAATTATTTCCACATATACTGCATGTTATATATCCTCTTCTAAGATGATTAATTGCTATAATCCCATAAATATTTCAATAAAGCTTCACATCTCTATCCATAATTCCATCTTCTTACAGATTTCAATGCCTCCTTGATACTAGACCTCCTACGTCATCTTCACATTCTTCTTGACGCGATCGGTGCGCTATCTTTTCTTAATCCTTTCCAGAACCTCAACTACAGCTTAATGTCTGCTGGCGTAGCCGATAGCCTAAACTAGGTATCGGGTACATCTCTCCCGTACATCTCCTTTTTTTTATCAGGATTGAGAAAAAAAAATACACTCTCAGGCATTCTATATATAATACATGTACACGATAGCTCTACAATTCCCTTACTCAGCATGATGGTACTTTCTGACTCTCAATAATGATGATTGACTTCCAATGATTAACATCTTGATTCCGTGTTATTCTGACGTTTATTTCTTCTTTCGCCACTCGTGCTTGCTCGATTGACATCTCTCACTGTCTCTTCGAGTGGTGTACTAGGCTGTCTATCCTCTTGCCTCGACCTCTCATGTCCACGATTATCCCGTCTGTCGTTAGGATCGTTTCTTCGGCCATCCTGCCTGTCGTTCCCATTATACTGTTGACCTTGGCTCCAGTTATTCCTGCCCCGATATCTATTGTTATATCGATTCCTGTCCTGATATCTGGAATTCTGGTTGTAATTCCTATATCGGCTATCTCTCGCTTCTTGATCGTATGGCCTCTCATATGGTCCTCTATATCGATCATTTCCTCGAGCGTTACGGATGTTTCCTCGATTCCCTTCGTTCCGTCGGTTTTCCCAGGAATCCCTTCTGTCCGTTTGAGCTGCATTGTCTACGACTACCGCATTCACTTCTTGCGTGTTTCTGTTGTCGTTTCTGTTACTTCTCGGCGTAACTTGTGCGCTTGTATAGTCCAATCGCCGTAATATGTCGTCATAATGCTCCAGTGTATTGGCTCCCGACGCTATCAGTGATCGCTGTACCTCAATCGGTAACTGTCTCGCTATAGCTTGCAAAAGCTCTTCTTCTGGCAATGGAGGAATAAGGAACTGTAATTTAGCCAGCTGTGACGTGAAATAGTTGGCGTAATGCGTCGGATGTGACGTAGAATAGCGTTTTGAGTACATCTCCGCCCTTACGTTAAGTTGATCCTCGGCACTCCAGAATCTCCTCAAGAAAGCCTCGGCAAATTGCTCCATGTTCGCAAAATTGCTTCTGAACGCTCTAAACCACGTAAGTGCAGATCCATCTAAGGCGCGTTCGACTATCCTTAGCTCTCTTTCTTTGGCTACCCTGTGTTCCGCCATATAGTCTCGAATATCTCGCAGAAATTCGACTGGTGTGACTCCTGTATTTCCCGAAAACTTTCTCGGCTTGGCATCTAAGTTCCTAATAATGGTGACTGGACCTGAGTATCGTTCGCTTGGACCCAACGTACTCCTATTCGAACTTGGATTATCCTGAGGGGTTGAACTAGCCCTTTCGAATGTCACATTCGGTTGCATTTGACGGTCTTCTCCCATGCTCGCTTCCTGATTCGTCATACTGCGGTCTATCGCTGTCTGATTTATCAATGTTTCCCCTGATGTGATATTCTGACTGGTGAAACTGTTAAACATGGATTCTAGTTTAGTTATCCTGTCTTCTGCTAATTTCTTGACCTGCGTCTTTAATTCATCTAACGATGTAACATCCTGCGTCTTGTTACTCTCGTCTAAGTCGTTTCTTAACTTGTCAATTTTTCCTTCGCACGTGTTCTTTACTGACGCGACTTGTTCTTTTAACAGATCAACATCTGTTCTAAATAGAGTTGAATCTATCTTCATCGCTTCCTTGTTTTCCGTGAACCTCGCTTCTAAGTTTGCCATACCTGCGATTAATTTTTCATCTAACCCGTCACGTTTCTCTTTTGCTTCGGCATCGACCTCACTATACCGTTCTTCCACGATTGCACCGACTCTATTTTTAAATAAAGCTAAGTTTTCATTAACCTTTTGCTCTATATCGTCGTCTATTTTCCTAATATCTTTCTGCAATTGATTTTCTAACGATTTTAAATTAGAATTGACCTCTCCTAAGACTTCCTCTTTAACGGTCCCAATTACTGTCTTTAAATCTTTAATTTCGTTACCTAGATTCGTTTCTAGACCTTTAATTTTAGTCTCGAAAGATACTTCGGTAGACCAATCTTGAATTTTGCCTACATCTGCCACTAAACCATCGATGTCGAATCTCAACTTCGATACATCTGATTTAATGTCTTTCTGTATGGACATAACGTCAGTTCTTAAAGTAAAAATATTTTCTTCTCCTCTACTTTCTAAGTCAATAATATATTTTTTTAATATTTGAACATTTTCCTCTCCTTTCATGTTTACTGCAATTATGTCTAATTGTAAAGTCTTTAGCATCTCATTATTCTTTAACGTTAAACTATTCTCTAATCTAGTTAACTTGTTTTCTAATTCAGTATTAGTTTCTTCACTACGAGACTGTAATTTCTCTTCTAATGACTTAAAATTATCTTTCAAGTTAGCTTCACTAGCTTTTAAATGACTTTCAGTATTTGATTGTAATCTTTCTTCTAATGACTTAAAATTATCTTCACTAGTTAACTGTAATCTAGTCTCTAATGACTTTAAACTGTCGTTCAGATTGCCTTCGTTACTAGCCTGTAATGACTTTAAATTTTCTTCAGTACTAGTCTGCAATAATTTTAAATTTTCTTCATTACTAGTTTGTAATGCCTGTACATTCTCTTTACATTTAGCTTCTAATCTAGCTTCTGAATTATTAATTTGTTCTTTAACTTCCGTTTCCATCTTAGAAATAGTTTCTGCAATACCAGACATACCCGTCTGTAACTCTCCTAACACCTTAGCTAAATCTTCCGGCAACATAATTATATTTTCAATATAGGTTTAATATAGAGACGTTAGACAACAACACATCACAATGTCTCAATTCCTGCATTCACTTGGGTATAGGAAAAATGTCTTATAACTAACATGATATTACTAATACGATTAACATGAACACTGGATTGGGCACACAAGTACATTGTCTGACTAAGTTTAATAAATTTTGTAACACACTTAAATGAACTTGAGATCAATCTCTCCGTAATCTAAATCTGATGTGATTCCATAGAATAAACAAAATCGAAAAGCCCCACTAGTTGGATAAAGCCAATTCTCCCTCTCTCTCTGTACCCGTTCGTCCTGGGGATGCGATGACCCATCTGCTATAACATCGCATTCCTGGAGTTCCAGGACAGAGCGGAGTTAAATGAACCTCTAGTCAAATAAGGAATGTGTCGGAAATTCAGCTGAGTTATCGAAAAAGCAGTGGGTATCACGAGACAAAGTACCTCTAGGGTCGTTACGGGCTTAAGTTTAATAGAAATAATGCAAATATAAATGGGCGCCATCAACTGAATTCCTAGCAAACCACTTCCTTTCCGGATAAGCCTTACTCTAGACAAGGAAAGAAAAAGGAACATCACACCATCATCAGATCACAACTAAGATAAAAACAAATTTATTTTACTTTGATAGTCAGACAGACATTTTAAATATAATTCCTACCTAAGAGTATGGTCGAATGCCAAAGTTAAATTGTCATTGTCCAAAAATCGAACCATCTCTTTTCTAATCCAAAATTATTTTTATCCACATAACAAGAAAATTTTATAAAGTTCTCTTGGGTTCTCAGGATCACTGTAGCACTATGTCTTTCGTCACTGACATTTGTGAAACCTGAGACCTAATTTCTCTTTAATTTAACATCAATGTGGATTTAATTAAGTTATTAATCTGTCTAAACATACACATATAATAATCACACATATTAAATATCACATAAATTTATGGTTTGCATGGCATAATTTGAATGTTGAACATGTTAATCAAATGTTCCTAAACATCGAATAATTTATTTACACTATTTACATCGTCATTAACAATCACTTATCTGTGAATTATAGAAAATTCATAGCTTATTGGTTATCATTATCGTCATCATCAAAATTAAACATTTCTCACATTAATTCTCACTTCAAAATTCTACATCTTCCTGTCAGAATCGTTAATTCATCACCATTACATCATTTAAATTCTCAACTCAAGTTGCAATTCCTTCCAATTTATCTCAATTAACTTTATTTAATTCCATATAAATTCATTAATCATCAGCTTCTTTAATTAATTATCACCTTCTAATTCAGTTATTCATCATCATTACACTCATCTATTAATTTATTTCAATCAGTTTATTTATTCAATCTTTAATTCATCCATCTATTTAATTCATTGATTTATTCAAAAATTTAATTTATCAACTTATTTAAGTTTCAATCATCCGGTTATTTAATTTTTCATTATTTCATCTAGTCATTCTGATTTTTATTTCATTAGGTCAGATCGTTTATATGCTTAAATCTCAGATTATTATTTCGTTAATTATTATTTTCAGAAAATCTTGTATTATCAACTTCATTTATTTGTTTAATTTCCTAACAAATTGTTTAATATGGTTTATAGAACGTTGACTTACAGTATTATCACTTCCAAGTTATATCTCGTATTTAATTTATCATGCCAAAAAATATTATTGTCTCCACGACATCAAGTTGGATCAAACTATCCACAACGACATTACATTTCTTCAATACTTCAAATATCACATTTGAATACAAGAATTATTCCACAAAAACTCCATAAATATTCAGCACATACAGCATGAATCTCAACAATTACGCTAGACTGGGTACGACGACCTCTTGTCTGCTTCAAAATACATTATCAACGTTGCAACTATCACATGGCAACTTCCACAAAATGCCTATCACAAACTCCACTTAACCATGTTGCATGATCTACAAAAAATATATAACTGGCTTCAAATTATCAACGCACACAATCTCCAATAACTGTAATTACTCTGATCACATCTAGACAACTTCTTAAACAATTGGAAAAATATTACTTCAGTAATTTAATATCTGCTTTCAAATAGCATAAATTCTCTTACAAATTTTCATAACTCACATCACAGAAAAACACCAATGTGCTATAATCTCTCACATCAAAATCTGCAATACTGATCTGCCTTAAAATAAATCTTGACCATTAATGATTAATCTTTCAAGATTCAATTACTTTAAATCCTTCTCAAAGGTATCAAACACAATTATAAACTCATCAAAAGCATCAGCTGTAACAGCTGTTAAACAGAAATTACTCTCAAAAGAGTATAGCAACAAAATATTGGATTGGCAAACAAGAATTACTAAATGCAATCCTGTTGACATTTATCGTTACTTTATTTAACAAAATTTCGACTGATATGTGACTAGTAGTTCCTTGTTTGATTCACTTACATCTCGTGTACACTCGGATGATAAAAATGAGTCCCTCAATGGCGAGTAAGATGTGTAACCACCGTACAGTCGTATAAATACGAAAGACCTCGCCCCGTCGACTTGGATGATAGTTCCCTAAACGATGGGTAAGGTGAGTAACCACCATACAATCGTATAAATACGAAGGACCCCAACTCGTAGACTATATGAGTGAATGTATCAGATAGGAATCAACAAGTTTCTAGTTGTCATATAAAAGCGATGTTCATTCACTAAAGTGAATAACTTCTTAATATCTCCAAACAATCCAATGAAAAAAAAATCCCTACTGATGAATAATACACACTCGCTAGTATGCAATGAACTGACGAAGTAATTTTTGATAATCAATTGCAGATCACGAGTTCGAAATACTCGTTACACAAAAAAAAAAAAAAAATCATGAAAAATATCCTAGCTGGAAAAATGTCTAAAAGACCAAACATCTGCTTAATAAAGTCAACCAATGGTGAGAATATCGTATAATGATGCCTGCCATATCATATGGTCACTCCATATTCTAGCAAATTCGAAGTATATAAAGTCAAACCATGTCTTAATAATCAAATCACTCCTATTAGAAAAATATACATGTGTGCCCAGTATTCATGAAAATAATCGCATTAGGTAGACATAACTCTTACAGTACCTTTCATAATCAGCTGTAAATAAATTTCCAAGATCGTCGATTTTCCCTACATAAAGAATTTCTCGAAAGATCGGCATGAATATCATTCCATCCATGAAATGACGATTGCCTTCGAAATCCCAAGTGAATCAGCTGGTGGACTCCTCTCGTCAGGAATCGAATCCATCGCTCTGCGGTGCCATCTTGTCTCTATCAGTGTCTACTCGGACATGTTGAACTTCGGATTACCCATAGCGGATATTGTCCAACTCCTTCTCGAAAAAGTTCATGGAAACAGCGGACCCTCTACTCCTCTTCTAAGATACGCCACTGTTCCGTTAAATGTTCAGTTTGAGTATTGTAAGTTCAATCTCAAATGACTGCTAAGTTCCACTTCCGTAAAATAAAATTTTACTTGAGAGTGTTCAAGATTACGAAACACCCTGTAGTAGTCTGTATTAGGTAATTCATGAAAACTGCATAAGATATAAATCTTATAAATGCACGATCTAATGTTCATCTGTGCCTATGCTAACAACATTCCGTATAATTGAAATAGTTAAAGTCGTTTTGAATGTGTTATAGAACAGCATAGTTATAAGGTTATTCGTAAAAGCAATGTTCAAACTGTGTTGAAATGAAGCTTGAAATAAAGTATTCAACTACTAGCAGTTCGGTTCTGATATATCCCGGCCGTCTGTAATTGCTTCCTCGGCCAGCCCGCCTGGATCAATGACCCGCCTGGCCTTCGCTGCTCGGCGATGCAGGCACTGTCGCCTACACTCTTGCCGTGACAGTTTCTGTCTGTTGCGTAACCTTCACGGTGCGTCTCACTTGCGCTATAGAGCTGCTCTTACCTGCTCGTCTGATTGAGCTCGACTGGCTGTGCTGAAACTGTCTTCACTCACTTATCTGCTTGGGGCGGACACGTGGTATAGTCCCCCACCACTGTGCTCTCACGTCACGGTCATAGTCTCGAACCCGTATCATCTCGGCTATTCCGTTATAAAATAACTTACTTCCATAAAATTATTTCCACATATACTGCATGTTATATATCCTCTTCTAAGATGATTAATTGCTATAATCCCATAAATATTTCAATAAAGCTTCACATCTCTATCCATAATTCCATCTTCTTACAGATTTCAATGCCTCCTTGATACTAGACCTCCTACGTCATCTTCACATTCTTCTTGACGCGATCGGTGCGCTATCTTTTCTTAATCCTTTCCAAAACCTCAACTACAGCTTAATGTCTGCTGGCGTAGCCGATAGCCTAAACTAGGTATCGGGTACAATACCTACACATCAAGTCCACAGTGGGCAACTAATACAACATAATTATGCCAATTGTATGCTAGCTTCACATAATATATCTTCTGCCAATGGGAATTAAGATGCATCCCCCCAGTAGATCAGTGATCAGAACAACATCGCACAAAGCCGGCAATTGCGGGTGGAAATATCGTATGGGACAGATAATTTATTTCGCCATCCTTCCAACCAAATAGATTGTGCTAGCTGTACAAAACACCACCTAACAGCCAAACGCTTCCGCTTGTCATCAACACAATTGTGAGTCTTCTTCTTTCAGTAAATCTGTCCGCAGACAGGTTTCAACTGGACGTCCTCCATTTCTCTCTGTCCTGAGCATCTTCTTTCATTTGCTGGTAACTTATACCCCTCTTTACATCCGTTAACATTCCAAACCTTCTTCTTCCTCTCCCTCTTTTACCTTCTACTTTTTCTTCCACGATTCTTTGTAGTAGACAATTCCTAAGTAGTATGTGACCCAGCCAAGATGTTTTCCTCTTCTGTATCATCCTCATGAAACTACTCTTCTCTCCTACCCTTCTCAGCACCTCCTCATTTGTCATTCAATCGGTCCATTTCACTTTCTCCATAACTATATTTCTAAAATTTCTAAATATTTTTGTTCTTTTGTCTGACAGTTCATGTTTCCAAACCATAAGCCACCACACTCTACACAAAACATTTGGCAAACCTGTTCCTAATTGTGAGTAAACAACTCTTAATCCCAAAAATAAGCAGATGTCATGAAAATAGGCATGAAGATACTTACCTCTTTCGGTTCTGAAGATGATATATTTGTTTTGATAACAGGAACAATCTCCGGAAAAGAAGATTCCTCAATTTTAATATTCGTATGATGATCTCTATCATCCTGCAAAGAAATAACTTGTTTCACATATATGTTCCTTTGCATTTGTAGACTTATATCTTACAGATGACTTGAAAACCTGCACTGAAGGAAATCAAGGAATAAAATATCATACTGAAGGGAATTCAGCCTCCCATTCATAGTTTTCTTTCTCCCATGGCAAATTGGCAAAAATTCTAGTAGTTATTGTGCTGTTTATATCAAAAAGCATTATAGTTTGTATGCACTCGCAAAACATAGGCCTAGCATATTTTCACTAGCATTGAGTATGTGTGTTGCAACTTTCCAGCGTAGATGCCGTTACCTGGAGTTATAATATAACCTTGAAAAGAACAAGCAACGTTGATAAATTTTGTGTTAGAAATCTACTACCAACCATTGACTATTTAAAACAATTTTTAAACTCAAGGATACCTAACGTAGGGAGTAACTTAGTTAGTTAGTTAGTTATTGTTGTTTTAAGGGGCGGAACTACGAGGTCATCTGCCCCTGGAGTAACTTAACGGCACTGTTTATTTGTAAAACAGTGGAAGCTACTAGAAATCTTGTTTCACATACATTCGCTTGTAATACATAATACATGAGGCATTATAATTATCAAAAGGATTACGGTACGCAATGTGTTAATAAATAGAGAACTGATCAATAATATTTTTGTAGACAACAGTTCAAGAGCTCGTCTGAACGACCGTGGTCCATTAAAAGGCTGAGTCAAACCGCCATAGATCATCTCTTACAGTGTTTTCCACGGTTACTTCATGCCAGTACAAAACAACACACATCGCTCTTTCTCCGTTCAACATTCCTATAAAAACCAAGAACCCCATACCTTCAAATATATGTGCAACATTGGAGGCTATCATGAAAATGAAGGGTAAATCAACACCATACCGACAGTCACAGCTTGCAGTGGAGTCTGTCTTCAGGGGTGGACCATCAATATATTGACAGGCATGGCTACCTGTCGAGGGAGGCATCAAGGGGGAAGGAGGACTATTATCATATTGACAGTCACAGCTAGCAGTGAAGGCTGTCGTCAAGGGAGGATCAATATATTGACAGCCATGACTACCTGCGGAGGTAGGTACCAAGGTGGAAGGAGGACCAACATCATATTCACAGACTGAGATAGCAATGCAGGTCGCCCCAAGCCCCACGAGATGGTTCGGACACTTGTGATGTCATAATGTAGAATTACAATTGAAATCCGACGCGCTTTGGAACACACATGTCTCACGAGCTAGTCTAGGTTTCAGCACGGCGTATCATTTTCATACCAAAGGATCTCCTTGACTCTCTACCTCAACAAACAGAAATGTCTGTTTCGACCTAAACTCTTCGTACATTTACAAGGTATTCTGAAAAAATCAATCTTCTAACAATCTCTCATTTGGGTTTTATAAAAATACACCTTAGATGTGAAACAGTTAAACATTCATTTTAACTGCTTGAGGTTAAAAATGTTGGAGTTTCATGTAAAAAGTTATCACTAAAGCAGTGTTTCATCCTCCGAAAAATATGCCAGCAGATTGAACCTCCATTACCAATAAATTAGCAACTGGTAACACAGCATGAGGTGTAGACTTCACCTACAATAGGGCCCAGAATGCCAGTACAGTGATTCTGCATTACCATTAGCTACTGTATGCACAGGAGTAGACATCACCTACAATAGGGCCTGGGGTGCCAACAGAGCGAACCTGCATTACAAATAAAAGAGCTACTGTTAGCACAGCACGTGATGTAGACTTCACCAGCAATGGGGCCCAGAGTACCAGTACAATGAACCTGCATTACAAATAAAAGAGTTACTGTTAGCACAGCAAGTGGTGTAGACTTCACCTATAATATAACCCAGAGTGTCAGCACAGTGAACCTGCGTTACTTATAAATTAGCTACTGTTAGCACAGCACGTGGTGTAGACTTCACATAGAATAGGGCCAAGGGTGCCAGTACAGTGAATCTGCATTACCATTAGCTATTGTTTGTACAGGTGTAGACTTCACCTACAATAGAGCCCAGGGTGCCAACAGAGCAAACCTGGATTAGCAATAAATTAGCTACTGTTGGCACAGGTGTCTTCTTCACATAGAATAGGACCAATAATTCCAGTACAGTGACTCTGCATTATCATTAGGTACTGTTTGCACAGGTGTAGACTTCACCGAAAATAGGACCCTGGTAGCCAACAGAGTGAACCTGCATTACGAATAAATTCGCTCTTTGCACAGGTGCAGACGTCACATAGAATAGGTCCCAGGGTTGCAACAACGTGAGCCTGCATTACCAATAAATTATCAACGGTTGGCACAGGTGTAGACTTTACATAGAATAGGGCCAAGAATTTGAATACAGTGAATCTTCATTACCATTAGGTACTGTTTGCACAGCATGTGGTGTAGATTTTACCTACAATAGGGCCCAGAGTGTCAGTAAGCTACAATGAACCTGCATTACCAATAATTTACCTACTGTGTGCACAGGTGAAGACTTCACTTACAATAGGCCCCAGTGAAACCGCATTATAAATATAATAACGTCAGAAAATACTCGCTGCTAAAATACGAAATATTTATAAGAGAGAATATATAGAACCTATGATCACCTGTAGTTGGTGTTCCAATTTGACCCTCCAGCTCTTATCTTCATACACATCAGAAGACTCATCCAGCAGATTATAAGAGGGTAACAGTTCAATTGATTCCTAGAAAATATTATACAAGTATGAGCCAACGTGAAACATACAGACAGAACAACTGTACTAAGTTACGTGTAGAAAAGTGTGGTGTTTTTCAGTCGGTCAACACGATTGTACCCAAATGAGATGGGTTATTCCATAATCCTGAAAAAAAATACATGTGATTAATAAATACACTTGGATGACCAGTTTCGAACGTCAAGCGATCATCATCAGATCCATTACACTTAGGCTATAAAATTTATGTCTGAAAATATGGGTGAAAATATATACAATATGTACACTTATATATAGTGAGTCCGGGAATGTTCTCCGCAGCACCTACATGCCTGCAGCAGTTACGTTGGTAGCACGGCTGCCGCTTGCATCATAACAAACAAACAGTAAACTTTGTACTCACCACAGGAATTCATAACAGATGCTGGAAGTGTTGTCCTTGTGTTCGAAAACAGACATCAACACGTCTACACATATTGTCGAAGACATTTACTAAAGTTTCTTGCGGAATGGACTGCATATAATTAATGATATTCACTTAAAGTTCCTCGATCGTATTTGGATTAGTTTTGTATACCTCAGATTTCGCCGCACCCCAAAGCAAATAATCTGGTGGGGTTAAATCGGGAGACCGTGGTGGCCATAGACCTTTAGTTATTATTCTATCCCCAAATAATTGATTTAAAAGGTGAAGTGACTGGTGGGACGTATGTGCTGTAGCATTGTCCTGTTGAAAGAGAGAGCATTCAATTTCGTCTTCATTTAACTGAGCAATAAACTTATAAGTTATATCAGAGCCGTAGATATCAGAATTCACCGAACAGTCAAAGAAAATTGGTCCTATTACGCGTGCTCGTGATATGGCAAACCATACGCCAATTTTCTGCGAATGCAATGGTAATTGCCTCAGGGCATTGTGATTGTCTGAAGACAAAATTCGTGAATTTTGGGAATTTACATAGCCGGATAAGTGAAACCATGCTTCATCTGAAAAAACGATTTTTAAAACGTCAAGTCCATGTCGATTTATGAATCTTTGGAACCATTCACAGTACATCACTCTTTTTCCGCTATCAGATTGTTCAAATTCATGAACCACGGCAACTTTATAAGGGAACAACTGAAGCGTATCTCTTACAGCTTTATGTGCTGTCGACTTAGAGATTCCTGTTTGTTGAGCTAATTTTCGTGTTGATTTACTTGGAGTACGCAGGATTATATCGGAGATTTCATCAAGTTTTTCGTCTGTTAAAAGCGTAGGCCTGCATGTTCCCGGTACATCGTGAACTCAGCCAGTCACACGAAATTTACTTGTCAAAACCCGAACGGTATCACGGTTTGGACACTTTGAATTAGGAAACCGCGCCTGAAATCTTAATTTTACATTTTCTATAAACCGATCGCCTTCGCGAAAAACGTATTCCACCACAAAAAACTCTCTCTTCAGTAGTAAACATTACCGACTGTATACTGTTGCACTCTCCCAATAATCTATCTGAACGCTCGCATACAGCAATACATACTGATGATATACACGTTCGCTTATCGCAATACACACTGACGATTCGACAGTCAACAGGCCACACGCGGGAGTTCCCCTTCCAAGGACACAGTGCCGCCAACTAAACCCATGACGCAAACACTTGCAGCTGCACATAGCTACTACGGAGAACATTGTCGGGCGCCCTGTAGTAACAGTATTAGTAATGCTACTCGTCAGTATTTGTTATAGTCTGAATCACCAATAAAGCTCGCTGACAGCTGTCAAAGTTAGCACTTGGGGAAATGCTGCGTTGCCACTGAGGCAGATCATGACTCATAACATTCCAAGAGGCTTGCAGGAAGGCACAAATACTGGAGGTCTAATGACCGTGACGAGTAAAGACACACTGAGTCAAACCATGTGCTTATTGCTGTGTCGGCATACATTGCAACATTGCTCACTGTTGCCATGGAGACCGTTACCCCTCTCGTCTCCACTCCTCACCTCACCCATCAAGCGTATGACAGCTCTCACCGAGCATCTTTTGAAAATCAGACTATAGTTGTACACTTGCATCAGGAGCACACAGCACTTATGAATGCGGAAAGGGGGAACAGCCCAGTGAGATAACAGACCCTCCCTCACACACAGGAATTTCCAGTCAGTCGAGTGCAATTAGTGTCCCAGTGAACTGCTCTCAACAGGACCGCGCAAGACCCTAACCAGATAAGAAGCCTGTACAATACAGTACAATCAGAATTGATCATTCAAACAACCACATATTCACTCCATAGATGCAAATTCCGGAGGTCAATCACCACTTCCAGTATCTCAACAAAACATCACATTGACTACAACTAACAAATACTGACGAGTTGTATTACTAATACTGCAAGTAAATAAATGTACATATTGTTAGGTATATTTTCACCCATATATTTTATAGCCTAAGTGTACGGTAAGTATCTGATGATGATCGTTTCACGATCGAAACTGGTCTTGCAAGTGTATTTATTAATCTCATCTATACTTTTTTCAGGATTAGGGGATAGCCCATCTCATTTGGGTACAATCGTGTTAACCGACTGAAAAGCTTTCGTTTACTAAGGCAACACTGAAAAATGGCTTCAAACCCCATAATGTAAGTTACGTGTAACAATAGAATATTAAATATCCTGGTTAGCCTACTATTTGGTAGCGGGTATTAACTTTAGTCACTATACCTTGCTTGCCATGCACATCACTATGATTGCTATGTTACACGATATACATAATAAATACAACTTACAATATTAGGCAATTCATCTGGTTCACTCTTAATGAATAGTTGTTGATCCATAATGTTCAGCAAATTAGAAGACAAGCAATGAGCTTAGGAATTATAAGAGGCCGTACTTATACCAGCACGGAAAAGCATTATCAAATAGGCTATAACACATGAGGTGATTTCAGTACTCAGGATTCAAATAAGGCTACTGGTAACGAGATGCACAGCGAGTGGAAGAGGTTGACGGTAAAACTTATATCACCATGGCGCTCGACTTTATAAGATATGCGTTAGGGTAAACTACGGATGTCTATCACTGCGATAGAATGTTGAATTACTCGTTGCAGCACTGAAATGAAGCGTCCTGTAATTGGTTTCACACAAATCTAAGCACAATATGATGGGGCAGGCGGAATGTATTCCGCTAAATTTCTCTACAAACCTATCTACGTGAAAGTAAACTCAAGTCACACCACGAGTACCAAGAAATTGGCAGTAACAGGATACAATGAGTTTCAGAAAAAACAAGACAATACTTCCGCCTCGTGTTACAAGAAACCCACTTCAAACCAAACTCAACATATCTCCCTCAGAACCAACATTGAACGGAAGGAACTCGAAGATGTCCTTACCGACTTATAAATAGTATCACTGGGTAACTTGTATAATTGTCGTCATAATGAAGTTTCTAGTTACACATTTAAACCTGTGTATCCTCTGCAATCATATATTGTAAATTAATGTGCACGGGGCACGAGCATGTACAAACAGGACTCAGGTTGTTAGAATTATCTTCATTGTTAAATTAAGCCATGTCTGTAAAGAGTACGGTACTTCAAATATCCCTATATGTTTGTTGTTTGAGTCTTCAGTGTTTGGACTGGTTTGATGCAGATTTCCATGCTTCCCCGTCCTGAGCTACCGTAATCGTTTCATCCGGTTATTGCACTTAGTGTGTAGGATTTATGAGACAGCTGAGGTACAGTACCGGTACCGTACCCGTTGATTTCAAGAAGAACGTTACCATCCCTATACCGTACCGAAGAAAACAGGAGCTGAAAGATGGGGAAGATTACCGTTCAATCAGTTTGATTACTCATGCTTCAAAGATCCAGACTAGAATAATTTAGAAGAGGATGGAAAGACAGGTTGGAGGAGATTGGTGAAGACCAGTTTGGCTTCAGGAGAAACGTAGGAACAAGGGAAGCAGTAGACTACTAATTCTTAGGCTTACTTTGGAAGCTAGAATAGGATGGATAAGAGAACGTTCATGGCTTTTGATAACAGTGTTTGGAGTAAGTTGTATGCCATTGTGAAAATAATTCTAAAAAAGTACAGTGATAGGAGGGTGCTCTAATATCTATACAGAAAACAGTCAGCAGTTATTCGAGCGGAAGGGCATGAGGAAAGAAGCTGGTATTCAGAAAGGTGTAAGGCAAGGCTGCAAATTAGCACCCAGAGGCTACTTTTCAATCTGCACATTGAACAGGCAATGAAGGAAATTGGAGACAAATTCAAACTAGGAGTAAAGATTGAAGGAGAAATAATTACAACTCTGATATTTGCTGATGTCATCGTCAACATAGCCGACACACCAGAGGATTTTAATGAGTTTCTAAATGGTATGGTCTCTGTCTAGGGAAAAGAATTCATGAAGGAAATTAATGAATGTTAAATAAATATATTGGAATTCAGCCGAAACAAACCAGAAACCCCTATCGATGTCTAATTGGCAGGTGAAAAGCTAAATGAAGTAGGCTAGGTGACTTAATTTACTTAGGAAGCAAAATATGCAGTGGTTGAAAAAGCAAAGAAGATACGGTAGACTATAAAATGTCGGTAAGAGCTGGCAAGGAAGCATTTCCACAGAAATTGAATTTGTTGACATCGAATACATATTTTTAGCTGTTAAGAAGTCATTTTTGAAGGTGTTTGTAGGGAAGTGCAACTTGGACTGTTGGAGCAGCAGAAAAGAGGAGAATTGAAGCGTTCGAAATGTGGTGTTACACGAGAATGATTAAGATCAGTTGGGTAAATAGGGTTACGTTTGAAGGGGCATTAAGACAAGTGGGAGAGGAGAGATGATACTGGCGACAGCTAATGAAGAGAAGAGATAGGCTGGTAAGACACGTAGCCCAATGAGACACCCAGGAATAGCAAACTTAGTTATAGAAGGAAGGGTCGAGAATAAGAACTGTAGGGGTGGACCAAGGTTAGAATATGTTAAACAGAGTGCCTCGGATGTAGGGTGTGATTGCTATGTAGAGAGAGAGATGAATCCCTACATGGAACCCAAAAATTCTCAGATCTTAATATTTTGCCACGAGGTACGTTACATTGAAGACATTAACTCGGTGACGATATTGCTAGCAACATTACTTTCTTCGCCCCGCTGATGATAAATAGCGTAGGCACGGAATAAGAAAAACTGTGAGACTATGGATGTATTTTTAACACAAATCAGATTATTAGTATCATTATATATTCTTATGCCCTGGTGACAAATTACTAAACTGTTCATTGTTTTCCGCATAAATGAAGACTACTGTGTATAAAATCTTGGCGAGGAAGCGTCATGTTACCTGTGATATTTCACGGTAAAATAATTACCGCTATAATTTCCATGGAAATGCAATTTTGGTCAGACAATTTACGATTAGAGTACACTTTCAAGTAGCCCATATATCTAATAAATCGGTAGCGATATTTAACTTATCTGATAAATAAATTCGATCATGGCAATGTCCAAATACGGCTTTAGAGAAACAGTTCATTTTAAATTATTTGCTGCTAGAGGGATATATATGACACTTTCAGTGGTATAGTTTTGTGATCTTCGGCGTCATTGTTTTGAACCATTCTAAACTGCGATACCGTACCTGATTGAGATAGGTTTGGTTTTCTATGGGAAGTAACAAGTAGGCCATCTGCCCATAATTGTTAGGGATGATTGAAATGCTAGATATACCTGGGAGTGTGACCATATGATAACTGAAAACTTTGGGATATTTATTTATTTATTTATTTATTTATGTATTTATTTATTTATTTATTTATCGTATGGCATACATGAAAATTATTTACAATTTGACATTGTACCCGATACCTAGTTGAGGCTACCGGCTACGCCAGCTGACATTAAGCCGTAGTTGAGATTTATGGGAAAAATTGTAAAGATAGCGCTCAAATCGAGTCGAGAAGAATGTTAGGAAATGACGTAGAAGGCCAAGGATTAAGAAGGCACTGCCAGTCAAGTAGATGGAATTATGGGAGGAATATTGCAGTTTTATTAAGATCTATATGGAACAGTATATTTAATCACCTCAGAAGAGAAGAAATGTCAAGCATTATATATGATAATAACTTGAAGAAAGACAGATAATCCCGTAAGTTATTGTATAACTTAATAGCCGAGATGATGGTGGTCGAGATTATACTTGTGACGCATGACCACAGAAGGTGGGGGCGCATCACGTGACAGCGCCAGGTAGGAGCTCCTCAACGCAGTCTAGAGACATCAGTCGAGTTCAGTCAGCAGGGTTGAGTAGAACACATGCGCAGAGAGTACGGCAAGTTGAGCGGTGCACAGCACTTGTTACGTAAAGTGAAAGCGACAGTATTACTTCACCAAGCAGAGAGCGGGAAGTAGGTCAGTGAGCCAAGGCAAGCAACGCACGGTAGACGGCATGAGGACCGGTTACGAGGCAAGCTGTACGGGCCGTGTAAGCAGGAGAAGAGCCGGGGTTAAAACAGCATTATAATACGAGATTGAGAACTTTATTTCGAGCTGCATTTTGTAACGCAGAACATTACAGCGAAGCGGTATGGCGAGGCCGGCTTTAAGGGACACTGGGACTGAAATTTTAGTGAAATTTGTGGAAAATGTCGATTTTCGGTTTTTTCCATATTAATACACCCCTATCCCCTGCGGATCATATAGCAGTGTTTTTATCCGAATTCCGCCATTTTTAAAGCCCTGGCGTAGCTATAAAATGCACGGTGTGTCCTTTAACCGCCCCACCACAGTAAGTGTCCTGAAGGTTCTGAGTCTTGGTGCTTCTACAATCGAAGTATCGCAGCTGGTAAAACACCACAGAGTCATGACAAAATGGCTGTAGAACTTTAAGAACCCTTTGTTGTCAAGATTGTGCCTGTTTATCAAAGGCTGGCATCAGATGAGCTACTATCCAGATGCATCCGTGGTGCTACTGAAAATCAGAATGAGTCTCTGCATTCTGTTATCTGGAGGGAGTGCCCAAAAGAGATTTTTATTTCACGGAAGATACTTGAAATTGATGTTAGTAATTCTGTAGCAGAATTCAACATGGGGTGTAGTGCAACAACAGAGTTGAAATCGGGAATAAGACTAACTTCAGTATCTCATGTCACAGCACAAACTCTTGAAAGATGTGACAGTCACAGGAAGTATGTAAGTCCGTGGTCATAATTGGAGAAGCGAAAGGGATGTCGACGGAAGGTGAAACTGACAGAAATGAAGGAGGAAGCTGCAAAACAGAAGGAGGGTGTCACATATGCTGTAGGACAATCCAAATTTCATTGGTAAGCTGAAACCTTGTAAATTGTGCATCATTTTAGAAAATTGCTGTTTTCTCGGATTCACTTTTTCAGGCATTCAAAATGTTACTCGCGTCATAAATCTTATGATATTGCTTTCAAAATGGGAATTTATTATCTTCATTGCAATGACTATAAACCTGCGGATCGTTTTTTAGATTGCACTTTTGGTATGGCTGCAAATAGTTTTCAAACTGGAAAAAATACGATTTTTTTGTAGAAAAAAACTTGGATATGAAAAAAATTAATTTCTTGACACTCATTAATGCAATTCAAAATCGGATCCGTAGGTTTATTCCAATTGTTATAGTGCAATAGAATATTACCTAAAAGTTACACTATCTTGTTTTTTTTAACGCGGCTGACCTTTAAAAAACTTGAATAATTAGCACAATAAATGTACAAAATAATTAATGTCTGGAGAACTAATCAACTTACAATGCTCACGTTTCCCACAGTGGTTTATAATATGACTATTCATAACCATATAAAATTTCAAAGCTGTACCTCAGTTTATATAGAATTTGAAAATTTCAGTCCCAGTGTCCCTTAAGCGTAGATCATTCTGGAACAGTGCAGTAGAACAGAGCGTGCTGTTTCCGACTTTTATACGCAGGCAATATTAAAGAAGCTGAACTTCATTTCAACATTCAGTTACAACATTGAGTTGGGACTTGTATTCAGTAATCGAATTGTGCAGGCAGATAGTTATGATATACTGCAATTGTGAACTTAAAATGAACTTAGATATTCAAATGACATTACGACTATGCATTTCATAACGGAACATGTAGAGCGACCATGGGGTCAAGCTAGCATTAACGCTTTTAAGCCAACGATATGTTACGGATATATGCACTTATGAACATTGGCACGTGCATTAATACAATTCCTTTTCATGAATTATTATAAAATATCGAGTACGAACACAGCTACAGGGTGTTTAAAAAACTTATACACTCTCATAAATAAAATTTATTTTCTGCAAGTGAGACTTAACCGCTGTGGAGATTGAACTTTTAACAAGCAAACCGAACATTGTATGGGACAGTGGCGTAACGTAGAAGAAGAATATGGGGTACGCTGCTTTTATGAACTTTTACGTAAGAATTTGGACAGTATCCGCTATGGATAACATGCAGTTCATCATGTCGGAGTAAACGAAGACAGAGACGCGATGGCACCACGGAGCGATGGATTCGGTTCCTGAAGAAGAGGAGGTCTAACAGCTGAGTCACTTGGGATATGAAGGCGATCGTTATTGCGAGGGTGATACGAGATTTACGTCGATCTTTCGAGAAATTTGTTACACACGAGGATAATCGACGAACTTTGAAATATATTAACAGCTGATATGAGAAGGTACTGTAAGAGTTATGACTTTCTGATATGATTATTTTCATGAGCACTGGGCATACTTGTATATTTTTCTAGTAGGAGTTCTACAATTATTTAGACATGGCTTAGACATTATTTGCTCCAAATTTTGCTAGAATATGGCGTTACCATATGATATGGCAGGCACCATTATACGAAATTCTCACCATTGGTTGGCTTTATTAAGCAGATGTTTGGTCTTTTAGACATTTTCCAGTAAGGATAGTTTTCTTGGATAGTTATATTTTTTTTGTGGCGAGTATTTCGAACTCGTGATCTGCAATTGGATTATATAAATTACTTCGTCAGTTCATTGCATACTAGCGAGTGTGTATTATTCATCAGTAGGGATTTTTCCATTGGATTGTTTGGAGATATTAAGATGTTATTCACTCAAGTGAATGAATATCGCTTTTATGTGACAACTAGAGACTTGTTGATTCCAATCTGGTACATTCACCCATTAGACGACGAGATGGGGCCTTTCGCTTTAGGCGATTGCGTGGTGGTACACATCTTACCCATCGTTCAGGGCATTATCATGATAGACAACGGGGCAAGGCCTTTCGTATTTATACGATTGCGTGGTGGTACTCATCTTTACTTGCCATTGAGGAACTCATTTGTATCATCCGAGTGTACTTGAGATTGTAAGAGGATCAAACAAGAAACTACTAGTCACATATCAGTCGAATTTTGTTAAATAAATTAAAAATAAATGTCAGCAGGGTTACATTTTGCAATTCTTGTTTGCCAATCCAATATTTTGTTGGTATACTCATTTGAGAATACTTTCATTTAACAGCTGATACAGTTGATGCTTTTGATAATTTTTATGATTGAGTTTGACACCTTTGAGAAGGATTTAAAGTAGTTGAATCTTGTTAGATGAATCATTAATGGTCAGATTTATTTTAAGGCAGATCAGTATTGCATATTTTGATGTGAGAGATTATAGCACATTGGTGTTTTTCTGTGAAGTGAATTATGAGAATTTTAAGAGTATTTATGCTATTTGAAAGCAGATCTTGAATTTGATTTCGATTAATAAGGTAATATTTTTCCTAATTGTTTAAGAAGTTGTCTAGATGTGATCAGATTAATTACAGTCATTGGAGATTGTGTGCGTTGATAATTTGAAGCCAGCTATATATATTTTTTGTAGATCATGCAACGTGGTTAAGTGAAGTTTGTGATAGGCATTTTGTGGAAGTTGCCAAGTGCAAGTTGCAATATTGCTAATGTATTTTGAGGCAGACATGAGGTTGTCGAACCCAGTCTAGCATAATTTTGAGATTCATGCTGTGCGCTGAATATTTATGGAGTTTTGTGGAATAATTATGGTATTCAAATGTGATATTTGATAAAGTGAGAATATATAATGAAGTTGTGGATAGTGAGATCCAACGTGAATTTGTGAAGGCAATAATATTTTTTTGGCATGATAATTAAATACGAGATATAACTTGGAAGTGACAAAACTGTAAGACAACGTTCTATAACCCATATTAAACAATTTGTTGGGAAATTAAACAAATAAATAATGTTGATAATACAAGATTTTCTGATAATAATAATTAATGAAATAATAATCTGAAGTTTAATCATATTAATGATCTGACCTAATGAAATAAAAATCAGAATGACTAGATGAAATAATAAAAATCTAAATAACCAGATGAATAAAATTTAAATAAATTGATAAATTAAATTTTGGAATAGATCAATGAATTAAATAAATGGATGAATTAAAGATTGAATAAATAAGCTGATTTAAAGAAATTATGATTGAATAGATGATGAATAACTGAATTAGAAGGTAATAATTAATTAAAGAAGCTGATGGTTAATAAATTTAAATGGATTTAAATAAATTTAATTGAGAAATGATTTGAAGAATTGCAACTTGAGTTGATGAATTAAACAATTTATATTGATGATTTAAGATGATTTAATCTGAAGGAGATGATGAAATAAGAGAGTGTGAATAATTAGAGAGCATAAAGAATTGATGATTATAATATTCATTTAAATGATTTAATGATGATGAATTAATTATTCTGACATGAATATATTGAATTTTAAAATGAGAACTAATGTGAGAAATATTTAATGTTGATGATGATGATGATTATAACCAATGAGTAGTGGATTTTCTGTAATTCACAAACAAGCAATTATTAATGACAGTGTAAATAGTGTAAATTTATTATTCGATGTTTAGGAGCATTTTACTAACATATTCAGTATTTGAATAATGCCATGCAAGCCATAAATTATGTGATATTTAAATATGTGATTAGAATATATGTGTTTAGACAGATTAATTATATTTTTACATCCACATTCATGATGTTAATTTAAAGAGAAGTTAGGTCTCAGTTATCACGAATGTCAGTGACGCAAAGACATAGTGCTACGGTGATCCTGAGAACCCAAGAGAACTTTAGAAATTTTTCCTATTTTATGTGGATTAAATACACTTAGAGTAGAATAGAGATGGTTCGATTTTCTGGACAACGACAATTTAACGTTGGCATTCGACCATGCTCTCAGGTAGGATGAGTGTTTAATATGTCTGTCTGACTATCAAAGTTGAATAAATTTGTTTTTATCTTAGTTGTGATCTGATGATGATGTGATTTTCCTATTTCTTTCCTTGTCTTAATTAAGGCTTAACCAGGAAGGATGTGGTTTGCTAGGGATTCAGTTGATGGCGCCCATTTATATTTGTATTTTTTTAAATTAAATTTAAACCCGTAACGACCCTGGAGATACTTTATCTCGTGTTACCCTCTGCTTTTGAGATATTTCAACTGAATTTCCGACACATTCCTTATTTGACTTCATGTTCATTTAACTCCGCTCTGTCCTGGAAATCCAGGAATGCGATGTAATAGCAGATGGGTCATCGCATCCCCAGGACAAACGGGTACAACATCAAGTTTCGAAACGTAATGAAGTGCCTGTGTGTCCCTATGAAGAAGTCGCTGAAGTCACCAATGTATGACGTTTGTGGGCATTCTTGAAATAGGTGCCGAACAGTATGTCTTTCAGCAACGCACTCGCAACAAGATGAAGATTTTTTCCTCCACTTGTACACAGATCGCCGCATACACCGTGATTGGTCCGGATTCTATTTAATTTTGACCAGGTCTTTCTAGGCTGAGTGAAGCTCAGTTATGCATGGCATTACTGTACTCTCTGGAGGAACAAACGAATTCCAATCAGAAGACCATCTCTCAGTCAGGTTGAATATGTTAGTTGCAAGATTCTCCGCTGTGCAGATAGGTGGATGTCTTAAACGTAATCGTTTCACATGTAGATCACCAATGTCTCCATGGATTGGTAGTTGTTTGTTGGTCTGGATCTTTCTATATTCTCTTATCAAAATGTTGCATCGCCGCAAATGAGGTGGTGGGATGTGGCTGAGAATAGGAAGCAATTGTGTAGGAGTTGACATAATTGTTCCAATTATCATGCGCATGGTGTTATTCAATTGTACATCTATTAATCTTACATGCGGACCATTTATCCACACAGGAGCACCATACTCAGCAACAGAATAAACTAAACCTAGAGCTGAGCAACAGAGAGTAGTTGCATTGGCACCCCAAGTCGTGCCACATAATTTCCGTAAGATGTTGTTTCTTGTCTTCATTTCGGCAGAAGTCATTCGTAGGTGTTCTTTGAATGACAATGTTCTATTGAAATAAACTGTAAGTTCCCTTGTTGCCATTTTATGGTTCAGGGGGAAGCAAGCAACTTCGGTCTTAGTTGTGCTTGGCTGAAGTCTCCATTTGCGAAAATAATCTCCCAGTGCAGAAAGATAATTTGTTAGCGTCCCTTATGTACTTTCGAAACATGGATCTCTAGTAGCAATTGCCCAGTCGTCAGCATATCCAAACTTCCTCGATTTTGCGGAGGGCAAATCTGATATATAGAGGCTGAACAAGAGTGGGGCAAGCACCGATCCTTGAGGAAGTCCATTATTTAATTTACTTGGTTTGCTAATTTCACTGCCCATGATGACCTGGGAGCTTCTATCATTCAGCATGTTCCTTACAAGACGAGCCAGTGTCTTACAAGGGATAACTTGAAGTAATTTATAAATTACACCCTCTCTCCAAACAGTGTCATAAGCTGCCTTAAGGTCTATAAATGCTACCGATGTTTTTTGACGAATCTGGAACCCTGCCTCAATGTAGGTGGTTAAGGAGAGAACTTGGTCCGTGCAACTCCGTTGTGGTATAATTCCTGCTTGTTCTATGGGAATTACTTCAAGCACTTTTGACGCGATTCTGTTCAAGATTAACTTAGTCTCTCAATTAACTTATAGCATACGATCAACAATGAGATAGGTCTATAACTGTCTGGTCTGTCACTTGGTTTCCCAGGCTTCTATAAGGCAACGATATTTGTCAATTTAAACAAACGAGGTAGTTTACCGGTCTGAACTATGTTAGAGGCTAGCTTGGATAGCCAAAGCTGAGCATGCTTTCCACTCTTTATTATGAATTCGGGATGTATTCCATGAAATCCTGTTGCCTTATCACTTTTTACATCTTTCAGCGCTGTGTCAATGTCCTGGATGGTGAAGGGTTTAGTGTATTCTGATCCAGAATTACTTGTGGCTTAGAGATTGGCCAATTCTTTCTTGATATATTTTGTGTGATTTCTGTATCTAGCTGCTCGAGACATTGAAACTATATTGAAAACAACCATTTTTGGATTGACATTTTTATGTCCACGGACGATAGGGGTACCTCCTCCAAGTTTTCTCTTGAGTGACCAGGCTATTCTGCTGGATTTACTGAAGTTAATAGATTCTACGGTTTCAATCCCCTTTTCCTTCCGAGCATTATCAAGGCTACCAAGTAGTTCTTCAGCAATTTCTTGTTCACCAGTTGCCAGGAACTCATGGTACAGCTTTTCACTTGTATCAGTCCATCCAGGAACATGTTCCTTCCTGAATCCTCTTGGAATGTGTTTTTTTGGCTATTGTAATTACAGCTCCAACAAATCTACCATAATTGTCACTCGTTGGAGGTATCCATCGGACATATTTATCTAGTTCTTCTGAGAAAGCTTTCCAGTCCGCTTTTTTGAAGTTCCAGTGTGGGCGAGGATATGAAGTCACAAGAGGGATTTGTATTCAAACTTCAAGATAAACTGGGCGGTGTTGACTGTGCGGAAAAGCTGGTAGAACTTTCCGTGTGGTAGACAATGGCCGGTAGTTTTTGTCACAGGAGACAAACACCAGTTCCAGGTTATATTCCTGTTACCATGCAGCTGATCTAAATGTACCTCTATCTTTTGCATGGAATACAAGATGGATGTTATGCTCCTCAGCCCAGCCCAACTCACGCGATTTTCTACATTGACATCAGAAATAGTAAACATCCAATCGTCATGATGGCTATTAAAATCACCTATATAGACTGCAGGGTGATCTGCACTTGAAGAACTCGAGGTGGCCATGTAGAGACTGGAGGCTTATAAACATTAGTTACTATGACCTCACCAATCTTTAATACAACTGTATGAATATTATTCATAATGTTGAATTTTGGGCTTATGCCGTGTTTTATTACATTAAAATTCGACGCGTTTCGAAAGAAACCATGTCTTTCTTCGTCAGGAATAAGATATCCTCCCCATAGAGGTTTCTAATATTATCATTTAGACTTTCACTGCCCGTGTTATTATTCATAATGTTGAATTTTGGGCTTATGCCGTGTTTTATTATATTAAAATTCGACGCGTTTCGAAAGAAACCATGTCTTTCTTCGTCAGGAATAAAATATCCTCCCCATAGAGGTTTCTAATATTGTCATTTAGACTTTCACGGCCCGTGTTACTATTCATAATGTTGAATTTTGGGCTTATGCCGTGTTTTATTATATTAGAATTCGACGCGTTTCGAAAGAAACCATGTCTTTCTTCGTCAGGAATAAAATATCCTCCCCATAGAGGTTTCTAATATTATCATTTAGACTTTCACGGCCCGTGTTACTATTCATAATGTTGAATTTTGGGCTTATGCCGTGTTTTATTATATTAAAATTCGACGCGTTTCGAAAGAAACCATGTCTTTCTTCGTCAGGAATAAGATATCCTCGCCATAGAGGTTTCTAATATTATCATCTAGACTTTGACGGCCCGTGTTACTATTCATAATGTTGAATTTTGGGCTTATGCCGTGTTTTATTATATTAGAATTCGACGCGTTTCGAAAGAAACCATGTCTTTCTTCGTCAGGAATAAAATATCCTCGCCATAGAGGTTTCTAATATTATCATTTAGACTTTCACGGCCCGTGTTACTATTCATGATGTTGAATTTTGGGCTTATGCCGTGTTTTATTAAGCCCAAAATTCAACATTATGAATTGTAACTTGTTGTTGGTTCTTTAAAGAACCTTTTGCATCAATCATTTTCATGTTTGATATTCAGGAGATCACAAGGATAATCTTACAGCCTGATCGCTATTGCTCGTTTAGCACCACCCGGGGGTCACGTGTAGGGCAATGTGAGGTTATACCTACGGACGTGAGAAATGTTCAACCCCCAACTTTGGGATAAGTAGTAAGTACTGTATATAACCTATTTTATCATTTCAAATGATCTTATGCTTAGGTCTACCGTTATGCGTCACGGTTACGGCGTGTATTACGTCATCATGTTGTTCAGTGCATATGCACCGAGTCTGATTTTACTCCTGGGGTCTGGCGTTATGCGAACGGAGACGGCAAGTGCGTGACGTCATACAGCCACCGCGCGGGAAGGCTATGTTAAGGGGTAATGGAGTCTGTTGAGTCTGAGTTTACTCCTGGGGTCTGGCGTTATGCGAACGGAGACGGCAAGTGCGTGACGTCATACAGCCACCGCGCGGGAAGGCTATGTTAAGGGGTAATGGAGTCTGTTGATTCTGAGTTTACTCCTGGGGTCTGGCGTTATGCGAACGGAGACGGCGAGTGCGTCACGTCATGCAGCCCCCGCGCGGGAAGCCTAAGGTAAAGGGTAATGGAGTCTGTTGAGTCTGAGTTTACTCCTGGGGTCTGGCGTTATGCGAACGGAGACGGCAAGTGCGTGACGTCATACAGCCACCGCGCGGGAAGGCTATTTTAAGGGGTAATGGAGTCTGTTGATTCTGAGTTTACTCCTGGGGTCTGGCGTTATGCGAACGGAGACGGCGAGTGCGTCACGTCATGCAGCCCCCGCGCGGGAAGCCTAAGGTAAAGGGTAATGGAGTCTGTTGAGTCTGAGTTTACTCCTGGGGTCTGGCGTTATGCGAACGGAGACGGCAAGTGCGTGACGTCATACAGCCACCGCGCGGGAAGGCTATGTTAAGGGGTAATGGAGTCTGTTGATTCTGAGTTTACTCCTGGGGTCTGGCGTTATGCGAACGGAGACGGCGAGTGCGTCACGTCATGCAGCCCCCGCGTGGGAAGCCTAAGGTAAAGGGTGATGGAGTCTGTTGAGTCTGAGTTTACTCTTGGGGTCTGGCGTTATGCGAACGGAGACGGCGAGTGCGTGACGTCATGCAGCCCACGCGCGGGAAGCCTAAGGTAAAGGGTAATGGAGTCTGTTGAGTCTGAGTTTACTCCTGGGGTCTTCCGTTGTGCGATACGGAGACGGCGAGTGAGTGACGTCATGCAGCAGAGTGCAAACAGTCCTGGGGCTTCGAGCCTTTCTAACTTGTGTAGCATTTGCAGCATGCGTCATTTGAAATGATATAAAGTCTAGTCTCTCAGACTGACTGTATCTTTTATTTAATGAAACTGGCATCAGAGAACAAATCCTATATTTTGGGTCATAATAGCTTTAGTTTACTATGGAGACATTTGCAAAGGAGCAGGACCTGTAGAAGATTTCCTGTAATGAGAAAGAGAGATGATACGTTATAGAGGCGCACAATGTAGTTGCAAGTGGAGTCTAGTGAATTCTGACCAGATCGCAAGTTTTGAAGAAAGGAATATTAAAGTAACCCTCTTGCCACGAATTTTATCATTACAGTTCTGCCTTATGTGTGGAAATGGACAAACAGGGAAGAAAAGATATAATGCCCCACCGCACCCCAATAAAAAAAAACTTATTTCATTCTTCATTTCACCCTTGTCCTGTACAGTACCAAGAGTTCCGTCTCGCGGAAATTCACCAAATCCTAGGTTTATTGTTGCAATTTGGTGGGAATGAAATGCATTTTTAACTGTGTGGTCACGATCACTGTGTTTGGTTCAGTAGCGTAGCCAAGATCGACCAATGGGAGGGGTTATAGTACGGTAACTAGGGTATTACTGTAAGTCGGGGAATTGCAGGCCATAGTAATACGAAGCAACTGGACTATCTCACATTCATGAAGTTATCAACGATCTCCAAATTAGTGTAAATATACCCATAACAATTTGTAGGCCCTAAGTATTATTTTTTATTAAAACTAGATTAATTTATTTACAACTTCCCTCCCGCTAAGAAATGAAGGAAAACTTATTGCACTGCTAGGAAGGATTTAAATTTTGTCTGGGACTAGGCTCAGTTAGAAAAGAAGTTATATTTAACGGGGGAAATCTAGATTCGCAACCCTGAGAGGACAGAGTTATACGTTGTTATGAAGACGTTTTTATTTTATAGAGCCGGATAAAAAGGCGACAACAATATATTATCAAGCAGTCGGTGCGGCATGGACGCCCGCAGGAGTTTTTCCAGGGGGTGGGGGCAAGTACAAATTTTCGTTTCACTACTTACCTGTCACTACATGATGGTGAGACGTTTATGTTCTTACTTCGTGAAATACATTATTTGACTGCTCTAAAACTAGTGGCTACATTATGGCAGGAATGGGAGGATTTTTTTTTAGTTTTGTCCTTAAAAGTACGCTTTTCTTCGTGATCCATCGTCGTAATGTTCTGTTCTTAAGAACAGGTAAGAACTAGTGGTACTATCAAAATAAAAAATCAAGTACGGTAGTTCATTAAAATGGTATTGTTAATCCAGTTCGCCAACTTTCTAAATAACTGAACATGTTTTCAGAAATTCCCAAATTACTAACATAAATTAAACTGTGGAAATATCCCTACATCTGAATCTGCCCAATAATTCAAATAGCACTGTTTCCAAGTATCTACCTTGTACTGGCCGTTACAGCAGATCATCACGTTTTTCCTCTTCTGCACAACCAATTATAAATACTTGGCATTGTCCTTATTAGAATCATGGAATACTTGTAACCTACTAAGTGATAAACTCGTAGCGTGTGCCTAAGATTTTCGTTAAACATTTTTTGTTTTAGCAATAAAAATATTTCGCTTGATTATTACTCACCACAAAGTAAAATAGATAAAAACAAACTATATCACGTACTTCTTGCTACCGGTATTCGCATTCTCAATTGGTGGTGCTGCCGCGTGACTGAAACTAGAGGAATAGTTATATGAGCTTAATCAATCACTGCTTTTAATGTGTAATTGAGCGTAATGCTCAAGCATTTCTCTGTTTATGAAAAGTATATCAAAAATAGACAGATACTGTACAATTCCATCTAGTTTTCTAAAATTAACAAGAGAATGAGGTTGAGTGCATAATGCCACTCGACCGATTTCGAAGAAATACGCAGATCGGCGTTTTACAAAGAATGAATACTTTTTTCCAGACCAGTGAGTATTCTTTTGTACCTGTGACGTAAATAATATACTGTCTGACCAATCTAGTACAAATACTTATGAGATTTATAAATGTATGTTTGTTAAGACTAGATACCCTTAAAGAGGGCTGGTTGATTGGTTCCTCAGTTTAGGGGCTGCGACAACGCGGTAATGTAGTCCCGTGTACTTTGGGTGTGTGTAGAATCTGTCTGATAACCGGTGTTAATTGTGATGAATGTATTAGTGTTTGTTTCTGTTCTTAATTCAAGTAAGGACTGCAGACTTTGGATTTTTCAAGTCGTTCCTACTTTTGCCGCCAAACGCCGCCGTCAACAACTACTAGTTCAGAACTTGGCTGCTAGAAGCCACCGTAGTTGGCTCCTGACGACGAACGTAGGAACCTGAGCGATGTTTACATTTTAACCTAATTTAGCTTCACACATGTGTAAATAGTGGAAGGTTCTTTAATATGCCATAAATCTATGACATGGGACCACCGGCTTTACTTACGCTCTTAAGGAAGGCATACTGCGGGATTCTTAACGCTCTTAAAAAACCGACGACTTCGGCCGGGTTTGAACCCGCGATCTTGGGCGTAGAAGCTTAGCAGGCTACCAACTACGCCAACGAAGCCACCCTTAAAGAGAGGAAATTAGCCTTGTTATAATCAATAACTGGCATTATTGTTAATGTTGTTGCTTTATTTGTGAACTGCTTTAACCTTGCCCCCTTGTACTTGACTGTGAGTGAAATATATCTAATAATCCGTGTGGTGTCAGTAGGCGAGTGTGTATAAGCTATGTTATTTTAGAGTACCGTAGTTTTGAGATTAGTGACCCAGTACATAACACATGGTACCAACGTGGCATACTCCTGAAGGTAGTGTTGAAATTATCACACACAGGATGGCTGCTGTCAGCGTCGGCAAGCAAATTTCGAATATTCAAGTACCCAGTCCTCAGCGTGGAGCGTAAATTGAGGTACTCAGCTACACAGATGGGTTTAAGGCCAAAATAATGCATTATGTCCTTTTTACAATGCATGCCACGTATGGATTTACGTCCATTTTGGAGATATTTTGGGCAAAATGCAGATCTATGGTCTTTAGGTCTTCCAGATTGTTCATACGAGCCTGGAAAAGAAAGGCGCTACTCACGCAGCCGTAATCATAAAACGTACTTTTTATTCCCTTAATTTATAAGTTTCTTCTTTTAAAATACTATTTCCCAGAACTGTCAGGCTAAGGGACAGACTAGGCCTAAATATGCAAGTTATGATTCTTATGGTTACTGATGATCGGATATATTTTGAATTTATTGACGTTCCATACCCATTTCAAATTGATGGTTATTACGATTAAGCATTATGTCGAGCTTAATCTTTATTCTGTGAAGCTACTCCGCTCATAAGTACCGGTATATGTTGAGTATCCAAAATTGCCTACCTTGCCACCATTAGAATCATATACAACAATACGACGTGTATCACCATTTTGTCTCGACTGACCTGCCGTCTACATTCGATTGAGAGTGCAAAAGTTAGTAGCTTTGATAAAGGCACAAATATCGCAGGACAATTTAACTATTATAGATTGCTTCGATATAACACTACAGGCACCGGCCCCGTGATATTGGGGTAGCGCGCCTGCCTCTCACCTGGAGGCGCCGGGTTCGATTCCCGGCTCCATCAGGGATTTTAGAAACTGACGTGAGGGCTGGAACGGGATGCACTCAGCCTCGTGAGGACAATTGACTAGCTATCTGTCAGTGAGGCAGTGCCTTGGTCACGAAAACCAAGATTAACGGCCGAGTGGACCCGATGTGCTGACCACGCGTCACCCTAATATCTGTAGGCCAAAAGGATGGACAGCGGTCGCTTAGTAGGCCTAGGCCCTTCAAAGGCAGTAGTGCCAGGGGTTATTTTATTATATTTTTATTTATATAACATTACAACAATGGTAGATTGCAGTAAATTCGTGGCAATAATCGCTTTGTTCTCAAGAAATGAGCCACAGTACTATTGCACACCTTGTTAAAAACAAAAATTTCGCGGCACGAATAACGATCATGGGAAGACAAACTGGCATAAAGAATGGGGAAAGTATAATACAGTCCGTCCCATAATTAGAGCTCCTGACACCTCTGGAAAACAAAACAAAATTGCTATCCCCGACTAGGAAAATGTTGATTTATTAAGGTTTCCTTCATCTGTGTGTGTATTTAACTATGCGTGGCACTCTATGGAAGTGAAACTTGGACTACTGGTGCAGCATAAAAGAGGATAATTGAAAAGTTTGAAATGTGGTGTTACAGGCGAATGATGATCAGATGGGCAGATAGGGTTACAAATTAAAAGGTATTAAGACGAGAGAGGAGATATGTTTCTGGCGACTCCTAATAAAGAGAAAAGATAAGGTTGGTAGGACACATACTAAGACACCCAGGAATAGCAAAGTTAATAATGGAAGGAAGGGTCGAGGATAAGAACTGTGGGGGTAAACCTAGGTCAGAATATGTTAAACAGATTGCGTCGGATGTAGGGTGTGGTAGCTATGTAGATACGAAACGCTCAGATCACGACAGGGAATCATGGAGGGCTGCAGCAAACCAGCCTAAAGACTGAATACTCAAACAACAACAACAAATAGAAATAACCCTAATACAAAGAATTTACATTAAATTTTAACAGACATACACAACCAATGGCTAAAATACCAAATATTTAATTAACAAGTTTAGGATTTCCTCATTAGTACAATTTCACATTCAAGTCAGATCAACAGCAAGAACATAGAGGTGACTAAGACGATCCTTTCTCTTATGTCCTTAAATAATCTGCATTGCCAAAGTATATTCTCTTGTGAGGGGTTTAATATTTAATAACTTGACGTTTAAAGCCCAAGCGGTTTTGTACAGTTTTCCAGAAATTTGACCATCCCTAAAATATGCCGCCCTGGGCAGTTGTCCAATTTGTCCCACCATACATTCGGGCCTAAAACAGTACATAATCCAATATTTTAAGGGCGACCTTACGGGACCAGTGTTGTATTAGTCAGAAAAAAAAAACTTTGTGGGGGGGGGGTTAAGATCTGCTAGTGGTGTTGCAACGTCTAAAAATATCTCCAGAACGTGCTTTCATATCGCCACTGCCGAAGTGTGGTGGCCGCCACTCGTGATAGTGTTAGGGAAACATACGGTACCGGTATTTAACACTCGGCAAAACCATATTGAAAATTGGAGCTATGTTTCCATTGGAGGTCCACTGTATGGCAGCATTAGAACAATCATTTTAAATGTAAATACATATTACGTCAAGAACATTAAAGAAATTATCTGTTGTAACAGTTGTCAGTTGAATATCAGTAACTTCCAAATATGAAGTAAACTGGTGTGACAATGAACAATCGAATATCAACATTCTCGGAAATCCAGGGGAGGGGGCACGGCCCTCTCACCGTGCGGGCGCCTATGTTGTTTTTGGATTATATATTATTAAGAAAGAATTACATTACTTACCGATACATTTAAGAGAAATAAATACCCATTCCTAGACCATGCACACGAAATAAATAATGTTATAACCTCACAGACAGAGTATAGGTGGCCGTTCATTGTAAACGCAATACACACGAATGAAAAGTATACGCATATAAATTACAATATGACTTCGTAACATTACTCAAGTGTTTATCAACACGCGAATGCGCACCAGCATAACTGAGTCATTGAGCCCCATTGCTCATTCTCGATCTGAATATCGATGGCAGCGTAACGACAGTATCTAAGAACTCACTTTGGAACTACGCTGAACGCACCTGAATGGCATGTGAACTCTATGATTGACTTTGGTGTCTGGATAACTTTTGTTGTGTGCCCTATATTATTTATAAACCCTGGAAATGTTTGGAATTCACCAGCATCTTTATTTTGGAATTTTTGGAATTATTTTGGGCACTGATAAAAGTATAACATCGCAGAAACGCGATCGGAATAAATTGGATCAACACTTGACTACAGCTGTTACAGTATACTACCGTCTTCTTCGACGTGATACACTCGATCTGTCAGACCCCATAGTGGGTGAATGTGTTATACATACGTGAAGTCAACCTTTGATAATCCACGTTATATCATTGTGAAAATTGGATATAATTACTCATCACTTCGTGCACAGTGCACTGAAACTTCGTGAAACACATATTTCAGCATTAATTTGCGTGATACACTCGATCTGACAGACTCCCATGGTGGGTGAACGTTTTTTTTTTCATAAGTGAAGTATAATTGATAATCCACGTTATGTTCATGCAAGAGTTGAGTATAATTGATCATTATTGTGAGAGCAGTGGACTGTATAACTATTTAAAGCAGTACTCTGCAGTATTTTGGTGTATTTGCCGAGTTATAATTTGTTTCATACAATGCACATGAGGACATGTAATTTAGTAGACACGTGGTCTAACTATTCGTGAAAACATGTTATTATCTAAGTGTATAAGAATAAAACTCCACAGCAAATTACAGTCGGATAATAATTATCTAAGGTATCGGTAGATTCCAGAGAATTAATTAAGGAGGAACCATTACAGGATGGTATAGAGAAATCTAGACTTAGATGGTATAGACATGTAAAACGAATGAAGGAGAAGAGGATACCCAGGAGAGTACACGAGACGAAGTGGGAAGGAAAGAGACCGAGAGGAAGACCGAGAGACAGGTGGCTGAAGGGAGTGGAAGAAAGCGTGAAGAAGAGAGGAGAAGACTGGACAAGGGTGGAGGCTGAGAGATGGTGGGAAGACAGAAGACGTTGGAGAGGCTTGTGTTCCAAACAGACCCGGCCAGTGGCTGGAAACTGCAAGATGATGATGATCGGTAGAATGAACAGTGAATATTTATTTCATACGACAGCAGATTGAAGCGATGTTCGATGACCACGTGGTGTGAACGTGAGAGCAACTAAAACAGTTTGCAGTGTTGCCAAATATCATATTAATGATATTTGTAACGTCAGTGACAGGTGTTATGACCACTCTTGCTTATACCGCACAATTGTAGAGACAGTGAAAGTATTCTTTTAAGCTGTAAAAATCACGCTACAGGAATGACATTATTCAACATGGGAGCACATGGTTATGGAAATCTCGCCCAAATGTATAATTATCCTTTTGCTATGGAAGATGTGATCATGGAGTAGTTAAAATATGACCTGGGAGGGCGATTGATGTCAGGAAATGCTGGAGTTATAAGCATGGCAATTGGGTAGGCCATGAAATCGCCGTGATGACCCGGGCGAAAACTGTAATGAACGACGACATGTAAGTGATCAACGCTTCAATTTATCATGTAACAGGGTTAGATATTTTAACAGTGGTAAAGTTTTAGACGGTCTTTCGATTTTTCTTCACATTCTGATAGGTAGAATTTTTTAATGTTTAGTTGATAATTATATCTGGTCATACGTATCGTTTCAAAGAGCGCCTGGAGGAAGGTTGCTTTGTAAATAACTTTCTGCTATATTTAGTACGAGCCGAGAATTTATGTGGCTTTACGGCAGATTGCGTGTATAAGAATGCAGGACACTATTCTATAATAACGAACAGTTGAAGGTTAGCAAATGTTTTTCAAGGCTGTGTGAAGGCCGAGGTATTGATCACTTCAGAAGCAAGCCTTTTGTAGCAGTAATCTGTATGTGAATTTACAAGGCAGTGCATTCTGAGAATCCGCTTGTTGCTGTCACAACAGCTGGTAACCTGTTTGACGCATAACCAGTGTGCCGAGGAGGCTTCGCTCATTTATTTTATTCTCGACAATCGATGACATAATCTGAATGAATGAAATGTGTATCTATGCATGCTAGAGAACACGAGTTCGAGGGAGGTCTAGATCAGATGCTTGAGAACTGAACCTTTGGGTACAGCATTCTGTAATGTATTAGACACTGGCTAATTATTGAAGATTATGATATTCCGAATACTTTTCATGGTAAATTTTTGATATTGAAAGTATACATTGCCATAAAAACAAAAAAGAAAACCGAACAGTTATTACGAGCTCAAGTACACGAAAGGGTCATCTTTGTATAAATTAGGATCATGCTACTGTAGTGTCTAGAGGAGTGAATGTTTAGGGGTGTATTTGAGCGCAGGTTTTGGAGCCAATTTATGATTGTGGTATTTTCCAGCAACTGTGTACGCTTTTGGCAAGTTGACAGATGATTGTGACTAACGAGTCCGTGTTATTGATATGGAATACAGGGTGTTTATCAAGTTAGTGAACAGTGATTCAGTGATAATATGAAGTGTCTCTTAGATGTTTCTCCCATATTTAGAGCTACACTAGGCAAATTTATTGGTCACTAAAAGTATACAATGACACTTTGAGGATTAATAATGAATTAATATTGATAATAATAATCAAGTGACATAATTTTGAACTAAACTGAAAACTAAATAATTATGTAATCTCAACGAATGAATGCTAATCTTAAATTTGTTTTCTGACAATTTCTTAGAGTTTGTGAGTTTCGACGTTATGTAAATACACTTTGACTATGCCCGATCTTGAGACGACGATCATCTAATGACGGGATAAATTGAAAACCCGGTCGTTATGATGATAAGTGAAATAAAACGTGGCGGCCTGTCACAGCAGTCGCCAACGTATGTTTTCCCATTACACTTATGACTATTTCTCTGGAAACCGCTGGGAACTGTGCAGGTTGGTATGCCAATTGCATTACCAGTAGGAGTGTACTGAGCCTGTGAAATTTGTGTTGTAAATAGCTTTGATATTTCTTCGACTTAATTCAATTAGCAACAGATTGTACATAGCTTTGTTATTTTTTTCAACTTTTCTAGGATAAACGCGTCTCGTTTATCAGTATTTTTTAAATATCAGATTGGGTTAGCAAAATTTCATGGAAATCTAAATGTTGGAGAGAATAGCATCGTAGATTAGCTATTCTTATTGTGCTATTGATAAACGTAAATTTGACTTTGCCTTGTAAACAAGAAAATACCTTTCTTGCTAGTAGATTCACGCCTGTCCTTATTGTTATTAGTAAATCTCCGATGTAATTGCTTTGGGAATCGTTACGTATTTCTCTCTTAGTGATTGAATTATTCTCTGATTTGTGAATAAGACTTCGAGAGGTTTAATATTGACTTTAGATAGGAGTTATTTTTGACTTTCTTTTCATGGCAGTTTAGATTCGGACTAGCCGATTTTCACCTCTCAGAAGTAGGCTAGGGGTCTGTGATTTTTCCAATAAATTTAGTGTGATCTTAAGATAAGCCTGTCCTGATTATTTCGTGGTTGTTTTGTGTGTTTCCTGTGGGTGTATTCCACAGGGCTGGTCGTAAGAATAGAACTCTCATATTCCCGACTCCCCCGAGTAGAGTTTTACGTTCTAGGCCAACCTACGAATACATTTTTCTCCGAGTCCTGTGTGTTGGCCAGGGGAAGGTCTCGGAAGGGCTGTTTAAGACCGGCAGCTCCCAGAAACTCTCGTCTGACGGGCACAAAATGTAGGATGATATTTAACTTTCCGGTCGGCGCAACTGATTTGACAGGCACACGAGTTAATTCTTGTCTCGTATTCGTCATTCGCGGGGGTGAAGCTACTTGAACCTTTCAGCATGACATTCAAGTCTATATAGGGCAGTTTGTTCAATGACCCTTCTACACATTTGCTGTTGTTGCAGAAGTGATCTGCCAGGCACATTGCGCCCGATCGTGCACCATTACGTAATACGCAGAGACTGAATGAGTGTATTCACTCAAAACTGTTCTTCGGCAAATATTGTGGTAATATTTTTAAAATTCTGACTTCGGACGTGTGCCAGACAGGCTTAATGCGCCCACTGCCACTATATTTAATATTGCGCCCGATCGAACGTTACATATCTGAACTACAGTTTTTTTTGTCGTATGGTCTCCTCAGAGACCGAGTGCAGGTCTTTCTATTCGACGCCCGTGGGTGACCTGCGCGTCGGGATGAGCTATAGAATTGATTAAGGTGAATGAAATTGGAGAAGGATGTGGAAGGAAGCGGCCGTGGCCTGTCAGAAGGTACCGTCCCAGCATTTGTCTGGTGTTGAAAATGGGGAAACCACGGAAAACCATTTCAAGGACGGCCGACGGTGGGGCTCGAACCCATGCGTCTACCGAGTCAGCAGATAGCTTGGCCCCATGACCTAACACTGCGCTTTAGCCAGCGTAGCCACTACTGTCGGTACTACAGTTATTATAGGCTATATGTCACAAAATTAATGAATGGACACATTTGCAAAACGAGTTTGTTCTCAGTCAGATTGTCATATCGCTTTACTTTTTAGGTTTCCAGACGGGGGGGCTGCGGGCGTGAATGAAACTGCATGTCGAGGACCATCCAAGATCCCAACACGATAAATAATACGTAGGGATACGGGAAAATCGCAATTGCGATAAATGCGAAATTTACTATTATCTCGATTTTTCAACTATTTGGTAACTATTATGACTATGTATACCCGTAATTTGCGAATCTGAATGTGCGACAAAGTGCGATAACTAGGGGTTCTTGCGAATTATTCCCATAAATGCGATAAATGCGAAAAGTGCCCAATTTACCGAAAAATATTAAACATAATGTTTTATTACATTTTCGCCCTGCACTTTGAAATTTGAGAGTTCATAGCAATGGAAATTTCGGCTAAATTATCGATATTTACGAGTAATAATCGATATGTACGAACATTGATTATTGTCGTGAAAGCAATCGATTACGGTAAAAATCAATTTGAAAATGGCTACTGTTATTGCTGTGTAATATCCACGGTTTATCGCCAATAAAACGATGTTTTGGTATAAATTATTTCGTAGTTTCATTTGGTTGTGCTAATAAAAGGAATATTCCAATCGTTTGTATAGATTCATTAAAAAACGAGATGTTAAGTAAAGAACATATACTGTAGCCTACTTTCTCCTAAATGCATGGGTATTGTTATAACTCTTTGTCCTTGTCAAGGAATATAATTGAATGTTGGTTGTAGTAGATTGTTGAAATAGGTGTTAAACGGATATTAAACATGAATTTTAGGTGCCATTTTCTAGTGCTACCTCTGTACAAGATTTCATTCAATTCGGTTTCACCGTGTTTGATTTCATATGATTAATCGATTTGCACTCATACATGGCCGCTATCTGCAAACTATTGGGCTGATGACCTGGTAGTTCAGTCAAAAGATGCTTCCCACAAAAAGGGTTTGTTGTTGCAAAATTTGGTAGAGATCAAATGTTTAGGTTGGTCGTAATTTGATTTAAGCTTTTAACATTTGGGTGGCCGCCATTCCGTTTCAGTCAAGATGGCGGCGATATAAAACATGACACTGGGGTGCCCTTTCCAAGTGCTACCTCTGTACCAAATTTCGATCAATTCGTTTTCACCGTGTTTGAATGGATAGGGGAGATCGATTGGCACACATACATGGCCACCATCCGCAAATAATTGAGCAGATGACCTCGTAGCTTGGTCAAAAGGTTCTTCATACATAAAGGTATTATGTTGTAAAATTTGGCAGAGATCAAATGATTCGGTTGGTCGTAATTTGATTTAAGCTTTTAACATTTGGGTGGCCGCCATTACGTTTACGTCAAGACGGCAGAGATATAAAACATAACACTGAGGTGCCCTTTGCTAGTGCTACCTCTGTACCAAATTTCGTTCAATTCCGCTTCATCGTGTTTGAACAGATAGGGGGAATCGATTTGCACATAAACATGGCCGCCATCCGCAAATTATTAGGCAGATGACCTCGTAGTTTGGTCAAAAGGTTCTTCATACACAAATGTATAAAGTTACAAAATTTGGTAGAGATCAGATTAATAAGTTGGTCGTAATTTGATTTGAGCTTTGAACTTTTGGGTGGCCGCCATTACGTTTACGTCAAGATGGCGGCGATATAAAACATTACACTGAGGTGCCCTTTCTTAGTGCTACCTCTGTACCAAATTTCGTTCAATTCCGTTTCACCGTGTTTGAATACATAGGGGGAATCCATTTGCACATAATCATGGCCGCCATCCGCAAATTATTAGGCAGATGACCTCGTAGTTTGGTCAAAAGATTCTTCATACATAAAGGTATAATGTTACAAAATTTGTTAGAGATCAGATGATTAGATTGGTCGTAATTTTATTTAAGCTTTGACCATTTGGGTGGCCGCCATTACGTTTACCACAAGATGGCGGCGATATAAGAAATGACGCTGAGGTGCCCTTTGCTAGTGCTACCTCTGTACCAAACTTCGTTCAACTTCGCTTCACCGTGTTTGAATAGATAGGGGGAATAATTTGCACACAAACATGGCTGCCATTCGCAAATTATTGGGCAGATGACCTCGTAGTTTGGACAAAAGATACTACATACACAAAGGTATATCGTTACAAAATTTCGTAGAGATCAGATGAATAGGTTGGTCGTAATTTGATTTAAGCTTTGAACATTTGGGTGGCCGCCATTACGTTTACCTCAAGATGGCGGCGATATAAGAAATGACACTGAGTTGCCTAGTGCTTGTGCTACCTCTGTACCAAATTTCGTTCAATTCCGCTTCACCGTGTTTGAATAGATAGGGGGAATAATTTGCACACAAACATGGCCGCCATCCGCAAATTATTGGGCAGATGACCTTGTAGTTTGGTCAAAAGATTCTTCCTATATAAAGGTATAATGTTACAGAATTTGGTAGAGATCGGATGAATAGGTTAGTCGTATTTTATTTAAGCGTTGAACATTTGGGTGGCCGCCATTACGTTTACGTCAAGATGGCGGCGATATAAAACATGACACTGAGGTGCCCTTTGCTAGTGCTACCTCTTTACCAAATTTCCTTCAATTCGGATTCACCGTGTTCGAATTGATAAGGGGGGGGGGGGACAAAGACATTCGGAGTACACACACTCACACACACACACACACACACACACACACAGACACACAATTTTTGGCCCTGTGTTGATCTCATAAGTCTATTTTCATTTTTTGCAGAAATCGAAAGTAGGCTAATTTAATTTTTTGCAAAATTCGAAAGTAGGTTAAAAATAGAGTAATAAGGTTATGCTTATACTGGTATAGACTTATATCGCGCCGGCCCTCATTTCTAGTATTTGACCATTATAAATAAAACTGTAAAGTACGTATCGTGATATGAATAGACAATGATTGTTAGGCGTTCTCCTAGCTTTGGGGAAAGTTGTATAATTTGATGAAAGTATTCTCTGCAATGTGAGAGTTATAGGTTATGTTACATGTCCGGCGATTTCTCCTTGAATTCGGATAGGCTACTGTTTACGTAGCCAGGATCGACCAATGGGGGGGTTAAAGTTACTCAAGCCAAATTCTACAAGCATTCCATCCCGCGGCGTAGCCACGCTCGTCAAACGTGCACCATGGTCGCGAGGGCAGCTGCGGTAAGTACGGATATCGTAGGTTCGAATCCCGGTGCTGACAGCGGTTATCCAGAGTGTGGTTTTACCCCGGGTTTTGCCACAATCCCTACAGGAAATTGGCGGGATAGTGCCTTACTTCAAGTCCTGAAGCGTCTACCCTATCCCTGTCCCGGATACATTTACACACACAACTGCAATCATCACAGCAATGCAGGTTGCCAGAGAGCTTCAACACTTTCCGAACTGCACGGGGCTGATGACCAGGATATCTCAAGCCCCTCAAATGAATTAAAAATAACTCTAGAAGTATTTTCATTTCTCAATGACCTATTATTACACAAGAAAAGTTTCATGTATTTTGATCCCGAAGTTTTCGAGTAGGCCTAATACAACATGCACAAAAGAAAAAAAACGAATCAGTTCTTTAAAAAATTAAGTTAATTTTTAACTAAAATGTCTCACTTCAATGGTAAATCTAGAACATTCCAGTTCCCCTGACAGGAACAAAGTATACTCAAATCTACATGGAGGAAAGTCCATTAAAAATCTATCTGTGCTACCAACATGAAGACTGCGTATCTCTCAACAAGAGAAAATATTTAAAGAGGTCTCAGCTAAAGTGGGCATGTCCTCTCACGATGTATCATGTTGGTGTATGAGTTATTCAATACTCATTTTTATGTGTATTCTGTTTTTATTGCAATTAGCCCTGAATGCTTAAAATATCATTTTCAAAGATTTTTGTCACCTACCAAGGTCCTTGTTACCTTACAATTGTTACATGCAGCCGGAAAAAAGTTTAGTTGCTTACACTACTCATGTGACAGATTTCACTCATTCGTAACTGGGAGATTCGGGGAATTGCTGGACATATATTTACGTAAGATGAAGCAACACGGCTGACGGTTCTCTCATGCTCAAGGAGTTAATAACGATCCCAAAATTAGTGTCAATGTACCCATTGAATTTTCTAAGTCCCTATTAAAACGCGTTATTTTGAATAAAAACTGGATTAATTTACATATGCTGTAACTTCTCTCCCACCAAGAAAAGGAAAAAAAGCTGGTATTGTCCCACTATATGGGATTCAAAATTATTTGGCGCTAGTCTCAGTTAAAAATACGCTATATTTCGCGGGGGAAAAGCTACATTGGCAACCCTGGGAGGATGGAGTTGTATTACCACAGACTAAAATACAGAGCCACGAAGCCCGCTGCGTTACGAAATTGCATCCTCTTGGTAGGTGAAGCGAAACTAGCGCTCGGGGCAGCCAGCAAGCTGATTTTACTTTTGCAGGTGTTTTATAAATTTTAGCTCACCTGAGTGATTATTTCCATTGTAAACATAAGTCATTTTAAATCACTAACCACTATACAGTAGAATAGAAAAGTCACAATGTTGATATACTGTACTCTTTTAATTCATAGGAACATAAAACAAGATGTTCAGCAAAGAACATATAGCCTACTTTCTCCTAAATGTATGGGTATATTTATAACTCTTTGTCCTCATCCCTAAAACAATCACCTCTACCACCATGCATTGTTTGTTTTCTTTTATATTGATAATTAGCCAGTAAGTGTCAAAATCAATATAATATACTTTATGATGATTGAATAACAAAACTACTAACTTATTCACGTCCGTTAATCTCAATATTATGCCTCCAATCTTAAGAATCCTTCGTTTTGGGTATATTCCATTTAAAAATCCGCGCCGATCACAGTAGGTTGTTGCTGCGACCTAACAGTGAATTAATATTTATCTTGTACGCCTCTGATTGTTCAATGATTAGGCAGTATAAAGTAGCCAGGAGGGAAGCCATCCAGTTGACAGTGTTTAAAGGTAATCGGAGCGCGATCGTGGCTAATAGTTGAACTACCGTTATTACAAAATTGCCATACTTCAGGAGGCCAGGTATACACAGCGGTATGTTTGGAACGATATTACCCACGTAACCCACAAGAGGACAGCACCGTACAGAGGCATTGAGAAGGCTATGGTTGATGACAATGTGTATCTAGTCCTTCTATTCTCCTTTTCCTAATGTCTTCTGTTTATGTGCGATGCTGGGGATGTGATTTTATTAACAAACAAGAGTATACATTAGCCTCTCCTTCGATCTAAATGGCATTTTATTCAGTATCTGTATCAAGAGCTCGTGCACATCATTTGTAAAACAATTCAAGAAAAGAATGTTAACTGCAGTAGTATTCGATCCCCAGTCAACCACGTGAGAGACTAACACGCTAGCCCAGAGCTAACCATGTCCTTTATACGAGTGTGTTCTTAACTGAGATATTAGATACATCGTGTTAGCAAATAATGTCTTGAAATAAACGATTTCTTCACTGCAGTACATCTTCATTATAAATCATTTCATGCAAAGTTTATATTTTTGTATCAGTAGGGTATATCGCATACAACATACTAAAACTACTGAAATATAGGACAGGCACATGAGGACAGCTGCCATCTTGTCGTGTGTCAGAGACGGCTCAGCTCTTTTAAGCCACTCATACAGTGTAATATTATAATATTAAATTATAATAAATAACTCTTTCAAGAAGAAACTTGAGGAGATACAGAGTTTTCAGCCAAAACCTATATTGAAAACCGGCAAGAAGGGGACCGAAGAACGAAGGGAAGCTCACCGAAGAAGAATGCGCGAATACTGGGCCAATGTGAAAGAACGAGGGAAAAGGCAGTTGAAATAACGTGGTCCATAGACGACCGAAACGATTAAAAAAAATAACGGATCATGACCTTCAGGATAGCTTAAACCACCCTAGGCTCGATAATCGGAATTGGTGGGTCTTAAGCTATTGATTATAATAGTTGCATAATTCACACGGCCGCCATCCTGAAATGCCATGGCTGATGACATTCTAGTGTGGTTTAAAGACGCGTCCTATATAAAGGTATGTTGTTACGAAATTTGGTAGAGATCGGATGATTAGTTTAGCCGTAATTTGATTTTACATTTTGAACGTTTGAGTGGCCGCCATTCAGTTATCGTAAAGATGGCGGCAATAAAATGTATGACACTGAGGTGCCCTTTGCTAGTGCTACCTCTGTACCAAATTTCGTTCCATTCGGTTTCACCGTGTTTGAATTAATAGGGGGAATCGATTAAGCACAAACATGGCCGTCATCCGCAAACTATTGGGCTGATGACCTAATAGATTGGTCAAACGATTCTACATACATAAAGGTATATTGTTGTAAAAATCGGTAGAGATCAGATGATTAGGTTGGTCGTAATTTGATTTAATCTTTGCACATTTGGGTGGCCGCCATTACGTTTTCGTCAAGATGGCGCCGATATAAAACATGAGACTGAGGTGCCCATTGCTAGTGATACCTCTGTATCAAATTTCATTCCATTCGGTTTCACCGTGTTTGAAATAATAGGGGGAATCGATTTGCACAAAAACATGGCCGTTATCCGTAAGCTATTGCGCTGATGACCTTGTAGTTTGGTCGAAGGATTCTTCCTACATATAGGTATGTTGTTGCAAAATTTGGTAGAGATCGGATGATTAGGTTAGTCGTAATGTGATTTAAGCTTTGAATATTTGGGTGGCCGCCATTACGTTTTCGTCAAGATAGCGGCGATATAAAACATGACACTGAGGTGTCCTATGCTAGTGCTACCTCTGTATCAAATTTCGTTCAATTCGGTCTCACCGTGTTCGAATTGATACGGGGGACAGACATTCAGAGTACACACACTCACACACACACACACACACACACAGACTCTCTCTCTCTCTCTCTCTCTCTCTCTCTCTCTCTCTCACACACACACACACACACAGACACACTATTTTTTCGCCCTGTGTTGATCTCATAAGTCTACTTTCATTTTTTGCAAAAATGGAAAGTAGGCTAAAAATGCTCTGTATTTATTAGTTCAGTCCTCTACAAGTATCCCTCGGTACATTTGTATGACGCATTTAATGAGCCTTACGTGGAATTTATAGCCCTTACTAGTTATAAATTCCTGTATTTGTTTCAATGATAGTCACGGGCATCCGTACAGAGTATAAAATAAAGTAAACCGATTCTTGGATGTAACGGGTAATTCTGAAATCCACTGAATTGATTTTGATACGGGTTTCACCATTCAGTAAAGGATTTCTGGAGGGAGATTTCTGTAGGAAAACCTTCATATATGATCAAAGGAAGCAAAGCAGTAACGATTTCAGTGAATCGAGTCGAAAAAAAACCTGGCGTCCGTGCGCCTTTTAAGCTTATGCTGGGTAAAGCATTAAAATATCTTTATACTATGAGTGTAAGAATTGGTCAGCATGAAAAGTTCTACAAAAAAGACCGCGACAGCATATATCTATCTTTATTACGTCACCCACTATAAGTGAATTTCCGTTTTCATTTCTTCCAACAATCTCCATTCGGTGGAAATTTTAATTACTAGCTTCGGAGCGAGCGAGCCAATCACCCCTGCGTTGGTCAAGATCAACTGTCGAGTCGTGTCGAGTTAAGAATTTAGAGAAGTGTAGACTATATGTGTTTGGAGTTTCGCTGTTCACCTCGGCTTTTTCAATAGCGTCTGGGACATGCCGTCCATGCGCCTTTTAAGCATACGCTGGGTACACCCTTTAAGATACCGGGCGAAGCTAAAATATCAAATTATTAACCATATCAAAAGCTAGTTATTCCGTAAAATTGAGTAACATTACAGTTAATTAGTAAAAATACCAGTGTGATTTGTGAAACGAAAAGTATAAAATGATCCTAATGTCTCAAATGGTTCAATTGTAGGTACTTCGTATTTTTTCTGTGGGTTTGAAACCTTTCATTCCTGAATTTGACAAAACAACACAATGTCAATTTTACAAATAATTTCGGCAATAACAATTTATTGTGAAGCGTACCTTCACAGCAGTCATGTGGCAGACCAGGTATTTCATAAGAAAATTAACAAACAGTGTACTACATCTAAGTTTGTGAGCATTATCCTGACGACATAAATTGGCTTGCTTCGACATTAAGTTTATATTATTGTACAAAACAGTCTACATCTTTATTCATTAAATTAGCTCTCTGACTATTAAACAACCATTTTCTACATCTGAAAACTAAAATATTCGCTCGTGTTTGAGATGATATCAATCACGTTTACTTATGTCGTAATTTTCAAAATGCATTGATATTTATATTTGAATTGCAGCCAATGGCCAAATCAGGGCATTTCAAATGAACGCCCGTGGGTTACCCAATTTAAATGTCAAGTAGTTCCAACTTAAGCTATCAGACGCCACTGTCACTGATTCCCAGCGGCGAACGTTGGAACTTGATAGAGCGTTTCTTACACAATGGCCTACACATTTTAGCTTTACACTACCAATTGTAGTTGTAGGTTCTTTGACATGCCATAAATCTACGACATGGGCCCGACGACTTTGACTGGGTTTTAACCCGCGATCTTGAGCATAGCAATTCAGCATTCTACCGACTAGCCTACGCCACCGAAGCCATGCATAGATATCCTACCGGGACATGCTTCTGATTTATAACCTACTGTCTGCGTGGCTCAGCGGTAACGTTCTCGCCTGCTGTACCCTAAGTTGCAGAATCTAATCCTGGCGCAGTCAGCTGGCATTTAAGGGAGCGTAAATGGAGGGAGCCATGTCTGTAGAGTTACTGGCACGTTAATGATCCCCCTCAGAGCAAAATTCTGGCATCCTGGCGTATCTAAAAGCCACAGTAGTTAAAATGGACCTAAACCAATAACATTACTAGGTCTATTGATTTTTAACCAGTTGACCTATTTCCGTTGTTTGATTGAAATGCTTTATAATACTTTCTACTGCTTATCCCAATTAATTTAGTTCGCAGGAGCCAACCAGGCTAATTTTGGTTTTGGCCAGGGAAGCCCTTCCTGACGCCCCGTAATTTTTCACGTGAGAATTCCACCCCGCTGTCACTGGAATTGGAACTCAGGCCGTTCGGCTGATTGACAAAAACTAAGCCACTGCGCCATCACGCTCCCCTTGAAAAGGTTTATAATACTAGCCTAAAATCCATGGCTCAAATCTTACCTTTTAGGGTCCTTTGGAAGCCCGGGTGTCTTCTTGTTATTTGAACAGTCTACATTAATAGAATGACTTCTCAGTCGGTCATCACAAATACACCCAATTAGATTGGGCGAGGAGCAACTTCCTTGAGTAATTGTGTAATTCATAATACAATATTTATTTTTACACTTAATAAAACGTTTCTCATACAACTCCCCACCCCCTTTATGTGATAAGTGGTCTATTAAGTGTATAAACGATTCATGTATTATTTCAGGCACTAGGAGATAAATTGTTACTCCCCTCCCAATCTAATTGGGTACCGTACACTCGTGTTGACCGACTGAAAAGCGATCATATAGGTTACTTAGCAACACTAAAATATGGCAATGGCCATAGCCATAGCACTGCACGCTATATAAAGGGAGGTAGCGCAAAGTTCGTTACTCCCGTGGGGTCCGAGCGGGGACACCAAGAGCCCGCCGATGAGCCAGCTTGGTGTCCTAGGTGAAACCCCACACAAGACACGGCACAAACCTAGAAGAATTGCTGAGTTTTAATTCACCGGCCGTGACAGCCAATATACCATCAATTATTATTGTTTAATTTTGTCGCCATAATATGTTTATTGTATTGTATCAATGTGGTTGAGTGTAAGAGAGGGCCAAGAGCCCTAGCTGCGCCACCAATAAAGGCAATAGTAATAATAATAATACGCCATCACAGCGCAGTCGGAACATGTTTGCTGGCTTCGTGAGAGCATCATTGCCGCACGACAGAAATATATGAGCCAAGCCTCGCGATCTGTAGGTAGACTGCGGTTATACCTTGTCATGAGGACGCGTGTAGCCTCCAATGGGGACCCGGGCTGAAAGGCGACAACAGTACATCACCAAATAGCGGCGCAGTGGTGAAACAGACACAGGAAATCACAACCTGCCGATTTTCCAATGGGAGGGTCTAACCCTCAGCAACCCCCTCCAACTACGCCACTGTCACCAGCCAAAAGAATAGCGTGGCGTTCCCTCGATAATTAAATGCTCTCGGCTCGCTGTGCCGTATGGTTTTTTTCTCTCCGCGCATGAAAATCATTTAATTATTCAATTATTTTGATGATCCTTTGCAACAGAGCTTAAAATTATAGAGCTGACTGTCCAAGCCCCGTTACGCCATGACCAGCCGTTCGGGAAATAACATCTGCCCTTGAACTGAAGGGATAATGCAGAATCTGAAAGATTAGGTGTTGAAACATTAAGGTTTGACAAAGACAGTATTGCAGTATCAATTCAGTAGTGGAGCTTTAAGAAATGCTGTGAGCTGAAGTTATTAACTCATAACAATGTCCATTAGCAAGGTGAGTGCCCGTCGAACAGTTTTACACAGCCAGGCAAGAAATATAATATTCAGTCAGGATGACTTTTTAAGATACTTTCGAATACAGAACTACGTGATAACACCAATTTCTCTGACAACATGTGTAATTGTAATGTCTGTATAAGAGTGTATTTGTAATTCAGGGGAGGATTGGGATGGGGTGGCCGTGGCCTTAAGTTAAGAATCGTCTCTACATTTACCTGGAGTAGAAATAGGAAACTACTTCCAGGATGATTGAGGTGAGAATCGAACTCTCACCTCTTCTCAATTTTGCCTCACGAGGTTGAGTGAACCCTCATCCAGCCCTCAGACCAGAATAAAATTTCCTGTCAGAGTTGGGAATCGAAACCGGACCTCGGGGGTGACAAGCTATGAATGCTATTCGCAACACAAGGAGGTCGAAACGTGCTCGAATAACTTTTGTGTGGCATCTTATATGTACTCCTACCGCAATTGGAAGAATGTGCGGACTTCGTTGTAAACATGGATATCCGTAGGATTAGTAGGCCCTCCATCTCGTACATGCATTTAGAGTCGGAGCGCCGTGTGTATACTGCGAGCGGAGAGCCGTGTCTTCTCTCGCTTATCTCAATGCGGCAACCGCTCACAGCAGGACGCGCGCAACTGGACGAACCCATGTTCACAGTTGTATTACGTTTGACATATGGATGTATTTCAAACACAAATCAGATTATTAATAATATATTTGTATGCCCTGGTGACATATTACAAAACTTATTCAAGTTACTTATATATTTATATCGTATGGCAAAACAAGGATACATTATAAATACATCTTACAATTATATATACAATTATTTACAGGACTTCTTCAAGTAAATACATATAACATCAATAACCTAAAGTAAGCCTTTTATCACAATCATAAAACTATCCAATACACACTTTCCCCCTTGCCATTGCCTGACGATATTGGTATCGTAAAGGGAGTTTGGATGGTCTTTGACTAGCTGTTACACTCAGTTTTACCTTGTCCCTCTTTATTAGAGAGTTTTCATCTAATTTTGGCGAAACAGCAGTATAATAATTAATTCCTTTTAAAGTGTTATTTCATAGCGAAGCAGCTTCGTCTATCGACGCATGTATTTTTATCCCACGTGGCAAGTGATCCTACAGTTAAGTTGGATAAACCAACTCAGTGCGTTTTGAGCCATTTATTCTCAATATGCCGTGAACTGCTGATTTTAACTGACCTTACTTCCCCCTTAGCGCGGTTTTAACTTCATCCCATAACTGGCATCTCTTTTCCCGGAAACTCCCTCTTAAACCCTCAGTTCCATAAAACCTAGCCCTTTTCCTTATTTTCCCCTTAGTGGCAAGTGATTTGGATCGTGGGATATACAAGATGCCCAGCCATACCGGTACCCGGAAAAATAGATACGGTACCGGTAAATTGATCATCAAACTAGAAAGTTACCTGGCTACCTCGTAGCGCAGTGGCTAGTTTTTTGGCTGTCACCGCGAAGACCAGGACTCGATTCCCGGCCCAGCCACAATACATTAAATTCTGGTCTGAGGGATCGTGAGGCAGAACTCCACTATCCGTGGTTTCCCACTCCTACTCAATGCTAATACCGAGGTAGTGCACAACTGAAGGCCACAGCCGCTTCCTGCCCTAATCCTACATCAATTACGAATACACACACTAGTTCAGGATTCACAGAGTTGGGAAATATACTCCAAATATATATTTTGTTGTTTGGAGCAGATACTTGGACGTTAAACAGACAGCAAGCAAACACATTATTAGTACCAGAGATGAATTATTGGAGGAGGGCGGCAAGAAATTCAAGATTGGATAAAATTAGAAATACCGAAAATCAGAGAAATTATGCCGGTAAAAAAAGTGCTAGAAGTGGTTACAGAAAGAAGATTACAATGGTTTTGACATGTGAAAAGGATGCAGAATAGTAGAATTCCAAATTTAATGTTACATTGGCAAGCTGAAGGCAAACGTAAACGGGGTAAACCAAGAGAACAATGAATGGATGGTGTAAAGAGAAGCATGGCTACCAGAGGCTTAACCGAGGAAGATGCCGAAGACCAAAATTTGTGGAGGAGTAGAGTATTTTTGGGTTGAAGGAAAACTACTGTATAGTAGAATATTCCTAATAAAGAAGAAGAAGATTTATAACTACTTACAAGTTATAATGTTAAGAATCTATAGTGTGTATTTGCAATCGAAAATATTATACATACTTATAACACAAGTTACTTCAACACTCGACTACAGCGATTAAAATTCGTCGTCCTTGATCCGAGGTACAGTCTGTTGTTGCTGATTCTTTAGGGAGTTAGTGGCACCATGGTCACATAGCCCCGTCTACCTGGGTGTGCTTAGAAGTTTTCTGATAACAAATGTCTTTGTGATGTCTGTACTAGTGTGTATGTACTTTTAAACGAGGAAGGATTTGGGAAGGAATCTGTTGTTGTTGTTGTTGTTGTTTCATTTGAGAGGATTGAACATCATGGTCATTAAGCCCCATGTTCTTGGGTGAGTGTTGAAGTTTGTCTGATAACCTGTGTTATTGTGATGGCTGTATTAGCGTATGTATTTATAGTTCAGGTGAGGATTCGTTCAATCAACGTATAATATAGCAGTTGTATTTCAACAAGCTACTACAACCAACATTCAATAATACTTGAAAGGGACTATGAGTTATAACTATACCCACGCATTTAGGAGAAGGTAGGCTATATGTTCTTTGCTGAACATCTTGTTAAATTTTATTTTCTACTTTATTACAGTACTATAAATCATTATTGTAGCTCTAGGATATCGAATGTTATTAATTCCTTTGAAATTTCAAAATAGCCGCTGTACGGTAAGTTCAATGTGATAATCTCTTGATCAACGCAATTATGAGCTCTTATACAATACTCACTTCTTGACAAGATTCGTCTTAATTGGCTTATTTCATTCAGAGTTGTCGATTTTTATGTTCAAATAGTTTGTGCATCTACCATCTGGGATGTATGAGAAGTCTGTTGTTTTGTGTTGGCCATACAAGGCCACAAATACGGTCCAAAATTGTCACTAAGATTGATGTCGGTAACGTTTTGGTCCCGTCTCACACTCATAGATAAATTTCAACAAGGCTAGCTTTCATCCGAATATTTTTTAACCTTTGGGATGATATACAGCTTTCGTATTAGAATTATTTGGCAATATGAATTACCACCAAGACGCCAGCAGCAGCCTTGTTCTTTAGAAGAAAGACCTTTGGTTTAATGCAGTTTTCAGTCTTTCCCAATCAGTTTAACGACTCCCACTGATTTATGAACATCAATGTAATCAGATTTATGAATAATAGTTGGTTGCTTCCTTAGTAGCTAATCAACCTGAAAAAATACCCGATCAGCTGATTAAAAGCTTGGGCCTCGTACGGCAAACTTTATGTGAATCGTGTTCACTTTAGAATTTATTTTCTATAAAAAAAAAATGTATAAGCGTACGCAAAACAAAATGTGTTCTGGGCGCCACACCTGGAAATGTGTACCGTAAGGGATGTGGTACGTCACAGGGGATTTCGATAGAAAGATGTTTCAGGCACAAGGGGTAAATAACAAAGGGAAGTGAGGGAAGAGACCAAAAATGTTAAAGCTTAGCTTTTACTTATGTTTATTTATCTCAAAGCAAATATGGTGCAAGAAAGGAATACTTTCAAAGAAATTTCCTTAAAATTGACCATAAGAAACAATAACAATTGAAAATTACTCGTTTCTCCAGGAAACATAAATTGCATGCAAAGGATTAAATTCAGAATTACTGAATAAAAAGAGCATAATAAAATAACCTACAATAATAATTTAAATCCATCACAGAGTAGAATTAAAGCTAAGTACTCTTATTACGGAAAGAATCCGGGTAGAGTGTTTGGACTAGAAGAGTTACCACCTTTTCTGAAGTGTGATACAGGAAGTATCGAATCCCTTTAAACATCTTCCAAAGGTAGGCCGGCTACTTGAGGACGTCAGTAGCTGGAGGTAGTTTAGTTCGCCAGCACGGGGCTTGTGCGAGGTCATTCAGGCATACTCCAGGGTTCCGCGTTCGGAACCAGAGTTGATGATGATAGATTCTCCTTATAAAAAGAGACCAGCAAAGGGGAGTCTCTTGGTAGTAACTCCCTCGGCTGGTGAAGTTATGTCTTTATAACCAAGACTTGCCGAGTACATCCGTGTTGAAGATTTAGCCCAAGTGAAGGCCGATGAGTTTGGACTGTCCAGGCAGGCAGGTCCAGGATAGAGATGTTGACGGCGGAGAAGAGCCTCCGGCCACAAGAGGTATCCCAAGAGGGCATTAACCCCAGCAGTTACGTAGAGAGCGGTGGTGACCAGTGGAGAAGAGTCGACACCGAAGGTCCAAAGACCAGCGGTTTTATAGTTGGTATGACGTCATAGGAAGGCGGCGATACCAAAGCTGGAGGGAGAAGCCAGCAGCCAATCGGCGCATAGCACAGCGCTCGAAGCCAGGGTTACGTGACAGCTTAGCTTATTACAATCGTGATATTGAGAGAGAGAGAGAGAGACGTGCACTATAACATACTTCCAAAAAGGTAAGTAATTGCAACAAGAGTAATTGAACACATAACTACAACTGATACAAAAGTTGTATGTAAAGAAAATAAATACATAAGACCGCGTTCTCACTGCAATTGCGGGCGAAGTAGAATAATGGGGCAGATAAAATGAACAAATATTTCAAACCGAATGGGAAACAAAAACTTACCAAACTATTCGCAAAAGCGAACAACACCCATGAAAAAAAAAGTCTAATACTCGCAATATTTTCATGTAGTTGCAGGCCTACAAGATGCTGTAACAGAGCAGATGAAACTTTAACAAAGCCATTTCCGACTTGATCATTCGTCCATATACAAAAGGTTAGATTATGCCTATAGATTTCAACAATATATAAACAATACAACCTCACTTGGCAGGGTAGTATTTTGGAAGGGGCTGAATTTGCTGTACATCGAAGCACATTGTTGCAGATTCATATCCTATGTTAACATTAAATATTTTTATAAAACATTGAATCTAGAAAGCTGTCGTTGTTTACTGGCCATGTATTTAGTCTTTTTAATGCATCGGTTGTTGTCTTCGTTTTAAAGTGGTAAATACAAACATCTTAAGATGGGGAGCTAAATCCAATATTGAAGTATTGAAAATATTTTCGCGACATGGACAGTTTATTGACAATTTCAACTCAAGTATCGTTGTACATTTTCCACACATTTGTTTTGTTTAAATTTGAATCGAGGTAAATAATCTTTGATTTTTGCCTGGAATTATGTGCATCCTTGCTCCTGGAATTCTCGATGAATACCTTGACAAGCTGTTTCTTTCTTAGTTCATATTCGAGAACTTTCGATCTCCTTCACATTTTTCGGTGATACAGTCACCCTTGCTGATAAGAACAACAATGTTACGAAATCTTGTAGGTTTTACTAGTATGCCAGCTATAAGGATATTTTTGCAAACCCTAAGGATTTTGCCTTATTCCTAAATCAACGTGTACTCAAGCGACCAAGCGTTTGGCCGTTTCCTGTTATCAGAAATCCTAGACCTCTTTCTATTGGCTGGCTTTAGTGAAATAAGGCTTCTGCTTCTTAATTATGAACAGATATTAATTGTCTTCTTACATAGAAACAGCAATTGAATGTGAAATATTTGCATGAAATCGTCATTGAACCTTGTGGGTAGAGATTGAATGAATGAATGAGCTGTAGCCCTTGAGCTAATGATAACAGCTTTCTCTTCGTGTTTTCTGGGATTAACTCCCATCTTTCTCGAGCTATCGTTCCCTACACCCACTGTCACTAAGGTGTTATCTAACACACTCATCTTATATATAAAAGCAAACGAAATTACCAATAGCCCACACACATTGAACTCACAAGCGCTCAATTGAAAATGCTTATTAATCAGCAACGAACACAAAGCATCATGGGTCGCAGTGTACCCAAATTAACGTACAGAATACAAACCAATATCGGCAGATAGCAAGGATCGCAGAGGTCATTGATTCCCAGCGAGAAAAATCAACAGATCCTCGCTGGCTGGTTGGACATCGTAACAATTATTATTAAAATAACGAATGTACTACAAGATGGCTACTTGGAATCACAACAAACTATCTCGGAGAGTGAGATTATTGAAATTTCGAGGTGTGACGGGTATGATAAAATAAGATTGGGCGCCTATAACTACTCCAATAGTACACTCGTAACTACATTATTGAAATAATAAGCCGGAAATTTCTATAAATGGGAAGGCAAACTTAAAGTACCTGCTAAATTTATTGCTATAATCATATTAAAAATTAATAATTAAAAATCTCCCAACATAAACTTTAATAACTAATTATATAATAATAATAATAATAATAATAATAATAATAAAATAAAACACATTTCTTAACTTTAAAAAATGAATTAACTAAATTACCTTTCGATCTGTGACCTTCCTAAATCAACCTTACTTCAACTATTTAAGGAATTTTCTCAAATATAGATTCCTCTCTCGAGACAACTCCGTCCCCTTTCTCAAAATCATCAAAATGAAAGTCCACAGCCTGCTTCCAGTCGACCGACCGGGTCAGGGAATGGAATGAATGAAGCCCCCCATCTAGTGGCGAGGATATGATCTGTGCCGGCTGCCGAAGCCTGTCGCACACCCCTGGGGCAATGAATAAATGAATGACAGATGAAATGAAATGGCATTTGAGAGTGTTGCTGGAATGAAATTTGTGACAGGGAAAACCGGAGTACTCGAAGAATTGCCTGTCTGCCTCCGTTTTGTCCAGCACAAATCTCACATGGAGTGACCGGGATTTGAACCACGGACCCAGCGGTGAGAGGCCGGCGTGCTGCCGCCTAAGCCACGGATGCTCTTCTCAAAATCATAATAATATTAATAAACCGAAATTTCCGGCAATAGTTCTCCTATCCATCATATTCAAAATATTATTACTATCCTTCACCTAAAATCACATTACTTATTTTAATCTATACAATGTTTACTCCTTGATTCCCATTTCTATTTTCTATCCATTTATATTTCCTTTCTCATATTTCTATAAGGTCTATCTGCAATATTTACAACTCCTCTCTTTCCTTAGAATCATTCGGTAATGTTCTTTCATCCATAAAAATATCAATTCTCATTTAAATATTCTTTATCAGTTGCTACTCGATCTCCTCGATTATTCTCAATGTCAAATTTCAATAACTATAGACTACATCCAAACAATTAGATATGTCTGAAAAACGATCCCCTCTGGCCATCATCTTGTGTGGAGGTGGAGGGTGTAGAACCTCCACAAAACACTATTAGAGCGCGTTACATTTGCGTCAAGTTATTTGATTTTTTATTGCTCGCCATTTTCACTGTTCGGCAGTTTACATTGAAATGTTCATAAGTGAGTAGTGTATATCTTATCGTCTACATTGCTACATACCTATAATTGTTCCTCGACATAGCGTGTTTCAGCGCGCGCAATATGTCCACGTGTTTTGGACTCGGCTGTAGATCTGGTAGACAAAGAATGTTTTGTGTATCATATAGCTGGATACATCGTGCGAAATATTTTAAAAGTGACGCAGAATTAATTAAGCCCACCTTTCCTCCACGGAATAGCAACTCATAATGTAGCTGCTTCGGTAACACTTCTTAATGATTACGGTTGTACACAAAGCGGTATTTATCTAACCGCGAAGGCCGGGATACGATTCCCGGCTCTGAAACGAAATCTAATTCTGATCTGAGGGCTGGAACGGGGTAAACTCAGCCTCGTGAGGCAAAACTAAGAAGAAATAGGTTCGTTTCCAACTCAGCCCTCCTGGAAGTGGTTTTCCGTGGTTTTTCACTTCTACTCCAAGCTAATGGCGAGACGGTTCTTAAATCAGGCCACGACCGCCTCGTTCCTAATCCTCTTCTGAATTACGACTACCCACACTAATACAGCATCAGAATAACACAGGTTGTATGTATGCCTACCCCTTATTACTCCCATTTTCAAAAGGGTCGGGGATGTGATGCGATGAAATTTGAAGTGGCGGATGGTTTTTACGGCCGGTTACCCTTCCTGACGCCACACTCATGAGAGGAGTTAATGAGGGATGAAGTTAATGAAGAAGAATGAAATTAGATAAGAAATTGGCATGTCAGAAGGTACCGTTCCAGCATTTGCCTGGAGTTGAAAATGGGAAACTATGGAAAACCATTTCAAGGACGGCCGAAGGTGGGGATCGATCGCACGTCTATCGAGTCCACAGAGAACTTGTCCGCATGGCCTAGCACTGCGTTCTGGTGAACGTAGCTACCGCTGTCGGTTACAATAACACAGGTTATCAGACACATTCCATACACACCCAAGTATACGAGGCTAAACGACCACGATGTTTGAAAGCCCCTAAATGAATCAACAACACATCTAACGTAAGGTATATGTCAGGAACATGTTGTTTCGAGAGGAAAATGTTGGAGAGGAAAAAATAAAACTGTGGTAATAATTTATGGGCGGATGTATTTCTGGTGCGTTTAGATAGTTTAGAATATATTGAACAGAGCTTGTGAGATCATTTGTTGTTTATGTTACCCAAACTTGTATTCCACTGATTAAAATATCGATTCTAGTTCCGAACGAAGGAGATACGGAGAGAGATGACTACGTCCATGTCAGCAAAATCATCTAGAAAATACTCCAAAATGTCCAGTTGCTAAAATCATCTTTCAACGTGATTTGTATGCTTCGGTTTCTTATGTAGATAGAACCAGTAGTTCATGCCTCTGTTGATCGCGGGACTCGGCGACATGACCTTGTGGTACAGGAGTTAAAACAATCATGAAACCATTAATAAATTCTTACCTCGAAACTATTTCAAGTATTTTCTGCCAACACGTAAAAAAAAGCTGTTAAACAAGAGCAAGTATTCAAACAGAGCAGTTGCGTCTTGGCAAGTAATCACATAAGTGAGAATGGAGATGTTCAAAACATCTCTTTATATGTCACGTCACATGCCTTATCAACCGTTTCCCACGGTTCGCAATTCTGATATCATGCACGTGCAAGTCTAAAGTCCAATGCGAACACCTGCATCATCTCATGTTTCACATAAACTTGCATTTTCTCACCTACAAACAATACAGGATTATACTTGCTAGCTTGCGTGATAATGCGTCATAGCAGACGGATCTCACAAGAGTGGGATAAAAAGACCGGTTCTGGCACAGGGGCTAATGCGCAAGATGGCGGCCGCGTGAGTCCAACCCCATGCTGGTCTTATGGACAAGAGAGTCATAACTGGCACAGGGGCTAATGCGCAAGATGGCCGCCACGTGCAACAACACTATTTAATGGCGGGCTTTTCAAATCATGATTTATTTGTTATTAACTTATAAATGTCTATTTATATAATATTTAATTTATTATTTATATGTTTTTTATAAATTATATTTACTTTTTTGTAATTATTCTTTATTTTAATATTTAATTTTTATTTATAATTTATTATTCTTTATTGTGTCAAAGCACTAAACTACAAGGTTACATACCTAAACCTAACCTAACCTAACTTGAATGTGCAAGCCAAAAAAGTGAGAACAAAAAGAGTAATAAAAAAAGTGAGAGCTAATGTAAGAGCACAAATAATAAACTTAGTTATAACCTAACATAACCTAACATGAAAGTGCAAGCAAAAAAAGTAAGAGCAAAAAGTGTGAGCAAAAAAGTGAGAGAAAATGTGAGAGCACAAATAATAAACTTAGTTGTAACCTAACCTAACCTAACTTCACCTAACCTAACCGAACTTTACCTAACCTAACCTAACCAACACAAACCTCGTTTTAAGATTTAAATTAATGCATGTAAGATTTTTAATTTTATATTTTACATATTAGATTTTTAGATTTTGGATTTTACATTTTAGATTTTCCGAAAAGAGTAAACTACAAGGTCACATACCTAACCTCACCTAACTTTACCAAACCTAACTTCAGCTAATCCAAAGGCTAATGCACATACACAAAGTATATAAAGGCTAGTTTTATAGGCTACTGTACAACATGTTCACTACCCCCAACCGTTTTTTTTTCATTTTTGGTATTTACACATTTGTCAATTTCCCAACTTCCCATTTAAAAATTGTCAGTTTTAAATTTTTAAAATTTTATGATATGGAAACTTGGATTTTCCATTTTTGCAGTTTACACATTTGTCAAAATACCAATTTCCCATTTCCAGTTTTTAAAAGTGTTAGATTTAAGTGTCCGAATTGCATGATATGGAAACATGGATTTTCAATTTTTGCTGTTCACATATTTGTTAATTTTCCAATTTCCCATTTCCAGTTTTTTAAAAAGTCAGTTTTAAGTTTTATTTTGAATTTTGTCAATATGGAAACATGGATTTTCCCATTTTGTAGTTTACATGTTTTTTTAGTTCATGTACGAAGTTCATATTTGCCAAACACGATTTTTCATTACATATAACAAGGCTGTATACCTTATCCCAAAGTATATAGGTAATACATGGGTTATACTATACTTTTGACTACCTAATTTTAGCTATCTAAAGCAATTTCTTAAAATTACTAGAGGTTAACAGTTTGGATTAGAAGTGGGAGGTAGGTAGTAAATAAAAATGTCCAAACAGTGTTCATACAATATTTTATTATTCATTGTAAATATATTTACACTATTTACACATAATACATTGTTTTTGTTATAAATTGTAGAGTTGGTTTTATTTGTTTTCTATTTTTGTGGAGCTATTGTTTAAATTATTTAAAATTGTTCGGATTATGTATTTGCTACATGCAGGTAAAGCATTTTCATATTCATAACTTAACTCTTTAAGCATGGTCAATAATTGAGTAATGACCATAGGCATGTGTACCTATACCATTCGAATCCATTACTCTATCATCACTAGGACACAAAGCAATTTTGTTTAGTCTTATAGATGATATGTCATGTGTTTAGAAGCGATAATGTCCATTGGTATTCTTTTTACATTGTTTTTCATGACACAATCCTCATACTCTTGAAAGCTTATACAATTTTTGACAACACCTCTGCTAATACTTTAATCTCTTTGATGTCTTTACCATTTATGTCTAAAGCGTACATTTTAGCTCTAAGTCCAACAAATGCTTTTATAATTTGTCCACAAGCCTCGTCTTTTAATTTCCCCAATGTTTTCTTGTTTGATGTAGAGTAACATATGTGATTAGTAGGATAATCTGATGTGTCCAGGTGTTCTAGGAAAACCAACTTGTCTTTATATACATCTTGGGTGTTAACCAAATAAATGAACGAGTCGGTATCCATATACTTGAGTTTAAGATTCTTCATTCCATAATAGGGTAGCAGGACATCATAGTGGTGGGAATACATTAAAGTTTTTGAAATATCCAGTATACACATTCCAATATATATAGGCTTATTGAATACAATGTTACGTTTAACCATGTGGAAAGCAGCAAGGTTAGGACCAAAAATTGTTCTGTCGATAAATGTAGGCTTTGCTACAAGCTTTTCTGCCTTTTTGCTGTCAGTCACATGACGTATGTCTATTCATTTACGAATATTTTCCATTGTTTTTCCAAAAATGGCATTGTTAAATAATTTGTACAGATTTTTCTCAAAATCATTTTTGGCTTGTTTTCGAAGGTTGGTATTAAAATCAACGTATGCTTTTAGCCAAGGTCTATGTTTAAACTTTAACACACGATGAATTTTTATCAATTTTAGTCCATGAACTAACGCCTGTTTAAGTGTCATGTAATAAACAACATACCGCCTTCGATTTCCAAGATGAGGAATTAGTTTTTTCAGAGACGAATCCTTAGTTTGTGTACACTCTGGTAGGAAAGATTAGATCATGAAGGTTAGATGGGTAATCAACATCAACGTCTAGAATGTATCCCACAGAATCGTCTTCCTTTAGTTTTTCTAGATCAACATAATCTGGAGAAACCCACTGAAATCCACCATAAGGAAGAGGGTGGCACATAGCTCACCCGTATTGGTTGTTGGCATCATCATAGGTAATAGACTGCGATGGTTTCTCAGAATCATAGGTTTTCATGTATTTATTGTTAGCTTCAGCATACCGATGAGACACCTGACTCGATTAGAAGAATCTGATCGTAATCCTGTAGCAATTCCAGTTCAATTCCAGTGTAAAGGAGCATTGCCTCAAAACGTAAACCAGGCGAAGTAAAGAAGTGTGCAGCATCCACTCGGTGTGTATCCAGTGTTTTGTTTCTAAACGTTTCAAAGCTGTCTGCAAGAAGGAGTAAATCTGAAGTTAGGTAAAGGTCATTATATTCCCCTAGAGTTTTAATGTTGAACTGATTCCACACATTTTTGGCATGTTCATAGTCTTCATTGCTAACATCTTCTTGACTTAATTTGTTAATGAATGCCTCTTTTGGAGGTAAACACCTTTCACTTAACTTTTCCCATGAATCGATGTAATCATAACAAAATACCCCTTTACGAGTCATGAGCGTTACATTTTCTTTTCCAAAGTACTTGTCTGTTTCAGGGTATGACGTTAAGTTGGAAACTAAGTTTTCCAAACTACTTGACATTAACCTAAACGTGTCCACAACTCGAAGCTTAACATTTCCTACATATTTGGTGAAGGAAATGTACTTTTCTTTGGAGTTAGCGATAACATCCTCTCTCTCAGTAGTACATCCCAATTGCTTTACAATGAAATTTGCATCGTAGCCACTCATATTATGTAGACACACAGGAACAGGGTAACGTGTTTTACACCTCAAATTACAGTTATTATGAGCTCTTTCACGGTATTCTCCTGTAATAAGGCAATGGTCTCGAACTTTCCAGTCTTCTTTGCTAAATGGTTTTTGACACAAATAACAGGTTTCTGAACATTGGAACTCTGCTTTCTGATCCTCAGTTAAAGCCTTCGGAACATTTAAGCTGTAAAGGCGATCGATTTCATTAGCTATTGAGATCAAACAGTCCATAAACTTTTCTGCAGCATCAGGTTCACGATAAATAACAGGTTGGCTTGGAAGGATTGTCTTTATGTGTTCCACAGCCGGTGAGGATTTAACGTAGGCTATATACCAAAGCTCATAGGAACATGACTCCGGTATGGCACTGTGTATCTTGCCTCAGGATTAGTGGGACATGTTTGATAGGGTAACAGTATACTTCCAAAATCTGCATAGATAACGTAAGGTATTCTAAGCATTTTTTCCACATTTAAGAATTTAACAATTGAGATTTAATAGGCATTTCAACCCTAGCAATGTCATGCTGGACACACAAAGCTCTATGTTCTTTCAATTTTTCCATTCCTTGTTGTCCATATCGATTATCAAAGTGAGTAAAACACCGTTTACACGTATATATCTTATGTTCATAGCGCGTAATCTGATGTCCTACTAGTTTATCAAAATCTTTGATAAAGACGTAGTGGTTCTGACCAGATGAAGTACTTAGCAAAAGGAGGTCACGATGGTCTTGCAGCTCTTGAACCACAACCTTTAGAGGGAACAATTTGTTGTCTTGTACCAATCCAAATGCATTAATGGATATATCGTTGGCTTTTTCAAATTTGGGAATAGCAGCTAGCGATGTAGGGAACGAAACAACTGAAAAATCATACTTGTTTTCCAGGTCCTTGTATTTACTAACGCGTTGAGCATTCTTTTTTACCAGTTTTGCTAAAATGGCATACATAAGACACTTTTCGTCTTTCAAGTTTTCAGGATTAATGCAAGCTTTTCTTGCTTTTATAGCTGCTGGTAATGGAATATATGTGCTACCACACAAGGGATTGTACTTATTTATTTTCAATAGTACTCCTTCCACTGCTAACAAAGCCCAATTACGGCCTTTTAGCTCAGATTCTTCCATTTTAGTAGTTAACTTTGTAAATTGTGTTTCCAAGTAATTACTTAAGTCTGTTTCCAAAAATAGGGCCTGATTTCGTGTTTTAAAAGCCCGATGTGTAATTTCGTTGGTGGACGTATGAATGAATCTACATTCAGCCACAAGATTTACTTTGTTCGACATGTGCATTGCTAGTTCTTTCTGCATAGCTTGTATTATTTGCTGTTTGGACTCTTTAAGTATGCATTTAAATCCTTACACGTATCACAACGTATGAAATAGGATTTAAGTCGACTTTCAAAAGATGTCTCATATTCAATAAGTCCATTTTTGTCAGGGACCAATGACAGCAGGTAATGTTTTGTAGGCTCTGCTTTTTGTCTTTTAGCTGCCGACACAACATTACAACATTCTTCATGACGACGTCCATTGTAGGCATTGTTGAATTTACTGCCACACGTTTTACACTCATGAAATTCCCCACACGAAAGTTCATGACGCTTTCTATCATAGTCCCGAAGAAAAGTTTTTCCACACTGTTTACACATGTAGCTAGGAATGGGTTCTTCCATCATGAATGTTGATTTCTGCAAACAGCTGCTTACTGCGTATCACAGGGCTAGAGGTTGGTCGGTGAGACGGTCTTTCACGATGTGAACACCGTGAGATGTAGTAGTCAACTGGTGATATTCTTGTTAAGGGTCACCTAATATACCATAGTCTCAAGACCAACAGCTCTTTACAGCGTATGACAAGGCTGAAGACTGGACAGTGAGACGGTCTTTCACGATGTGAATACTGTAACAAGTAGTAGTAAACTGATAGTATTCATGCTAAGGGTTCTCTAATATATCATAGTCAAGACCAACAGCTACTTACTGTGTAGTACAAGGCTGTACAATGGTTATTTGACAGTCTTTCACAATGTGGTCTCTGTGAGTGGTTGTAGTCAACTAATGATATTCTTGCTAAGGGTCCTCTAATATATCCATAGCTAAGGGTAACAGCTGCTTACTGCCTATGACAAGGCTGTACACTTGTCGGTGAGACAGTCTTTCACAATGTGACACTATAAAGGTCGTAGTCAACTGAAAATATTCTTACACCATACTCAAGGCTATCATGTACTTACTGCATATCAAAAGGCAGTACACTCATGTGTTAGACAGCCTTTCTTTGTGCTAAATACCCTCTATATTCTCTACACAAGGCTATACATGTTAGTTCTAAACACATGGTGGATAATTGTATATTAAATTTAAATACACAGCATACACGAGCACGTTTTCACGCGGTAAAACGTTACCAGACAGTCAAATGCGACACGCAAAGTATGTTGCCGCTATCTTTCTGTGACTATGAGAACTACTTGAACGACCAGCATGCTACCTAGCGCTCCATTTCCACACTCACTCACTGAACGACCAGCATGCTATCTAGCGGTCGATATCAATACTCACTCAACTACAAGACAACAAATTGTACCCTCTAAAGGTTGCGGTTCAAGAGCTGCAAGACCATCGTGACCTCATTTTGCTAAGTTCTTCATCTGGTCAGAACCACTACGTCTTTATCAAAGATTTTGATAATATAGTAGGACATCAGATTACGCGCTATGAACATAAGATATATACGTGTAAACGGTGTTTTACTCACTTTGATAATCGATAGAGACGACAAGGAATGGAAAAATTGAAAGAACATAGAGCATTGTGTGACCAGCATGACATTGCTAGGCTTGAAATGCGTATTATATCTCAATTGTTCAATTATTAAATGTGAAAAAAAATGCTTTGAATATCTTACGTTATCTATGCAGATTTTGAAAGTATACTCTTACCCTATCAAACATGTCTACCTAATCCTGAGGCAAGTTATACAGTGCCATACCAGAGTCATGTTCCTATGAGCTTTGGTATATACGTTAAATCCTCACCGGCTGAGGAACACATAAAGACAAACCTTCCAAGCCAACCTGTTATTTATCGTGGACCTGATGCTGCAGAAATGTTTATGGACTGTTTGATCTCAATAGCTAATGAAATCGATCACCTTTACAACTTAAATGTTCCAAAGGCTTTAACTGAGGATCAATAAGCAGAGTTCCAATGTTCTGAAACCGGTTATTTGTGTCATAAACCATTTACCAAAGAAGACTGGAAAGTTTGAGACCATTGCCATATTACAGGGGAATACCGTGGAAGTCCTCATAATAACTGTAATTTGAGATGTAAAACACGTAACCCTTTTCCTGTGTGTCTACAAAATATGAGTGGCTACGATGCAAATTTCATTGTAAAGCAATTGGGATGTACTACTGAGAGAGTGGATGATATCGCTAACTCCAAAGAAAAGTACATTTCCTTCACCAAATATGTAGGAAATGTTAAGCTTCGAGTAGTGGACACGTTTCGGTTAATGTCAAGTAGTTTGGAAAACTTAGTTTCCATCTTAAATTCATACCCTGAAACAGACAAGTACTTTGGGAAAGAAAATGCAACGCTCATTACTCTTAAAGGGGTATTTTGTTACGATTACATCGATTCATGGGAAAAGTTACGTGAAACGTACTTACCTCCAAAAGAGGCATTCTTTAACAAAATATGTCAAGAAGATGTTAGCAATGAAGACTATGAACATGCCAAAAATGTGTGGAATCAGTTCAACATTAAAACTCTAGGGGAATATAGTGACCTTTACCTAACTTCAGATGTACTCCTTCTTGCAGACAGCTTTGAAACGTTTAGAAACAAAACACTGGATACACACCGAGCGGATGCTGCACACTTCTTTACTTCGCCTGGTTTACGTTTTGAGGCAATGCTCCTTTACACTGGAATTGAACTGGAATTGCTACAGGATTACGATCAGATTCTTCTAATCGAGCCAGGTGTCTCATCGGTATGCTGAAGCTAAAAATAAATACATGAAAACCTATGATTCTGAGAAACTATCGCAGTCTATTACCTATGATGATGCCAACAACCAATACGGGTGGGCTATGTGCCACCCTCTTCCTTATGGTGGATTTCAGTGGGTTTCTCCAGATTATGTTGATCTAGAAAAACTAAAGGAAGACGATTCTGTGGGATACATTCTAGACGTTGATGTTGATTACCCATCTAACCTTTATGATCTAACCTTTCCTACCAGAGTGTGCACGAACTAAGGATTCGTCTCTGAAAAAACTAATTCCTCATCTTGGAAATCGAAGGCGGTATGTTGTTTATTACATGACTCTTAAACAGGCGTTAGTTCATGGACTAAAATTGATAAAAATTCATCGTGTGTTAAAGTTTAAACATAGACCTTGGCTAAAAGCATACGTTGATTTTAATAACAACCTTCGAAAACAACCCAAAAATGATTTTGAGAAAAATCTGTACAAATTATTTAACAATGCCATTTTTGGAAAAAGAATGGAAAATATTCGTAAAAGAATAGACATACTGTCCCCGTTATCAGGATAGTAGGCTGTCAGATATCCGCCCCCTCAATCGGATTGCCAATAATCAAACGCACCGGCACAGCTATATCAATGAAAATGGCACTGTTAGATACTAACGAGATTAGAGCACAATAGTTAACAAGAAAATTATTGTGGAACACACCAAAATATACGGGGGTTCATACTTACCTTTACTTACCTCTTAAATTTATCTCGGGGACTGGGTTGTCAACTGGATCACTTAAAGTATGCCCACACAATAACCTCCACCATGATATTTAAAATGAACCATAACGAAGACGAGAAACTTTAAACTGCACAATAATTTATTTCACAAAAAGAATGAATTTAACAAAAATAAAACAACAAAATCCACGTGGCAATTAGAAGTCATTGTCCACATAACTATGTCCTCCTGTCGGACTTGTATACTCTACATACAATGTTTCAGCTTTCTCAAGCTCAAAATAACGTAAAAATAATAATGCACTTGGAATGGAAACGGGATTTGGGACGAGACACATATATCAATTGGTTTGCGTGTTTATATACTTCATATTTTATTTATAGCCACAAGGCTATTATGGAGACGTCCTTGGCCTCTATCATACAGTTGTCCGGGACAGCTGCAATGCACCTGCATCGTCAAAGTGGACTCACCCCTCCGTTCAACCCTAGCATAAGCGAGTTCCATCAGAGCTTAGCTCTCCTTTCAAAACACGTTAAATGTCCACATCTCAACTGAAATATTATCACGCAAATGTTTTAAATGCTCCATTCAAACACCAGTGGAATACTCTAATACTCCCAAATCATGTTTAATTGTTCAATCCACTTGCTTAATCAGCGTTGTTTAGAGTATAAAAACAAAACTCTAAATGTTAATAACAAAAGTTCATTAATTATTTATAACAATAATAAATTGTTTATAACAATGTCAAACGACAATTGAAAATTTTATACACGCCTCTATTAATCCCTTTCATTTCAAATTATTTAACAAAGATATTTACAAAATTATTTACAATATTAATATTGTTTATATTATTTATATAAGAAATACATTAAACCACACGTTTATCCGGTTGATAATTACTCAAATCGTGGTGATATAATCGACCAATGAAGGTTAGTTATATTTAAATGTCAAATTCAGGTTTAATAAGGTTTAATAATAATTATAATATTTGTGACGGTAACCTCCATTCAGAATCTTCATCTCAAATTATTTAACACTCTTGTTAACTTTAACAGTATCTTCACATGAATAACTTTCAAAGAACCAGGACAATACATTCAGCGGAAAAATACTTCGCTCAAAACGCACAAAATTGCACAACTATTGGCCCAGAATTCATCATATATCTTCATATATATGGCATCAAAATCTCCCAAATTACATACAAAAACCTCCACTCATAAATTCAACAACTTCATTTATTACTGTGGGAACCTCCTTCATTATTCAAGGGCATTACTCATCAGCGACTTTTACAGGTCCACTGAACTAACGATTATACATCCATTGTTCCTCTTCAAAAATTCTTATATTTATCAATTGTATTAATGACTGTTATTATTTAACCTTCGTGGGTTTCATTCATGAATCGATATGAAGTAAAAATTTGCCAATCACAAATAAATTTAATAGCAAATACGATTAGACACTCCTCCCTGGTCTATCAAAATTGAGATTAATATCTTCAAAGTATCGCAGTATAAAAATACTATCTTCAATCAAAGTTCATCTAAACTGCATAAATAGTCGAATAGAATACAATTAGACTGTGGAATGCAAACATTATTGTTCCAATCTATAATTGAGAAAAATTCCTATCTAATGTTCATTACAATAGTGTATTCAATAAATCGTAATCAAATTTCATATTTCATAAAATTGTCTATAATGCAATGATAAATGTCTATGTTGCAATCATGTTCATAAGACGACTAGTATTTCAAAGATCGTCGATAACGTATTAGATTTTAACGCTCTAAAATCATTTAATTATTCTTCTTTCTTGAGGATGACAGAAAATTGGTCAAAGTAATTTACTGAATAGAATTACTTTAATAAAGTGACACGCTGTCTGAATTCAAATCTGCCATAGAAATTCGTTAACTTTACAGTCAAATCGTGACTACAAAAATATGCAAATTACTGAAAGAATCTAAATTATCAGTCTCAACTGATCCAAAATTATTTAACTATGCCAATGACATAACAATGTCTCAACAAATCGTAGAAAAAGGCATAAATCATCGAAGTGTACTGAGTACAGAAATGTTAATCAAGAATATGGGGCAAAAGATAGGACAAAAAATATGGGAAAAATGGTTGCTCAGATATCGCTACATGACTCAAATAATACAAGAAACGTTCACGACTACCTTATCTGTTGATTGAAGTTCTAGAGGAAAGTTTTCAAAGAAAACTGCTGTTGGTTCCAATTCACCAGCGTAAAGATGTGCTCCGACCTCGAACCTGGAATCAGCGCCCTCGGAGAATCGAACTGCTTCCTCCTCCGGAAATTGCACTGCTCCATGTATACGAAAGACATCCTTCTGGCAAAATTCTTCTTTGTGAGCCGGGTCCTCCCTGGCCTCTCTTGAAAGTTCCCTGAAGTTCCAGTCGTAATTCGCCATGAAGTTTATTGCAGTTATTTCCGCAGAAATATTCATAATCGTGGAGTATGATAATATTTCCACTGTCATCTGATATAATTCAGCGATGGATTCACGATGCATGAGTGTAGTTGGATGTTCACTACATGCTCGCTTTTGTAGAATGACGATTAACGAAGTTCCATGCTGTTACTTCACTCCATCGATATATATCCCAATTGCATTAAAGCCTTAGCCTTCCATCTCAACTTCTGTTATAATCATTGAAAGCACTGCAAGATTATAATGTTCCATAATAGAATGTATCGTTGTATTACCAAACGTATTCTCCAATATCACGGTTGCGATGCACGTGTCAGCCGTAGTGTATAATGTAGAATTTTAAAAGTGCTTCTCAGGTGGCGAGAAAATCACTTTTGTCTGCAGCCTTAAAGTGTCAATATCTTTCAAAGTATAACTGTGAAAATGTTCAAATGTTCTACACACCTCAATGTTGTACTGCCCAATTGAATTATAATAAAGGCAGAAGTTAACTCTTTATATCTTATCTCGTAGAAACGTTAATGTGAGCGTTACAACATCTCCTAGTTTCGAACAGCGTAAAATGGAACTGCTCCGTGTTCGTTCGATGCGCCGGGCTTTAACCACACGCTAAAGACAACTTGCTTCACTTATTCACTCGAAAATGACTATATAACATCAGAAATATATATGCGTTATCAGCGGTATGAGAGATATGAGAGCTCCTCTATCCTGTGCACGACCTTTTATCAACTTCTTAAGGGGCGTATCCATCCCTTCCATAGCCTGTTGCTCCGTCATTGCTAGAAGTTTTAACTTTGGCTATACTTGACGGATTTTCAAATTTCAAAAACTCAAAATTAATTTCTTCAAAATTCCAAATCAATGCCATAACTGAAAATAGTTTTGCACAAATCTGCATGCCAAAAGTAATTAAATATCGTAGTTTCAGCAATCTCCGTCTTCCTTCCAAACTATCGTTCATTGGTTCGAGTCTCTCCTCCAATAGCGTAACTTCTTCCTTAGCACAATACCTTGTTTCCTGCGACTGCGTCGTAAATCTAAGATCTTTCTCGAACAAAATCATGACGTCACCAAGAATCTCAGCTCAACCAGCCTACTTGCATGAATTCTACGTCATCCGTGCCTACGTCATGAATATACACGTCACAACTATGACATCCATAACTTTATTCATATTTGCCAATACAGCCATCGTGGTCTCAATATAATTCAATTTACGGGGGCATTCTCCCTTCACCACGTTTTAAAAACAGTTGCAAATTGTTTTTAAACTCTGTGTTATAAATATCTCAATTCACTTGAACACGAAATTGAATTATTATTGGCTTACTCTTGGATAATATTTCTTCAAGTTCCCAGCATTGAACTTGCCATAAACGACATTATTCTCATCATCATAGAGTTCATAACAGTTGTTTCCATAAGCATTCGTAATTCTGAACGGACCCATGAACACTATTCCAAACTTGGGATAGATTTTCTTACTCACATCAGCCTTGACAGGTCTGCGTAATAATACCAGATTTCCAATTTCTAAGGGAGCACCAAAACGTTTTCCAGCTACTCTTTTCAGTCGTTTTTCTGCTGCTTTCTGGAGTTGTTCTTTCGCTCTGTCTATTCTCTGCTGCCTTCCTAAGTCGGAATCTCTAGGAACGTGGTTAAAAAGATTGTCCCACGGCCTTTCTGGGTTTCTTCCTAGATGAAGTCTCATTGGCACCTCTCCTGTGCTCTCCTGCACTGTAGAATTTAGACATTCCTCAATAAGGGGTACAAATCTCACCCAACCAGAATGATCATTCGGACAGAAAATTCGACAGAATTTCGAAAATTCAGCCATATATCTTTCTGAAGAATTCGATTCCGGATATCGCACGCTTGAAAATATGTGCTTAATACCAAGCCTTTCCATATCTGCAGCAAATTCTAAGGATGTAAACTGAGCTCCATGATCCGAAAGAAGATACTCTGGTTTACCAGCTTTTGGAAATACAGCATGTTCCAGTCTGCTTACAACGTTCCTCGTGTTAGCTTTTTGCATGGGACTCATTGTTACAAATTTTGAGAAGACATCCACGGTAACCAACAGATACTGATTACCCTGGTATCCCTTCGGACAAGGACCAAATATGTCTGTCGCCATGAGTTCATTTGGTTTAGAGGGAATCATAGCCTTAGGTTTTCCTTTCAATAGAGCGGAAGCATACTTTGCTCTTTGACATTTATCACATGAACGAATGACATTAGCAATGCTGGAACGCATGTTAGTCCAAATAAACCTCTCTTTAAGAGTATCAAGAGTTTTATCTAAACCCGCATGTCCAGTTGCGTGATGAGCTACCCACACTAAATTGACAACAAGTTTAGGTGGCACGACTATTCGGAGCTTTGTATGCGCAGAGTCAGCATACTTACATACGACGTCTCCACTCAAGACAAAGTGTCGTGAATCTCTCTGTGTAGCTGCATAGTCAACATCAGTATTGTCCATGTAACCCTTAAGGAACCTGTACATTTTCCTGACTGGAGCGTGTCTCTTCTGTGACACGCCGATTCGGGCTAACCTCCTAACGGTCTCTTGATCTTGCTGCTCCAATTGTATATGGTGTATCTGCACATTTTTGATAGGGTTACGTGATAAAGCATCAGCCAGTAAGTTATCTTTCCCAGGTTGATGGACGATAGTGGCGTTAAACTGTTGGGTGAACAAAGCCCAACGTGTCAATCTATCACTAGACATGTCAGTTTGCAGCATAAACTGAAGTGCTTTGTGATCTGTAATAATAATAACCTTATGTCCCAGCAACATTTTTTTCCAAGCTTGCAAAGCTGTAACAAAAGCTAACGCTTCTAGTTCTGTCGTAAAGTAGTTTTCCTCGTGTTTCTTTAACTTTCGACTAGTGAACGCAATGTAGTGCTTGTTGCCTGCCTCGTCTTTTTGGTATAAGGCTGCACTAATGCCTATTCTTGATGCATCAGACTCTATATAGAACACCTTCTCAAAGTCTGGGTACTCCAGTTTGACGTTGTTTCTGAGCATCTCCTTTGCTTTCTCAAAAGCCTCGTCTGCTGCGGTACTCCATTTCCATCTATTATTTTTCTTGAGTAAATCATACAGAGGAGCCATAATTTCAGAGTATCTCGGACAGTGGCTGCTAATGAATTGGCATGCGCCTACAAATTCTCTGACTTGTTTCACCTTAGTTGGCTTTGGGAATCTTGTGATCGCATCTACTTTCTGCATGTTTGGATGATATCCATCCTTATCAATGGTATGCCCCAAGTAATTGATCTCCTTCTTCAAGAATTGACATTTTCCAAAATTGACCTTGATATCGGCCTCCCTTAAATTTTCAAACAACTTTCTCAAATGCACTAAATGTTCTGCGGCGTTGGATGAAGATACAATTAAATCGTCAATGTAGCAGATTACATTCTCCTTTACTTCGTCAGTGAGCTTGCTATCAAGTGCTCGAATAAGTGCTGGTCCACTGTTGACCATTCCAAAAGGCATTCTCACAAAGACCCATGACGTCTGGTCAAATAGGAATCCAGTGTACTGCATACTTTCTTCCTCCAGTTGAACTTGGTAAAACGAAGATGTCAAGTCAAGAACACTGAAACATGCTCTCCCTTTGAACTTTCTAAGCAGATCTCTAATCTTAGGTGGTCGGTCATTTTCTGGAAGAATCTTCAAGTTGATGGTCCGAGCATCGAGACAAAGACGTATCTGACCATTACTTTTCTTGACTACAGTGATGGGGTTTATGTAAGACGACGCCTGTTTTTTAATAATCCCGTCTACCTCCATTTTTCTGATCAACCCTCGTACTTCTTGATAGTATTTCTCAGGTATGGGGTATATTCTCTTTTGGTAAGGGGTTTCATCGGTCAGCCTTATCTTATACTTATAGTCTTTAATCAATCCAGGCTTTTCATCAAAAATATCTTGGAATTCCTTTATCAAATCCTCAAATTCCCCCTGAATTTCTTCAAATCCTTCAGTTTTTCTACTGGGTATTTCTGATATATTCTCCACTTCATTAATAATGGTATTTAAAATTTCTTCCCTAAGGTCTATCTCCAGACTGTTTTTCACGTCCTGTTCTTCAATCTCTTCTGTGATCATGTACCCATCATTAAAGCTAATACTTCTATTCTTCATATCAATAATGGCTCCAACCTTCGATATAAAATCGATTCCTAGCACAATATCGAAATGGATCTTGTTAACCACAATAAAGATCTGTTCATAATTCCTTCCATTAATTTCAAAGTTCAACAGCACTTGGATCTTGCATTTCACTGCCTTGTCTTGGAAAATTCCTCTCACTTTGACGGTAGAAACTGGTAAAACTGTCATGTTTTCTCCTTTTAACAGACTTTGATAGCATTCATCAGAGATGATCGAAATAATTGCACCAGTATCCATAAGAGCTTTATACTTTCGGCCATCTATCAGTACAGAAATAATAGGTAAGGCACATGGTCTTTCCTCTTTGACGATTCCCCTCTCTTCTAATAAATCCTCATCAGTTACTTCGTAAATTTCATTAATGGTAATCATGTGTGGTGTGGCAATGTATTCATAGTTTCTCACTGTCGTTGAGAAATCGGCGTGTTTTTTGTGTGTTACCAATCTCAAAGTTCCCCTGCTGACTTGTAGAAGGACCAGGATCGATCACTACATCCTGTCTTTTCTTTTGGTTTTCTGCTTCCTTTTCTCGTAATTCCTTCAGATACTGCTGACTTTCTTTCTCTCTCTCTTGATACTTGTCGGGTGTCATAACCTGACCTTGAGAATTCTGATTCTGATTCTGATACTGGTTATTTCTATTGTAGTTTCTATTATAACCATTGTTGTAGTATCTACCTCTTACGTTGTTGTAATTCCCTCTATTATTATTCCAGCCTCGTCTTTGCTGATATGGACGGTAACCTTGTGATCTGTTGTTGCGGAAATAATTATTCCTGTGAGGACCTACATTTTCAGTTTTTTTTTCATCAGGCTTATCAGTTTGCTGCACTTGATCCATGTAGACCGTATTAACGTCTTTGAATTCGTGCCTCTGACCTTTTTGTACCAAATTTGGCATTGGACTCGTGTAGTCAAGCCTTCTCAATAATTCGTCCATACTGGTCAAATCTCTAATATTTGACGATATGATCAGTCTCCTTACTTCCACAGGCAATATACGTGAAATCGCATCTATCAACTGCTCTGTTGACAATGGGGGTTGCAAAAATCTCAAGCTTGATAGCTGACTCGTGAAGAAATCAGCGTACCGTGTTGGAAGAGTACCTGAATACTTCCTCGAGTATACCTCAGCTCTTAATGAATTCTGAGCTTCTATTGACCAGAATCGTTTTATCAGTGCCTCTGCAAATTCGTCAAAATTGCTGAAAGTGTACCGAAGTGCTCTAAACCATTCAAGGGGTCCTCCAGCTAGAAATTTTTCTACGATTCTCATCTCTCTCTCTCTAAGAATGTGGGCTTCTATGAAATAGTCTTTAAGATTCCTGATATATTCGATCGGTGTGAGACTATCAGTGTTGCTAAATTTTTGAGGTTTGTCTTCAAAATTCCGGATGACTGTCACATTTCTCGGATATGAATCCATATAATGTTTCCCACTATCACGATACTTCCATTCAGGTTCAATATTCCGATCCTCTTCTTCTTCCCTGAATCTGGATATACGTTCCTCAGGACTAATATCTCTCTCTTCTGTAGCGAGGTTACATCTTCTTACGTAATTTCTATCCTCCTCACCAGTCAATCCTTCAATATCCTTGTCTGTGATTTCCGTGATGACTTTCCTAATCAACTCTTCCTTATAGGTTTCCATCATGCTAGCTTCTCCTAGTTTCAAATTCTGAAGTTTGCTCGTAGTTTCATTAACATCAGAGACAACCTTATGAATCTGTTCCTCTAACGCAGTTTTTAATGCTTGCACGTCCTGACCTATTTGAGTTCTATCCTCTACCTGCTTTTCGGATAGCGAATCCATCCTTACATTCAAGTCTTTCCTGATCTGAACTACTTCATTATTAATGTCTACTTGTGTACTGGCAAGTTTTCTTTCAATTCGCTCCTGAATCTGATCGTCATGTTCCCCACTTGACCTGTTCCATTCATCTTTCCAAACCGTTACATTTGCAGTTAACATTTCCGCGATATCTACCTCAATGTCTTCCTTAAGTAAACGATTGTGATCTAATACTTGGGTTCTCATGAACTCTACATCGTATTTTAAACGAGCTAAAGAAGCTGTTCTCCTAACAGACTCGTCAACTAATCGAGTTGTTAATGCACTAATGTTACGAGTACAAAGTGTTTTTGAAGTTTCAATTTCTTCCTTAACTTTGTTAACATCAGTTTGAACTTTAGCAATGTCTACAAAAACAGTATTGACTTCTACTTGTATCTTATTGATATCGCTTTGCATATCATTAACATCTGAATGAATATTATTGATGTCAACTTGAACATTTGACACATCAGTTCGAGCATTTCTAACCTCTCTTTGAACTTCCTCTACTTTGTCTTGTACAGTAGCAACATCATTCCTAACAACAATTACTTCAGCTCTAGCACATGAAATATCACCCCGGACATTGGCAACATCAAGATTCAACATAGTAAGATCTTTCTGTACCTTAGAAACATCAATTTTAACATCAGACACATCTTTATGCACATTGGATAAATCTTTATGGACATTGGACACGTCTGTGCGCATGTCAGTTACAGCATTCTCGATTCCCTGGGTATTGATCTGTAAACGCGACACATTATTTTCTAGGTTTGCAGAACTGGTCTGAATAACTTTCAAATTTTCATCCAGCATCTGCTTTACACTTTCATTCATGCTAGCTTTCAAATTAGCAGACATATTACTAGCATTCTCCTCCATTCGACTAGTATTCCTAGCTTCCATCTCCTTCATACTTTCATTAATGCTAGCTTTCATCTCCCTCATATTGTTGGACATCTCCTCCAACATTTTCTTAATACTTTCATCTGCCATTTCAATAATATTTCAATAATAAACTGCTTTAGGGACATACATCAAACAGAGCAAAATAACAACATCTGAGCAACATTTTTCACCATATATATAAGTTTGAGCAATTTTCTGTCTTAAATCTAACTTATAATTACCTTATAATTAACTTTCGTAGACACTTCATGTTGAAATAAACTCAAGCACATGTTCAAATTTCTTTGGTTCATTTTAAAATATCCTAACACAAATAATTTACATTTACAATCCAAATAGTTTAATTTTATCTTTAATATGACTACACATGTCATAAGCCGGTCAAATAAAATAAGATTCCAGATCAGAGGCGATTTTTCTAAGTTTCCAGCCTATTTAACCTCTCTCAAGTTGTATAAGATCTGATCTTTTCTGAGTGTAATTTTCCTAATACAACACAACATTTTATTCCTATATAATCACACTCTCAAATTCTACAATTGGCTAAGACATCTAACAAAGAATCAACCTCTTTATTTGAGTCTTCACAATCCCTTTGACATCGATAACTTGGTAATCCAATGTTATTCGAACACTCCACAAAATTGCGGTGCCAATTCTACTGCAATAACTTGGTAATCCAATGTTTTGCTGATCGTGCCAATCGAGCCAATCGAGCCCCACACGTTGATTGCGCCAATCCTACTGTCCCCGTTATCAGGATAGTAGGCTGTCAGATATCCGCCCCCTCAATCGGATTGCCAATAATCAAACGCACCGGCACAGCTATATCAATGAAAATGGCACTGACAGATACTATCGAGATTAGAGCACAATAGTTAACAAGAAAATTATTGTGGAACACACCAAAATATACGAGGGTTCATACTTACCTTTACTTACGTCTTAAATTTATCTCGGGGACTGGGTTGTCAACTGGATCACTTAAAGTATGCCCACACAATAACCTCCACCATGATATTTAAAATGAACCATAACGAAGACGAGAAACTTTAAACTGCACAATAATTTATTTCACAAAAAGAATGAATTTAACGAAAATAAAACAACAAAATCCACGTGGCAATCAGAAGTCATTGTCCACATAACTATGTCCTCCTGTCGGACTTGTATACTCTACATACAATGTTTCAGCTTTCTCAAGCTCAAAATAACGTAAAAATAATAATGCACTTGGAATGGAAACGGGATTTGGGACGAGACACATATATCAATTGGTTTGCGTGTTTATATACTTCATATTTTATTTATAGCCACAAGGCTATTATGGAGACGTCCTTGGCCTCTATCATACAGTTGTCCGGGACAGCTGCAATGCACCTGCATCGTCAAAGTGGACTCACCCCTCCGTTCAACCCTAGCATAAGCGAGTTCCATCAGAGCTTAGCTCTCCTTTCAAAACACGTTAAATGTCCACATCTCAACTGAAATATTATCACGCAAATGTTTTAAATGCTCCATTCAAACACCAGTGGAATACTCTAATACTCCCAAATCATGTTTAATTGTTCAATCCACTTGCTTAATCAGCGTTGTTTAGAGTATAAAAACAAAACTCTAAATGTTAATAACAAAAGTTCATTAATTATTTATAACAATAATAAATTGTTTATAACAATGTCAAACGACAATTGAAAATTTTATACACGCCTCTATTAATCCCTTTCATTTCAAATTATTTAACAAAGATATTTACAAAATTATTTACAATATTAATATTGTTTATATTATTTATATAAGAAATACATTAAACCACACGTTTATCCGGTTGATAATTACTCAAATCGTGGTGATATAATCGACCAATGAAGGTTAGTTATATTTAAATGTCAAATTCAGGTTTAATAAGGTTTAATAATAATTATAATATTTGTGACGGTAACCTCCATTCAGAATCTTCATCTCAAATTATTTAACACTCTTGTTAACTTTAACAGTATCTTCACATGAATAACTTTCAAAGAACCAGGACAATACATTCAGCGGAAAAATACTTCGCTCAAAACGCACAAAATTGCTCAACAATTGGCCCAGAATTCATCATATATCTTCATATATATGGCATCAAAATCTTCCAAATTACATACAAAAACCTCCACTCATAAATTCAACAACTTCATTTATTACTGTGGGAACCTCCTTCATTATTCAAGGGCATTACTCATCAGCGACTTTTACAGGTCCACTGAACTAACGATTATACATCCATTGTTCCTCTTCAAAAATTCTTATATTCATCAATTGTATTAATGACTGTTATTATTTAACCTTCGTGGGTTTCATTCATGAATCGATATGAAGTAAAAATTTGCCAATCACAAATAAATTTAATAGCAAATACGATTAGACACTCCTCCCTGGTCTATCAAAATTGAGATTAATATCTTCAAAGTATCGCAGTATAAAAATACTATCTTCAATCAAAGTTCATCTAAACTGCATAAATAGTCGAATAGAATACAATTAGACTGTGGAATGCAAACATTATTGTTCCAATCTATAATTGAGAAAAATTCCTATCAAATGTTCATTACAATAGTGTATTCAATAAATCGTAATCAAATTTCATATTTCATAAAATTGTCTATAATGCAATGATAAATGTCTATGTTGCAATCATGTTCATAAGACGACTAGTATTTCAAAGATCGTCGATAACGTATTAGATTTTAACGCTCTAAAATCATTTAATTATTCTTCTTTCTTGAGGATGACAGAAAATTGGTCAAAGTAATTTACTGAATAGAATTACTTTAATAAAGTGACACGCTGTCTGAATTCAAATCTGCCATAGAAATTCGTTAACTTTACAGTCAAATCGTGACTACAAAAATATGCAAATTACTGAAAGAATCTAAATTATCAGTCTCAACTGATCCAAAATTATTTAACTATGCCAATGACATAACAATGTCTCAACAAATCGTAGAAAAAGGCATAAATCATCGAAGTGTACTGAGTACAGAAATGTTAATCAAGAATATGGGGCAAAAGATAGGACAAAAAATATGGGAAAAATGGTTGCTCAGATATCGCTACATGACTCAAATAATACAAGAAACGTTCACGACTACCTTATCTGTTGATTGAAGTTCTAGAGGAAAGTTTTCAAAGAAAACTGCTGTTGGTTCCAATTCACCAGCGTAAAGATGTGCTCCGACCTCGAACCTGGAATCAGCGCCCTCGGAGAATCGAACTGCTTCCTCCTCCGGAAATTGCATTGCTCCATGTTTACGAAAGACATCCTTCTGGCAAAATTCTTCTTTGTGAGCCGGGTCCTCCCTGGCCTCTCTTGAAAGTTCCCTGAAGTTCCAGTCGTAATTCGCCATGAAGTTTATTGCAGTTATTTCCGCAGAAATATTCATAATCGTGGAGTATGATAATATTTCCACTGTCATCTGATATAATTCAGCGATGGATTCACGATGCATGAGTGTAGTTGGATGTTCACTACATGCTCGCTTTTGTAGAATGACGATTAACGAAGTTCCATGCTGTTACTTCACTCCATCGATATATATCCCAATTGCATTAAAGCCTTAGCCTTCCATCTCAACTTCTGTTATAATCATTGAAAGCACTGCAAGATTATAATGTTCCATAATAGAATGTATCGTTGTATTACCAAACGTATTCTCCAATATCACGGTTGCGATGCACGTGTCAGCCGTAGTGTATAATGTAGAATTTTAAAAGTGCTTCTCAGGTGGCGAGAAAATCACTTTTGTCTGCAGCCTTAAAGTGTCAATATCTTTCAAAGTATAACTGTGAAATTGTTCAAATGTTCTACACACCTCAATGTTGTACTGCCCAATTGAATTATAATAAAGGCAGAAGTTAACTCTTTATATCTTATCTCGTAGAAACGTTAATGTGAGCGTTACAACTTCACCTAGTTTCGAACAGCGTAAAATGGAACTGCTCCGTGTTCGTTCGATGCGCCGGGCTTTAACCACACGCTAAAGACAACTTGCTTCACTTATTCACTCGAAAATGACTATATAACATCAGAAATATATATGCGTTATCAGCGGTATGAGAGATATGAGAGCTCCTCTATCCTGTGCACGACCTTTTATCAACTTCTTAAGGGGCGTATCCATCCCTTCCATAGCCTGTTGCTCCGTCATTGCTAGAAGTTTTAACTTTGGCTATACTTGACGGATTTTCAAATTTCAAAAACTCAAAATTAATTTCTTCAAAATTCCAAATCAATGCCATAACTGAAAATAGTTTTGCACAAATCTGCATGCCAAAAGTAATTAAATATCGTAGTTTCAGCAATCTCCGTCTTCCTTCCAAACTATCGTTCATTGGTTCGAGTCTCTCCTCCAATAGCGTAACTTCTTCCTTAGCACAAGGGTCACCCGGTATTTGAATTGAATCTAACATACTGTACACCTCATTAAGTGTCACCCTGTAATTTGCTCTGACATTCTACACACCTCTTTAGGAGGCACCTGTATTCTTATCTGGCATCTTGTATATCTCTTTAGAAGTCACCCTGTATTCTTGTCTGGCATCTTGTGCACCTCTTTAGGAGTCACCCTGTATTTTTCTCTGCCATATTGTACACCTCTTTAAGAGTCACCTTGTATTCTTATCTGGCATCTTGTATATCTCTTTAGGAGTCAACCTGTGTTCTTGTTTGACATCTTGTACACCTCTTTAGGAGTCAAACTGTAATCTTGACTGACATCTTGTGCACCTCTTTAGGGGTCACCCTGTATTCTTCTCTTCCATCTTGTACACCTCTTTAAGGGTCACCTTGTATTCTTATCTGCCATCTTGTATATCTCTTTATGAGTCACCCTGTATTTTTATCTGGCATTTTGTACTGTATTTTGATCTGACATCCTGCACACCTCTTTAGGAGGCACCCTGTATTCTTGTCTGACATCTTGTGCACCTCTTTAGGAGTCACCCTGTATTCTTCTCTGCCATTTTGTACACCTCTTTAAGAGTCACGTTGTATTCTTATCTGACATCTTGTATATCTCTTTAGGAGTCACCCTGTATTGTTATCTGGCATCTTGTGTTGTATTTTGCTCTGACATCCTGCACACCTCTTTAGGAGGCACCCAGTATTCTTATATGGCATCTTGTATATCTCTTTAGAAGTCACCCTGTATTCTTGTGTGACATCTTGTACACTTCTTTAGGAGTCACCCTGTATTCATGTCTGACATCTTGTGCACCCCTTTAGGAGTCTTCTCTACCATCTTGTACACCTCTTTAAGAGTCACCTTGTATTCTTATCTGGCATCTTGTACTGTATTTTGCTCTGACATCCTGCACACCTCTTTAGGAGGCACCCTGTATTCTTATATGGCATCTTGTATATCTCTTTATGAGTCACCCTGTATTGTTATCTGGCATCTTGTACTGTATGTTACTCTGACATCCTGCACACGTCTTTAGGAGGCACCCTGTATTCTTATATGGCATTTTGTATATCTCTTTAGAAGTCACCATGTATTCTTGTGTTCGCTTCGCTCGACGCCCCAGGACACTTTCAACAGACTCCAATAACCATTAGTTTCTGTTTCCCGCGTGGCTGCATGACGTCACGCACTCGCTTTCCGCGCGGCTGCATGAGGTCACTTCCCGCGTGGCTGCATGACGTCACTTCCGTCTCGTCTCCGTAACGCATGACCTTGGACCCAAGCATAACGACGAAGTGGACAAGATCATTTCAACAGGCTCCAATAACCATTAGCTTCTGATTCCCGCGTGGCTGCATGACGTCACGCGCTCGCTTCCCGAGCAGCGGCATTACGTCACTTCCCGCGTGGCTGCATGACGTCACTTCCGTCTCCGTCTCCGTCTCCGTAACGCATAACGTTGGACCCAAGCATAACGACGAATTCGACAAAATCATTTGAAATGATAAAAAAACATGTAAACAACAAAATGGGAAAATCCATGTTTCCATATTGACAAGATTCAAAAAAAACTTTTAACTGACATTTTTAAAAACTGGAAATGGGAAATTGGAAAATTGACAAATATGTAAACAGCAAAAATGGAAAATCCATGTTTCCATATCATGAAATTCGAAAACTTAAAACAAACACTTTTAAAAACTGGAAATGGGAAATTGGTAAATTGACAAATGTGTAAACTGCAAAAATGGAAAATCCAAGTTTCCATATCATAAAATTCGAAAACTTAAAACTGACCTTTTTAAAAACTGTAAATGGGAAATTGACAAATGTGTAAACAAAATTGAAAAAAAAAACGGTTGGGGGTAGTGAACATGTTGTACAGTAGCCTATAAAACTAGCATAAGGATAGTTGCATGTGCCCGTATATACTTTGTGTATGTGCATTAGCCTTTGGATTAGCTTAAGTTAGGTTTGGTAATGTTAGGTTAGGTGAGGTTAGGTATGTGACCTTGTAGTTTACTCTTTTCGGAAAATCTAAAATGTAAAATCTAAAAATCTAAAATGTAAAATGTAAAAATAAAAAATCCTACATGCATTAATTTAAATCTTTAAACGAGGTTTCTGTAGGTTAGGTTAGGTTAGGTCAAGTTAGGTTAGGTTAGGTTATAACTAAGTTTAATATTTGTGGTCTCACATTTGCTCTCACTTTTTTGCTCACTTTTTTTGCTCTTACTTTTTTTTGCTTGCACTCTCAGGTGAAGTTAGGTTAGGTTAGGTTGTGTAAGGTTAGATGAAGTTAGGTTAGGTTAGGTTATAACTAAGTTTATAATTTGAGCTCTTACATTTGCTCTCACTTTTTTGATTACACTTTTTGTTCTCACTTTTTTGGCTTGCACTTTCAAGTTAGGTTAGGTTACGTTAAGTTAGGTTATGTTAGGTTAGGTTAGGTATGAAACCTTGTAGTTTAGTGCTTTGACACAAGAAAGAGTAATAACTCTCATATATATGTTACGCTCAAAGGCCGAATTCGCTCAATGACCGAAATTTTTACCCACGACGCGACGTGGGTACGACAAAATACTCACAACGCGACATGGGTACCGAAATTCGGTCATTGGCCGAAACGGAATGCCCACGTCGCGTTGTGGGTAATTCTGTTTGCTCAAAGACCGATGTAAACTTCACTTCGGAGATTGAGCAATGCAAAAATACCCACGTCGCTTTGTGGACAACGTGGCTTGCCCACAACGCGTTGTGGGTATTTTGCTTTTGCGCAAAGTCCGAAATGACCCAACGTCAGTAGTTAAGTTGTTTGATATCTAATCGGCAAACTATAGTAAAAAAGAAGTTGGTTTGGAAATAAACATTCTTTCAACATAATGAACATTTATTAATGTTTTAAAGAAAATGTTATAATTAATGTTATAAAGTATGTTACATATTATAAAGAAATGTATTGCTTTATAACACATTTGACATTGTAAACCTTAAAAATATATGACTCAAAAGAAAACTTTAAATTAAATACTATAATGTAAGAAAAACATATTTAAAGTTATGTTTATCACGATACATTCATTGTAAGAACTGTTTATTTATTTGCGCATCTGGTGCTGCTAAGGCACTTTGAGTTACATTTTACATTTGATTTTAAACACTTACAGGATTTTCCTGTGCACCTTTGTTTACATCCACAATTAACAAACCCTTGTTATGACCCTGACGACACCACCGCTTCTTGCCTGACGTTGATGAAAGGTTCAGGCACTTCATCAGTTTTCAGGAATTTATTTTTTATTGGTTGGAATTGGTTCCTAGAGAATTGTTTGTCGAGGGTCCCATGTTTTGTTCCAAGTGTGTGGTGATCCTCGTCAACGTTCATGACAACAGCCATGATATTTCGCGGGGCCAGCCGGCCACGGTCTACTTCAGGAATCTGAACAACTACATTGTCACCAACAGACACAGAACGTATTCTTTTACCCGAAATTTCAACATTTTCACAGCCTGTGACCCAAGACCTAATTTGCACTTTCCCCTGGCGGTTTCAACTGCAGATTTCTTTGAGCAAAGAGAGCAAAGGGGCAATTCAGAACCGAATTCAGTTGTTGGAAAGCATCCTAGATGAAATATTTGTCCACATTCAAAGCATTTCTCAGTTTCCAAAGCACACTCATCGTCACCAATAGTCTGATCGCATACAGAGCAAACCAACATATTTCTTTCATTGAATTCAGCTTCATTTTGATCTAGTATAGCATTGTCCACGAGTTCATCATTATCTTGTGTCATATCGTTTTCGTTTATGCTATTTTTAACAAACGTGAGTTCCTACTCCAGCTCTTCTTCACTGACAATCCGATTGCAAACCTCCTCAGTCAAGATGGAGCTACGTAGGCCATTCTTCTGTGGGGCGCCGAACATAGCTTCATAAGGTGTCATTTTTATTCCCGAGTGGTAATTATCATTTTTGGTATTCTGGACAATTCTTAGACCGTTCGCCCTATTAGAAGTGTCGTTATCAGCCATCCAAGCTACCAAACTGTCCCTTACGTCTTGGTTGGCCCGTTCGACAGATCCTTGGCATTGCGAGTGTCGTGGTTTCCCGTGGACAAGATTGATAGTACTCCATTTTGTCGCCAAAGTCTCGATTATCTGAAAGTTACACCAAAATGATTGATTACACCAGATTACCATTCCTGGGTTGAGTTTATAACTATTTTAAAGTAGATTTGATTATAAAAATTTACCTTATTACAAAACTCCCTTTCATTATCACTGTGGAGAATGTTCGGTGCACCAAATATGTAAAATATGTCCAGGAGGACATCTGCCACTTCATCAGCTGTTTTTCTTTTCAGTGGTCGAAGAATCACAAACTTTGTCAGGTGATCTTGATAGTTGAGTATGAACTTGTATTCTCCATCTGCTTCAGACTGCATGTCGATAAGATCAACCTATGGAAATATAATTAGTAAGTAGCGTAGTTTTCATAAAAAATTATTAGCGGCCCAACTATTTTTAGCCTACTTTCGATTTTTGCAAAAAATGAAAGTAGACTTATGAGATCAACACAGGGCGAAAAAAGTGTGTCTGTCTGTGTGTGTGTATGTGTGTGTGTGTGTGTGTGTGTCTGTGTGTCTGTGTGTGTGTGAGTGTGTGTACTCTGAATGTCTGTCCCCCCCTATCAATTCGAACACGGTGAATGCGAATTGAACGAAATTTGGTACAAAGGTAGCACTAGCAAAGGACACCTCAGTGTCATGTTTTATATCGCCGCCATCTTTACCAAAACTGAATGGCGGCCACTCAAACGTTCAAAACGTAAAATCAAATAACGACTAACCAAATCATCCGATCTCTACCAAATTTGGTAACAACATACCTTCGTATAGGATGCGTCTTGTGACCAAACTACAAGGTCGTCCGCCATACCATTTCAGGATGGCGGCCGTGCGAATTATGCAAACTTTATAATCCATATCATGGGACCCACCAGTTCCGATTATCGTGCCGAGAATCGTTTTAACTGTTCTAAAGGAAGAGGCACGTTCGAAATTAAAAGTTTATTTTGTAATACTATAGTGCAGACGTGATTTTAAAAAGCTGAGCTGATTTAGTAATAAGACAAGATGGCAGCGGATATCTTGTGCCTGACATATTTCACTAATTTGAGTATTGCATGCAATATAGCGTACTGATATAAAATAAATAAACTTTGTATGAAATGCTTTATATATAAATAATATACTCCAGTGATGAAATCGTTTAGTATAAATCACTATTTGCTAACAAGTTGCTAAGTCATTTTATATAGAAAAATATTCGTTGACACAATTAGCTCAGTGGTAGAGCGTTAGCCTATCGCTCAAATGCCTATGGTTCAAACCCGATCAGAGCTAGTTTTTTTGCATGAAATTTTATATGTTTATTGTTTTGTAATGACTCAGATGTTTTAAAATTAAGCGTTATATTGTGCATATTATGGTGTAAAATATATATTTAATTAAAACATAATTCGCCAGCAGATTTACTCGAGACATCTAGCTGCCAAAAAGGTAACTGCACGCCGACCAGATTTTATTGAAAAGTTTCTTCTTCTGGCCGCTAGAATGCACTCGCTCTGTTAGGATTATATTGTTAGATATTTCACCACTAGATATCACGACTAGTCTACGTGGGGCTCCATTGATTACTATACCATTTGCATTCTATGCGCATCGAATTTGAAGAATGACAAGATGATACTCTGATACATTTTTACTTTCTATTTTAAAGGGTTTGTAACAGCCTATTGTGCGTTATTTGAAAATGTTAATTGAAGTAAAGAACAAAACGATTTCACATAGTATCTGAACTCTACCGTTGGTGCTAGTTCAGGATATCAATTAATACTTCTATTTCAGCCAAATAGCAATCGAAAATATCCACAAAGTTGGTATACACACGTCTCTGTAGGGTCATGGAAAGATTTGTTAATTCAATTAGGGTTGTGAAAGTCATACGCAGCCAGACGTGTAAAGACATGCCTCAACTCAAAGTTGGATGTTGCCCGCGTCAGGCCAATTATGTAATAATAATAATAATAATAATAATAATGTTATTGGTTTTACGTCCCTTTTAACTACTGTTGCTTTTAGAGACGCCGGGTGCCAGAATTTTGTCCCGAAGGGGATCTTTAACGTGCCAGTAAATCTACTAACACGGCTCCCTCGCATTTGTGCACCCTCAAATGTCAGCTGACTGCGCCAGGATACGAACCTGAAACATACGGTCCAGCAAGCGAGAACGTTACCGCTGAGCCACGCCGCCAGTCCGGTCGATTATGTCTCCAGATCCATAACATTCTTTAGATACTTCTTATCTTTCTTTCTTCAATGATGGTAGCAGTTTTTATCTAGGTTGTGGCGTTTGGTAGAGGTAAATCGTTTCTAAGGTCTTCAACAAAGAATAGTTCTATTATATTCTTTGATAATAACAACGAGTTATAACTATACTCATACATTTAGGAGAAAGTAGGCTATATGTTCTTTACTGAACATCTTGTTAGATTTGTTATTATAGTCACTTTGCCCAGTCATAACTCCGTTATAAATACTTTTAAAATGTTTCAGTTTTTACAAACATGACCACAGGTTAATACTAGATTAATGAATAAATTTAGAACGGATTTTTGTTTTAATTTTTTTTCATGTTTTGAAAACGATTATTGTATTTAAAAACATTGATTTTCCGAGGTATTTGACAAACCCTTGTACATAAGTTGTTGTAACTTTGACAATAATAATTCTAAAAATATTTCTTATGCAGGCATTATTTGGCATGTTAGGAACAGTTTTATTTGGTTTTAAAATTTATATTACATTTCAATGTCATTAGGTAAAAGTATACAATTACCTTGTCACCCTTAAAAAAATTACTACTGAGATATGTTATAGGCAATGAACTGAAAATGATTGATAAACATGTTTTAAAGGTCGTAAAGTGAAAAAAGGGGTAAAACGACGTATTTTTTCGTTTTTTTGCGATTTTACATAACTTTTGCATTTTAAGCCAACTTTAACTTTTTTTTATTTCCCATGTTTTTTGACATTTTTGATACAATGGGATACACAAAAAACGCTGCCATGGAACGAACATGTTTTTTTTTTATCAAAACACGGACTGACTATTAAGGTTTTTTATATTATAACCTAACGTAACCTAACCTTTTCGACCACGTCTTGTCGGCGGCCACTCTTCTAAATATGTCGGCAAATAGTGCTTGTAAATCATAAAAGTGTGGTTTTTCAAGCTGACTAACTTGCAAAGAACTTGCCGACTGACTTAGAAGAATGGCCACCGACGTTTCAGTTAGGTCGGTTAGATTAGGTTATAATAAAAAACGATGTAATACGCAACAAAACGCTGCTGTGGAACAAATATTGTTTTTTATCAAAACACGGACGGACTAATACGGTTTTTTTTATATTATAACCTAACCTAACCTTTCTCACCACGTCATGTCGGCGGCCACTCTTCTAAATCTGTTGGCGAATAGTGCTTGTAAGTCATAAAAGTATGGTTTTTAAAGCTGAATACCTCGCATATAACTTGCCAACAGCCTTAGAAAAGTGGCCTCCGATGTTATGTGGTCGGTTAGGTTAAGTTAGGTTATCATAAAAAAATAATAGAACATTAACAAATTGCGGTGTTTGTGGCGTTGTTAAGTGTTTTTAGTGTCCCATTTTATCAAAAATGTTGAAAAAAAAACACGGTATTTTGTTGTTGTCAAAATCGGATTGAAAACGCAAAAATTAGCCTAACATCGCAAAAAGCGTAAAAAATCTTCAATAAAAATCAATGTTCGTTCCACGGCAGTTTTTTTGTGTATCCCATCGAATTGGCAACGTCGTAAAACATGGGAAAGAAAAAACAGGTCGTTAAAATCAGCTTAAAAACGCAAAAGTTGCATAAAATTGCAAAAAACGAAAAAACACCATTTTACTCCCCTTTTTCATTTTCCGACCTTTCAATCATGTTTATCTACAGTTTTCAGTTCATTGCCTATAATATATCTTAATAGTAAATTTTTTAAGGGTGACAAGGTAATTGTATACTTTTACCTGTTATTAATTTGTTTCTCACACTTGAGTACTTCGGAAACTACTTCGAATTTTAGCCAAACGAACTCTAGTCGACGGAAACGCTGTCTATGTTTTAAAAACACATTAAAATAGTTATTTAGTTCGTTTTCTAAAGGATAATTTTAAGGTATTAAGAATGCAGCAACGATTATTATTATGTACGCCGCATTTATGAATCAATTATTATGAAAACAGCCGATAGTAGGTGTAAACTACCTAAATATTGTAGGTTACGTAATTTTACATACAGTTCATGGTACTATATCAGGCAGGTGTGTAAATAATGCAGATTTGTAAAATGTAAACTTACTTGACAGCGAGAATTCATAGCAGACATAACCATTGGTTTAACAACAAGTCCCTTCTTAATTTATCTTTTCTTCAAAGCGCAGGCCTCACACATATCTAAATATATTTTTATAACTTCTCTGGTGATATTGCAGAATTTCTTCTTTAGTTCAGCTTCCATGGCTTTTTCTTTTTTATGTCCTGTATTAAGTGGGCTGCATGTATTGCTCCGAAAATTTCTTCGTATCGGCAAAAGTATTTTATGTCAGTCAAGTCACCCACAGAATTCTCTATCAACATTTGAACACTTCCGATCTGAATAACGTCGAAACGATTTATGCGACGATACTCTTTTGAGCTCAGAGTTCCTCCACACTTCTTCTTTTCTTTCGCCTCCTTCACTTGATTGATAATCTCGTCGTAACGAGCTCTGTCCATGATGAACGAGCGACCCGACTCAAGGTCCTTCGTGCATAATAGTTCCTGCAGCTTGATAGAGAATGCTTCTTCCATCTCACTCAACTAGTAAACACAAACACTCACTAAAATGCACAGCTACAAAGCGGGTTGACACTGGGCGTGCTTCGTGTTGACTAGTGGCAGTAACAGCTAGGAGTGGAGGGGAGGGTGGCGGACTCGCAGACAAGTCTGTACACGCTCGCGACTATATCATGTCATTTCGGTCTGTGCGCAAAAGCAAAATACCCACAACGCGTTGTGGGCAAGCCACGTTGTCCACAACGCGACGTGGGTATTTTTGCATCGCTCAATCTCCGAAGTGAAGTTCACATCGGTCTTTGAGCAAACAGGATTACCCACAACGCGACGTTGGCATTCCGTTTCGGCCAATGACCGAATTTCGGTACCCACGTCGCGTTGTGAGTATTTTGTCGTACCCACGTCGCGTCGTGGGTAAAAATTTCGGTCATTGAGCGAATTCGGTCTTTGAGCGTAACATATATATAAAAAGGAATGTCTGTCTGTTCGTCTTGTATGCGTTCATAAACCATTCATCCGATTTCGATAAAAATTTGGTGACTTATTGTACGCACTTTCGGGATGTTCATATGCATAGTTAATCCATTTCACAATAGACAGCGCGCGAGTAGTTAAAACAGATGCGTAATGGCGATGAGTTCATATACAAGTCATCCAATTGCGATCAAATTCTGGTGGGTCGTTGTGTACAGTCCCGGAAAATTTACAGGCGTAATAAATCCAATTTACAATAGATGGCGCGCGAGTAGCTTTAACAAAATGGCGCGCGTTTGTTTCAAAAAAGTCCCACATGTGTTCATATACCATTCATCCCATTGCGATGAAACTTGGGTGAGAGATTCTGTACACTACAGGGAAGGTTTCTGGCTTAGTAAATCCACTTTACAATAGGTATCGCACAAGTAGAATCAACAAATGAGGGACGACGCGCGAAGCGTTTCAACAAATTCCCGTATGTTTTCATATACTATTCGACTGATAGCGATAAAACTTGGGTGAGATGTTGCGTAAACTTCAGGAAAGGTTTGTGTCTTAGTAAATCCACTTAACATTAGGTAGCGCTCGAGTAGATTCAACAAATGAGCGACAACGTGCGAAGCGTTTCAACAAAGTCCTGTATGCGTTCACATACCATTCGTCCGATAGGGATGAAACTCGGGTGAGAGGTTGTGTACACTACAGGCAAGGTTTATGGCTCAGTAAATCCATGTTATAATAGGTAGCGCACGAGTAGATTCAACAAATGAGCAACGACGCGCGAAGCGTTTCAACAAAGTCCCGTATGTGTTCATATAATATTCGTCTGATAGCGATGAAACTTGAGTGAGATGTTGTGTATACTTCAAGGAAGGTTTCTGGATTAGTAAATTCACTTTACAATAGGTATCGCACAAGTAAATTCAACAAATGAGCGACGACGCACGAATCGTTTCAACAAAATCCCGTATGTGTTCATATACTATTCGTCTGATAGCGATGAAACTTGGGTGAGATGTTGTGTACACTTCAGGGAATGTTTCTGGCTTAGTAAATCCACTTAACATTAGGAAGCGCACGAGTAGATTCATCAAATGAGCCACGACGGGCTAAGCGTTTCAACAAAGTCATGTATGCGTTCACATACCATTCGTTCGATAGCCATGAAAGTTGGGTGAGAGGTTCTGTACACTACATGCAAGGTTTCTGGCTCAGTAAATCCATGTTATAATAGGTAACGCAGGAGTAGATTCAACAAATGAGCAACGACGCGCGAAGCGTTTCAACATAGTCCCGTATGCGTTCATATACCATTCGTCCAATAGCGACTAAACTTGGGTGAGTTGTTGTGTACACTCCAGGGAAAGTTTCAGGCTTAGTAAATCCATTTTACAGTAGGTAGCGCACAAGTAGATTCAACAATTGAAGGAAGACACGCCAAGCGTTTTAACAAAGTCCCGTATGCGCTCATATACCATTCGTCCGATAGCCATGAAACTTGGGTGAGATATTGTGTACACTTTAGGGAAGGTTTCCGGCTTAGTAAATACACTTTATATTAGGTATCGCACAAGTAGATTCTACAAATGAGCGACGGCACGCGAATCGTTTAAACAAAGTCCCGTAGGCCTATACCTTCATATAGGCCTACCAATCATCCGATTGCTATGAAAATTTGGTAAATTTTTGTGTACAATCCAGGAAAGGTTTCTGACGTAGTAAGTCCTTTTTACAATAGGTAGCGCACGAGTAGATTCAACACATGAGTAACGGCGCGCGTATCGTTTAAAAAAACTCTGTATGCGTTCATATACCATTAATTTGATTGCAATGAAATTTGGTGAAATGTTGTTTCCATTCCCGCGAAGATTTCTGATTTAGTAAATCCATTTTACAATTGGTAGCGGTCGAGTAGATTCAACTAATGAGCGACAGCGCGTGAATCGTTTCAACCAAGTCCCGTATGCGTTCATATACTATTCATCCGATTGTGATAAAACTTTGGTGAGTTGTGTACAGTCCTGAGAAGGTGTATGCATTAGTAAGTCCTTTTTTCATTGGGTGGCGCTTAAGTAGATTCAACAAAAAGTGACAGCGGGCGAATCGTTTAAACAAAATTCCGCATGCGTTAATATGCCATTCATCCGATTGCGATGAAACTTTGATGAGTTGTTGTTTCCACGCCAGGAAAGGTTTTCGAATTAGTAAATCCATTTTACAATAGGTAGCGTACGAGTATATTCAACAAATGGGTGACAGCGCTCGAATCGTTTCAACAAAGTTCCGTATTCGTTCGTTACCATTCATTTGAATGCGATGAAACTTTGTTGAGTAGTTGAGCACGCACCCATGATTTATTTTGAGATAGTAAATAAATTTTACAATAGGTTACAGGTGGTTGACGAAAAAAGAAAAGCTATTGGGAATCCAAAAGCACTTCAACAAACAAAGTTACTACGCCAACACTTTCTTTGATTGGCATTGCAACGCATGCCGGGTACAGCTTCTTATAAATAAAAAATAAATATTAAAATAAAGAATAATTTAAAAAATGTAAGTATAATTTATAAAAAGCATATAAATAATAAATTAAATATTAAATAAATTAACATTTATAAAAGTCAGAGGTATAATTAAACTACTCAAGAATAATACAGCTTCTGGAGAAGACGGGATAGTAGCAGAAATGCTAAAACATGCCGGAGAACACACCTTCAGGAGCATACATAAATTAATTCTGGACATATGGACTAGTGAGAGGCTCCCAGATGATTGGACGTCAGCCATTATCCATCCAATCCACAAGAAGGGTAGCAAAACAGATCCCAGTAACTACAGAGGAATATCACTCATTGCTGTTACCTCTAAGATATTTTTCAAGATTCTGGAACGCCATATAACGAGACAGCTGGATAAAGAGTTAGGAGAATATCAAGCAGAGTTCAGAGCATCGAGGTCCTGTACCGAGCAGATACACAATCTGAAGACCATCCTTCAATACAGCAAGTCAAGAGCCAGACAATGGGTAGCTATATTTGTCGACTTCCAGAAAGCATACGACTCAGTGGACAGAATTACACTTTTTAACACCTTGAGAGAACTAAGACTCAACGACAAAATCAATAGGCTTGTGCAAGCCACCCTGCACTACACCACAGCCAGAGTAAAGTTTAGAGGACAGCTCTCGGAGATTTTCACCATTAAAACAGGGGTGAGACAAGGAGACGGCATCTCATGCATATTATTTAATTGTGTTCTGGAAAAGATCATTAGAGAGTGGACGAGAATCCTACCAGAGAATAGTGGATTACGGATGGGGATTAAAGCTGACAACCTAAGGATTCCATGCCTAGCCTTTGCAGACGATCTGACTTTATTGGCAAATGACATACAGGAGGCTACTACTCAGCTCCAAACATTGCACTCAATAGCAGATAGCGGCTAAAACGGGTCTTTTGATTAACATAGGAAAGACCGAGTTTGTTACTAACATCAAGGATGCCCCTAGAATGATGAGAGTCAGTGATAACATCTACATCAAGAGAGTCAAAAGTGTAAAATACCTTGGGGAATGGTTTTCAGAGGACCTCAGCGAAACAGTGGCTCTTGAACACAGGAGACTCAAACTAGATAAGGCTTACCATGACTGTAGAAAACTATATGCTTCAAAAAATTTGTCGGTGAATGTCAAACTAAGACACTACAATGCAGCAGTCAGAACTTCAGTCCTCTATGCAGCAGAGTGCCTATGTCTAACTAAGAAGACCCCATTAAGAGCCCACGAGGTACAAGAAAGAAAGTTCCTGAGACGGATAGTAGGACCAAGAATTCTACCAGATGGAAGCCGATAGTATCAACCAAATCGTGAGCTATATAAACACCAAGAAAATCTCATAGATGCCATCCGAAGAAGGCGACTGGCTTTTTACGGACATCTATTCAGAATGGACTCAAACAGGTTAGCCCATAGGATCTTCAAGGCTGCTAACAAGCGCAAAGCTACTGGATTCTTGTGGCAGAAGCAAGTGGAGATGGATCTTTCGGAACACCATATAAATGAAAATGACATAGCCGACCGGAGTAACTATCATACAGCTCTTAAAATTAAATCCTTCGTAACATCCCTCACAGAAGTTACCCACAGACCAAAAGACGAGACTAGGAAATGGTCTGACGAACGTAAGATTCAATTTAGCCGGAAAATGAAGGACTACTGGGACATCAGAAAAGCTCGAGGTAACAACATGAAAGCAGCTGCCAAACCCACCACTAAGAACACCAATCGTGGCAAGCCTGACGATGACATCAAGAAACAGCTAAAACACAAGCACCGTGGTCCATAGATGGCCCTAAAGAAATAAAAAAAAAACATTTATAAGTTAATAACAAATAAATAATGATTTGAAAAGCCCGCCATTAAAGAGTGTTGTTGCGCGTGGCGGCCATCTTGCGCATTAGCCCCTGTGCCAGCTATGACTCTCTTGTCCATAAGACCAGCATGGGGTTGGACTCACGCGGCCGCCATCATGCGCATTAGCCCTTGTGCCAGAACCGGTCTTTTTTTATTCTACTCACAAGCCTCAGCGCATTCCATGGATTAGAATTATCGTCTTGTGCTGCAGAGGCTGGCCAGCAAGGTAAGTCTGAGAAGTTGCTATACACAGAGCTCTGGCTACCGAGCGAAATATATAAAAAATCTTACATTCATTTCACAATTCAAAGCTGTGTTTTATTTTTAATCTGTTCCATGAAAACTATTCCTCTCGCCATTCTTCCCGCCAAGGGAAACTATTGCTGCCTCGCAATCCATCAATCAATCAGCCAATCATTACTCAATAATAATCCGACAGTCATGTCTTTCGACAAATAATTCATTTGCCGTAAAGAGAACAATTCACTGTTAAAAATGAGCAATAAATAGCTTTTCTAACATTACGGGTTCACGAAATATAGGGGATACAAAAACGATGACCTTGTAGTTTTGGGTTATTTGGATAAATCAATAGTCCATGGAAAAGGAGCTTTGCTCCAAGTAAAACAAGCTGTCACATAGGTTTCTCCGATTATGGGTTTGCGAGACATCGGGTGAAACAAAAGTCAATGACCTTGTAGTTTTGGGTTATTTGGAAAAATCAACAGTCCATGGAAATGGGGGTTTGCCCAATTAAAACAAGCTGTCACATAGGTTTCTCCGATTATGGGTTTGCGAGACATCGTGGGAAACAAAAGTCTATGAACTTTTGGTTTTAGGTTATTTGGATAAATCAATAATCCATGGAAAACGGGGTTCAGCCCAAACAAAATGTTACCCCACATGCCCATCTACGATAATTGGTTCGCGAAATATCGAAATAAAACATCGATGATCTAAAAGTTATGTTGCTTTGGTAAAAAAAAAAAAAAAAAATAGTGGCTCACGGTAAAGATAAGAAAAAAACCTATTCAAACGAGTCGTCGAACTACCCTCTCTGATGATTGGTTCGCAAGCTATCGGAAATCTTACATACGTGAGGGGGTCAGCGTAGCCGAGCGCCTAGTGTCACTACTTTAATCCCCTGTCATACCTCTACTACCGTTTTTGCGCTATAGACATCGGACTTCTTTTAGGGGGTAAAGGGGATAAAGACCTTTCGTTTAAGTCAAACATGCAACTTTCTAAAATTCATATTTCTGAAAATATAGCTTACTTTCCAAATTGAACTTTCTTGGAAAAAATCTAAAAAATATAATGATTTGTTCTAACGATAAAGGGCATAGAGACCTTCAGTTTAAGTCATTGCTCTACGTTCTGCGATGAATAGTTTTGAATGTATAGCCTACTTTCCTAATTGCTTTTTTCTTTTCAAAAACATTTAAAAAATATTACGTGTACTCCATAGAAAAGGGGACTCTATCCCGAGAAATTAAACACCGCGCATGTCCTTATCCGATTTTTGGTTCGCGGGATATCGGGTTGGACTCGCGTGGTGGCCATGACACTCGTTAGGATTCCTACCTCTCATCTACTCACATTAAGAAGTCAATCAGGGTTTCTCTGTCCCCACTCTTGTACGTCATATATATTGACCTGTGTTTTTCTCGAACCATGTAGACTATTAACAATTGCCAAATTATATGCCATCGCACAATCCACGATTCTATGTCCTACTTCATTCCTCACTACTACTGCCCAGCCTCCGTCTACTCCTTTGATTGTATCTCGACTCCTTCCGACATGTCCATTTAAGTCACCACCCACTATTAATCTTTCATTCGCTGGTAAATCTCCAAGCTCACGGTCCATATCTTCCCAGAGGGGTACTTTTTCTTCCTCATCGCAACCCACATGCAGAGCATAAACCCACACAATGTTTACCTACTCCATCAAGGAACAGTTTGATGCTCTTTATCCTGTCACTGCTACTGTAAACATGAACTATGGTCCCTTTTATGTCTCTGGAGAGTATTATTCCCACTCCATTCCTCCTATCCTTCTCCGCTCCACTGTATAGTGCCTTACTGCATAGCTACTACCCAACTCTCTAGCCCTATTTCTCTGCCATCTAATCTCGTGCACACACAAAATTTTCAACTTTCTCCATTCCATAAGATCCGCTAACGACCTACCTTCCCCAGTCATCGTTCCTGCATTCAGTAAATCTATTCGTCGTAACTCACCATATTTTTGAGCTAAACGCTCTAGCATTCGCTGTTATATTGGTTTTGGCATAGTTTTACGGCCTCGTGCCCTTGCTGACGCCGAGCCTTTTATACCTATGCCAGGTAGAAGTAAATCAGCCGCCCCTCACATGGGCTACAGACGCTGTTTGTAGCCGCCCGCTCCTGGTCAGACGCTACGATTGATATCTGTCGCTGAAGTGAGAGCGATACTTTTACTCAACCTCCCGAGTGCTGGGCTGCCACTTCCGCCAAATACACTGTACCGAAGGACTCCATCTCTACTATAAGCACCGTTGTGGTCTTCACTCATAACCCCGAAATGGGCCCTCCATATTTATAACCCCTGGAGAGAAGATGTCCCAGCATTGTGAAGCCCTCAGGAATTGGGCTATCTGTTGGTCCACGGGTTCTCCTTGAGGTTATTAGAACCAACACTACAAGTGCTATAGGGCAACCCTCTCCGCAAACTGGGGACGCGCCCTCTACAGGATAAAGGTTCTCCACTTTACCACCTTCCAATATTCACGTGTGGCCATGTGGTCGCAGAACGTCCTGAGTTCTATCACGAGGCGTGATACAATAAATCTTGCAAATACAGTTCCTTTTATAGCGAGAGATCACATTTCCCTGTAGTAATGTTGACAGGAATAAACACATGCAATGAACTTCTGCTTAAATAGAGGTGTAATTTCTTCTCAACCAGGTTTTCAATTTAGCACAATGAAAAACATGTCTCTTCACCACGAGACTTGACAAATGAGTATGTGTCGGGCTAGACGGCGGAATCTCAAGCCATCACGACTGAAGTCAAGTGCGCAATTAATTATCCAGTTCGCTTATCTGCGAGGTTATATATAAGTTTATGAACATAAAAAATCCACAAAATGCAAAATAATAATGCCACATAATTCCAAATGTCTTCTTTAATGTCATAAATTAGAAATCCATAAATTGCCAGTCAAATCAAATCATAATACTCCAAAGAAGTAACATAACTTCAGATTAGCTCAGCGCTGTTCCGACGTGGCTTACCAACAATCGATCCCAATGGGCCATCGATTTACGTATCGAAAATGCGTGATCGGGCGCAGCAAATATCAGGAACGTGTTGTTTTGAGTGGAGAATATTGTACAGGAAAAACTATCGTGTGATAATACAGTAGTTTATGAGGGGAAGTATTCTTGGAGTATTTAGATAGTTTAGAATCTATTAAACTGAACTCGTGAGATCATGTGTTATGTTACCTAAACTTGTATTCTCCTGCTTGAAATGTCGATTGTACTTCCGCACAAAGGAGAATCGGAGAGATATGGCCACGTCCAAGTCAGCAAAATCAACTAGAAAATACTGCAAAGTGTCCAGTTGCAAAAATCCCCTTTCAACATGAGTTGTATGCATCGGTTTCTTACGTAGATAGAACCAGTAGTTCATGCCACTGTTGATTGCGAGACTCGGCGACAAGACCGTAAGGTACAGGCGTTACCAGCGTCATCTGCGCGGCGATCCACGATAACTCTTGAAGATCCTACACTTTTCTTTCCATACGCTATGCTATACGTATAATATAAGGAACAGACTTGTCAGAATACGAACTTCTACTAGTGGACTCGGAGCGCCCCATTGCCCTTTAGCATCATGAGTAACGTCCTCTGTAACAAAGGATCAACACTCGCAATTTCTCGGAAACTTGGATATATAGTTTATCAAAAATAATCGACAACTTTGTTGGATGGGATTTGTGTAATTGGTTGTTTTAACATATCAGTTACAAAATATACACAATACTTTATACAAAACATAATTGGTTTGTTTCCCAAGGGTAAACCACCAGTTGAAATAGAAACTCAGAGCACCTAGGTACCACCCAGACTGTAACCAGATACTTCCCGTTAGGTGTACTGACACATTCGGAGCGTCACTAAGCACATATAATTCATTTTAGAACTGATAGCAGATGGTTCTTTAAGGGTATTGATGATTAATCATAGAGATATTGACACACTGGAGTGTGTTAAAGCTAATATAATTCAGAATAGAGCTCCTTGTTACCCATCATGACAGTCAGTAGCTGTTCATCTTAATGATGTTGACACGCCGGCTGTGTCACTAAGCTAAAATCTCTCAGTTTAGAGCACCTAGATACCAACCCAGACTGAGGTCGGATAGTTCCTCGTAGAAGTACTGACTCACCTGAGGTCCCTTTAAACTAACATCCTTCAGTTTAGAGCTCCTAGGTACCTACCAAACTGTGAGAAGATGGTTCTTATTAGAGGTTTTTTCACACTGGATTGTTATTAAGCTGATATCAGGGAGACAAGAGAAACTTGGTACCTACCCGGACTGTGAACAGCTGGTTCCTCTTAGAGGCAGTGACACACATGGAGTGTCATTAAGTCAATACCAGTCTAGAGCTCATAGACCCCCATGCAGACAGCAGTGGGTTCCTCTTAGAGAATTTGACTTTGGGGTGTCTTAAGCTAATATCACTGAGATAAGGGCTCCTACGTACCCAACCAGACTGTGAGGGGAAGGCTCCTGTTAGTGATGTTACTCCTGGACTGTTATTAGGCTATCATCACTTAGTTGGTAGCTCTCTCGTATTTCAGATACCCTCGCCATATAATGATTAGGGTCAGAGTTTTAAACACTACATTTGAGTGATATAAATATATATTAGTGCTGATTTAAAGACTTGTTTCTCAGGAAATAATCATATTAATTAATATTCAAAGATGCTTTGGTCTACTGAATTGCACAATGTTTGCAATCAATCAAGATATGCCCGTTTATTGAATTTTCATATGTATCTTCTTTTATTTCATCCGTTATCATTTTATATCCACTTCTTTGTCATTTATCCTATGATTAAATTGTTATATTTTCTGCCACCAAATGTAAATATTTCCTTTTTCAGTCGTAAAGAAAACAAATGCCGTTATTCCTTTATCTTAGAACATAATCGAGTCTAACACTTGTTAAACGTGTTACTGTAAACATTCGATCATCGCAAAAAACGCAGTTGCATGCCATCTTTACGCCCCTCATTTTCCAAAGAGGCGGTGATTGGCCGACGGGTTTATGGCATAATTTGATAGATGTTCTCACCTTGCATGTCATGCAGGTAGTAAAAGGCTTCAATCTTCGTTGTAAAGAAATTAATTTTTCGTGTCTCCTCCGGACCTTTAGCTTTATCTCCAATTCTCCCTTAATCGCATTTCTCAATACCAAAAACCCTCAAGATTTCTTAATGCCAGCGTTAATTACTGCCACTAAGAGCAATATTTTTAGTAAAATAGGTCTTAGACTGTCTATTAGTACACTCGTGCCCAAAAGTAAAGCATAAGTTACGAATAACCAGGGCAACAGGAAATATTTATTTATTTATTTATTTATTTAAACCAAATCTACTTGATAATTGTCACTTTAACTCAGAGAGTCATATCGTGACATACAGACAATAAACACATATATAACATAAATGTACAGTATGACGTTAAATAATTAAACCAAATGTTCATTCGGCATTTCATAGCTTCCACGTTACTTCAAAACTTAATAATGCTTTGCAGTAGTTATCTTCATTCACAATATCACTGGGCAACTTTTCTGATGGAGACTGCACAAAGTTCTTTCTTAATCATAAATGTGGACACAGTGTTCTTCATTTTTAGACAGTTCTCCATGGGAGACACATCACAGAAAGAATTACTTTTATTTCCCTATCGAGCCCTTACTGACTGTAAGAGTCTGATAAGTTTTGTAGTAAGGAAAAAAAACCATCAAACTCACAGGAAAAATCTACAGACAGCAATATGTGGCTGTACTGTAGTAATCGTATAGGCTACCTAGTTAATACAGATAGGCTCTCCTAGGCTTTAACAAGATTTATAGCTTAGGAAGCCGTCTCCTGTACTTGAATGCTTAATTTACATGCATCTTTGTTCTGAATCTCATCCGACGCTTTCTTATTCCACATTGCCCTGATGGTATTAAAATATTTTGCTAATTGACCTGCTTTCCCCCATTCCCTTTTTAGTAATTTAATTAAAGTGTGATACTCATTTTCATTTTCAATTCTGTTTAGATCTGCTTTGTCTACAAACTTTGCTCTTATCATTTTAATTTCCTTGCATTCCCTGATCAGGTGCGCTGCACCCATAACCTTCCCACAAAACAGGCAAATGTCCTCTTTTCCTACTTCTCTCAACGCTTTGTTCTTATACACCCCCATTAACCACCAAATTATCCCTCTCATTTCTCTTTTCATTAGGCATTGAAGCTCATAAAGTTCCTTATTTCGCAGAACTCCGTTAAGGTTCTCCTACTGGTGCACTCTTCTCTTAGCACCTGCAACTCTACGTCATTAACCCTTCTACACACTTTTTTGCACACCCTACCTTCCTCTCTTTGTAAGTCCCTATCCCATAGATAACCCATTCCTAATCTTTCCAGTACACTTCTTACCCCGTCCACCCAGTAACCCTCTTGCTGATGCTTCATTTGGTGCAGGTAGGCTACCTTAAGCATTTCCCCCCCTCCACCTGCTTTTAAACGAATCCAAGACTTTATGACCTTTTTTATGATATGTTGTCTAATGCTTACATCCTCACACAACATTCTTGCTCCACAATTCGCCGTGCAACTAGGTAGCCCCAAAATTATCTTGGCAAACCTACTTACAATACTGTCCAGGGTTTTCGTTCCTTCCTCTAAACCCCATACTTCCACTCCATAGAGTGCTCTTGAAACGATGAGTGCGTTGAACACATTCTTATACACTTTGTAGTCAAGATTCGGTAACCTACGCTCTAACACTTTAACATTCGCCAATGCCGCTAGCCCTTTCGATTTTGCCCTTTTAATTTGTTCGGTCCATTTACCATTGCTCGCCAATATCGTCCCTAGATACTCAAGTTTTTTCACCGTCTCTAACTGCGACCCATACATGACCCACTTTTCGTTCTTAGCCAGTTTAACTCCCTTTTTGCAGACCATAACTTTGGTCTAACTCGGGTTAATTTTTAAGTTCCAGACCTCACAATATCTCACAATATCGTCAATACTATATTGCATATTATAGGGTGTTAGAGCAAGCAGAAGGATGTCATCAGCAAAAGCTAGGCCCGGGATATCATAATTGCCCAAGCAAGGGTTGGCCCGTTGCTCAAAGCTCTTTGAATCGAAAATATCGTTGATAAATAGCAAAAAAAAAGCACCGGGGATAATTTGCATCCCTGTTTTAATCCTATATTAGACGTTATCTCTCCTACAATTACATCATCTTTAGTATTAATTGCACATTTCACTTCGGAATACACATTCTCAATTGCTCGTATCATTTTATGTGACACCCCGATTTTTCCCAGCTTAGCCATGACAGCTCCCCTGCTCACTGAATCAAACGCCTTCTCCAAATCAATAGCTGTGATATACAGCTTACCTCTTTTCCTTCTTATGTACTTGTCCATCACCGTTTTAACCACCATTATATTGTCATTGGTTCTCATCCCTTTTCTGAACCCTGTCTGGAGTCTCGAGAACACCGAACAGCCCTCTGCCCATGCTATTAAACGCTTGGATAAGACCCCGGTGTACATTTTGCTCAAATTATCAAGCAAAGTTATGCCTCTATAGTTGCCTGGGTCTAGTTTGTCCCCACGCTTCTTATATATTGGACAAATTATCCCCTCTTGCCACGCCCTCGGAAAACTACCTCCTTCAAAGATTTTGTTAAAGATTTTTACCAAGCTGTCCATCATGAACCTATTGTTACTCAATTCTTGCCAAAATTCATTTGTTATCCCCGAAATAGCACCTGACTTCCCTCCCTTACTTTTTGCTATTACTTTCTTAATTTCCTCTATCGATATGACTTGGTCCAGCATAGGCAGAACGGCCTCCAGTCCCCTCGGGACGCCAAACTCATCCCTCTTCCTCCAGTTATCTTCAGCATTTAACAGATTCTCATAATATGCAATCCATACTTCATCACTAATAGAGCTCCCCCCACCACTTCTGCTCCCCCTACAGTAAGAATTTATCCTGCTCCACACTTTGCTACAGTCGTTAGCTTTAGAATCCTTATTTAGTGCTGTAGCTTCCTTACCCTGCCATTCATCTTTCATTTTGCTGAGCAGTTCCCTATATTCTTTCCTTAGACGACAAAATTCTACTCTCATCGTAACATCCCCTCCTCTCTTGTATAACTTCAGTGCCCTAATAACTTCGGTTTTCTTCCTTCTACAAGATTCATCGTACCATCCTTTAATTCTCCCTAATTTTCCTCTAGCCTTCACGCGCATTTTCCGCCCGGCCATCATAATTGCATTCTCAATCATACGTATTACCCCTTCAATTTCATCATTACTGATCATTAAACTTATCCCTACCTTTATCAGCTCAAAATTCTCTCCCTGGAAGTAGTTCTGGAACTCTCTGCAGATTTCCTCCCTCCATCTGAATCTATTTACTTTTCTCTCTTTAGCTTTAACTTGTGGGTTCCCTTTTGATTTTGATTTTGTCACCGCTCCCTGCATGTTGACGACAATTGGTATGTGGTGTGATTCCCCCCCATTCTTCAACAGTGAACCTCTTAATTAGGGCTAGTGCTCCTCTGGAACATATTGCTAAATCTATTACACTTCCTCCAATCTCAGTTATATACGTCAGGTTACCTTCTTCATCCCCCACACAGACACCATTTAATATATATAGCTCTTCTGCACCACATAGTTCCAAAATCTTTTCTCCGTTCTTATTACATTCCTTGTCTTTGCTGTGCCTATCCCCACATACGGCCTCGGCAACCCCCTTGCTGTAGAGGGGCTTTCTGTCTGCAACCCTCGCATTGAAGTCCCCTAAAAGCACAATCTCTGCCTCTTCATATATATTTTGAATTCTGTTTATTTCAATAGCTAACTCATCGAAAATGCTTTCTCTTGCATACGGGGAATTCTCCGGAGGGTTGTAGACAAAGTCGAAACATACCGTTCCTTTCCCCCTCCCCCTAATATCTGCTTTTACCCACACTACTTCTTCCAGTTCTGAACTAATAAATTCTGATAATTCCCTCACCTCTTCTTTAATTAAAAAAACAATTCCCCCTGGGAACCTACCTGTACGAGCTTTCCTAATCTTAGGTTTTGTATATATATATTGAAGCCATCTATTTTAACCTCGCAACCTACAGGGAGCCAACTCTCAACAAATCCTACAATCTGCATATCTTCTATTAGGGTCAAAACTACATCGTTCCCTCTCTTATTTAAAAAACCCTCTATATTTACGCTAGCAATATTCCAGTTTAGTTATTTTTTACCCCTACCCTCTTCGCTCGCGGTAGCTTTACTTCTAGTAACTCTAGCTTTCTCTACCTCTAGTATACTGCCACCTGGAGAAGAAATGACCTCCTTCTCCACATTGAACTGCTCTGTCAAGGTTTTCTTGCCCCATAGTTCTTTTAGACTAGTAACTCGTTGTTTGACAGTCTCACCTTTCTGAAAACCACGCACTTGTCCGGTGTTCCTGGCGCTGACGTTAGTCGTTCCTGCTCGCGCCACTTCCGTGTTGGACTAGGAGGTCGATGCTCTCTGTTGAATCATCACCGCACTTCCCTCTGACCCGACAGCTGCTTCCACCTGGTTGCTAGGTCTAACTGTCTCCTGTTGTTGTTGCTTCTCCATATCCTGGAGTTGTGCCACTGTCCAAATCCGATCCCAGTTGTTGCCGCTAACCGCCAGTCTATTTCCTTTTACATAAGCCTTGAGACCAGAGCTCCTTGCCTTCCTTAATTGAAACTGCAAGGTCCGTTGCTCGCTTGCCTCTTCTTTACTCATTTCCCTCCTTACCCATATCCTCTCCCCTTTCAGGTTCTTTGTGTTCGCCAGAATTCTGTGAGCCATCAGCGAAGAAACTAATGACACTTTCACGGGCCTCGTGCCCCTTCCCCGGCCTATCCTGGTCACATTGTCAATCTCCGAGACTCCAATGTTTATCCGCATGCCTTCACTAATCACTCGGAGCACCTTGGATGTTAGATCTTCGGTGCTTTCTTTGGCATCTTCCTTTATTCCGTAAATGAAGACGTTTTTCTTTCTCTCATCCAGCTTGGCCTTCCTTAATTCATTTACCTCCAGCTCTAATATCTTCACCTTTTCTCTTAGGTCTTTTATCTCTCTACTATTCTCGGTCAGCCTTTCTGTCACTATTCCCATCTCTTCTCTTATACATGTCTTCATCTCCTTAAATTCCTTACAATGCTCACGAAGAATGTCCCGGATCTGGTCATTTTGTGACACTTCCTTTACAATTTCCCTTATTTTTTCCATTTCTTGCCATCCAAGCTGACCAGGCCCTGGGTTTGACTCCACTCCTCCAATTAATAGTAGCGTCGCCACCACCAGCGCTACCATCCCCATCGCCAAAACCCCCATCTGTTCAGTAACGTTGCCTGCTATCACCTTCCCGACACCGAAATCGCACTTCACTCTAGCCTGCCAGCGGCCGATGACCGCCCGGTACTGCTGAATAGCGATTCCCATTCTTCCTTACACTTCACTGCACGTCTATTCACCTTGCTACAACAGGAAATATACCGCAAATTGCACGACATATGCACTTACTAACCCTACGTGTTCGCTCCGTACAGGAAAGGAGAATTGTTTGCGTTCACTAGCGGCGTAAACGCAAGGTAAATACAGCCAGTGCCTGTGCGTCATATTCCCTCAGTCGTGTTTGCCCTGTTATAATGTGCGGAGTGTAGCCTCATGGTGAACGTGACAACATACTGGCACAACGACGCCATTTGGACACCGTTTTGCTGGGTAGAATACTGGGCCACATGGAAACAACCCAGACACAGACCTAAGTCGCCGTATCCTTGAACATGCCACAAAGTGTCATTTACAGGCTTTGGAGACGATTTAGAGACACAGGAGATGTTAGTCGTAGGCCATTACCAGGTCGACCAGGAGTAACCACCCCACAGCATGACTGACATCTGGCCTTAACCGTCCGACGAAATCGGAGTGCACCTGCAAAGGTCTCAAAGGTTGCCGTTTCCTGGCAAACTGCCACCGGAGGCTCAGAACCGCAGGGCTGTTTGCCAGACGTCCAGAGGTGTGCGTCCCGCTCACTCCAGCACAGAGACAGGCCCGTTTACTGTGGAGCAGTCAACGTCGAAACAGGACCATGAATGATTGGAGGCACAGATGAATCCCGCTGCAGTTTGCAGAACGACAACTGTGGCACATTATTCTGGAGAGAACAGCGTTGCCGATACAACCACAGGAACATGGTGAAACGGAATCAGTATGTTGGTGGTGGCGTCATGGTGTGGGGCGGCATCATGTTGAATAGCCGTTCAGACCTGCACATCATCATCATCATGGGTGGTCAAAAAGCACTGTGAACGGTCGGAGATACATGTTCGACTCTTCAGAGATGGGAATGGTCCAGACTTAACCTTAATGGACAATAACGACCATCCGCACTGCACTGCTCTGGTGGATGAATTTCTGGCTGGGGAAGACATTCATTGCATGGACTGGCCAGCGAGGTCTGCGGATCTCAATCCTATAGAACATAGCTGGGATGCGTTGGGGAGGCGAATTGCATCCCGTCAGCCTCCACCAAGGACTGTCCAAGACCTTCGCATTGCCCTATCAGAGGAAAGGGATAGTTTGCCAAATGAGCTCTTGGACCATCTGGTAGACAGCATGCCACGTCGTTGCGAAGCATGTGTGGTCTTTAGGGGTAACCATACACCCTATTAAAAGTATATTTTGTTGTGGAAGACATTCCCATGTTTGTTAGTTGTTGTCAAAGGTGTACCTTAGCTATCAGAACCTTTCTGACACTGGTTGTTGGGACACGTTGTATGGCATATGGATGGTGTGTGATTCAGCTTCCGTTTGTTAAGCAACGTTCCTATCAGGCGGTATGGCCTTGTATAATATTATGCTTAACTTTGGGACATTAGTGTATTGCAATTGCAGCTAATTGCATAAAACAGCTCACTGATGTGCTTGCATTACAAGCTGAATGTGCTGTAATGTGGTAGTTAGCTACTCTTCAATTTTAGAATGAGTCATATCCTTAATGCTGGATACATTTCTTAGATAGATGTGACTTATTATATGAAGATATAGTCTGTCAATATCAACACTATACTCTTCACAGAATATGCTATCATAAGCACTAAATTATTTCAGAGAACAAAAAATATGCGTACGGGCATATCCAAAGCTTGGTAAGAGGATGTGTGAAGACTTTAACCCTAAAACATTCCAAATCATATCATACGGATGTACACAAAAACCGTCACACAATGAACATTGCCAGAACATATCTATTGGATGTGAACAAAACTGCTCTCTAAAAATTCCGGAATTTTCAGTTTGTTGCTTAAAAACCCCAATCCTTAAAACATTCACACAACATATCGTTTGGATGTGTACCAAATCCCACGCTATAAAATTCAAAGAAAATGTATCAATTGATGTACTGTGACCGAAATCGCATTTTGAGTTACGCTCATTTGTACGTCAGAGACATCGCGATCATAGGCTCGTGACTGGACAAGTGCATTATCAACTAGAGAACGAGTCTTATAGCCTAGCAACAGCCGGGCTGGACACGGCAAGGAGATGCGGATTTTTCTAACATATGAAATATACTCTTTATTCAACGCATCATTAATTTCAGCTTTACCTTCATGCATTGGCAGAATATGTATAATAGAAGATACCAATCAACTAATGGATGAATACTATAACGTATAGCCGAATATTAATTAAATATCTCCTGTGTTATACCGCCATTTGTGTTACGTCGTAAAACTTCAGAGGAGAGGGAGGCCTCATTCACCCTCTGACTACACCACATGATAACAGGAGGGGATAGCTGGTCACCTGTACTATGCAGCGGACCGATTGTTCCTATTCCGGGGAGAAATCTCGCTGGAAACACATAGCCTATTTTCAACCGAGGTTATGATTTTTCCAAATCGCGCGGCTTCAGATTGCTTAAGTGAACATGCGTTCGATTGAAATAAACGCTCAAACGGTGTTTGAAACTAGCGATAAATTCAGTGATATTCGTGTGAGTGAATCGGAGATGTATATGAGTAGAACATTTCCTTACATTATCACACAACACGAGGAACAATTACAGCTTAATGATGAAACTGTAATGAACACTACAAACCAATACATACAAACGCACTCATACTAGGTGAAGTCCTAGGTTTGACACATTAAGAAGTTATTACTGCAATATTCACAATATTACCGACGAACACTGGAACTTAATTCCACATCACATTACCCCAAGTTAAATAGGAAGGTCGAATTGGTAGTGTAGGACTCTTGGATCTATGATCCCACCATAAGATTGAACCAATTCGATTTTAGGAGGGTATATTTATTTGTGATCGTCTGCTCTTAAATAAAGAGAGACCATTGTATCTTAGTTATCTAAAACTATTCCTGCAGCTTGTTCCATTTCCTGATTGAATGATGCTATCCTATTTTATTTGATATATATATCTGAGGCAACCTTTCTCACCTATCTCGTTGAACGACCCGAGACATTAGATCTCTCGCCTGCCCGTGTTCTCAGTTGTTTTTGGTAGTTTCTCCGGATATATATATATATATATATATTTCACGGACTCCTATTTTTTTGTAACGACCATGTACCATTTCTTGGACATCACGTTTGATTTCCGGGCCGACGTGAGGTCTTGGAAACAGGTACATAATGTCAACGTGGCGCCCAACCTGTAAGGCCTCGAACAGAGAAATTCGTACCTTTGGGAGTCAATTTCCTTCTGATATCTGACATTAAAGTTACGAACAAAGAGAATCGTACTGATGAATGGATATTTTCTTTGTGCATAACATAGTGGTTTCGAATTGAGAGTAATCGAACCGATTGTTATTTAGGCAATAAAATGGGACAGTTAGGTAGTCAGAGGTGTTCTGATATCTGACAGTATTATTCAGCAAAGATTTTTAATTGAGTTTAGAATGATGATATTTCACTAAGTTTTGCATTTAATCGTAAAGAAAATGTCAGGACAATTGATATTTCTATAAGCTCACTATTATGAAAAATAATTATAGATGCACGATGTTGTTTATGATTATTTTTTTTTATCTTTTCCATTCATCAGAGTGAGTTTAGTGGATGAATGTGCTCTGTTTATTAGACGTTAAATATGTTTGAAAATCAGGAAAAATATGTCTAGCCTCATGGTCTTAGTTGGTCATCTAGTTTGTAATTTTCCCTATTTTTAAGTATTTTTGATATGCCTTACGAAGGGCCAGAGGATTTAAGAGGTTTCTTAACTCAAGTGCAAGCTGAATTTAATAAGTAGCAACAACAAATGTCTGATGATAAGTAACAGCTTAATAACAATTTAACAGCTAATAAGGATTAATTAACTGATAAGTTGCAAACTTTAACTAATGTAGTGCAAACTTCAAATGCTAATTTGCAAACTTCAACTAATGATTTGCAGATTGTAACTAATAATTTGAAAACCTTAACTGAGAAACTGAGGAATTTAAGGAGGAAATACAGGATAGTTTAGATGAAGTAAAAGGTGAAACGAAAAAACTGAAAAATAAAGTATCGAATTTGCCAGACGATGTATTAAAGGTTAATACTGATATAGGAGGAATTATTTTATCGATTATTAATCTTAAATCAGAGATTCAGGGTATATCACTTGAAACTAAAGCGTTAACTACCGATGTTAAAAATCTCGAAATTCGCTTGCAATCGCAGATTTCGGAAGTAAAGGTAGATTTTGAGAAATGGAATGCAGCTCTTGATAAGAAATTAGACTCTTGTGATACCAGATGGACGCATAATTTCAAAACTCTGAGAAACGAATTACACGGTCATGTGTCAGGACAAATTAATGTTGTCAAAACGCAATTCATCGACAATCCCGGAGCATTACAAAAGAAATTGAATGATAACTTGGATGCATTAAGTGAAGACTTGGTGATGCATCTAACAAGAAATAAAGAATCAAGCGCAGAAACAGTTGCGGAATTACGCTTAGCAATAAACCCTAACACTGGAGAGTTAGATGGGGTCAAGAAACAAATTGATCAACTTACTGGTAAATGCGACAATAAATTTGTGGACATGCGTAAGGAGTTGGACACACACGTGAACCGCAGCGTGGTGGTAACATCTTTAGAGACGGAGGAAAAGTTGAAGCTAGAACACAGTATGACGACTATGCGCATTTCGAAACTTGAATCAGAACTGAGCAACATGAAAGTTAATGCGGATAAGAGTCGAGAAATAATGGAAACATCAACGCCATCCAATAGCCATAATTTATCTGGGGGCTTAGAAATGAATACTACTCAAGTTAATTCAACCACACCCGGACATGTTACGATTATCCGTAACATTGATGATAGACCTAGACAATTCAATGGGGGAAATAACCTTACTCCTATGGAATTTCTAAGGGTCCTTCGTGAATACATGGATGAAAATCTAGTTTCTAAGTAAAGAGAGCTAAGAATAATCGAATGATCGTTAGAAGGAATTTCACTAAGCTGGTTTAGAGCATTCCGAGACTCGTTTATGAATATGGACGACTTTAGTCGCGCATTTATAAACCGATTCTGGAGTCCGGAGGAACAATTAGATGTCAGGGCAGAAATGTATTCTAGGTAATACGCCACATCTCACCCAACGAAGTATGCAGGGTATTTTACTACACAGCTCGCCAAATTACAATTTTTGACTCCACCATTATCACGAGGGGAATTATTGAGATCAATCACGAGACAATTTCCTATAGAGATCCAGCGCATATTGATAACATCCGGAGTAGAGACACTACAAGATTGTGAGGAGATTCTCAGGCGTATAGATCACACGAATAGTCTTCAGAACAGTAGGTCGGATAGAAGAGAAAACCGTGAAATCAACGCCGTAGTCATGGACAGAACATCTCAGACGGATAGGTCCACTAATAGAGAAGAGAAAACACCGAGGGATTATGATCGACGAAATAGTGATGGAAATTATCGATCAAATTACCATGAATACAATCCCAGAGCAATGCCGAATAATAGATACAATAATTAGAGACAAACGCCGTACAACAGAAGCTATTCGAGATATCGCGATAATGGCAGGAACAACTGGTACCAGCATAGGAGATATAACAATTATCACATGAACAATAACGGCAGACAATACAAAAATCATGGGCAACGGAATGGTAATCTGGATGATAGGCATAAAGAAAGCCGAGAATACATTCAGGAACTTAGGAATACTCAACCGTCAGCTCCACAGGAGGAGACACTAGCGCTACCTAGCACAAGCGGGTAGCAGGTAGAAAGCAACGCCGATTCGGCAACAAAAACAACAACAACAACGAAACTAATTGATAATATTCCGATCCACAATTATATTGTAGAAATCCAGAAAATTTACGGATTAAGGATGATGATTTAATATTTGAGAACGAAGAAGTACGCCGAGGTACAACTCAGCGAATCTCTGACGTTATTTCAAGAACGTAGAATGAGATTTCGTTGATCCAAAATTTCGTCACATTATTACGAAGACAATGTTGTTATAAGTTCTCTTCATTTCTCATATTAAATCGAGGAGAGGGGAATATGTGACCGAAATCGCATTTTGAGTTACGCTCATTTATACGTCAGAGACAGCGGGATCATAGGCTCGTGACGGGACAAGTGCATTATCAACTAGAGAGCAAGTCTTATAGCCTAGCAACAGCCGGGCTGGACACGGCAAGGAGATGCGTGTTTTTCTATCATATGAAATAAACTCTTTATTCAACACATCATTAATTTCAGCTTTACCTTCATGCATTGCCAGAATATGTACAATAGTAGATACCAATCAACTAATGGATGAATACTATAGCGTATAGCCAAATATTAATTAAATATCTCCTGTGTTATACTGCCATTTGAGTTACGTCGTAATACGTCAGGGGAGACGGAGGCCCAATTTACCCCCTGACTACACCACATGGCAACATGAGGGGATAGGTGGTCACCTGTACTATGCAGCGGACTGATTGTTCCTATTCCGGAGAGAGTTCACGCTGGAAACACATAGCCTATTTTCCACCGAGGTTTTGATTTTTCCAAATCGCGCGGCTTCAGATTGCTTAAGTGAACACGTGTTCGATTGAAATAAACGCTCAAACCGTGTTTGAAACTGGCGATAAATTCAGTGATATTCGTGTGAGTGAATCGGAGATGTATGTGATTAGAACCCTTGCAATATCACACAACACGAGGAACAATTACAGCTTAATGATGAAACTGTAATGAACACTACAAACCAATACATACAAACGTACTCATACTAGGTGAAGTCCTAGGTTTGACACATTAAGAAGTTATTACTGAATTATTCACAATACGAAGTATGTCCAGAAAGTAAGTTCCGTTTGGTAAAAATATTAAATTGTGTACAGATACAGAAAAAATATTTATTGCACAAAATTCTACAACCCTTAAGCTACTTTTCCACATAACTGCCGAAATGTTGCAGGCATTTGTCGTAGCATGGCTCGAGTTTTTGTATACCTTCTTCATAGACGGGAGCCGCCTGTGTCTTCAACTAGTTGTACGTTCCGCTGCAGCGCAGTTCTGCATATTCGCGGTAGACGCTCTGTATCAAGGAGAAGAAACGTGCGCCATTTGGAGAGCGCTGTCAGCCACGTACACGTTGTTGTGCATGTTTACTCGTACAATGTCGGTGTTGATTGAAAATCCCGCCGCTTGTGAAATCAGATCTGTGATTCGTTTTCTCACTGCTAGGAAAGTGAAACCAATTGAAATTTATCGGCAAATTTGCGAATTGTATGGACAAAATGCGATGATTGATTCAATGGTGAGAGGATGGGTTCGACAGTTCAATGAAGGACGTAGTGAAATGCACGATGAAGAACGAAGTGGGCGTCAATCTTTGGTTACAGAAGAACTGGTTCACGCGATTGACGACAAGATCCGGAAAAACCGCAGGTTTACAATTAGTGCTCTCGCTATGGAATTTCCCCAAATCTGACGATCACTAATTCATGAAATTGTTACCGAAAAACTGAACTTTCGTAAACTTTGCCGACGTTGGGTACCGAAGATTCTTACGGAGCAACACAAAACAAAACGGTTGGGTAGTGCACTTCATTTTCTGACCCGTTACAATGAAGGCGGCGAAGAATTTCTGACACAGATAGTCACATGAGATGAAACAAGGGTTTCTTACGACACCCCTGAAAGTAAGCGGAAATCAATGGAATGGAGGCACACTTCATCCCCAGCAAAGGTTAAGCCGAAACAAATCTTGCAACCTCGGAAAATAATGTGCACAGTGTTCTGGGACTTGAAAGGCATCTTACTCGTTGATTTCTTACTGCGTGGTCAAACAATCAACGCAGATGCTTACTGCGAGACACTTAGGAAATTGCGCCGCGCAATACAGAATAAGCGCCGAGGGTTGCTGTCAAAACGTGTTGTTTTTCTTCACGACAAGGCACGACCACACACTGCATATGTGACGAAAAACCTCCTACAGGGATTAGGCTGCGTCGTGTTTGAAAACCCTCCGTACAGCCCTGACCTCGCTCCTAGCGACTTTCATCTGTTCACACATTTCAAGTCTTTCCTTGGCGTACAACAATTCAACAATGACGACGAGCTGAAAGAAGATGTTTCCAACTGGTTGAAGACACAGACGCCAAACTTCTATGAAGAAGGTATCCAAAAACCTGTGCCACGCTATGACAAATGCCTGCAAAAGTTCGCCAGTTATGTGGAAAAGTAGTTTACGAGGTGGAGAATGTTGTGCAATAAATAATGTTTCTGTATCTGTACACAATTTAATTTTATTACCAAACGGAACTTACTTTCTGGACGTGCCTCGTATTATCCTTCAAATAAACATTGAGGAGATAAAACGGAATTTCAAGACTCTTAAAATTTGCAAAATTTGGAAAGCAATGGCGAACAGTCAAATTGTATTTGGGGAACCTGAATTATCCGGAATGCTCTTTATACACAATAAACTTTTCTTCGTGGGAACTTATGATAGCTTTTACACAATCAAGATGATGTCAGCTTAGACAATTTGAGGGGAAACGTATAGGCTTTGATGAACACTAAGATCAGCAGACACACCAACTTATAGTCAGCACGATGATGTTGGGGTTTTCCAATTTCATTAAACGGTGGTCTAACAAGTTCAAGACATCTTTAGTCTTCAGTAGACTTCACACCATTTACAAGGGCAGTGAAACCATACATCCATAATACAACATGACAACCAACACCATGTAACATAATTGATTTTGTTTCCTGATGACTGTAATACTTACTCATAATTTTCAAACATGAAAGAGCTACTTTAGGAGTTAGTCATTGCTAATAGTATTTCACAATTTTCCTTATAGAGATAATTACTTAACAATTATTTGATTCTTTGATAAATTAAATTAATTTAATTTAATTCTTTTTTATAATAATAATTCTTTTGATTTAAGAATATACACAATATATTATAATACACGATCTTTTGAATGCGATTGTCAGCGACATTTCCCGATCTTTGACAGCGATGGTTAATAAAGTTAATAATTGGGTGAACTATAATAATATCTAATTTATTAAATAAAGGTGACATTCATATTTATTAATTGATGGTTGATTATCAACGATAATAATCACATTTGTAAGGCAATTTATGACAACAATTTAAATAATTATTACAGATAATGAAAATCCACAGCCTGCTTCCAGTCTCCGACTGGGTCAGGAATGGAATGAATGAAGCCCCCATCTAGCGGCGAGGATATGGACTGTGCCGGCTGCCGAGGCCTGACGCACTCCTCTGGGGCAATGATTAAATGAATGACAGATGAAATGAAATGATAGTGGTGAGTGTTGCTGGAATGACATTTTGACAGGGAAAACCGGAGTACCCGGAGAAAAACCTGTCTGCCTCCGTTTTGTCCAGCACAGATCTCACATGGAGTGACCGGGATTTGAACCACGGACCCAGCGGTGAGAGGCCGGCGTGCTGCCGCCAAGCCACGGAGGCTTATTACAGATAATAATTTATTGATTTCCCACTAAATAACTGAGTATTGAATGATTCTGAATTATTGATTCGATTGATTTTTGTGTTATATCAAGCTAGTTATCTTATGATATGTTTACGCAGCAGCCTATTTATACATGAATGCTTGTAATATGATTTATGTTGTGGACACTTCTCACGTAAGAGGTCATATAGTTGCAACATTTGAATGCCAGTCAGTTGGCCCACTCAATAATTATGATAGAAATACGTCACATTTGTAGATTGTGAAAAGATGTATTTCACAATTGATTTTTGCGATTAGAAGAATTCTAAGAGGTGTCTGTGAACACAATCCTGGGATTATAATTGCGATAAACTAGTTTAATGAATGCGACGAATAATAATAATAATGAGATATATTAAAGGCTGTAAAATAATGGATAATGATATAAGAGTTTATAGAGAGATTAATGATACTTAAGAATCTTCTTTATTCGATCTTCTCTTCGAAAGGAAAACATTTAAATGAGTTGATCTATAAGCTATTAATGATTGAATTTTGCCATATTAATTAATCAATGCATCATTCACATAATAATAATAATATATGGAAGATATTATAATAATTTATGGATACTAATTCATTGGAACTGAATTGTGGAATTTAACAACAAATAGCAGATTGATGTAATATAATTGGAGATAGGAATAATTATTAATGAACATTAATTTCTACATGTAAGATATTTGACATTACTTGAACAGTATCCCACACCAATGTCGAATGCTCAATGTAAATAATATTTGCTAATTAATTCTATTTTTATTGCAATTAAAATTTAAATCACGATTTATCCTTGTTAGATAGCATTCTCGAAATTAATTTAACTTTTTCCTTAAATGTGTTAGCTTAAATGTGTGATAAGTTAGATTTTTGAGGGGAATGTGAAGTTATAATTTACATCTTATTTCTAATTATTCCAAGCTGAAACTGTGACAGTGAAGTGCAACGATTTTATTTTATTTATCATTCAGCTAAACCGACGAACACTGGAACTTTATTTCACGTCACATTACACCAAGTGAAATAGGAAGGTCGAATTGGTAGTTTAGGACTCTTGGATCTATGATCCCACCATAAGATTGAACCAATTCGATCTTAGGAGGGTATATTTATTTGTGTTCGTCTGCTCTTAAATAAAGAGAGACCATTTTATCTTAGTTATCTAAAATTATTCCTGCAGCTTGTTGCATTTCCTGATTGAATGATGTTATCCTATTTTATTTGATATATATATCTGAGGCGACCTTTCTCACCTATCCCGTTAAACGACCCGAGATATTTGATCTCTTGCCTGCCCGTGGTCTCAGTTGTTTTTGGTAGTTTTTCCGACTCCTATACTTTTTTGTAGCGACCATGAACCATTTCTTGGATATCACGTATGATTTCCGGGCCGACGTGAGATCTGGGAAACGGGTACATAAGGTCTACGTGGCGCCCAACCTGTAAGGCTTCGAACAGAGAAATTCGTACCTTTGGGAGTCAATTTTCATGTGATATCTGACATTAAATTTACGAAAAAAGAGAATCGTACTGATGAATGGATATTTTTGTTTGTGCACAACATAGTGGTTTCGAATTGAGAGTGATCAAACCGATTGTTATTTAGGCAAAAAAAAGGGACAGTTAGGTAGTCAGACGTGTTCTGATATCTGACAGTATTATTCAGCAAGGATTCTTAATTCAGTTCAGAATGATCATATTTCACTTAGTTTTGCATTTAATCGTAAAGTAAATGTCAGGATATTTGATATTTCTATAAGCTCACAGTGATGAAAAATAATTATAGATGCACGATGTTGTTAATTATAAATTTTTTTGCTCTTTTCCATTCACCAGAGTTAGTTTAGTGGATGAATGTGCTCTGTTCATTAGACGTTAAATATGTTTGGAAATCAGGAAAAATATTTCTAGTCTCATGGTCTTGGTTGGTCATCTAGTTTGTAAGATTTCCCTACTTTAAATTATTTTTGATACGACTTACGAAGTGCCAGAGGTGTTAAGGGATTTCTTAACTCAAGCCCAAGCTGAATTTAATAAGTTGCAACAACAAATGTCTGATGATCAGCAGCAGGTCAATAATAATTTAACAGCTAATAAGGATGAATTAACTGATATGTTGCAAATTTTAACTAATGATGTGCAAACTTCAAATGCTAATTCGCAAACTTTAACTAATGATGTGCAAACTTCAAATGCCAATTTCCAAACATTAACTAATGATGTGCAAATTGTAACTAATAATTTGAAAACCTTAAATGAGAAAGCTGAGGAATTTAAGGAGGAAATACAGGATAGTTTAGATTAAGTAAGAGGTGAAAGGAAAAAAATGAAAAATAAAGTATCGAATTTATCATACGATGTATTAAAGGTTAATTCCGATATTTGGGGAATTAATGTATCGATTATTAATCTTAAATCAGAGATTCAGGGTATATCACTTGAAACTAATGCGTTAACTACCGATGTTAAAAATCTCGAAAGTCGCTAGCAATCGCAGATTTCAGAAGTAAAGTTAGATGTTGAGAAAAGCAATGCAGCTCTTGATAAGAAATTAGACTCTTGTGATACCAGATGGACGCATAATTTCAAAACTCTCAGAAACGAATTACACGGTCATGTGTCAGGACAAATTAATGTTGTCAAAACGCAATTCATCGATAATCCCGGAGCATTACAAAAGAAATTGAATGATAACTTGGATGCATTAAGTGAAGACTTGGTGATGCATCTAACAAGAAATAAAGAATCAAGCGCAGAAACAGTTGCGGAATTACGCTTAGCAATAAACCCTAACACTGGAGAGTTAGATGGGGGCAAGAAACAAATTGATCAACTTACTGGTAAATGCGACAATAAATTTGTGGACATGCGTAAGGAGTTGGACACACACGTGAACCGCAGCGTGGTGGTAACATCTTTAGAGACGGAGGAAAAGTTGAAGCTAGAACACAGTATGACGACTATGCGCATTTCGAAACTTGAATCAGAACTGAGCAACATGAAAGTTAATGTGGATAAGAGTCGAGAAATAATGGAAACATCAACGCCATCCAATAGCCATAATTTATCCGTGGGCTTAGAAATGAATACTACTCAAGTAAATTCAACCACACCCGGACATGTTACGATTATCCGTAACATTGATGATAGACCTAGACAATTCAATGGGGGAAATAACCTTACTCCTATGGAATTTCTAAGGGTCCTTCGTGAATACATGGATGAAAATCTAGTTTCTAAGTAAAGAGAGCTAAGAATAATCGAAAAATCGTTAGAAGGAATTTCACTAAGCTGGTTTAGAGCATTCCGAGACTCGTTTATGAATATGGACGACTTTAGTCACGCATTTATAAACCGATTCTGGAGTCCGGAGGAACAATTAGATGTCAGGGCAGACATGTATTCTAGGTAATACGCCACATCTCACCCAACGAAGTATGCAGGGTATTTTACTACACAGCTCGCCAAATTACAATTTTTGACTCCACCATTATCACGAGGGGAATTATTGAGATCAATCACGAGACAATTTCCTATAGAGATCCAGCGCATGTTGATAACATCCGGAGTAGAGACACTACAAGATTGTGAGGAGATTCTCAGGCGTATAGATCACACGAATAGTCTTCAGAACAGTAGGTCGGATAGAAGAGAAAACCGTGAAATCAACGCCGTAGTCATGGACAGAACATCTCAGACGGATAGGTCCACTAATAGAGAAGAGAAAACACCGAGGGATTATGATCGACGAAATAGTGATGGAAATTATCGATCAAATTACCATGAATACAATCCCAGAGCAATGCCGAATAATAGATACAATAATTAGAGACAAACGCCGTACAACAGAAGCTTTTCGAGGTATCGCGATAATGGCAGGAACAACTGGTACCAGAACAGGAGGTATAACAATTATCACATGAACAATAACGGCAGACAATACAAAAATCATGGGCAACGGAATGGTAACCTGGATGATAGGCATAAAGAAAGCCGAGAATACATTCAGCAACTTAGGAATACTCAACCGTCAGCTCCACAGGAGGAGACACTAGCGCTACATAGCACAAGCGGGTAGCAGGTAGAAAACAACGCCGATTCGGCAACAAAAACAACAACAACAACGAAACTAATTGATAATATTCCGATCCACAATTATATTGTAGAAATCCAGAAAATTTACGGATTAAGGATGATGATTTAATATTTGAGAACGAAGAAGTACGCCGAGGTACAACTCAGCGAATCTCAGACGTTATTTCAAGAAAGTAGAATGAGATTTCGTTGATCCAAAATTTCGTCACATTATTACGAAGACAATGTTGTTATAAGTTCTCTTCACTTCTCATATTAAATCGAGGAGAGGGGAATATGTGAACGAAATCGCATTTTGAGTTACGCTCATTTTTACGACAGGGACAGCGGGATCATAGGCTCGTGAAGGGACAAGTGCATTATCAACTAGAGAGCAAGTCTTATAGCCTAGCAACAGCCGGGCTGGACACGGCAAGGAGATGCGTGTTTTTCTATCATATGAAATAAACTCTTTATTCAATGCATCATTAATTTCAGCTTTACCTTCATGCATTGCCAGAATATGTACAATAGTAGATACCAATCAACTAATGGATGAATACTATAGCGTATAGCCAAATATTAATTAAATATCTCCTGTGTTATACTGCCATTTGAGTTACGTCGTAATACGTCAGAGGAGACGGAGGCCCAAATTACCCCCTGACTACACCACATGGCAACATGAGGGGATAGCTGGTAACCTGTATTATGCAGCGGACTGATTGTTCCTATTCCGGAGAGAGTTCACGCTGGAAACACATAGCCTATTTTCCACCGAGGTTATGATTTTTCCAAACCGCGCGGGTTCAGATTGCATAAGTGAACATGTGTTCGATTGAAATAAACGCTCAAACGGTGTTTGAAACTGGCGATAAATTCAGTGATATTCGTGTGAGTGAATCGGAGATGTATGTGATTAGAACAATTCCTTGCATTATCACACAACACGAGGAACAATTACAGCTTAATGATGAAACTGTAATGAACACTACAAACCAATACATACAAACGTACTCATACTAGGTGAAGTCCTAGGTTTGACACATTAAGAAGTTATTACTGATTTATTCACAATACGAAGTATGTCCAGAAAGTAAGTTCCGTTTGGTAAAAATATTAAATTGTGTACAGATACAGAAAAAATATTTATTGCACAAAATTCTACAACCCTTAAGCTACTTTTCCACATAACTGCCGAAATGTTGCAGGCATTTGTCGTAGCATGGCACGAGTTTTTGTATACCTTCTTCATAGACGTGTGCCGCCTGTGTCTTCAACTAGTTGTACGTTCCGCTGCAGCGCAGTTCTGCATATTCGCGGTAGACGCTCTGTATCAAGGAGAAGAAACGTGCGCCATTTGGAGAGCGCTGTCAGCCACGTACACGTTGTTGTGCATGTTTACTCGTACAATGTCGGTGTTGATTGAAAATCCCGCCGCTTGTGAAATCAGATCTGTGATTCGTTTTCTCACTGCTAGGAAAGTGAAACCAATTGAAATTTATCGGCAAATTTGCGAATTGTATGGACAAAATGCGATGAGTGATTCAATGGTGAGAAGATGGGTCCGACAGTTCAATGAAGGACGTAGTGAAATGCACGATGAAGAAAGAAGTGGGCGTCAATCTTTGGTTACAGAAGAACTGGTTCACGCGATTGATGACAAGATCCGGAAAAACTGCAGGTTTACAATTAGTGCTCTCGCTATGGAATTTCCCCAAATCTGACGATCACTAATTCATGAAATTGTTACCGAAAAACTGAACTTTCGTAAAATTTGCCGACGTTGGGTACCAAAGATTCTTACGGAGTAACACAAAACAAAACGGTTGGGTAGTGCACTTCATTTTCTGACCCGTTACAATGAAGGCGGCGAAGAATTTCTGACACAGATAGTCACATGAGATGAAACTAGGGTTTCTTACGACACCCCTGAAAGCAAGCGGAAATCAATGGAATGGAGGCACACTTCATCCCCAGCAAAGATTAAGCCGAAACAAATCTTGCCACCTCGGAAAATAATGTGCACAGTGTTCTGGGACTTGAAAGGCATCTTACTCATTGATTTCTTACCGCGTGGTCAAACAATCAACGCAGATGCTTACTGCGAGACACTTAGGAAATTGCGCCGCGCAATACAGAATAAGCGCCGAGGGTTGTTGTCAAAACGTGTTGTTTTTCTTCACGACAAGGCACGACCACACACTGTATATGTGACGAAAAACCTCCTACAGGGATTAGGCTGCGTCGTGCTTGACAACCCTCCATACAGCTCTGACCTCGCTCCTAGCGACTTTCATCTGTTCACACATTTCAAGTCTTTCCTTGGCGTACATCACTTCAACAATGACGACGAGCTGAAAGAAGATGATTCCAACTGGTTGAAGACACAGACGCCAAACTTCTATGAAGAAGGTATCCAAAAACTTGTGCCACGCTATGACAAACACCTGCAAAAGTTCGCCAGTTATGTGGAAAAGTAGTTTACGAGGTGTAGAATGTTGTTCAATAAATAATGTTTCTGTATCTGTACACAATTTAATTTTATTACCAAACGGAACTTACTTTCTGGACGTGCCTCGTATTATCCTTCAAATAAACATTGAGGAGCAGAACACTATTAATATAAAACTGAATTTCAAGACTCTTAAAATTTGCAAAATTCGGAAAGCAATGGCGAACAGTCAAATTGTATTTGGGGAACCTGAATTATCCGGAATGCTCTTTATAAACAATAAACTTTTCTTCGTGGGAACTTATGATAGCTTTTACACAATCAAGATGATGTCAGCTTAGACAATTTGAGGGGAAACGTATAGGCTTTGATGAACACTAAGATCAGCAGACACACCAACTTATAGTCAGCACGATGATGTTGGGGTTTTCCAATTTCATTAAACGGTGGTCTAACAAGTTCAAGACATCTTTAGTCTTCAGTAGACTTCACACCATTTACAAGGGCAGTGAAACCATACATCCATAATACACCATGACAACCAACACCATGTAACATAATTGATTTTATTTCCTGATGACTGTAATACTTACTCATAATTTTCAAACATGAAAGAGCTACTTTAGGAGTTAGTCATTGCTAATAGTATTTCACAATTTTCCTTATAGAGATAATTACTTAATAATTATTTGATTCTTTGATAAATTAAATTAATTTAATTTAATTCTTTTTTATAATAATAATTCTTTTGATTTAAGAATATTTTCCCACGATCTTTTGAATGCGATTGTCAGCGACATTTCCCGATCTTTGACAGCGATGTTTAATAAAGTTAATAATTGGGTGAACTATAATAATATCTAATTTATTTAAGTAAAGGTGACATTCACATTTATTAATTGATGGTTGATTATCAACGATAATAATCACATTTGTATGGCAATTTATGACAAGAATTTAAAGAATTCTTACAGATAATAATTTATTGATTTCCCAATAAATAACTGAGTATTGAATGATTCTGAATTATTGATTCGATTGATTTTTGTGTCGGATAGAAGAGAAGACCGTGAAATCAACGCCGTAGTCATGGACAGAACAGAACAGACGGATAGGTCCACTAATAGAGAAGAGAAAACACCGAGGGATTATGATCGACGAAATAGTAATGGAAATTATCGATCAAATTACCATGAATACAATCCTAGAGCAATGCCGAATAATAGATACAATAATCAGAGACAAACGCCGTATAACAGAAGCTATTCGAGATATCGCGATAATGGCAGGAACAACTGGTACCAGCATAGGAGGTATAACAATTATCACATGAACAATAAAGGCAGACAATACTAAAATCAAGGGCAACAGAATAGTAACCTGGATGATAGGCATAAAGAAAGCCAAGAATACATTCAGCAACTTAGGAACACTCAACCGTCAGCTCCACAGGATGAGACACTAGCGCTACCTAGCACAAGCGGGTCGCAAGTAGAAAAAACACCGATTCGACAACAACAACAACAACAACAACAACAAAGAAACTAATTGTTAATATTTCGATCCACGATTATATTGTAGAAATACAGGAAATTTACAAATTAAGGATGATGATTTAATATTTGGGAACGAAGAAGTACGCCGAGGGACAACTCAGCGAATCTCAGACGTTATTTCAAGAAAGAAGAATGAGATTTCGTTGTTGCTAAATTTCGTCACATTATTAGGAAGACAATGTTGTTATAAGTTCTCTTCAGTTCTCTTATAAAATCGAGGAGCGGGGAATGTGTGACCGAAATCGCAATTTGAGTTACGCTCATTTATACGTCACAGACAGGGGGATCATAGGCTCGTGACTGGACACGGGCATTATCAACTAGAGATCGAGTCTTATAGCCTAGCAACAGCCGGGCTGGACATGGCAAGGAGATGCGGGTTTTTCTATCATATGAAATATACTCTTTATTCAACGCATCATTAATTTCAGCTTTACCTTCATGCATTGGCAGAATATGTATAATAGAAGATACCAATCAACTAATGGATGAATACTATAGCGTATAGCCAAATATTAATTAAATATCTCCTGTGTTATACTGCCATTTGAGTTACGTCGTGATACGTCAGAGGAGAGGGAGGCCCTATTTACCCCCTGACTACACCACATGACAACAGGAGGGGATAGCTGGTCACCTGTACTATGCAGCGGACTGATTGTTCCTATTCCGGAGAGAGTTCACGCTGGAAACACATAGCCTATTTTCAACCGAGGTTATGATTTTTCCAGATCGCGCGGCTTCAGATTGCTTAAATGAACATGTGTTCGATTGAAATAAACGCTCAAACGATGTTTTAAACTGGCGATAAATTCAGTGATATTCGTGTGAGTGAATCGGAGATGTATGTGAGTAGAACAATTCCTTACATTATCACACAACACGAGGAACATATTACAGCTTCATGATGAAACTGTAATGAACACTACAAACCAATACATACAAACGCACTCATACTAGGTGAAGTCCTAGGTTTGACACATTAAGAAGTTATTACTGCAATATTCACAATATTATCCTTCAAAAAAATATTGAGGAGCAGAACACTATTAATATAAAACTGAATTTCAAGGCTCTTAAAATGTGCAACATTCTAAAAGTAGTGGCGAACAGTCAAATTGTATTTGGGGAACCTGAATTATCCAGAATGCTCTTTATACCCAATTAACTTTTCTTCGTGGGAACTTATGATATCTTTTACACAATCAAGATGATGTCAGCTCAGACAATTTGAGGGGAAACTTATAGGCTTTGATGAACACCGAGATCAGCAGACACACCAACTAATAGTCAGCACGTTGATGTTGGGGTTTTTCAATTTCATTAAACGGCGGTCCTACAAGTTCAAGACATCTTTAGTCATCAGTGGACTTCACACCATTTGCAAGGGCAGTGAAACCACACATCCATAATACACCATGACAACAAACTCCATGAAACATGATTGATTTTATTTCCTGATGACTGTAATATTTACTCCTGATTTTCAAACATAAAAAGCTACTTTAGGAGTTAGTCATTGCTAATAGTATTTCACAATTTGTGCATATAGAGATAATTACTTAATAATTATTTGATTCTTTGATAAATTAATTTAATTTTTTTTTCATAATAATAATTCTTTCGATTTAAGAATATTTTGACACGATCGTTTGAATGCGATTGTCAGCGACATATCCCGATCTTTGACAACGATGGTTGATAAAGTTAATAATTGGGTGAACTATAATAATATCTAATTTATTTAAGTAAAGGTGACATTCATATTTATTAACTGATGGTTGATTATCAACGATAATAATCACATTTGTATGGCAATTTATGACAACAATTTGAAGAATTATTGCAGATAATAATTTAATAATATTAAGAACACAAATGGAAAGCCTCTAACAGTTCGGGAAGAAAAGGTTGAGAGATGGAAAGCTTACATAGAGAGTTTGTATAAGGGAAAGGAGATTGAGAATAATGTAATGGAAAGGGAGGAGGAAATTGATGAGGATGCGAAAGGAGATTTAATATTGAGATCAGAATTTGATAGAGCTTTGGAAGACTTAAGCAGGAACAAAGCACCAGGCATAGATGATATACCGATTGAGTTGCTACGCTGCATAGGAGATGAAGGTCTGATCAGGTTATTTCACTTGGTGTGTAGGATTTATGAGACAGGTGAGGTACCCCCTGATTTCAAGAAGAATGTAATCATCCCTATACCAAAGAAAGTGGGAGCTGACAGATGTGAAGATTACCGTACAATCAGCTTGATTACTCATGCTTCAAAGATCCTGTCTAGAATAATTTACAAGAGGATTGAAAGCCAGATAGAAACTGAGTTGGGTGAAGACCAGTTTGGTTTCAGGAGAAATGTAGGAACAAGGGAAGCTGTACTAAGTCTTAGGCTGATTTTAGAAGGTAGAATAAGGAAAGATAAGAGAACGTTCATGGCTTTTGTAGACCTAGAAAAGGCTTTTGATAACGTGGATTGGACTAAATTGTTTGACATTTTGAAATCAATTGGAATAAAGTACAGGGATAGGAGGGTGATATACAATCTGTACAGAAACCAGACAGCAGTCATTCGAGTTGAAGGACATGAGAGAGAAGCTGGTATTCAGAAAGGTGTAAGGCAAGGCTGCAACTTATCACCCATACTTTTCAATCTTTACATTGAACAAGCAATGAAGGAAATTAGAGAAAAATTTAAAGTGGGAGTGAAGATTCAAGGAGAAATAATTTCAACTCTGAGATTTGCTGATGACATCGTCATCTTGGCCGACAAGCCTGAGGATTTGAATGAGCTTTTGAATGGTATGGACTCCGTCTTACGGAAAGAATTCATGATGAAAATAAATAAATGTAAAACAAAAATACTGGAATGCAGCCGAAATAAATCAGAAACCTCTATGGAGATCAAATTGGCAGGTGAAAAGCTGAAGGAAGTAGGAGACTTCTGTTACTTAGGAAGCAGAATAACCAGTGATGGACGAAGCAAAGAGGATATTAAAAGTAGGTTGGCTCAGGCAAAGAAAGCATTTCTACAAAAAAGGAATCTGCTGACATCGAATATAGATTTAGGTATTAGGAAGTCATTTTTGAAAGCCTTTGTCTGGAGCGTGGCACTCTATGGAAGTGAAACTTGGACTATTGGTGCAGCAGAAAAGAGGAGAATTGAAGCATTTGAAATGTGGTGTTACAGGAGAATGATGAAGATCAGATGGGTAGATAGGGTTACAAACAAAGAGGTATTAAGACGAGTGGGAGAGGAGAGATGTTTCTGGCAACTGCTAATGAAGAGAAGAGATAGGTTGGTAGGACACATACTAAGACACCCAGGAATAGCAAGCTTAGTTATGGAAGGAAGGGTCGAGGACAAAAACTGTAGGGGTAGACCAAGGTTAGAATATGTTAAACAGATTGCCTCGGATGTAGGGTGTCGGAGCTATGTAGAGATGAAACGATTAGCTCAGGACAGGGAGGCATGGAGAGCTGCATCAAACCAGTCAAAAGACTGAAGACTCAAGCAACAATAATTTATTGATTTCCCACTAATTAACTGAGTATTGAAAGATTCTGAATTATTGATTCGATTGATTTTTGTTAGATCAAGCTAGTTATCTTATGATATTTTTACGCAGCAGCCTATTTATATATGAATACATGTAATATGATTTATGTTGTGGACACTTCTTACGTAAGTGGTCCTATAGTTGCAACATTTGAATGCGAGTCAGTTGGCCCATTCAATAATTATGATAGAAATACTTCACATTTGTAGATTGTGATAGATGTATTTCACAATTGATTTTTGTGATTAGAAGATTTCTAGGAGGTGTCTGTGAACACAATCCTGAGATTATAATTGCGATAAGCATTTTTAATGAATGCGATGAAAAATAACAACAATGAAATATATTAAAGGTCCCAGGAATTAACCTGGGAGGAGTCCTTGTGGCTCTGGGCAAATTGGAGTGAAATGCGTCGTTGCCTGTCATCTGCAACCATAACATATTGGATTCAGCAAGAGAATCCAACTAGCCTCTTTCACTCCAACTCCAGCACGTAACCTACAAGAGGTGCCCCTGTTAAGCCGAGCAACCCAGTGGAAGGTTGGGTAACCAATCCCAGCCGGAAGCTGGGTCGGTGAGTCGGTCAGTGCTGGGGGCTCTAAGAAAAACGATCAACGGTCTCAAAGGCGGAAGAAGAATTTCATTTCTCAACGGCTGAGAGGGCGGAAGAACCTAGTGAAGTCAACCACGAAAACAAATCATTTCAGATTAACAATCTGATCTTACTTTGGAATATTATTCCTACCCTTGAAACACACAATTTCAATTGCAGAATGGAAAAGCCGCTGAAAGAAAGCACTACCCCAGGTGGCAGCTCGGAAGAGAAATCCACCATTGCGTTATGCAATGCATCGGAACCTTGGGTTCTGGGGAGTCCCAACATCTGCAATAGGGATGAGTCGGAGCATCCTTGGAATCCTTCCAGACTTAAGTTTAAACATAAGTTTTTTGCAGGTACTGTGAATGTAAATTATTTATTGAAGGTGGGTACACAGAAGGAATTAGAACTGCTTTTAGATAGAAACGAAATTCAAATTTTAGCAGTACAAGAGACAATATATTTGGATGAGAATGTGACAGAAACGAAAGATTATAGAATCTTTAAAGGTAAACCTGCGATTAAAATTATGAAAGGAATGCCACTCTTGGGAACAGACTTTTATGTCCATAAAAGTCTATTAGCCAATGTAACTGAATTCAAATCACGCTCAGAAAGGATGTGTCTTTTGACATTGCATACCTGCCAACTTTCGGACGTCAAAAAAAGGAAGATTTTTTAAATTATAGATTTCATCATGCGCAGTATACCGTGGCGAGGGCGAATGAGGGTACACGAAAGACCTGCGTGTCTTTATTGGCAAAGTAGGAATTCAGCATAAAATTCACAAAAATGTAAACAATCTTCAATCATTGAGTAGTATGTTTGGCCAATATTTAAACGTAAGAAGATAATTGTGTGTTTAAAAAATGCATACAATAATTCGTATGGATTACACGTCGAATTCGCTACCACAAATTCATTCTACTTTAGATTCCGCCATGGTCCGTATTGACAAGAGATTATAAACCAATATAGTAAAATATATATCATATCCAGACACCTTAACATGGCAGCACTACAGCGACAACTAGGAAAAGTACCTGAAGCAGAAAAGACAATCAAGGAAAACGACCTAAATTCAGCCCTAACAAGAATTAACAAGATACTAGGAGCAAGTATAACCCACAAACAGATTTCAAGGAAAGCTCAACCGTGGTTTGATAAGGAATGTTATGCAGAAAGACAAACTACACTAAAGGCGCTACATATAGCTAGAATCTCGTCAACACCAGAGGACCTAAGAGTATATGGGGAAACACGGAGATATTACAAGAATCTCCTAAAACGTAAACGCTTTCAATACATAGAAAAAGAAGGTGAGAGGATCGCCAAAGAAGCAATGAATGATCCATACATAGCCATCAGACCAAGAAGATCGTCAAAATCTAGCAACGTAGAAATAGGAATATGGGAATCGCACTTCACTCTCATCCTCAACGGTTCAGGTCAACAAGCGGCATATGAAATTGAATGTAGAGATCAACACGAAGAAATACTCCCCATCACTAAAACAGAGGTTTTGGACATAATCAATGCTACGAAATGTAACAAGGCTGCAGGACCAGACGGGTTTTTCAACGAACATCTAAAGGAATCGGCACAATACCTATCAGAACTATGGTCCAAACTCTTTACCAAATGCCTAGAAACAGGAAATATTCCCGAAGAATGGAGAAAATCGACCATTAAAACTCTCTATAAAGGAAAAGGTGAAACCAACGACCCCAACTCGTACAGAGGAATTGCACTGGAAAGCAACACCTTCAAGTTACTGACAAGAATTCTAACCAACAGGATAGTATATGAAGTCGACTCCAAGATACCGGAGGAACAATTCGGCTTTAGACGAGGAAGAGGAACCTTGCACGCAATTCAAAATCTGTTAAATGACATAGAGGAAGCAAAACGACTCCAAAAGGGAAAGTTTTTTGCAGTCTTTATAGACTATACAAAGGCCTTCGACCTAATTGACAGAAGAAAGCTCACATCGAAACTTCAAAATATCATCGGAAATCACAATCCTTTAACAATCTTAGTAAAAAATATCCTGGCATACAACCAGATCACCATAGATGACGCAGTAAGCAAAACAAAGGAAATCACCCAAACTAATGGAGTGTTGCAAGGCGACCCCCTCAGTCCCATACTGTTCAATATTACCACAGCCGATGTAACAACAGCAATCCGAGAGAAATCAAAGGACGCGGTGATCTACATATATGCGGACGACATGGTCCTAGGATCACCAAATAAGGAAGAACTCCAACATGCCTTCTCAGCACTGGTAGAATGGGCAGGAAATAACAGTCTGAAAATAAACTGGACAAAAACCCAACAGATGGTTTTTCGGAAAGGTGGGCGTGTAGCAGCAAACGACAACTTGCAATATGAAGAGGTCAAAGTGGAAATAGTGAATGCAGTTAAATACCTTGGGATCACTTTACAGACTACCGGAACATTCAGACTACACATCCAAGACAGAGCAGTGGCTTGCTTGAAAGCCATGTACGACATTATCAATCTACAGCAGCTATCCTTAAAAACAGCTATGCATCTGTTTGACGCAAAGATCCTACCAATTCTCACGTACGGGATCCACTTGATATGGGACCGACTAACGAAGAGAGATCTGGCCACCATCGAAAGAGTTAAAGCCCAATTCCTGAAAACCTTAATGGGCATCTCAAAATACACGCGCTCCCGCCTAACATATGAATTAGCACGGGAACCCTTCCTCGTCGAAGAAATAAGAACAAAATTACAGCTTCCATCAACAAAGAATGCTGAAGCGCACCTAGCAGAGAGAAGAGAGAAGAGAAAAGGCATTCCGCTAGAATTTTACAGCACGGATGCCATGATCAACCGGAACTGGACCAGCGCCAATCAGAAACTAAGACATGTGGTGATAAAGTTAGCAGTGCATGGGTACCACCATAAAATATGTAAAAACATGTCCTACCACGCCCCAAATGAACTCTGCGTGTGCTCGTTATGTGACCAGTTCTGTGACACATATCTCATCACACGATGTAAAAATAACCAGAAATCACTCTGTGATTATAGCAAGGACTAACATTTAAAATGAACAAAGCATCATACAGTGTTGCTCTATTTCACAAATAACATTCAATTCACAATATAATGACTGGTCATGAATGAATGCTTTAATGCACACATTCCTGATTGATTACTGGATCATGATGTTTTTCACATCAATTAACTCTTTATAGCATGTTTGTTTCACTAGTGTAAATCTATGTTATGCACATTCGTGCGCTTTTCTGTTAATAATAAAATATATTTCCGTCAATCAATACCAAATGGAAATATATTGTACTATATTGGTTTATTACCATATATTCACGTAGGCTTGACAACTGGTTGTCCGTAATATACCTCCAATCAGTATGCGGTACGGCGATCAGCTGACTCACCATTCCGAAATCGCAGCTATGGTGCTCACAGCCAAGCGAGGAACTTACACAAACTTGCACAATAAAACCAAGGTTACGCAAATCACAAAAGAAATTACGACTTACGAGAGAATCTCCTTGAGCAGGGTGTCTACTGTAAGGATAAAGTAAAAATTAGTTACATTTTAGCTACCTTATAGATATCTTTCAGTTAATTTTAGTTACCTTTGAATTCAAGATACGTCTGCGGTCTGCAAGTAAAGGGGCTCATCACGCGGTGAAGAAAAACAGCAATGAATTGTGTTTAAAGCGGTAAATACAATTCACTTAGGGAGTTATAAAAAATTAAAAATAATAAATAAATACTAGATATTTATTGTCAAATTAGTTGTTTCAGATAATATGTCGTCTTGTGCACAAGGCGTTTTTATAATTGCCAAGAGGTTGATCTGCTCTTGATCATTTGGCGAGATTTCCTTTGTCACCGCGGTAGATCACGAATAAATTTATGGGACATTACGTGATTGTAACCGAATTCTGTCTTCGCAGTCAGGTACGGAGAAATTTCGAGATGTTACACGATCGGCGCTGGTCTCACCCGTTTGTCGAGATTCCCGTAGTTTTCGCGATAGAACACGGATAAATATCGCGATTTAGATAATCGGTGTCACTTTTAGTCGTTCGACGAGATTTCCATTGTCCTTGAGGTCGGGCACGAGAAAATATAGCATTATTACGCAATCGGCGCCACTTGCTGTCCGTTTGACAATAATCCAGTTGTCCTCGTCATTGAATGCGGATAAATATCGCGATGTACCGCAAACGCTGCCGCTCTCGGCCGTTTTACGAGATTCACGTTTTCCTCGCGATATTGTGCATACCGCGCCGCACCCGGCCGTTGAACGATTGTCTATTCGTCCTGACAGAATGGTGGAGGCAAGCTCAAGGTTGGACATGGTTAAAATTCACGAGTAGTTATGGACAAGTTGTATGGCCGGCGCCGTGATTCCCGCTGTCCCTATGGTGCGGTTGGGAGTTCATCGGTTCAGGGTGGATCACGAGGAGAAATTAGTATCGCGACGCTACTTAGGCTGTCATATCTGAGTGGGTTAATGCACTTCTCGCTCCCCGTACGCTTTTGAGTATACGGACATGGGAAAAGTAGCGAGTAGGTTTCGGAATGTTTCGTGATTGGTGCCCGATCACCTTTGACGGGATTCACGCAGTCCTCGAGGTCACAAGTTCACGCTAGGGTACGGGTTTTATGATTTTACGTAACTGACGTCGATTTCGGTCCATTTGACGAGGTTCCCGCAGACAAGTCGTGCAGTCAGCTGGCCGTCTTGAGTATGAATGTTCGAAGTAGATATCAAATATTAAGAATTGTTCTGAGAGGATTGCACGAATAATACGACTAGAGGACACGTTTTCTTTCGAATGCCAATCACGAATTATACAAGTTTTCGAAATAACCGGTTAGATTATAATATATCCGATGGAACCAAAGTTCGAAGGAAAAATCGACATATAACGGAATTTCGAATTAACAATACTGGATGTTGCAAATTTACGAGACAGATTTTTAAAATAAGTTATAGCCCACGTATTTCGAAGCTTTTTCATAATTCTTTTTCGAAACGGTAACATTTCGCAAGATTGCGACATTAAATTATTTTTCGTTATTTCTGGACTTCAATTTGACATAGTCTCCAAATAAATGCGAGAAATGCGAGGTTTCTGATTAGTTTCAGAAGTTTTTGCGAATAAACGTCTCGCGAAAAGTCAGATTTCCTAATAACACAGATAAATATTTCACACAAAACTAAAACGTCTTCTTGATGCCGAAAATATACGCTGAACGATGTATATCACTCAAGGTATCCTCAGTATGCATTTCCTTGAGCTCAGACACGGGGAAATATAGCTTATGCAAACGGCGCCACTGGCGTGAAACGCGCTCCATCGCAATCTCTGAGCCTAGAGGCGCGAATTTAAACGATTCAATCCGCCTTCAAAAAATTTTCGTTACCCGTATGTAAAATTCGTTACTTTTTCGTTACGTTCGTTACCCATTTGTAAAATTCGTTACTTTCGTTACCAGTCGATACCCTGTTGAGAATGGAAATTATTTGCAGTTCCTTTTTCTTTTACAATATATCACTGGGGCCCGAAATTCGGAAGAAATAATAGTAATTAAGAAGATCGGAAGACGAGGTGAAAATTCAGAAAGTTTCCGAATAAATCGGAAGGGTTGGCAGGTATGACATTGAAATGCAAAAATAAAATATATACTTTTGTAATTGTCATGCGCCAATAAACGAAGACAACATGAAGAACCCAAATAAAGTAGAGGAATTCTGGGACCTCCTAGATGATGAAATATCTAAAATTCCAAAATCAAATGTGGTGATATTACTTGGAGATTTCAATGCCCAAATAGGAAGGGAGAGGATTCATAGACCAATAGTGGGAGAATATGCTGCACACCAAAGAACAAACAGAAATGGGATGAGATTAATTACAATTTGTAAAAACTTTCAACTTAAGTTAATGTCTACTTTCTTCAAGAAATTGCCAAGAAAAGCTTAAACATGGATTTCTCCAAATCCAATACTAGGTGAATTTCAACTGGATCATGTAGCTATATCCAAAAGAAACATGAAAGAAATTATGAATGTCAAGGTTATAAGAAGCAGAGAATTTGACTCTGATCACTATTTGTCTACAATTAAACTCAAATTCTTACCCAACAGAAACCACAGAAGAGGGGAATGAGTAAATAAATATAACACAAATAGACTTTAAATTACACAAGAAACATTGGAAAAATTTCAGGAAGAAATAAAAGTAACTCATCATGGGAAGTGGCAAGATTTATCTAAAGAAATAACCAACGCAGCTCAGAAGACGTTTGGGCTAGCCAAACCTAAGAAGAAACCTTGGTGGAATCAAATATGTGAAGATACGTTACAAGAGAGGACAAAACAATGGAAAAAGTGGAAATGCTCTGGAAGGACGGAAGATTATGACCAATTCAAACAGCAAAGGAAAGACACTGCCAGAATAATAAGGGTAGTTAAAAGATCATTCGAAAAATCACAACTTACTGACCTGCAAGACAGCTTTGTTTAAAATAACTCTCGAAACTTCTATCAGACTTTTAAGAGTCAATTTAAGGAGTATCAAGCGCCTAGCATATGCTTTAGAGATGAAAATGATAGACTTGGCCTAAGCAATGTTGAGAACTGTGAAATACTTGCGAAGCACTTTGATCAACTTTTAAACTGCCCTGAACCAGATCATAAGTTGGAATTCTCAAAAGCAACAGAAAATCTGGAAGAAGATATACCACCCAATGCTGAAGAAATTAAGGAATCAATTAACAATCTAAAAAATAATAAAGCTAGCGGAGAGGACTCTATAACAGCTGAAATTTTGAAATGGTCTCAATCAAAAATCATTGAAGAGCTGCAGTTAATCTTTGAAGATATTTGGAGAACAGAGAGGATTCCAGAGGAATGGAAAGTGGCTCCAATACACCCATTGCATAAAAAAGTGGACAAACAAAACGTTGATAACTATAGAGGCATCTCTCTTCTTCAAATTGCATACAAGGTATTTTCAAAAATATTGCTGAATAGAGTAGAAACAACACTTGACAAGCAACTGGGCGAGTATCAAGCTGGATTTCGAAAAGGTAGATCTTGTTTAGAACAAATATTTAACTTAAAATCCTTAATTCGCCATAGGATACTGAATTCAAAGGACATAGTTGTGACTTTGTAGATTTTAAAAAGGCCTTTGACTCGGTTGATAGAGAAACCATAGATAAAACAATTCGTGAATTTGGAGTGAAAACTAAATTGGCAAACCTAATACGTGAAACCCTTACTGACACGTTTTCAAAAGTAAAATTTATGGGCGAGATATCAAAATCTATTAAGATAAATACAGGTGTACGGCAGGGTGATGGTTTATCACCCCTTCTGTTCAACTGTGTTTTATAGAAAATTGAAATAATTTGGAATTTAAAGCCAAAAGAACATAACATTTCGCCAGTAATCTTGGGGAGAAGAAACAAAGGCATTGAAATAAGTTGCCTAGCATTTGCAGACGATTTTGCTATATTGTCAGAAAACCTAACAAGTGCAACAACACAAATGAATCTCTTGGAAGAAATAGCCAACAAACCAGGGTTGAGAATCTCCGTAGGAAAACACTAAATTTATTACAAACATCAAGAACGCTTCAAAATATTTGGCAACAGATATTGGCCCAGTGGAAAAAGTAAAGAAATTCAAATATCTGGGAGAAATAATTCAAGAAAATGGTTTAGAAAAATCTTCGGTAGAAGAAAGGGAACACAAGATGGAAAGAGTATATGGTATCACTAAGAATTTTTATAATAAAAAGTGCTTATCTAAAAACCTTAAAATAAGGCACTACACTACAGTGGTGAAACCGGAATGCCTATACGCAAGTGAATGTCTGGTACTAAACTATAGATTAGATAAACTTGAAGTACTAGAAAGGAGAATTATGAGGAAAATTTTAGGCCCAGTGAAAACAGCAGAAGTATGGAAATTAAGATCTAATGATGAAATATACAGGAACATAGAAAATATAACAGAAACGATAAGAAAAAGAGATTGCAATTTTTTGGACATATTTACAGAATGGATGATTCCAGATTAACAAAAAGGATATTCAAGTACCTTTGGGAGAAAAGGGCAACAACTAGCTGGATTCAAGAAGTAAAGAAAGAGTTAGAAAGAAATAATATAAGTGAAGAAGAAACGGTGAACAGAGAGTTATTTAGAAAAAGGGGTATTAAGTATGAAAGGATTTCAAGGAAGATTGCCAAAGAGACCTGGTGCGAGGTGGTCCGAGGACAGAAAGAAGCAGCATAGTGAACGGATGAAGGAGTACTGGAGGGAACGGAAGAGGAAACAACAAAGTGTGAAGAATTGAAATTGGCACGTGGTCCCTAGCAGGCCTCATCGGAAAGGAGAAGAAGAAGAAATATATTACAGGCTGTAAAATAATGGATAATGATATAAGAGTTTATAGAGAGATTAATGATACTTAAGAATCTTCTTTATTCGATCATCTCTTCGAAAGGAAAACATTTAAATGAGTTGATCTATAAGCAATTAATGAATGAATTTTGCCATATTAATTAATCAATGCATCATTCACATAATAATAATATATGGAAGATATTATAATAATTTATGGATAATAATTTATTGGAACTTAATTGTGGAATTTAACAACAAATAGCAGATTGATGTAATATAACTGGAGATAGGAATAATTATTAATGAATATTAATTACTACATGTAAGATATTTGACATTACTTGAACAGTATTCCACACCAATGTCGAATGCTCAATATAAATATTATTTGCTAATTAATTCTACTTTTATTGCAATTAAAATTTAAATCAAGATTTATCCTTGTTAGATAGCATTCTCGTAATTAATTTAACCTTTTCCTTAAATGTGTTAGTTTAAATGTGTGATAAGTTAGATTTTCGAGGGGAATGTGAAGTTATAATTTACATCTTATTTCTATTTATTCCAAGCTGAAACTGTGACAGTGAAGTGCAGCGATTTTATTTTATTGATCATTCAGCTAAACCGACGAGCACTGGAACTTTATTTCAAATCACATTACCCCAAGTTAAATAGGAAGGTCGAATTGGTAGTTTAGGACTCTTGGATCTATGATTGCACCATAAGATTGAACCAATTCGATTTTAGGAGGGTATATTAATTTGTGTTCGTCTGCTCTTAAATAAAGAGAGACCATTTTATCTTAGTTATCTAAAATTATTCCTGCAGCTTGTTCCATTTCCTGATTGAATGATGCTATCCTATTTTATTTGATATATATATCTGAGGCAACCTTTCTCACCTATCCCGTTAAACGACCCGAGATATTAGATCTCTTGCCTGCCCGTGGTCTCAGTTGTTTTTGGTAGTTTTTCCGGATATATATATTTCAGGGACTCCTATATTTTTTTGTAACGACCATGCACCATTTCTTCGACATCACGTTTGATTTCCGGGCTGACGCACCGTGGTCCTTTTGCACGATCTGGGCGCTCAAAATGTAAAAAATAAATGTCTTGTTTTTTCACGTTGTATGACATTTTAGTATCAGCAATGTCAGAGGACCTCAGAACTGTACTTATATGTCTTATTTGTTTCCCCCCTGGAATGTGAAAGACCGCTGAAGTAGGACGTTTCTTATCGCATCCACAGCTGGAAGCAAGGCTGATTATTTGTGTTTAAATCTTGTGCATGTAAATACGTGTTAGTTCAGCTATCTTCGTCGTTTGGCAGTGGATATGACAGACTATGTATGATATGATCTTTCTTTATGAAATTTGCAAAATCTTATAAAAATCGCTGTGTTTATGTGATAAACGTTTGAAAATAGTGAATTTTTGTTACAAAATAATTCTTCTTTTATGGGTTATCAGACCAGGAAATTCACAATTGTCAACCATTGGTGAATTTCTTTACATTAGCCTATCGCCTACACCCTATTATGTTTTCTGTGTAAAAATTATTTGCAACTTTTTGTAACGTTGGCTTTGGCTCTCCTTTAAATGTTGTCGGGAGGATTTTCGCGTAACGATCTTTCCGATGCTTGGCGCCATGCAGGTGGAAAAGCGAAAGGATTTGAACCTATCTAATAGAAAACAGCGATCTGAAGTCCCTTGGACAGTCTGTTAAAATAATGTTAGAAAAAACTCTTATTCATTTTTCCGCGCAGCTAAAAAACACGTGGGTTGCCAATTGCAGGATCTTAATAAAGTTTGTCACGAAATAAGAATAGCCTGGAAGGGAACATTGAGGGGGAATACAGGTAATGTGGGTTGTCCTTCCCGATCATTCGTTGAGTGTAGTGAATTTTCGAAACGAAGGAAATTGCGACCTTTAATACAAAAAACCCAGCAGGGATGAGCTAGCGTTAGCCGGTCAAGTGAGTATACGCTTAGAAGGAGGGAACTTACCACTGAACTTATTGAAAAAAATGCAGAATTTTCTGCCAGTTTAGCGGCGTTGAGGAAAATACTAATCCAGTTGAAAAATATTATTATTTTTATTATTATTATTAGGCTAATAAGAGAAGTTTAACATCAATTCTTGTTGTTATTGCTTATTTTATGGGCTGCAACATCGTTGTCGTATAGTCCCATGCATTTGGGTGTGTCTGTGTAATTTATGCGATAATCTGTGTTATTGTGATGACTGTAATACTATTTTTTCACTTGAGATAGGATTGGGAAGACGGCGGCCGTGGCCCTAAGCTAGGAACCATCTCAGCATTCGCTTGGAGTAGAAGTGGGGAAAACCGCGGAAAACCATTTCCAGGATGGTTGGGGAGGGAATCGAACCCTCCTCTTCTCAGTTTTGCCTCAGGATGCTTAGTTTACCCCGTACCAGACATCACACCAGAATTAAAATTTCTGGGCAGAACCGGGAATCGAACCCGGACCTCCGGGACCACTTCCAGGATGGTTGAGGTGGGAATCGAACCCTCCTCTTCTCAGTTTTGCCTCAGGAGGCTTAGTTTACCCCGTACCAGCCCTCACACCAGAATTAAAATTTCTTGGCAGAGCCGACAATCGAACCTGGACCTCAGGGGCGACAATCAAACTTAAATTCTTATAAATGAGAATAAGGAAATTGCTTTACATAATTTTGGACAGTTATTTTAAGGTTTATAGACCACTTTTATATGCAAAGGTATTTTGCGCGGCCAGATACCCTAAAAGGACCACTGTGCTACGTGAGGTCTGGGAAACGAGTATAGTACCGTACCCGATATTTAATCGAGGCTATCGGCTACGCCAGCTGTAGTTGAGTTTTGTTGATTAGAAGAAAAGATTGCGCTGAGATCGAGCCAGTGACGATGAGGGAAGATGACGTAGAAGACTATGGGAGAAGAAGTCACTACCCCTCAAACGCACGGAATCGCGGGAGAAGAACTGGATATTTATGGAGATTAATTGGAAATTACGCATTATTTAGTCTCAGAAGAGAAAGGAATTATATTGAAAATTGATGTTATTAACATTGGAAAAGGTGGCGAACTCCTTATTTGAGTAATATGGCTTCATAACTGAAGATATGGGCCGAGGCTAAATTTCTGAGGTCAGAGAACAAGGTAGGGGCTACCCTCACACCTGCTGAGGGGTGGCGAGTCACGTGTTTAGCGAGGAGAGTTGTCGCAGCACAGTGAAACGAGGAATCATTCTACTACATTCTGCTCTAGAGTCTATTACATTCTGATCTAGTAGCAAGTCGAAAGTATTACAGTATACAATACTGTGCAGTGCAGTAATTATCACCTGTCTGGCAGGTTCACGTCGTAAAGTTAGCATTGTGTAACTTTGGGAGCACGGCATAGTCGAGCAGGCTGACCGGAGATTGTATCGCGATGGCTGTGAGCAGGGCGACGGCGGCCGGGGATAGGGAACAGCATAGTTTTGAATAGTGGAGTTGCGTTAGCATGTGTTTCAAATAGCAACGCATTTACCATCTCATAATATACAGCAGAAATAAGCAGCATTTCATTAGGAATAACGAACATTACTGCAGCAGTATTCACAACGAATAGTCGCATACAACATGGGTAAAATGAGGCTAGTGATTAACTTCGTGTTACACACAGATAGTGAAGCAGGAAATGTCATGTATTGGGCGACATTTTGTGACAGTTTGTGGCCACTTTGTGGAACATTGCAGTCGACTTTTTCACGTTCATGATATTTGGACCTAGACTTTCAGCAGTCCAGATACTTATTGCATTTACAGTTCATACACTCTCAACTGATAACCAAATGGACTTGGAAGTTATTTTACCGATATTACGGCGTACAAAAATGATGTGTTTCAGCGTCGCATATTTTAAGCGACCATGGGGCAGCTTACACATTGCTGCGTTATGCAAAATGGAACAATGGATTTCATGCACATTATACAGTAGTGAGGTGTTCACCAAATGACTTTAGTTCATTAACAATTACGGAAATAATTACCACGTCGAACACAGATACAAGGTGTCTAGAAAACATGTTTACATTCTGAAATATTTTTTTCTATTAATGCAATTCAACCACAGTGGATAAGATCATTGTTAGCGAATGTCAATCGACAATTTTACATCGAACAGTGGCGTAACACATCCGAGAATAGAATGGGGTGTCCATTCGAACTGAACTTAGTGGGGATTATTGGACAATATCCGTGATGGATATCCTTCATTCTACCATGTGGGGTTAGGCGCATGAAGAGACGTGATGGCAGCGCAAATTGACGGATTCGATACCTATCTGGAAGAGTAACTACATCATGATGTGCGTTTGGACGGGGCCAAATGCATTTCCATTGGCAAATACGACGATTTCGCCGATCTTTCGAGACATCTTTTGCGTACAATTGGATTATCGCCGATCTTGGAATAAATTCTATTAAACATCTGGAGTATGAAGGTATTGTGAGAGCTGTGACATTACTGATATGATTTTCTAACTTGACACTGGGCACACTTGTGTATCTTTAGGAATGTTTTTTTTTACGACATGGCTTGATTATTTTCTTACTTAATCTTGAGGAGTTTGCTAAAATATGTTGTTACCATATGAGATGGCAGACACATTTATCCGACTTTTTCGCTATTTATTGATTTTATTAGGCAGGATTTTGAACTTTATTTTTTCTTGAAGTGATAGTATTTTTGATCATGGTGATTTTTATCGAGTATTTCGAAACTCGAGACCTGCAGTCGGATAGTTTAGATTGTTGTCAGCTTATTGCATACTAGCGAGTATGTGAGATTTATCAGCAGGGATTTTTCTTTATTGGATTTTTTTTGATGTGGAATTAAATTCGCTCTCGCGAATCAGTATCGCTTTTATGTGACAAGTAGAATATTGTTGATTCCAATCACGTGCGCTCACACATTAGTCTACGAAGACGGGGTCTGTTACTTAAAGTAGCTGTGTGGTGTTGATCGCCTGACCTGTCAAAATAGGAATTTATCATCTTAGTCTTACTTCAGTAGCTGTGCGGTGTTGAACGCCTTACCCGTCGCTTAGGAATAGCATATTATCATCCGAGTGCAATTGTGATAGTAAGAGAATTAAACAAGAATTTACCAGTCAAATATTAGTTGATCTTCGTTAAATAATTTAGAAATAAATGTCAGCAGGGTTACATTTTGTAATTCTTGTATTGCCAATCCAATAGTTTGTTGCATTACTCTTTTGAGAATACAGTCATTTAATATTTGATACTCTTTTGTGAGTGAGTTTATACCTTTGATAAGGATTTTAAGTAATTGAGTCTCTTAAGACGAGTTCTTTCTTATTAAGAATTTATTACAGGCAGATGATGAACAGATACTATGAATATGAGTTAATATAACACGTTGGTGTTCTTTTTGAAGTAAATTTTGAGGATCTTAACAGAGATTTTATACTCTGGATTAAAATAAATCTTGGATTGGATTACGATTACTTTGGTAATTTTTCTTATTGTTTAAGAAGTTGTCTGGACATGATAAAACTGACTACAATTCTTGCAGGTCATTTTCGGCAACCGTCTGAAACCAGTGGCTCATTTTTGGATCATTCTGTATCATGAGTTAAGGTATATTTTTGGCCAAGTTTGTTAAGTTGCCAAAGAGAGGTTTATAATATTGCCAATGTGAGTTATTGATGCAGACATGAGGTCATCGAACCCAGTCTAGTATATATTTGAAGTACATGCTGTGTGCTGAATAATTGTGGTATAATGTGAAATAACAATGTTGTTCAAATGTGAGATTTGATGAAGTGAATTTAAGTGATAAAGTTTTGGATGATGAGATCCAATGTGATTTAGTGAAGGCAACGTATTTTTGGCATGGCAATCGATAGTATTAAGGGTATAGCCTGGAACTGGTCGATTTTTGGGGCAACGTTCGGTAACCGATCTAAAACATTTTCTGGAAGTTTTAAAATCCAAGATTCTCTAATAATAATAATAATAATAATAATAATAATTTATGAAATTATTATCTGAAGTTTAAACATATTGATGATCTGACCTGATAATAAAAATGAATAATAATTAACTAAATAAATTGATGAATAGATGAATAAAATTATAATTAATTAAAAGAGCTGATAATTAAAACAAAATAATAATAAATTTAAATAAGCTGATAACTATAATAAATCTGATAAGTCGAAATAAATTTAAATAAGCTGAGAACTGTATTAAAATTGAAATAAGATGATTATAGTAAATTTAAATAAGCTGATAACTATAAAATAATTGAAATGAATAGATTGAAATAAATTAAATTAAATGAGATGTTGAAATTAAATCAAAATGAATGAGATGATTTGCACATGATTTAATGAGATGATGAATATAATAATTATTTGAATGATCTGATGATAAGGAAATAAATAATTATAATTTGAATAATACAGATAATTGAACGATAGCCGATGTGAGGACCAGTTATATATTTTTTTCTATAGACGATAATCATGATGACAGATGATTAGAACAGAATTGTGATTCACAACCGAGTAGTTGTTAGAAGTGGTGTAGATAACGTGTACAAATTTATTATTAATCTTAAGAGTAATTATTAGGATTCCAACGTTTGGAACAGTGACATTCAAGCCATTTATGAATGATTAAATATATGTTAGTTAGTTGATATAAAATTTGTAGTGTGATAGAAAGTTTAATATGTAAATGACATTCACATACCTGATGTTATCTGAAACAGGGCTCACAAAATGTCAGTGACGAAAATACATAGTGCTACGTTGACCCTGAGAGCACAAGAGAACTTTAATTATTTTTATTTTTTGCACGAGAATAATTTCTTTTCAAGCAGTGCGGAGATGGTATGATTTGAGAGAACATAAACATCCTAACTGTTATACTCTACCATACTCCTAGGCAGGAATTTATTTTGTTTCTGTCGGACCACTCAAGTTTAAATCAACTTTATTTTATTTTAGGTTGTGATCTCATGATGATGTGTTTTCCCAATCCTTTCCTTTGTCATACTTAAGGCTTAATCAGGAAGGATGCGGTTTGCTAGGTATTCAGTTGATGACACCCTTCTTATTTGATATTCTGATTAACTTTAAGCCCGTAACGACCCGGAGATATTTTATATCGTGCTACCCTCTGCTTTTGTGATATTTCAATTGAATTTCCGACACATTCCTTATTTTATTTTGTGTGTACTTCAACTATACCTGTCCCGGGATGCCAGGTATGCGATGAAATAGCAGATGGGTCATCGCATGCCTCGGGCGAACGGGTACAGTACCTAACCTTCTAACTATAACATGCACGCATCTTACCTATGGAATTACACAATTCCCCTCTCCCAGTAAAATACCCAGAATATTTAATTCAGATGTGTGCAAATTCCGCTATGTCTCTTCACTTGAAACCGTTGAACGAATAGCATGCTAAAAATATGATGTAAACTGTCTTCCAGAAACTAAGGATGCTCAGGTTGTCTTTGAAACCTTCTCTTGCAACGAAAGCTGGTCACTAGGAAGAAATATATACTTTGCAGCAATACATGAATTGTCTCCCTTCATAGTGCAAAAATAACAGTAATTACTTTATATACAATATTCACACAACTGGAACGCTAAGTAAATTTGCTTACTCCTGAATTGCATATGACTGACAGCCAAAATTGATTATGAATCTCGAAACTTACTCCTATGCCGACTCAAATATATTACATAAATTAAGTACCAGCCAGAATGTATTAAAGTGTGAGCCTTTAATATATCCAACTCCGTTTAGAGAATTCTGCACTACAAGAAAGCAAGCGTGCGTCTCTTCAAATATATTTTCAAAGTGACGTTTGCTCCGCATTATATACATAATTATGGCTATAGACCACTATGGATAGTCAAATACCTTTTGATTGTAACATTGTCAGTAAACTGAGCATCGCACGTAGCACAGGAATGTGGCATTAGACCACTGGATCAACATGTAACTCTTCAAATAACCTTTAAGAGGAAAGTTGACACAATATGTACCACGGGAATGAGCCCTAGGACCACTATGGAACAAATTGTGTCTCTTCAAGGTAATTTTTTGTGTTAAGTTAGCTCCACATGTAGCACAGGAGCTACATAGATCACTACAGATCATCATGGGAAACCACAAAATACTTTTCAGAGCAAAGTTCACTTCACATGTACCCCAGGAATGAGGCATTATTGCACTATGCATCAACATTTGTTTGTTTTTAAGAGCTTTTAACAGTTAATATTGCTCTGGAAGCACTGCATGAATGTGGCTATAGACCACGATGGATTAACATTTGTACCTTCAAACTATTTTTCTCAAGTAAATTTTGCGTCGCATGTAGCAGAGAAATAAGACGTAAGACCACTATGGATCAGCCTGTGTCTCATCTTATGACATTTAAGAGTAAAATTGTCTACACATGTACCACAGGAATATGGCTTTAGAGTTTTGTCAAAGTTCTTTCATTATTGAATTTTGCTACGCGTGTGTCAAATGAAGTTTCAGTGTAAAGGTGGCTTCACATGTACCGCAGGAATGAAATTATAGACCACTATGGATCAACATGTGTCTCTTCAAATGACTTTTCTGAGTAAAGTTGGCTCCACATGTACCACAGGAATGAGGCTTTAAACCACTATGGATCAACTTGTGTCTCTTCAAATGACTTTTAATTTTAAAGGTGGATCCACATCTACCGCAGGAATGAGGCCTTATACCACTATGGATCAACATGTGTGTCTGCAAAGTACTTTTCTGACTGAAGTTCGCTCCACACGTACTACAGGAGTAAGGTCTAAGATCAGTATGGGTCAACATGTGTTTATTCAAAGTGCTTTTATGAGTAAATTTTGCTGCGCATGTTTTGCATGAATATGTCCTACTATGGATTAACACGTGTGTTTTCAGATAATCTTTCCGATTAAAGGTGGCTCCACATGTACCGCAGGAATGAGGCCTATGACCACTATGGGTCAACATGTGTTTATACAAACTGCTTTTCAGAGTAAAGGTGTCTGCACATGTACCGCATGAATGAGGCCGTATACCACTATGGATCAGCATGTGACACTCCAAACTACTTTTCTGACTAAATTTTGCTCCGCAAGTTATGCATGCGTTTGCCATAAGACCGCTATTAGTGGACATTGTTATTTTTGTACCAGTTTGTTTGAGTGAGGTTGAGTTTGCATCTCTTGTTAAAGAGTTCTCCGCATTGTAGTCGTTTCTGCGAAGAATTGCTTACGTTAGTACTAGTGAAATAGCCACTAACATAATATCAAAATCACATAGCACAATTTCAGATAATTATAAAATAGTCTTCTGTATTCTTAGACACAGATTTAAAACCCAAAATATGATGCGCCTGATAATGATTGGAACTAGTAATCCAAGAGAATTCTTTAGCCTGATGTAATTTGCTTCAGGGAATAACACCCATTACAATTTAGGTACAATCGTGTTGACCAACTGAAAAGAAGTTTATTAGGCTATGTTAGATGATCAAGGAAAACGTGCTAATACCTTTGTGGTCGAGAGATCTAACCAGTCAAAATTTACCTAATGCATTTTCAGCCCTTGCATTGCTATGCATGTTTTCCTTACATTCTAGAACCTGAGCACGTTTCTATTCTTCAATGAAGTGGTGCTCGTGCAGCCAATATATATTACACAGACAAATACTGTTTTATACTGTATGTCGGAGATTTTGAATTTATAATTCTTCCGGATGAACGTGTTAATCTCTCTGTAGCAAGAAAAAAGCGCTTGTGCGTGGAGAGGTGATAATAACCATCAATTCCGGCTGTTACTTCCAAACAGTGAAAATGATCTTTTATCGCCTCGAATAAGTGGATATATTAGGGCAGCTGAACAGGCAACCTGCAATACATACAGTGGGAGAGACATGCGTACTCTCAAACGAGCAGTCGGAAGTATTCATGTGTGGGCTCAAACGAGAGGGCTCCATCCCCCACATCCCCGGGGAAAATAATGTCTTTTAGTGCACTTGAGGCTCTTTCAGGATCACGGCTTTTCAAAAGTTATGGTAGATGCCTTCACCGCTCCTTCCCTACCCCCTACCCCCATCCACCACCACCCACAAACCTAGAATTCCTTAAAATTATAAACAGGTTTTTCCAAGTTTAATTAGATTTAACTTAAAATTCCACCATTGGTTCCACTTGCGCTAGGCTAATCTTTGTTGACCTTCCTTGGTCAATCTCTTTTCTCTTCCAACTTATTTATCGTTTTTTAAAATATTCAATATGGTTTAATTATTATCTTGTAATTTACTATCTATTACTAATTTTTATGTATTTAATATTTTTTATCAACTAGCCATACCCGGCATGCGTTGCAATACTAATCAAAGAAAGGAAGATAATATTAATGAATCCCTTGCCAAAACCATGGCTTGAACTGGTTTGGATTAGGCAGCGATGCCAAACAACACGGCGGGCTGCTGACAGTCTCCTAATGTCACCTCGCGATGAATCAGAAAGCTATTTTCACACCTGGCATTGCGGTGTGATAAGTATACTGATTGTGCAATTGGGTTATTGTGGGATTTAAGGGTTCCTGTTAAGTCCCTCATCCTTTCTATTACATAAATAATTTGAAGCTAGAAACCTTCCCCGTAGTGCACACAAGAACTCACCCTAGTTTCTTCGCAATCGGATGAATGGTATACGAACTCATAGGGGACAAGGAGTCATACCAACGGTGGACTAGGTGTTGCAAATCTTCGCGCGATTCACAGGTGCCTACAACATCACTAAAAGTAGAGCCCAAGAGTGCAGTGTTAACACTTCTGTGCTGTTAGTGTCGAAACAGAGGATGAACAGAGGTGGAGATAAAGCCGATCCCTGATGAACGCCATCTTGAATGCAAAATGGTACAGACATTCCTGCTACACATCGGCAGAGCTGCCAGCATTCCAATACAGAAATTATATAATTAATATGGATTGATGATTATTGTTATTATTTAGGCATTTATTTATTTATGGGTATTACAACACTAGACAGGATGACCGAACAACCGATCCCTCGATGCACTCGTGACCCATCCAAGATGACGGTCCCATCTACACCATACCCCTCACCCCTACCCTAACACCCCATCCCCCAATCCCCCCCCCCCCCTCCAGAATTCCCTCAAATACCTAACGGGTTTTACCAAAATTAACCTGATTTTCCACCGAGACCAACATTGGTTACACGTACTTTGGACTGGCCCCTCCCTGCCGAACTCCCTTGCTAATTTCTTATTCTCTTCTAACCCAGATGCCATTCGAGTGTCATGTAACTTACCAAAATCATGATATATTCACCAGATTTCCTTTCAATCACCAAAAGTTCCCCAAAATTCTATAAAACGCACTAGACACTAGACAGGATGACCGAACAACCGATCCCTCGATGCACTCGTGACCCATCCAAGATGACGGTCCCATCTACACCATACCCCTCACCCCTACCCTCACACCCCATCCCCCAATCCCCCCTCCAGAATTCCCTCAAATACCTAACGGGTTTTACCAAAATTAACCTGATTTTCCACCGAGACCAACATTGGTTACACGTACTTTGGACTGGCCCCTCCCTGCCGAACTCCCTTGCTAATTTCTTATTCTCTTCTAAACCAGATGTCATTCGAGTGTCATGTAACTTACCAAAATCATGATATATTCACCAGATTTCCTTTCAATCACCAAAAGTTCCCCAAAATTCTATAAAACGCATCAAATTTACAAGACATCCCAAACAACCCCCAAATATATTAAGATTCCCCAAATTTCCTAAAAGACATTAAAAAGCCTCAAGTCTCCCAAATTTCTCCGACTTAGGCAACTCTTAATTCAGCAGATACCCCAGAATTCCTTCCAAATATATCAAGATTCCCAAAAATCCTTTCCAATATACTAAGATTCCCCCATTCACCAGATATCCTAAAATCACCAAAATTCCCCAAAATTCTATACAACTCATAAAATTGACCATATTTCCTAAACATGCCCCAAATAAACTAAGATTCCCAAAAATTTCGTAAAATACATTAAAAAAGCCTCCCAAATTTCCCCGAATTGGGCTGTTTCTAATTCAGCAGGTTCCCCAGAATTCCTTACAAATATATCAAGATTCCCAAAAGTGCCCCCAATATACTAAGATTCCCCAAATTCATCAGATTTCCTAGAATCCACAAAAGAATCCTCAAATCCTACAATTCCAGAGCACACACCAGACTTTCTCGTAATAAACGGGTTATACTATACGTTTAAACACATACTTTTAACTACCTTGCAATGTGGCCAAGGAGCGGACGGTCGGCGTAGAGACGAGTCAGTATCTGCCCACACAAGCTGGTAACATCATGTTTTTCCCCAAGGGCAGACGGATGATGTTAAGACACCGGGCTGACACGACGGCGTAACCGTGCTGTCTATATCTAAATTCTGACACTAGAGTTCCCCTAAGTGTTCCTAAAATTTCCACAGCATGGAGTCTTCAACGAATGGAATGTCGGTTAGCGACCAAGATGTCCCGAGCAGTGTATGGTTTCACTTACTTGGGGCTAGGCTCCTCGCTGTCATTTTTCACGTCCACCTTCTTGGTTCAACTCTTGTTCTCTCTTCCGACAATGACAGCATGGAATTATCCCGTGCAAAGGGTGTATTGCGATCGATATAAAAATGACCTCTCGATGGTCAGGCTTTTGCCGTTACAGTAACTGACTGAACTCATAAAATTCATCAGGAGGTGTTCTAAGAGCAGTGTGTGACCGCACTCATGGGTTCCGGACCAGATGTTTTGTTATCGGTGCAGGCTAGTCAACGGACGGTAACCCGTTACTCTACACCAGTGACGCAGTAGTTATGAGGTTTCTGAATTTCAAGAAGAATTCTCTAAAATTTTCCAAACCTAAACAACTTCACCAATGCCAACCTAAATTTACACAGAATCTCCAAATTTATCCCAGAATTCACCTAAATGTCTCTAAAAGTACCTAAATGCACAGATTTTCCAAGAATTTTTCAAATTGACAGAAGTTCATCAATGCCTTCAAATTTACCCACAGAATTTAACTAAAATTTTTCAAATTACCCAACAGACGGAGGGTAATGACCATGATGTCTCTAGTCCTCTCACATGTAACCACAAGGTGTCGATGACCAAGTTGTTGCAATCGCTCAACATCAATTACGCACACGTAAATACGCGGGGTTGACGACCGAGATGAAATAATCCCCCAACATGAATTACGCGTACTCAAGTACACAGAGCTAAACGATCGAGTTGCTTCAAGTCCACTCTAGAGCGAACTAGTCAAACAGTCTCCCAGGTCATGACAGATGCCATGTCATTGGGTATAAAATACGGCTTCTATCACATACTTGTGATAACTTGCAATCTCCATTCAATGTTAAAAATATAGATATAGCTTTCATCGCGAATACCCTGGTTCGATTCCCTTCTCTGCCAAGGCTGGAACAGGATCCACTCAGCCTCGTGAAGCACAACTCAGAAGAGGCGGGTTCGATTCCGACCTCACCCATCCCGGAAAAGGTGCACCACTTCTACACCAGGCAAATGCAGGGATGGTTCCTAACTGAAGGCCATCACTGCTTCCTTCCCTATCCTTAATTGTTAAATACACACATTACTGCAGACACGATAATAACACAGATTATCTGATACGACACCTAAATACCTCAGATTTCCCTCCAAATTGTTCCTTAATTCACTCAAATCCCAAAATTTTCACACGAATTACCTAAATCACCTCGGAATGAACCAAATCCCCACAAATTCTCCTATATTAATGTAAAGAACGCCACACGGAGTTTCACAAGCCCATGGATATGTACCGACAAGTGGATGCGTGTATCGAGATCAGGAAGCGAGACAGTTGATGACGTCATAGAACGACAGAGAGTTGTATCCATGATCCGCTATTAACAGTTAGTACTGAGGCCTTCTCTGCTTCTAAACCTCTCATTTTGAGACCGTTAAACTCTGATTTCATCCTTCGCCTCCTAGGTCTACCTCTGCTTCTTTTACCCTCTACAGTCGAAATCATTAACCTCTTAGGTAATCTCTCCTCCTTCCATTCTCACCAGAGGAACCCACCATCTAACTTGGCTCACATGAAAAGCTTTTTCAACGTGTCCATTTCTAACTAAACCTTCAACTACACATTACGAGAATGCATACACCTCTTGCCATTGTTACCACCTAATCGTCCCTGCAATCATAAGTGCTACCTTCACATCAGTTAGTTCTAGTTTTTGTATCAGTAATTCTTAAACAGCCCATCACTCACTTCCTTACAGCAAGGGCGCTCCAAAAACTAAACGATGTAGAAAGAGTTCGTCACTACACTACCAGATTTCTTGAACAATACTGTTGATCCCAACTGAGAACTCACTGCGTTGACTTTTATATATGTCGACTCTTTATATCCCCTAACACAACCACCAAATGAGAATGCACGGCCCATGTTTTCAAAATGTTCAAACTGCTTTAATATAAAACTAAGCAATGTTTCTAGGTTTATGCCGTGTATTGTGTGGAGTATCGACTAGGGACATCAAAATAGGCTCAACAGCGGGCACTCGGTTACCTTGCCTGGACCCCAACAGGAGTAGCTAACTGTACACAAACCACTTACTGCGAGAGCTTAATGCTCAAGAAGTCTTTCACCCCCCTATAAAGGCTTCCAAAAAGATAGTATATTGCCTCTTATGGCCAAGGAATTAATACTTAGCAATGTTTCTTGGTTTATGCCGTGTCTTGTGTGGGGTTTCGCCTAGGAACACCAAGATACGCTAATCAGTGGGCTATTTGTGCCCTTGTCCTTGTGTCTACTGATGCTCGCGTGGGTACCCTAACCATCCATACCTTACCCCATTGGAAGGCAGTTGCAATTATGTATTTGTACATAAAGTATAACCGTTTCTTACGAGGATATCTGGTGTGCTTTGGAATTGTAGGATTTGAGGAGTTTTGGGTTGATTTTGGGTAATCTGATGAATCTGGGGAATCTGAGTATATTGGGAAGGATTTTTGGGAATCTTGGTATATTTGTAAGGATGTTTGGAATAAATCGGAGAAATTTGGGTGTTATCAGGAATTCCTACGTATTTTAGAACATTTTGATAAAATTTTGAGAATTTTGGGGAATCTTATTATTTTGGGGGAATCTTGGTATAATTGAAAGAATTTTGGGGGTATATGATTAATTTGATAAGTTTTATTAAATTGTGCTGTATTTTGGATATTTTAGGTAATCTGGTGAATATTTGATGATTTTAGTAGATCACAGGACACTCGAATGGCAACTAGGTTGGAAGAGAATAAGAGATGAGCAACGGAGGTCGACAGAGAGGGGCCTGGCATTAGTATGTGTCAGCAATGTTGGTCTTTGTGGAAAATCTGGCAAAGTTTGAACAAATCTGTTCGTAATTTGAGGGAATTCTGGAGGTGGGGATAAGGGGATATGGTGTAAGAGAAGGGGGCAGGTGTATGGTGTTGGTGGGACTGCCATCATGAATGGGTCGCGAGTGCACGCTGCTACCGTGACTGGTGTTGCAAAAGTTGGGATCGACCACTCGGTTATCCTGTCTATTGTTGTACTGCCCATAGATTAAAGAAACAATAAATAAACAATAATAAAACCCGCCAACCTGGGTCCATCATATGGGAAACCAGGCAATGCCTGTCACAAGCCAGGACAATGTGGTGAGTGATAGAGGAGTAACATCTCTGTAAAAAACCTTGCTCCAGCTGTCCTGGCTGGTAATACCTCGTACGTGCACCTTACCAGTGATACGGTGAAGATTGTCATCGGTTTTGAAAGCGGAAGAAGGCTTCGGGTCTCACCGGTGGATAAAGCGGAAGGAACTGTCTTTATTTAGCACCGTCCTTTCTTTAGTTAAGCGGCTGCTAAAGGCGTCTGTCTCCAGAGGAGCGGCCTGTTATTGAGCTCCGGGGCTTACAACCTCGGTTCTATTACTGGGAAGGAGCTTTCTGACCCACAATGGTTTGAACACCCAAGCATCATGGAATGTGTTCGTAAGACGGTTGTCAATTCAATAGTGGAATTATTTAGCCCTTCTGAGAGACTATCCAATATAAGTCTGCTGTGGTAACAATGGATACACGCTGATCAATGCGCATGCACTGATTAATGAGGACAACAGACGTAATCCTGAGATAGTTGAACAGTTTTGGGACCTCCTTGAAGAACAGTTGGAGAAAATATCAACAAAGAACATCAAGATCTTACTAGGTGACTAAAATGCTCAGCTGGGAATAAACCCGCAATTCAGATCAATAATTGGAAACTATCCTGCTCACAAGATGACTAACAGAAATGAGACTTGTCAATCAGTCTAGCACCTTCAATCTTCAGATAAAGTCAACGTTCTACAAACACAAACCAAACAAACAACTTGGCGTTCACCTGGGAATGTGTGTGGAGAGAAACAGATCGATCATATAGCAATCTGTAGGAGAGCGTTTAAGGAATTAATGGATGTTAAAGAGCAGAGAGGTGCCCAGTTTGATTCAGATCATTACCTCTCTAAGATCAAAATAAATTTCATTCCTCTCAATGAGACCCAGAAACCGGGCAATAGGATTCGAAAATATGACCTTGAAAAGGTTGAAAATCATCAAAATGTGTAAGAACAATACCACCAGCAACTGACACTTGAATCTCATAAATGGGCGGAAGTTGCCTCTAAGATCCAACAAGCAGCTAATACTACAATCCTGACAGCTAAGAAGAGAAAGCATAGATGGTGGAATGAGGTTTGTGATGATGTGCTGACCCAAAGTACATATGCCTGGAAAAAGTGGAACTCGACCTGAACACCTGAAGATTTCTGTGTTCCGTGAAGCTTGAAAAGAAGAAGCCAGAAGTTTCCGATGGGCCAAGCGATTATATGAGAAACGGGCAGTTAGAAAAGATCGATCAGGATTTCGTGAAAAACAATGCCTGAGACTTCAATCTAACGTTCAAGTCTCATTTAAGAGGGTATCAAGCCCCCAGTATCTGTTTTGGAGATGCAAATTGAAAGCTGGCCCTGACCAACAGAGAAAACTGTATGGTCATGTCTCGTTACTTTGATAACGACTTAATTGTGATGAACCACAAGAACAATTCCCTGTGTGCGATCCGATCCATAAATTACCGAACTCATCCACACCTTGAAAGAGGAGATCAAAGAGATTATCAACAGTTGAAAGAGCAATAAGATCGCTCGTGAAGATTCAATAGTGGTGGAACTACTGAAGCTGGCGAATGATAAACTCTACATGTACTAGTCAAGTTTTTGAAGAGATATGGAGACCTGAGATTTTACCAATTGAATGGTTGTCAGTACTAATCGAACCACTACAGAAAAAGGATGATAAACAAGTAGTTCCGTGAAGAACTATACAGCCTATTTTCACATATCCTACTCATGTTAATTGCCTCTATCAACATACAAAATTTCAGTTTGAAGGTTGTGATAGATTCGTAGATATTGAGAAACGTCTAAATATTTCAGATGGTCGCCAGGTTGGATTTTTATTTTTGTACTATTACATTAAGATTATTGTGTACGTGTGGTATTCAAACTTCAATCACATGATTAGAACACAAGAAGTAAAAAGAAGATTTTAAAATTTCGCACAGCTGCCATCTTGTGTTTATGCAAACAATTGAAATAAATTAGATGCCAATGGATTAACATTTGTATAAGCATTTAACGTGCAACGTTTCACTGCACTCGTTTAGTTAATTCGCGAGAAACGTCCATTTAAATATCTATACTTCGCGTCGCCGCCATGTTGGATTTGTGCTCACCAGGTTACTGAAAGTCCTATAGGTGAACATATGTTCATCGCCTCTATGAACATTTAAAAAATCAGTTATTTTGCTGTAAAAGATTTATAGATATTGAGAACCGTCTAAATATTTGGGATGCTCGCCATTTTGGATTGTTATATGTATAGGCCATAGAGTTATGTACCATTCAAGGACAATTATAGCCTATGTTCATTATTCAAACTTTCACTTAGATCGATGATTACGACACCAAAAAAAAACTTAATTTTAAAGTTTCGCACAGCCGCCATCTTGAGCTTATATAAACAATTGAACTAAATTAGATGCCAGTACATTACAATATGTAAAATCATTTACTGTACCACATTTCACTGCGCTCAGAGAGTTAAATCACGAGAAAAATCTATTAAAATGTTTCAATTTCGCTTGGGCGCCATGTTCGTTTTGTACTTTACAGGTTTATGAATGTTACATAGGTAAACTTGTATCAGTACCCTTTATCACCGCACAAAATTTCAGGGTGATATCTGTAACAGTTTCGGAGATAGAGAATGTCAGTGAAATATTTCGCACAGCCGCAATTTTGAGGTTATGTAAACAATTGAACTAAATTAGACTCCAGTGCATTACAATGTGCATCAACATTTGCTGTACCATGTTTCATTACGTTTGGATAGTTAAATCGCGAGAAAGGTATATTTAAAAGTCTCAACTTCGTTTGGCCGCCATGTTGGTTTTGTAGTCACCAGGTTTTTGAAAGCTTTATAAGTGAACTTCTAGTAGTGCCCTTTATCACCGTACACAATTTCAGGGCGATATCGGTAATAGTCTCGGAGATAATGAATGCTGATGAAATATTTCGCACAGCCGCCATTTTGGATTGGCGAGACAAAATAAAATTTGAAGGGCACGGTCGGGGTCGGCCAGAATAGTGCTATGATCATACCGAGTTTCATTGTAATAGCTCCAGCCGTTTTAAGTTATTATGGGGACACACACACACACCTCACATACACACACACGCACACACACACACACACACGGACAAAAGTTGATCTCATAAGCCTATTTTTTTCATAAAATGAAAATAGGCCAAAAATGTCAACAACTATAGGGGCATCTCATTAGTATCTGTTCCATATAAGATTTTCTCAAAAGCAGTTCAGGACAGAATAGAAGCACATCTTGATCAAAAGATCGGGGAATACCAGGCTGGTTTCAGAAAGGGTCGTTCGTGCCTGGAACAGATCATTAACCTGAAGAACATCATCAGGTACAAGATGGCAGGAGAACATAGTTACGTGATCATGTTTGTTGACTTTCATAAAGCGTATGACTTAATCGACCGGGAGTCATTAATGAATATTTTGGAAGAGGTTGGAGTGGAAAGTCAAATTCATGGGAGAGAAATCAGATCCTTTTACAATCACAACAGGCGTAAGACAGGGCAACGGACTAACCCCACTCTTCTTCAACTGTGTTTTGGAGAAAATCATTCGAGAATGGAGGAAGTTGTAAGACCAAGAATAAACAAAAGAAGATCGGTTCAGCCTAGATCATAAGCACAAAGAGGTATAGGTTGACTGTCTGGCCTTTGCGGATGACCCGGCCATTTTTGCTAACGACATACATTCAGCAGTCAACAAGATCAATAGGCTGTCAAAAATTGCAGAAAAGGTAGGATTCCAGATTTCTATTCAGAGGACAAAATATAGGACAAATATCTGCGATGGACCTGAATGGATGATCAATAATCTTGGAAAAATCGGTCGAGTCACAAATTTCAGATATCTCGGTGATGTCAGCCTGCAGAATGGATTAGAAGAGGAAGCAATTAATGTCAGGACAAGTAAGTTAGACCAGGCATACCAAATGACTAAGAATATCTATAGGGGCCAAGTTCCGACACCATACCACAATTGTAAAACCAGAGGAATTATATGCGTCCGAAACTTTGACCATGATTACTCACTGACAAGCTGACCAACTGGAAAACAGGAGAGCGCAGGATATTAAGAAACAGTGGACAGTGGCGAATGAGAGCCAATGTGGACTTGAACAACCAAATAGACCGTATCACAGCATCAATTAAGAAGAGACGGCTACTATTTTACTGTCACCTCTTGAGGATGACTGATGATAGATTAACGAAAAGAATGTGGAGTTTCATTAAGTCTGAGGCAACAAGGCCAAGATGGTTCGAGGAATGCGAAAAAGATCTCAGGCAAATTGGTATTCCAGACCAAGAAATTCCTGACAGGAACAAATTTAGTAGATTGGTGAACAAATATCAAGGTTTTAAAATGGTATCAACTTCCGGAAAAGGGAGAGGATCTTTGTCCGAAGAACATAAACAGACACTCGTCGCTGGGATCAGAAGATGCTGGCAGGAAGTCAAAGCCGGTACAAGAACAAAACCTAGACAGTAAAGTGAAGTTGGTGGTTATCACGCAGTCCATGGAGGCTCAACTCGATGTATTAGAATAAAAATAATAATAATCAAAAACTATTAAATATGAAATAAATAATAATCAATTTAAAATATTAAATAAATAAATAATCGATAGTCAATAGATAATATTAAATACATACCTAGTTAGTTAGTTAGTTATTGAGGCTTGGAAGAGGCGGAACTACGAGGTCATCGACCCCTATATTTATAAATAAATAACTAACAAATAAATAAAAATTAAATAATAATAATAAATAAATATTTCATTTGTCCACGTTACACGGACGACCACAGTCATGTGACCTAACGCAACAGGTGTGGTCTCGTATGAAAAGGTAACGGGAAACCGGTCACATGCAACAGTCTGGCATTTTTACACTCGACTAGTCTATTCTTCTTGAAACGACGGCGTGACCATGAGCAAACCGCACATGCTGCTACCCGCATAGCCATCATGATGAAGCGAACCTGCGCGTTTAATAATAATAATCGATAATAAAAATGAAATAAATAGAAAATAATAATTATAAATAAATAAATAAAATAATAGGTAATAAATATTAAATAATAAATATATTTTATAAGAAATAAAAAATAAAAAATAATCGAACACGAATGAGCTCCGAAAGATTGTCCAATCGAATCCATGCCTACTTTGTGGGAAAGAAGACCAATGAGATCTGGTTTACAGAGGCGGACAAAGACCTACTGGGGACATCACATGAGGACATCTTGGAACGTGACTCTTTGAAGAAGAAACCTGGGAAAATACAGAGTTTTCAGCCTAAACCCGTATAGAAAACCGGCAAGAATTCGACGGAAGAACGAAAAGAAGCTCACTGAAGAAGAATGCGTGAAAACTGGTCCCAATGTGTACGAACGAGGGAGATGGCAGTTGAAATAACGTAGTCCACAGAAGACCAAAACGAAATTTAAACAAGAAGTTCCGTGAAGAACTATACAGCCTACTTTTCATGCCAATGATTATTCTACAGAATATGAACCTATCTAGAATAATGACGAAATTAAGTTGGTAATATCGAAATATATAATTAGTTCAAAATATACCTTGTATAATGTAGACTAATAGAGCACTACAGTTGGCAGCCCTGGTGACTGAATATATTCTTAGTTCCATATTCATTTTCTTAATCTTAAGGTACAGAATACAAAATTCGGTTGAAGTCCAATGGACGTTACATGCAGTTAGACATTGGATCTATCAGCACGCGTAGAAGCATGCTGCCAACAATGTCATGCGCGTGCTGGTCAGAAATAATCTGAATTATTATGATATCTTGTTGTGCCAATTTTGGATGAAATACATTTGTTAGTATAGAAGTTACATGTACTTTAAAATTGGACATATCAGCAGGCATAGAATCATGTTGGCAGCACTGCCTTGTATTAATTACTCCAAATTAATCTAGAATGTCAGGTGCTATACTGTGCCCAACTCTAGGAATGGGTATTCCAAGATTCAGACACCTAGATATCAAGGGAAAGGCTACAGCCGCCTTTGAAAGTTGAGATATTTGAATATCGCGCTCCATTACTTCCAGAAGGAAATGGAACTTTTATGCAGCCAAGAGCATGTCAAGTGACGTAGCGAGTAATAGCAGAGGTCGAGACTATTTGTCGATTAAATAGTTAGCCATGGAGTAGAGACTTGAGACTTGGATCAGATTACTGGCACGGCCAAATGAAAGAGAATGCACTTAGTATCAAGTAAATCGGACCAGGGATACCAGAGATATGAGGATTTCCATATTTCAGCGTGATGCAGCGTGACCCTGACCGTTTTGAATAAAAGCCGGCCGGCACAGGCATCATTAGCTCACTTCGAATCAAGCTCTTGCATAGCAAGGTGCTACTACGCTGAGCCAAGGCACATGGTTGCCGGATCTACGCAGAACATATCTTCAAATTGTGATAGTCACAAAAGTGCAGCGCTACATGTAGAACTTAGTAAGTTTCCGGCAGGGAGAATCACTAAGGTGATAGTTCTTTTTCGACGGACACTGGTGAAATATTTTATTTCTATATGGACATATGCTAGACTTTGTCTAGAAAGTACTTTGTCACAGTCCAGTAATATTCATTCAATACTTGGATATTTTAGTCCAATTTAGTCAGTTTTATAATTGTAACTTGATAACCACTCCGATCTTTCAGTATATTGAAGGCCAGTCTATCACGGTGTTGTTCATTAGCCGACGAAGGGAAACTATAAGTTGCTTCGCGCATGATAGATGGTGTGAAGCCATGCCCAGGGAACGATCTTCAGAACAGCCGTTGATTGGTTTAGACTGTCAGTGTTTTCTTGTACTGAAAAGATTACCGTGAGTTATGTTACAACTGACATATTTGAGAATAGATCACTTAGATCTGACCCCATTTAAGCGAAATGCTATGGACTTAATAGAAGTCAACATTAAAATGGATCAGCAGTTACTTCAAACTTCAAGCAATATCTCCACTATGTCGTGTTAGACAGATTGTGGGTATATAATGGCGGCCGATACAAGGATTAGACGTGCGTGTCCGATAGGGCATGTATCTGGATAAATCTGGTACAAACCAGGTTCACTACGCTTCAAGTCCAACGAGAAATGTAAGCCAACTTTTTACTTTATATTATGCCTAGCTAATTGGAACAAACTCATTTTCTGCAGATGACCAACACATTTTTTTTCTTCGTATTTAAATCTTGCAATGATTTACGCAAGACATATTAGAGTTATTCTGAGTATTTTCAGCACTCAGAATAGTTTAGGATCGATGACCGAGCAGAACGAGCATTTATTTGAATGTTTCATATTTTTTGGGTAATCACGGAAAACAGCCGATGTAACTGTAAAAGTTAATAATTATTTTTGTTGAGAGATGGATATTTTATCCATATTCGAAGAATCGAACATGTGGATTCTCACATAATGTAATAATAATTAAACACATTTAAAATAGTATATAATAATAATAATAATAATAATCCACTAATAATAATAATGATTTTCAAAACTTTTCTAAATAATTCTTGGATCTTATATTTTCTAATAATCACATTTATTGAGAGAGAGCCTATGAAGTAGTTTAATCATTTCTAGTTTGGAACAGGTGATTTTCCGAAGGAGAGTGGTTAGCGCAAGCCCGCATTCAACCAATATTACAGTTCTGGTTGAACAGTTAATATTTGCAATGAGCAAAGTATACTTTTCAGATAACACGGAGAGGCATGAAACGGGAAGCAAATGATATTTGTATCAATTAGGATATTTTTGTATTTATATAAAATCATGACGTAGATACACATTCGAAAGTGAAATAAAGATTATCATAAGTATGGTAAATTCACGGGTTGAACTGAATGGTAAAATAAAATAAACTTGTAAGTTTATAAATCTTCCAGTGGTGATAACAAGCAGAGGCTTGATTTATTGTATAAATTTTGGGAAGAAAATTTATGTGTGTGGAGTAGTTGAAATGCCATTCCCAGGTGCGCATGTTTAAGTCGCAGGAATGAGGAGGTTTTTATTTGAGCATCAATCAAATAGCAGGTTCGATGACTCAGTGTTAAAGAAGGAGTATTGGAACTACACATTGCGTCGTATGAATGACCCGAAGGTTATTTCTTAAAAACCATCAGTTCTTATTTCAACCTTGTTTACGGATTCCATTAAGACTTTGATTTTGCTAGAACCCGGATTTGTCATGATAATATTTTATTCTTCTTCAGAGGAAGACCTTTTGCCGTTGTTGTTGGAATATTGTGTTCTTATAAAAATAATAGAATGGGCCACTGCCAATTAAAAATAATTCTATAACCACGAATAATTTGAAGGATGTTTTCAATCCTAGTGCCATGAACTAAATGAATTTATTATGAAGCTACAATTCTTATTTCCGCATTCTGTCGAAGAATTGCAAGTTGTGAAAGTTACTAAAATGGCCACAAATATAAATATTTTTCTTAATGATGATTCCAAGTGGAGAATCGAATAGTTGAATGGTCCAACAATTTATTGATCAAGTTGATGATTCAGAAATCATATATTTTGTTAGGAACTTGAAGTTCATAATCAAGTCACGTCTCGAAATGTTTAATGTCAGAAGAACAATTAATTTTGTTGTGCTTCGCACAGTTCTTCGATGCTATGCTCAAAGGTCAGATACTTTTCAGATGTTGTTATTAATGTGTACATAACTTGTGTTGATTCAAAGATAATATTTTTTTGATATATTTTTTTGAAACTGGAAAAATAAGTGAAAGTTAAAAATTCTATGAACAATTATTCTACGAGTGTTAATAATATGTAAAAATTCAACCAGTGAACTACAGTATTTCCAGTAAAGACAATTAAATTTGAACTGGATTTAATAATAAATAATGAATATAATTTTGGAACACAGTATACAGGACTGATAATCAGACTTGCGTTTCCAAAGAAAATTGTCCAATGTGTTGGAAAATTTCTGTACATTGTGTACATAGTAATGTGGGTCGCCACACAGGAATGATGCTACTTTGAGCATTTTATTTTACAGTCAATTTTAAATTCAGAATAAAATTAGATAATTTTACATGATGTGTTATGCCCAGTTGAATCTCCTTCTATCCTTATTGTTGCATTGAGCCAAAAATCAGTAAAGCATTTTTTTTTCATTTGATGTCGTTTTTGCGATTAGCTTTAACCCATCTGGCGCCCCGGGATATTTTGACTCTCGTGCTGACTGATTCTTGGTAAAATGCATATGTGGTCGTGCGGACTCCGGTCTAAACGGGAACATAAAATAAGATAGAGAGAGAAATGGCTTCGAACGTGGGGCTTGAGTTAGACACGGTCAATCGCATGCCGATTTAAATTGTGTTAATTTTTTCTATAAATATTTTGGGAGTTGAGAGATGTCTGGTTTGGATGAATAAATTAGTAGGAAACCCAATTAGTGGGGAAAATTAAAAATTTAACTGGATTAATAATTAGAATGGGTTTGATTATTTTTGATAATGGCTTAACCATTAGGGCGTCAAGCAAATTCAGTAGTAAACGTTCGATGACTGGACATACGCATTATAAGAATCCAGGTGGAGGATATTTGAGAAACTTGCATATTTTTCTTGTGATATTGTGGTAAATGTAATTCGTAAAAGTAGAGAATTTTGTTTTTCCATCACGTCGACATTAGGACAAATCTCATTTTATTAGAGTGTTCCAATTAGCTATTCATATTTCTTGTTCTAGTTATAAGCTTGTGTCTGCCAATATTGTATACCCCTAAGTTTTGAAAAATAATTGAAAATTATGGAAGAGATGATGAGGATGATGAGGAGTTTGGAAGAGAGTTCCAAAGAAGCTGGACTGCGTGTAGCAGCCATTATGAAAGAAAATACAGAGGCTTTGGAAAAGAAACTTAAAGAAAATTCTGATAAACTTAAAGAAAGTTTAAATGAGAAACTTAAAGAAAATTCTGATTCTTTAGAAAATAAACTTAAAGAAAGTTTAAATGATAAACTTAAAGAAAATTCTGATTCTTTAGAAAATAAACTTTAAAAAATTCTGATTCTTTAGAAAATAAACTTAAAGAAAATTTAAATGATAAACTGAAAGAAAATTCTGATTCTTTAGAAAATAAGCTTAAAGAGAGTTCTGATTCTTTAAAAGGTAACTTAAAAGAAAATTTAAATAGTAAATTTAATTCTATGGAAAATAAATTTAAAGAGAATTCCGAAATTTTGAAAATGTCACTTGAGAGTAAAATGACTAAATTATGCGAAAAAACACATGAGCTCGAAACTTCATTAGCCACTAACGCAAGTTTAATGGACGATAAATTTCGCGATGCCGATCTAAGATCCCAAAGCTTAGCTGATAGGATAGAACATGGTCTTATGAAAGATGGTGAAGACATGATCAACCTAGAAGTCAGAGTGAAGAAAGAGAGCAATGAGATGGCAATTCTAGTTGTTCAACGGTTGACAGAACAATTCAAAGAACTCGTAATGGGAGAAATAAGAGAAGGTGTGATTAATGAATTACAAACTGAAATTAAAACCACAGTTATCAATGAAATTAAAGACACACTCAAGCTGGAGAACCAAGAGGGAGTCAAGGAAATTAGGGAATCTTTGTCATCCCATATTCAAGTAATTTCCAAAGATATCCAAGCAACTCAGAAGGACATATCAGATATGACAGGGTCGTTGAAAAGTCACGAGGCTGTTATGAACCAGATATCCACTGATGTCAAGGAGAACTGTAAGGAAACCGAAGCAATTAAAAAATGGCAGAAGAAAACCATAAGGAAATTGAGGCTATGAAAACCCAAATCAAGGACGAGAATCAGTCTGACCATCTGTTGAAAATGCCAAGTGTAAGGGGAAAAGAACAGATACAGATAAACCTAGGAACAGCTAGAGAAACTGATAGTCAAAAACAGGAGGAGGTCAGGACAGTATTTCAATCCAACCCCATAACTGTATTCAAGAATGTAGAGGATAAGCCTTCTAAATTTTCAGGGCGAGATTCTGTGACACCCGTAGAATTTTTGAGAGAAGCAGGTGATTACCTGAAAGATTCCAAGATCCCTAAAGAGAGACAGATCCGAGTGATAGGGAAATTTTTGGAAGGTCCTGCACTTCTTTGGTTCAGTGCTTTTAGGTCCACTCTCACCAATTTTGAGGAGTTTTCCCGTGGGTTATTAAAAATGTTTTGGTCCCCGGAAACCCAACAGCAAGTCAGAGAAGAATTATATTCAAAGAGATTCTCGACGTCACAACCTACTCGGTACTCTACGTACTTTTCTGGACAGCTTTCTAAACTACAACATTTAGATCCGCCGATGCCAGATAATGAATTAATTACAGCATTAATACGTCAGTTTCCAGCAGACGTCCAAAGAATTTTGATCGCTGCTGACATTTATAATATGGAGCAATTTGACGAGGTATTGCAGAAACTTGATCACACGAACGCTCAATTCTTCCATCAGAAGGGAGGAAAGAATAACAACGCTGTGTACGCTGTTATGGCCGACAGTTATTCCCAAACACCTCGAGAGATTCGAGAGGGGCGAGAAGAGAAAACGCCGAGGGAAGATCTCGATAAAAGAGGATGGAATCAGTACAATAACAGATACAGTTACAAGCCTTATGCGAGACCGGATGGTGGATATCGATATAATACTCGATGGAGAAGGCCTAGGGATAATCAAGGAAGGTACCAGGAAAGAAGGTACTATGGTAGAAACAATAACTACAATAACAGAGGGAATGTGAATACTCGTCAGTCCAATGAAGAGTTCAATAAGGAGACGAGGAAGAACTTGGAAGAAAGACACCAAGAAAACTTGCAGTTCTTGGAACAGAAGCACAATGAACCAGGTCCATCGGGAACACAACAATCCCGGGGGAATGGAAAAGAAAAAAACTTCGAATTCACAGTAGAAGATAGAATTTTAAACACTTTCACTTCCAGAATTATTAAATGGCAAGCAGAGGATGATGACTTAATTCCACATAATGACGAACGGAAAGAAATGGGTACAAGAATTAGAATGCCAATCATATCATGCGAAGTATTCGGTATGCCTGTCGATACTTTAATTGATACTGGGGCTATGCTTTGTCTTGTGAGCGAGAAACTTTATATTCTGTGGAAGCTCAAAGAGAATTTAGAGGAGATTCCAGTATCAGGAATTAAAATCCAAGGAATAATACCCAACAAAATATCTCAGTGTAAAACACAATTATACTTATGTATTACTATTGGAGGACATGATTTCCTACATGTGTTTGTAGTAATGAAGGACATGGCTTTTGACATGATATTGGGAGCGGATTTCATTCAGAAATATCAAGCAGTGATAGACATGAAGACAGAGACGATCAGATTCAAGAATACCGAAGAGATAAACTTCGAGGGAAAAGAAGAGGAAGACATCGAGGGAGATGCTCAATGGTCTCTGATTTTTCATGAAGCTGAAGGAAGAGAAGTCTACACTGAGAAGGAGTCCCCAGAGCTAGGGAAAATTTTGGAAGAGTATCACGATATTTTTGATATTAAACCTGGTGAAATTTAAGATTTTGAATATCGTATTCGTGTTAATGATGATGAACCTTTCCATGCTAAATTGTATCCAGTAGTGGAAAAGCATCGAGAAAGGGTAAAAGTGCTTATCAAAGAGATGGAAAGCAACAATGTGATTGAAAAGTACACTACCTCTTATGTCAATCCATTAGCAGTAGTGTCTAAGCAAGATGGAAGTCTGAGACTATGTTTAGACGCGCGAAATTTGAATTCAAGATTGCTGCCAGAGTATGACAGACCACCAATCATTAGGGAACTGTTAAGGAAATTCCAAGGCAAGGTCTGGTTCTCTAACATTGATCTCACTTCGTCCTACCACCACATTAGGCTTAGTGAAGATTCCAAAAAGTTTACAGGATTTATGTTTGACCAGCAGACATATGTATTCCGCCGTCTACCATTTGGAGTCAAAACATCTGGATCTGTTTTGATCAGAGCACTGGAACAAAACTTGAGTCCTGAAGTAAAGGGATAGCAATTCGTTACATAGATGATATCCTAATTGCATCTGAGACTAAGGAGGAACCTTTGCTACATCTTCAGATGTTATTCGCAGATTTGAGAAAAGCGAACTTCAAAGTAAACCTTCGAAAATGTCAGTTCTTTCGGAAGGAAATAAAATTTTTGGGTCACATTTTGGATGGTGAAGGATACCGTCCCAATGAGACAAAGATACAGGTGATTGCAAATTTCCCTAGACCTACTAGAGTGAAGAATGTCCGCAGTTTTCTCGGGACATGCCAATTCTCTGCAGGGCATTGTCCAAGCTTCACCAAGACGGTTGCTCCATTGCAGGAATTATTAAAGAAAGGAAACAAATGGAAATGAAATGAAGATTGTGAACAATCATTTCAAGATGCCAAGAGGTTATTGGTAAACAGCGTGAAATTGGAGTATCCTGATTTTACCAAGAATTTCATCATAGAATCCGATGCATCCACCGTAGGGATTGGAGCTATTCTTCTTCAAGAAGATGACGATCACAAGAGACGTTACCTGGCGTTCATAAGCAGGAAACTTCGTCCATCAGAAAGGAATTATTACACCACAGAGTTAGAAGCACTGGCTGTAATCTTCGCGTTGGAGTCATGGAAGAAAATGTTAATTGGACATTCAGTAATTGTGAGGACTGATCACCACGCATTGGAGTTTATCTTGAGAACAAACTTTGCCAGTGATAGGATAACTAGATGGTCACTTTTTATTCAACAATTCAACCTAGTTATTGAACACACTCCTGGAAAGTTGAACGTTGGAGCTGATTTATAGAGTAGAGCAGTGGAATCTACATCTAAGGTTTTTCAAGTTAACCTGACGCAGGAGGATGAGGATACCTTGAGAAGGTTAAGATTGTTGCATTTATCCCAGAGGAGAGACCAACGTTTTAGAAACATTTTTCGTTTTCTACAGGGAGACATGGATCCAAATGATGATGATTTTGTGGAAACTGAAAGAATTTCAAGAGATTTTATGATGTTAGATGGTTTAATCTACAAGTTTGCAGATCCCAACCATACGAAGCTGAGAGTCGTGATACCTCCACGAATGCAAAAACCCATTATCTGGATGGCACATCGAATCGCAGGTCATGCTGGAGTAGATAAGACGGTCAACATGATACAAGAAAAATTTTCGTGGGAGCGAATGCGACAAACTGTCAGAAACACTATTCGAGAATGCGACTTATGCCAAAGGAGTAAACATAATTCTAGATTATTGAGAGAATTACCAAGGCCTATTATTCCTTCTAAGCCTTGTGAAATCTTCGCGACTGATCTTTATGGTCCTCTCCCAAAGTCTAAAAGAGGTAACCGATATATTCTGGTGACCATGGATGTTTTCAGCAAATACACTATGTTACACCCAATTCAGAAGGCAAACGCAAAATATTGTGCGAAGAGAATTAGAGACAACGTAATTCCGGAAGCAGGCAAACCAGAATTCCTTTTATCAGATCGTGGACCCCAATTTACATCTTTAGAATTTAGAACCATCATGAATAATCTTGGGATTAGACAATTGTTTTGTTCTATCAGACATCCTGAGAGCTATCCAGCAGAACGCGTGATGGCTGAAATAGCGAAATTTTGCCGCCTCTATTGTCCAAATGAGCATTGGAAATGGATGGATGTTCTCTCATTAGCTTCCGAATCCATCAACTCTACAATTCATGAGAGTACTGGACAGATTCCCATGTTGCTTCATCATGGAATTAAACCAACAAGATTATGGGATCGAATCATCTCTATTCCACCTGAGATTGAACCAAGTCGTCAGATGAGGGAAACTCTAGCTTTAGACAAGTTGAGGAGCCAAGCTGAGAAAAGAGAGCGCAGAGTGAGAGGAAAGCGTTTTCGCAGACCCTTGCGCGTAGGAACTCTTGCTTTAATGAAAAGACCTACACCCTCTGACGTGCAAAATCAAGTGTACTCGAAGTTTGCAAGCCTTTACGCTGGACCATATCGTATTGTGGAAGTAAACAACAATGGAAGCTATGAGATCGCCAATACACGAACTGGTAACATCGTGGGAACTTATAATGCATCGAATTTGAAGATTTACTATTCAAGAACCAGATGATTTAATGTGTAGATAGGAAAAATAAAAATGTTTCAATTTTTATTTTTTGCTAGGTGTGGGGTGGATGTGCCCAACTCTAGGAATGGGTATTCCAAGATTCAGACACCTAGATATCAAGGGAAAGGCTACAGCCGCTTTTGAAAGTTGAGATATTTGAATATCGCGCTCCATTACTTCCAGAAGGAATTGGAACTTTTATGCAGCCAAGAGCATGTCAAGTGACGTAGCGAGTAATAGCAGAGGTCGAGACTATTTGTCGATTAAATAGTTAGCCATGGAGTAGAGACTTGAGACTTGGATCAGATTACTGGCACGGCCAAATGAAAGAGAATGCACTTAGTATCAAGTAAATCGGACCAGGGATACCAGAGATATGAGGATTTCCATATTTCGACGTGATGCAGCGTGACCCTGACCGTTTTGAATAAAAGCCGCCCGGCACAGGCATCATTAGCTCACTTCGAATCAAGCTCTTGCATAGCAAGGTGCTACTATGCTGAGCCAAGGCACATGGTTGCCGGATCTACGCAGAACATATCTTCAAATTGTGATAGTCACAAAAGTGCTGCGCTACATGTAGAACTTAGTAAGTTTCCGGCAGGGAGAATCACTAAGGTGATAGTTATTTTTCGACGGACACTGGTGAAATATTTTATTTCTATATGGACATATGCTAGACTTTGTCTAGAAAGTACTTTGTCACAGTCCAGTAATATTCATTCAATACTTGAATATTTTGGTCCAATTTAGTCAGTTTTATAATTGTAACTTGATAACCACTCCGATCTTTCAGTATATTGAAGGCCAGTCTATCACGGTGTTGTTCATTAGCCGACGAAGGGAAACTATAAGTTGCTTCGCGCATGATAGATGGTGTGAAGCCATGCCCAGGGAACGATCTTCAGAACAGCCGTTGATTGGTTTAGACTGTCAGTGTTTTCTTGTACTGAAAAGATTACCGTGAGTTATGTTACAACTGACATATTTGAGAATAGATCACTTAGATCTGACCCCATTTAAGCGAAATGCTATGGACTTAATAGAAGTCAACATTAAAATGGATCAGCAGTTACTTCAAACTTCAAGCAATATCTCCACTATGTCGTATTAGACAGATTGTGGGTATATAATGGCGGCCGATACAAGGATTAGACGTGCGTGTCCGATAGGGCATGTATCTGGATAAATCTGGTACAAACCAGGTTCACTACGCTTCAAGACCAACGAGAAATGTAAGCCAACTTTTGACTTTATATTATGCCTAGCTAATTGGAACAAACTCATTTTCTGCAGATGACCAACACATTTTTTTTTCTTCGTATTTAAATCTTGCAATGATTTACGCAAGACATATTAGAGTTATTCTGAGTATTTTCAGCACTCAGAACAGTTTAGGATCGATGACCGAGCAGAACGAGCATTTATTTGAATGTTTCATATTGTTTGGGTAATCACGGAAAACAGCCGATGTAACTGTAAAAGTTAATAATTATTTTTGTTGAGAGATGGATATTTTATCCATATTCGAAGAATCGAACATGTGGATTCTCACATAATGTAATAATAATTAAACACATTTAAAATAATATATATAATAATAATAATAATAATAATAATCCACTAATAATAATAATAATGATTTTCATAACTTTTCTAAATAATTCTTGGATCTTATATTTTCTAATAATCACATTTATTGAGAGAGAGCCTATGAAGTAGTGTAATCATTTCTAGTTTGGAACAGGTGATTTTCCGATGGAGAGTGGTTAGCGCAAGCCCGCATTCAACCAATATTACAGTTCTGGTTGAACAGTTAATATTTGCAATGAGCAAAGTATACTTTTCAGATAACACGGAGAGGCATGAAACGGGAAGCAAATGATATTTGTATCAATTAGGATATTTTTGTATTTATATAAAATCATGACGTAGATACACATTCGAAAGTGAAATAAAGATTATCATAAGTATGGTAAATTCACGGGTTGAACTGAATGGTAAAATAAAATAAACTGGTAAGTTTATAAATCTTCCAGTGGTGATAACAAGCAGAGGCTTGATTTATTGTATAAATTTTGGGAAGAAAATTTATGTGTGTGGAGTAGTTGAAATGCCATTCCCAGGCGCGCATGTTTAAGTCGCAGGAATGAGGAGGTTTTTATTTGAGCATCAACCAAATAGCAGGTTCGATGACTCAGTGTTAAAGAAGGAGTATTGGAACTACACATTGTGTCGTATGAATGACCCGAAGGTTATTTCTTAAAAACCATCAGTTCTTATTTCAACCTTGTTTACGGATTCCATTAAGACTTTGATTTTGCTAGAACCCGGATTTGTCATGATAATATTTTATTCTTCTTCAGAGGAAGACCTTTTGCCGTTGTTGTTGGAATATTGTGTTCTTATAAAAATAATAGAATGGGCCACTGCCAATTAAAAATAATTCTATAACCACGAATAATTTGAAGGATGTTTTCAATCCTAGTGCCATGAACTAAATGAATTTATTATGAAGCTACAATTCTTATTTCCGCATTCTGTCGAAGAATTGCAAGTTGTGAAAGTTACTAAAATGGCCACAAATATAAATATTTTTCTTAATGATGATTCCAAGTGGAGAATCGAATAGTTGAATGGTCCAACAATTTATTGATCAAGTTGATGATTCAGAAATCATATATTTTGTTAGGAACTTGATGTTCATAATCGAGTCACGTCTCGAAATGTTTAATGTCAGAAGAACAATTAATTTTGTTGTGCTTCGCACAGTTCTTCGATGCTATGCTCAAAGGTCAGATACTTTTCAGATGTTGTTATTAATGTGTACATAACTTGTGTTGATTCAAAGATAATATTTTTTTGACAATATTTTTTTGAAACTGGAAAAATAAGTCAAAGTTAAAAATTCTATGAACAATTATTCTACGAGTGTTAATATTATGTAAAAATTCAACCAGTGAACTACAGTATTTCAAGTAAAGACAATTAAATTTGAACTGGATTTAATAATAAATAATGAATATAATTTTGGAACACAGTCTACAGGACTGATAATCAGACTTGTGTTTCCAAAGAAAATTGTCCAATGTGTTGGAAAATTTCTGTACATTGAGTAAATAGTAATTTGGGTCGCCACACAGGAATGATGCTACTTTGAGCATTTTATTTTACAGTCAATTTTAAATTCAGAATAAAATGAGATAATTTTACATGATGTGTTATGCCCAGTTGAATCTCCTTCTATCTTTATTGTTGCATTGAGCCAAAAATCAGTAAAGCATTTTTTTTTCATTTGATGTCGTTTTTGCGATTAGCTTTAACCCATCTGGCGCCCCGGGATATTTTGACTCTCGTGCTGACTGATTCTTGGTAAAATGCATATGTGGTCGTGCGGACTCCGGTCTAAACGGGCACAATACGTGTGCAAAGTATTGAGCTGTTGGCTTTCATACTTTCTGATATATTGATATTAGGGTAAAAATATAGACAGCATTTATTAACAGTTGTCAGCCCTGATTGCTCTTAACAAAACTAATAGTAATATCTGTTATGGTACACATAGCACATACGAAATTTGGTTGAAATCCAACTGATAGTATAGAAGTTGTGTGTATTTAAAAATTGGTACTATCAGCAGGTTTGTAATCATGTTGGTGGAACTGACGTATATAAGTTACTCCAAATTAATCTAAAATGTCAGAATATACGTGTGCGTAGTTTAAAGCTGTTGGCTTGCATACTTTCCGATATATAGGTATTTGGATGAAAAAATAGAGAGGGTAATTATTAACAGTTGGCAGCCCTGGTGGCCTTAAGAATATGCTCAGTCATATCCGTTTATGTACAGATATTACATACAAAATTTGGTTGAAATCCAATTGATAGTGTAGACGTTATATGCATTTAAACATTGGACCTATCAGAAGGCTTAAAATTAGTTTGGCAACACTGTCATGGTTGGCCTCCTGGAAATTAAACTGAAATAGTCTTATCTACATGTGTGCCAATTTTGGAATAGCTCCCATGCATACCTAGCAAGATATCCAACATGGAGCTCAAATTTCTAGTGCGTTTTTTCAGCAGTTGGTAGCACTGACATCATTTTCAAATATGGACGTGAGATATTCCGGTGCACATCTTTACTCATACTAAATTTGGTTTTGATTGCTGCAGCCGTTTAGGAGTTGATAGGGGGGGACACACACACAGCCAGACAGACAGACAGGACAGACAGACAGACACACATTTTCCCGGATCGATCTCATAAGTCTACTTTTTCCTCATTTTTGCAAAATGTGAAAAGTAGGCTAAAAATCGATAATCAAAAATATTATGTATTAAATAAATAACAAGTAATTCCGTGAAGAACTATTCAGCCTATTTTCATATATCCTACTCATGTTAATTGCCTGTATCAACATACAAAATTTCAGTTTGATTGTTGTGATTGATTCGTAGATATTGATAACCGTCTAAATATTTCAGATGGTCGCCAGGTTGGATTTTTATTTATGTACTATTACATGAAGATTATTGGGTACGTGTGGTATTCAAACTTCAATCGCATGATTAGGACACAAGAAGTAAAAACGAGATTTTAAAATTTCGCACAGCTGCCATCTTGTTGTTATAAAACAATTGAAATAAATTAGATGCCAGTGGAATAACATTTGTATAAGCATTTAACGTGCAAAATTTCACTGCACTCGGATGGTTACATCGCGAGAAACGCCCATTTAAATATTTTTAATTCGCGACGCCGCCATGTTGGATTTGTGCTCACCAGGTTACTGAACGTCCTATAGGTGAACTTATGATCATAGCCTCTATGAACATAAAAAATATCAGTTTGATTGCTGTAAAAGATTCGTAGATATTAAGAACCGTCAAAATATTTCAGATGCTCACCATTTTGGATTGTTATATGTATAGGCCATAGAGTTATGTACCATTAAGGGAAAATTATTACGTACCTTCATTATTCAAACTTTCACTTCGATCGCATGATTACGACACAAGAAATAAAAACTTAATTTTAAAATTTCGCACAGCCTCCATCTTGAGGTTATGTAAACAATTGAACTAAATTAGATGCCAGTGCATTACAATATGTATAATCATTAACTGTACCACATTTCACTGCGCTCAGATGGTTAAATCACGAGAAAAGTCTATTAAAATATTTCAACTTCGCTTGGCCGACCATTTCATTTTGCACTTTACAGGTGTTTGAAAGTTACATAGATAAACTTGTAACAGTGCCCTTTATCACAATACAAAATTTCGCGGTGATATCTGTAATAGTTTAGGAGATATAGAATGTCAGTGAAATATTTATCACAACCTCCATTTTGGGGTTATGTAAACAATTGAACTGAATTAGACGCCAGTGCATTACAATGTGTATATACATTTGCTGTACCAAGTTTCATTCGTTTGGATGGTTAAATTGCGAGAAAAGTCCACTTAAAAGTCTCAACTTCGCTTGGCCACCATGTTGGTTTTGTATTTACCAGGTTCTTGAAATTCTCATAGGTGAACTTCTAGTAGTGCCCTTTATCACTGTATAAAATTTCAGGGTGATACCTGCAATAGTTTCGGAGATACAGAATGCTGGTGAAATATTTCGCAGAGCCGCCATGTTGGATTAGTGAGTCACAATAAAATTTAAAGGGCACGGTCGGGGACGGCCAGAAAGATTCTATGATCTTACCGAGTTTCATTGAAATCGCTCCAGCCGTTTAGAAGTTATTAGGGGGGACATACAAACGAATCACACCCACAGACACACGGACAAAAGGTGACCTCATAAACCTATTTTTTTCATAAAATGAAAATAGGCTAAAAATTAAATACTAAAAAAATAAAATAAAAAAATAGTACATTATGCAACGAGCCTATAATGGCAATAATTAAGACACGAGCAGGCTATGTTTATAATACAAGCGAAGCGAGCTTTATACTTTCCATACGAGTGTCTTAATTACCAGGATAAGCGAGTTGCTTATGACTGATTTTGTTAGTCGATAATTATAAGTTTATTATATGGTCTAACATATATAAATGTTCATAAATATCTATCGAAATTCTGTCAGTTGACGTAAGTGCATTTGCTGGGAATTGAGTGAGCTAATTATTTGCTCTCTACCCTATTACAAATTACAAAGCATTGAAGCATCGTTTTTCCTGACTAATACCAATAGATGGTGGATTATATTGTTATTTTGGTCAAACTACACACAGTAGGCTGAAACAAAAGCGTAATAATTAAAATGCATCGTATTATCAACTAGTTATTCGTCAAATTCGATGTGTATAGAATGTCAACGGAAGGCAAATCAATGGAGTTCCACATTGGACAGTCATGACATCTGGCGGAAAAGTTTCGCATAAGAAATAAGCTGGGTTAGTGATTTCCGTGGTTCTAATGTCATGTTTGCTGCGTCTATGACATGGTTATATCAACACCAGCGTTCACATAAATAGTCGCCAAAATCGTACGAAAGCAAAGCCCTGTGAATAAATTTGAGATGGGGATATTTAGGTAAAGAGTTATTTATTTTCCCATATTCCCCAGTTAATGCATGAAAACCTTTGGGTTTGGATATCCTTTACATTGTCAACATTCATATCATGTAATGCATGTCCAACATGTTGGATTTCAAGTGCATGTGCGAAGCGAATCTTACCAAATAGGTCACACAACTATTTCATAATGAAAATCTTGAGCTCTGATTGGTGGGGAGAAAATGTATCATAATGAAAACTAGTATTTTAATGACTTTCATTATAGTACTGTTTTCTGACATATAATATTTACATTTCCAGAACCAAGATTGCAGGTGTGAAGAATCCCTCCAAAGAACGATTGAGAAGGAGCCAGAGGCTGAAAGCTAAATGAGAAGGAAGAAACACCGTAAAGAAGGAAACCTGTGTATTTGTAGTCCATAGGCGGCTGTATCAAATTATAAGGATAATTTACATTTCAACATCGTCGAACATAAATAATTAACGAAATATAAAATAAATCAATCAATCGGCGGCCATGTTGGATCAATCACTCGGGCTAACCTATCGTGGGCAGCTAGGTGTCATGTTACATGACTTTGTGGAAACCGCTCCGACCCTCACCTAGCCTTGCAAACGCCCATCATTAAAAAAAATATTGAATTTGTAAATGACGTGTCCTATGGAAAGAGGATGGAGACCTATCGTTTGAGCCCTCACACGACTTTCTCCGATTATCATTCAGCTGATATCCACTATTTTCGGAAATCTCGTGTCGGTAACCTTGTAGGTGACCAATAATCGATTAATAGTTAATCAAGAAATAATAATAATGAGGAGAAATCTGTTTGGAATTTAGGGGATTTATGGCGGTGGGGTTGTAGGGGAAAATAAGTGGGTATGGGGGGGATCTACCAAAACGTTTGAAAAGCCTGCCAACTAAAATGAGCCTTAAGTGCGCACGCACAGTAAAATTACGTTTTTATCTTAGGGGTAAATGACTTGTCCTATAGATAGAGGCAATGGAGCCCTTTCGTTAGAGCACCCACACGTCTTTCTCCAGGAGTACACACGGTCGTGCTCTTGGATGTATTGCGGGTTGATTATTCAGTTACCCCCTGGGACATGACTTTTCTACTTACGAGCACGGGCAACTGGACACCAAGTACTGTAACTAGCGATGTGTTTGTTCATTCATGTGACTCAAATTAATTCGCTACACAATAGCCTAGTCGGAATATATACTGTATGTGTTATCATACTTCACTATTGAAAACCTTTCGGATGAATGGAGAGCACTATTTAGGGCCACTCCGATTATGTAGAGATGATTGATTTACCTGGCACATAGTACATATATTGTGGTCTGTTATAATATACAGAAGGTGGTATTCCTTTAAGAACCACTCTACAGAGCAGACATTTATCCAACTTTCGGCATACCACTGCAAGCCTCCCCTCTAGCGTTTCAAATTTTAACTGGCACAATTTATTCCGAATTTTCACTTTTATCACCGAAGTAATATTGAAAAATTCTCGACCTGCATTTGCAATCGAATTAGATTTCACTATGTACACATTATTTCCAAAATAATTTCTGGGCCTCTATTGACAATTGTTGTGTTAAATTGCGTGATAAATGGGCGTCACGATACGTCATTAATTATTTTCTTAAAGAAATGACGTACTCCTACAATTCACTTTGTCAGTTTTGATTTCTATCCTTGGGCCATAGAATGAATTAATAGCTTAGTTGTAGTGACTTTGTTTCTAAGTGGATGCCAATGGTTGATGGATTGACCTGGTATACATGTTTTGTGGGGACGTGATCGTCGACTGAAGTTGTATTGTTCACACCCCAAAGTTTCACCGTTATGTGATTTTTCATTTATAGGGTTATGTTCAGAAATTTCTCCCCCGTGTTGGTAATGTAATTTTACTTAACTAACCACTTACTGAATGATCAAAATGGTAAACAGTTCAGTTAGCCACAGGAGAGTCAGTGAGACGGCACATTCCACCCTCATCCCCTTTATAAAATATACCAATAATAGCGAAAGTCATATAGTGTCATTTTGTAAAGAGAAATAATGTTGTACTATGTAAAGTTATTTTTTTTAAACGGTGGTTGATTAATGTTTAAACTATGCCTACGAAAAGAAAGGGCAAGACGTTTCGCGAAATAGGATTTAATTTAATACCAACATACATTATGGTAATGTTAAGTTCGAATTAATTACCATATTTTCGTTTAATTATTTTTATAGTTTGGCCTGAATAATAATAAATTAATAACGTTTAATTAATGAATAGTGTGAAAATTCGTGAGATTCATTTTTGAAGCTGAAAGTTTAGCATCCGCTTTAAAGAAAGGAAAAGCCTAAACATTCCTACAAAGCGAGTGAATATATGGTAATATATAGAACATGGGGTTTCTATGTTTAGCACTTACTCATTTACTCGAATTCCACTCTCATCACCTTCTTCATTCCTATTTTCTTCCTTTATATCCTGGGGATAAGAGGGAATAATTTATTTCAGTGTTATCACTTTTACACAAATGACAACCGATGTAAATATACAGCACTACTCAGCCGAAGTGAAGATGTATTTGCTGAATGACTTTCTACTATCCATCACATCCTAGTGCTATAGATCAAAATTATACAGATGAGTGGTTATTATCCCCAGTTCTGAAACTTATAATACATTTTTAGAGACCGAGTTAAACATAGAGCGAATGAAAATGCTATGATCAGTGTCATAATGGAAGCAATCGCTTTAAGGATTGAGGACAAATGAACATTCATTTTAGTTTCTTTTAACCATAAGACCATAAGAGGGGGTAGATAACCCCACTGTTCCGCCCCTTGAAACAATAACAATACAATACAATAGACCATAACAGGTCCTACGGTCTAACACGTGCACATATCATTGAGTAACAAGCTACTAGACTGCCCATACAAGCAGAACTTTCGACAATGAAGGCATAATTCAATCAACCTTCAGAATATTATACACAGCATTTCCTCAAAATTCACGACAATTTAACATTTTAATGTTCAAAAAGAAGTTAGATTGAGTCAATAAAATGCCTCTATGGGGAGTCTATTGCAGAGCATGCAAGTAACTACAAGCATTATATGTCTGCTAGTGCATGGGAGCACACTGCTTGCAAAGGAGATGAGAGCAGGTACTAACAGCCAAACGCTTTTAATTGTCAACATAATTGTGAGAATACAGCTCTTAATCCCTAAATGCTATGTGGTGATAAAAAGATGTCTTGAAAATAGGCATGAAGTTACTTACCTCTTTCAGATCTGAAGATAATACTGCTGTGGTGATGCATGGGACGATCTCCGGAATAGAAGATTCCTCAATCTTTATATCCGTGTGATGGTCTGAATCGTCCTGCAAAGAAATAACTTGTTTCACATACATGTTCCCTTCCGTAGGAGGAATTATATCTTACATCTGGATTGTAAACTTTAACTGAAGGATTCAAGGAATAATACGAAAATACTGAAGATAATTCAACCTCGCAGTCAAAATTTTGAATCGTCCATGGCTACATGACAAAAACCCTCACAGTTATTGTGCAGTTTATATCAAAAACCAATTCAGTTAGTATACACTTGCACAACGTGGGCCTAGCATATTGTCACTAGCATTGAGTGTGTGGGTTGCGACTTTAAGACGTAGATGCAGTTAATTAGAGTTACCATATAACGTTAATAAGGACAAGCAACATTGATAAATTTCGTATTAAGAAATCTCGCAGCAAGCGATGACAATTTAAAACAATTTTTAACTCAAGGGTACATAACGTACGGAGTAATTCAACGGGAACGATAAACAAATAGGGGTTTATTTGTAAAAACTGTGGCAGCTACTCAGTAGCGTAGCCAGGATCAAATAATGGGGGGGAGACGGGGTTCTAGTTAATCGAAGCCAAATAGGTTCGAATACCGGTGCTGACAGTGGTTATCCCGAGTGTTGTTTTTCCCCGGGTTTTTCCACACTCCCTACAGGAAATTGCCGGGATAGTGCCTTACTTCAAGTCCCGGAGCGTCTACCCCACCCCTGTCCCAGATACATACATTACTACAGTCATCGCAGAAATATAGGTTGCCAGACAACTTCAACACACACCCAACTATACGGGACTGATGACCAAGATGTATCAAGCCCCACAAAAGAATTATTAACAATAACTCTACAAGTATTTCCATTTCTCAATGAGATATTATTACACGAGAAAAGGTTCATGTAATTTGGTCCAGAAGTTTTTGAGTACTGTAATACTATATGCACAAAAAACAACAAAAAAGACAGTTCTTTAAAAAATGAAGTTAATTTTTGACTAAAATTGTAAATGTAGAACATTTCTGTTCCCCTGGCAGGAACAAAATGAACTCTAATCTATCTGTGCTACCAACATGAAGACTGCGTATCTCTCAACAAGAGAAAACATTTACAGAAGTCTCAGCAAAAGTGGAAAAGTTGATTTAAGAGTTATACAGTTAGGCTACTCATTTTTAAGATTATACAGTTTTTTTTAACAAGATCCTTTTGTTTATATTGCAATTAGCCCTGAGCGCCTAAAATATCATTTTCGAAGATTTTTGTCACCTACTAACCTTACAAATGCTACACGCAGCCGGAAAAAGGTTTAGTTGCTTTCACTACACATGCGACAAATTTCACACATTCGTAACTGGGAGATAACCGTAATTCGGGGAATTGTTGGACATACAGTATACTGTAATAACGTTATATGAAGCAACTCGGCTGACGGCGATCTCATGTTCAAGAAGTTTATAACAAGCTCACAACTAGTGTTAATGAACCAATATAATATTCTAAGTCCTTATTAAAACGCATTGTTTTTAATTAAAACTGGATTAGTTTACATATAACTTCTCTCCCGCTAAGGAAAGAAAAGAAAGCTAATATTGTCCCGCTAGGTGGTAGTTAAAGTTATTTGGCGCTAGCGTCACTTAGAAATAAGCTATATTTCACGGGGGAAAAGTTAGATTGGCAAACCTGGAGAGACAGAGTTGTATTACCACAATCTAAAATACACAGTCACGAAGCTCGCTGCGTTACGAATTTGCAGCCTCTTGGTAGATGGAGCGACACTAGTGCTCGCGGTGGTCAGCAAAGTGGCAACTGCCTTGAGTGCGTTAATCGCGGAACTGATGATTTCACTTTTGTAGGGGTTTTAAGAAATTTAACTGACCTGAGTGATTATTTCCACTGTAAACATAAGTCATGTTAAATCACAATGTTGATATACTGTACACTTTTAACTCATAGAAGCATTAAAATATGCTCTGTTTTTTTTAGTTCAGTCCTCTACAAGTATCCCTACTAGGTACAGTTGTATGACGCATTTAATGAGTCTTACATAGAATTGATAGCCAACACTAGTTATAAATTCATGTAGGCCTATTTGTTTCAATGATAGTCGCGGGCATCTCGACATAATGTAGTATAAAACACAGTCCCCAATTCTTGGATGTAACGAGTAATCTCGAGAACTACTGGATGGATTTTCATTCGGTTTCCACCATTCTGTAAAGGATTTCTCGAGGAAGGTTTCTGTAGAAAAACATTCATTTGTGACCAGAGGAAGCCGAGCAGTAACGATTTCAGTGAATCGAGTCGAAGAAAAATCTGCCGTCCATGCGCCATTTAAGCTTACGCTAGATAAACAGATAAATATATCTATATAAGCCTACTATGAGTGTAAGAATTGATCAGCACAACAAGTTCTACAAAAAGGTACGCAACAGCATATCTCTATCTTTAATACGTCACCCACTATAAGTGATTTTATGTTTTCATTTCTTCCAACAATCTCCATTCAGTGGAAATATAAAATACTAGCTTCGGAGGGAGTTAACGAGGTAGCGAGCGAGTCTATCGCCCCAGCTTCGGCCATCATCAACTTTCGAGTCATGTCGAGTTAAGACTTCAGAGAAGAATATTTGTGTTTGGAGGTTCGCTATTCACCTCCGCTTTTCTGAATTGCGTCCGTACGCCTGTCAAGCTTACGCTGGATAAACCGTTAAAGATACCGGTCGAAGCCGGGGTGGGTTACTAGTATGGGTATAATTGTAAATGTCTATGGTATATCAAGTTCTTAACCATATCAAAAGCTAGTACTTCCGTAAAATTGTGAATGAAAAGTATAAAAATATCGTAAGGTCTTAAATGGCTCAATTGTAAGTACTTCGTATTTTTTCTGTGATTCTGGAACCTTTCATTCCTGAATTTGACAATAGCCTATAATACAATGTCAATTTTACAAATAATTTCAGCAATAACGATATTGTGTACCGTACCTTCACAGCAGTCATGTGGGAGACCAGGTATGTCATAAGAGAATTAAAAACAGTGTACCACATATAGGTTTGTGAGCATTATCCTGACGACATAAATTTAGCTTACTTCAAAATGATTCGAGAATAAGTTTGCATTATTGTACAAAATAGTTACATATTTATTCATTAAATGAGCTCCCTGACTATTTGAAACCCATTTTTTAGATATGAAAATTAAAATATGGGCACGTGCTTGAGATGACATCATTTAAGTTTACTTACGTCTTAATTTTCAAAATGCATTGATACTATGTACTGTATATTTGAATTGCAGCCATTTCAACTAAACACCCATAAGCTCCCCAATTTCAATTTCAAGTAGATCCAACTTTGGCTACCAGACGCCACTGTCACTGACACCCAGAGGCGAACGTTGGAACTTGATAGAGCGTTACTAACCAAATAGCCTACAGATTTTGGCTACACACTACCATTGTAGTGGTAGGTTCTTTCACATGCCTTTAATCTGTGACAAGAGCCCGCCGACTTAACTTCTCCTCCAAAGGAAGGCATACTGAAAGATTTTAACACTCTTAAAAATCCGACGACTTCGGCCGGGTTTGAACCAGCGATCATGGGCGCAATAGTTCAGCATGCTACCGACTCCGCCACGGAAGCCGTGCATAGATATCCTACCAAGACATGCCTCTGATTTATAACCGAATGGCTGCGTGCCTCAGTGGTAACGCTCTCGCCTGCTGTCCCCAAGGATGCAGGATCTTATCCTGGCACAGTCATCTGGCACTTGAGGGTGCGTAAATGCAAGGGAACAGTGACTGTAAATTTACCGGCACGTTAGAGATCCCCTTCGGGGAAAATTTCTGGCACCCCGGCGTCTTTAAAAGCCGCAGTTCAAAAGAGATATAAACCAATGATATTATTATTGATTTATAACCAGTTAGCTTAAAGAACTAGTTCCGTTGTTTGTTTGAAAAGCTTTATAATACTAGCCTAAAATCCATAGCTCAAGTCTTACCACCTAGGGTCCTTTGGAAACTCGGGTGACGTCTTGATATTTGAACAAAATACATTAACAGAATAATTTCCCAGTCGGTCAACACGAATACACCCAATTCGATCGGGCGAGGAGTAACAATTAATTTCCCTGCAGTGTAATTCATAATACAATAATGTTTTATACACTTAATAAAACACTTCTCATACAAACTCCACCCTCCTCCCCCTCAATGTGAGAAGTGTTTCATTAAGTGTATAAACAATTCATGTATTTTTATTTCAGGCACTAGGAGATAAACTGCCACTCCAGGCCTAATCTAATTGGGTACCGCACACTCGTGCTGACCGACTGAAAAGGGATCATATAGGTTACATAGCAACACTGAAATATGGCTTTTAAAGATCCCTTTTAACTGCTTGAGGTTTGAAGTGTACGGGTTTCATGTATAAGGTTATCATTAAGGCAGTATTCCATCCTCCGACAAATGTACGGTAGGCTACCACAGAGTATACCTGCATTACCAATAAATGACCAAATGCTAACACAGCAAGTAGTGTAGACTTCACTTAAAATAAGGCCCTGGGAGCCAGCAGAGTGAACCCGCGTTATTAACACAATAACATCAGCAACTGCCCGCTGCTAACATAAGAAATATTTATGAGAGAGGAAATTTAAACTTATGATCACCTGATTTTGATGTTCTGATTTGACTTCCCAGCTCTTATCTTCATACATTTCACCAAACTCATCCAGCGTATTATAAGAGAACTGATCAATTGATTCCTAGAAAGTATTACACAAGCATGAGGCAACGTTAAATATACCGTACATACAGAATAACTGCACTAAGTTACGTGTGACAATAAAAAATTATATCCTGGTTACCTACTACCGTATTTGGTAGCAGGCATTAAGTCACTAAACCTTGCTTGTTATGCACATCACTAAGATTTATATGTTACGCGATATAGCCTACCAGTACTTAATAAATACAACTTACAATATTAGGGGATTCCTCTGGCTCACTCTTAATAAATGGTTGTTGCTCCATAATGTTCAGCAAACTAGAACACACAAAGTGCGCTTAAGAGGCCGTACTTCGACCAGTACGCCAAATCATTATCATATATTACACATCAAATGAGGGAATTTCAGAATTCAAGTAGAGTACGGCTACTGGTGAAGAGAAGTACCGTAATGCACAGTGAGAAGAAGAGGTTAACGGTAAAACTCAATCGACCCTGGCGCTCGACTCGATGAGATGGAAGTTAGGGTATAATTTCGAGTAAAATATGAATGCCCATCATTCCAATATTAAGAAAGGAATTCCTGGTGCCAGCCCCTGAAATGAAGCGAGCTATAATTGGTTTCTTTACTCCTAAGTAGGCTACACACAAACCTGAGAACAATATGATGGGGCAGGCGGAATGAATTCCGCTAAATTACATTACAAACATATCAACGCGAAAATAAACTCAAGTTGCACCCCGAGTAAGAAAATCGCAGTAACTGCATACAATAACTTACAGAAATTAGATGACAATACTTTCATATCGTGTTACAGGATACCCACTTCAAACCAAACACAACTTAAACTCAATCATCGAACCAACATCGAATCGGTGGGCCTGGATGATATATTACGGTACCAACTTATAAATACTATCAACGGGTAACTTGCGTAATTATTTTCGTCATAAAGAAGTTTCTAGTTACACGTTTAAACCTGTGTATCCGACATAATCAAATATTGTAAATTGATCTACAAAGGGCACGACCACCTCCAAGCAGAACTCAGGTCTTAAGAACGATCTTCAATATTACATTAAGTCGCGTCTGTCATGCGAACTTCAAATGTCCCTACATGGGACTGAAATACCTCAGATCTTAATATTTTGCCGCGGGTTACATGGAAGACACCATTTCGTGACGATTACATTAATTCAATATTACATTAAGTCGCGTCTGTCATGCGAACTTCAAATGTCCATACATGGGACTGATATACCGGTACCTCAGATCTTAATATTTTGCCGCGGGCTACATGGAAGACACCATTTTTGGCAGCGTGCCCGTTAAACATTCAGGGGCGCCTCTAGCAAGGTTTTCAAGTGGTGCGAGATCTCATTACGACGCCCCCTCCCCTGTGGCGACTAAAATGTACATAGAGACTAAACACGGTGTACATTCTTTACATTATTTGTAACTCACACCTCCGAATGATTCGTATAAGTTAGTAGTAGTGAGGATGATATTCAATACCCTACCGTAACCGTAAGTTAAATAGAAAAATGTTTTTGAAAAGGTTTATTTCAACTGCTATGTCGCAGACAACGCTCAAATCATGTGGGCAAGGCCGCCGAAAGGATTTAAGGGCCCCTATGCAATGTTTCGCTCGGGCACCCATTTACATACGTTTAATTATTATTACTATCCACTACGGTGCTACCTATTCTGGGAAAACAATGCCTTTCTCAGAAAAGCATCTGATGCTTTGTCACAATTTTGAACACAGGTTATCACACAAAATTCCACACATGATGACCACGAAGTACACGCCTCTCAAATGAATCAACATCAATATAGCGTAGTTTGTGACTGGCACTCAATTCATCAGGGGCGGGTCTAGGGGAGGTCGACCGCCTAGGGCCCCGCGCCATGGAAATTTTAAAATTTAATTAATTAATTATACTTTTCAGAAGCCTCCGTGGCATAGGCGGCAGCACGCCGGCCTCTCACCGCTGGGTCCATGGTTCAAATCCCGGTCACTCCATGTGAGATCTGTACTGGACAAAACGGAGGCAGACAGGCTTTTCTCCGGGTACTCCGATTTTCCTTGTCAAAATTTCATTCCAGCAACGCTCTCCTCTATCATTTCATTTCATCTGTCATTCATTAAATAATTGCCCCAGAGGAGTGCGACAGGCCTTGGCTGCCGGCACAGTCCATATCCTCGCCGCTAGATGGGGGCTTCATTCATTCCATTCCTGCCCCGGTCGGAGACTGGAAGCAGGCTGTGGATTTTCATTTTTTTTTAATTATACTTTTCAAACTATTTTATAACTCATATTCCTTTTTAAGTGCAGTTATGACCTCCCGTGACCATTTAGCAAGTTTAGATTTCAGTGAAATAATAGAAGACTTCAGACGGGAAAAAAGTCGCCAAGTAATATTTTAATATTTCATAGTTTATATAATCTTCTACAAGGGGACTTAGAGGTATCTTTCATATTATTAAAAAATGTACTGTAGTGTATTCAAAATGTTGTAACTATTCTTTATTTTATTATTACCAAACTATTTTCCAATTGATTTGATATTTTTTATTTCCTATTGTTGTGGGCCCCGCCTTTTATCGCCCAGGGCCCCGCAAGGCCTGGATCCGCCACAGCATTTCATGAACTGGCATCTTACTATACAGCTTACGCCAAGAACGATATTTTTGCCATCCTTCGTCAGGACCGGAACTAAAACTGTCAGGGTTGTGACCAAGTAATCTGCAAGGAAAAGAATACATTGATTGATTTGTATCACTATACTATACTATACTAACCAGCCTCTACGAAAATCAAACTGATCTCAGGAAGGCTCTCGTTCCGTCACTTGGAAGGTTATTATGAAATCCTCACTGATTTCGATTCAGTGCAGTTATTTCGTTCCTGAGAGCCTCCGTAGTAGGGCCTAAGTTGACTGTTTCTGTATATCTTTTTTTAAGGTTCCCCCACAAGTAAAAATCGCTTGGCGCTGGAACTTACGAACACATTTACTGCAAGGCTTTTTCTTGAGAAGATAAGTTTCCACTAGGAAATGCCGACGATTTTTTCTATACCTAACCATGATCACGGGATACGAGGTAGGCTACAGTCCTTCACAGCAAGTATTAATTATCAAAAATAAGGTATCTTGCCAGCTGCGTATGTAATAAATGCTATGACAGCCTTCAGGGCTTCCACCCCGCTGTTGTAATCGGTACATGCTATAAATCTAGCGGTGAGTCATTGCGACCTGTCCGTGGCACGACCTCTGTGAGGCTCCGTTCTATAGGGAGGGCCCTCAATGTATAATGTTCCAATAATATTATTCGAATTAAGATATATTCCTAGGAACACTTCAGTCATATTATAAAATTTTAAAATAATAGGCCGACTAAAAGCTCCAGTAATAGTAATAAAAGGGATGTAAGTCGCGCTTCCACCAGGCTGTTTCTAACATCATGTTACTAATATCTTACATTACATAAAAACAATCAGTATACTCACAGAATATGCCCACCTGATTTAATAGTTGTAACGTCTAACAATAACGTTTCAATTTCACTCGTAACTTGACACACAGACACAAATCACAACCCACATGCACAATTCGAGAACGACTGACCAGGCCACGACCGATGGTCGTGAAAGAGGCACGGTGATGGACAGAACTATAGATATTGGTTTCAACTCGTTAATATTTTCTAGAGCGTTAAGTGTGAATTTCACGCTATACAGTGTGTGTATAACATTGAATGCGCAGAGTCCAGCTCACTGAAGGAATTAATTTTTGCTGGTAGGGTTCAATACAGTAGTGTTAAGGTGTTTGGGTTTTATTTTTTGCGCAGAAAATCTGTCGTTGCCTTTTCTGCGCCCTCTCATATGACAGCACGTGATGCGATCGTACCGTTCGCACCGCCCTGGGGCCGCCCCTGAAAACAAAACAAACCACGCTCTGCTGATGATAAATAGCCTAGACATGGTGTAAGATAATCTGTAAGAACAACATTACTGTGAACTTGAGGGAGGAGCCAGATTCGCTCGCTTGTCCTCGCCAGCCAGTAGCGTAGCGAGGATTCACCAATGTTCTACGAACATTTCGTCACGCGGTGTAGCCGCGCTCGTCAATCGTGCACCATGGTCGCGAGGGCAGCTGCGGTAAGTACGGATATCGCAGGTTTGAATTCCGGTGCTGACAGCGGTTATCCTAAATGTGGATTTTCCTCTGGTTTAGCCACACTTCCTGCAGGAAATTGCCAGGATAGTGCCCTACTTCAGGTCCCGAAGCATCTACTTCATCCTTGTCCCAGATACATATACACACACAACTACAATCATCACAGCAATACAGGCTGCCAGACAGCTTCAACACACTCCCAACTACACGGGGCTGATGACCAAGATGTCTCAAGACCCTCAAATGAATTATTAACAACTCTACAAGTATTTCTCTTTATCAATGAGATATTAATTCACAAGGAATGTTTCATGTATTTTGATCCCGAAGTTTCCGAGTAATAGGCTACAATATGCACAAAAGACCAAAAAAATAATTTCTTAAAAAAAAAATGTAATATTTGACTAAAATGTGTCACCTCAATGGTAGGCTAAATCTAAAACATTCCTGTTCCCCTGACAGGAACAAAACAAACTGTAATCTATCTGTTCTACCAATATGATGACTGCGTATCTCTCAACAAGAGGAACATTTACAGAAGTCTCAGCAAAGTTGGGCATGATTGTCCTCTCACGATGTATCATGTTGATTTATAAGTTATTCAATATTCATTTTTATGTTTATTCAGTTTTTTCAAAAAGATGCTTTATGTTGCAATTAGCCCTTAGAGCCTAACATATAATTTTCGATGATGTTTGTCACCTACCAAGGTCCTTCTTACCTAACAGCCGGAAAAAGGTTTATTTGCTTATACTACACATGCGACAAATTTCACTCATTTGTAACTGGGAGATAACCGTAATTCGGGGATTTGCTGGACATACATTTACATAATATTAAGCAACTCGGCTGACGGTAATCTCATGCTCAAGACGTTAATAACGATCCCAAAATTATTGTTAATGTACCCATAGAATGTTCTAAGTTCTTATTAAACGCGCTATTTTTTATAAAAACTGAATTAATTTACATATGAATTCTCTCCCGCCAAGGAAAGGAAAGAATGTTAATATTGTCCGGCTATGTGGGATTCAAAATTATTCGGCGCTAACCTGAGTTTGAAATAAGCTTTATTTCGCGGGCGAAAAGTTAGATTGGCAACCCTGGGAGGACGGAGTTGAATTACCAGCGTCTAAAATACAAACGCGCGAAGCTCGCTGCATTACGAAATATCATCCTCTTGGTAGTATTAATATTTTGCATAAGTTCCACCTAATCAATACCTTTATTGTATTATTATAAACTTATCGTTTAACCTAAAGTAAGTTGACATATTGCTAAATATCATCACAGAGATAGACTTTTAGGTGCCATATTCCATTCATTCTTAATGGTTTAATCTCAAACTGGAGGCCTGTTCCTTCATTAATTATTCTAAAGCATTCTGGCAAGATGATGTTTCGGCACTGCAGCTTCATGGTTTTTTGGGGCTCATCTATGGTGAAGTATTGTGACCCATGAAATTTATCACTGGTGGATTGTTTTTGGCATATTAATATAATCTGGAATGCTGCCACGGAGCAGATTATGTCTCGTTTAGCATCTACAGACCGCAGTAAGTTGGAACTCCCCAAAGCTGAGCAATTGTATTTTCGTTGACATCTGCAAGCCACAGTGTAGCGTATGGTTTATTTCAAATGTGTCATTGTCGTCCACATACTGTATTTCAGAAGATTTGGACTACAATTTCTGTGATCAACAAGAAAGGGTGAAATTTTAGAGTGTGTTCACACTATATTTTTTGTTTTTTCCAAATTTCAACTATTTCTTTATTCCTTTCTTTCCTTCTTTCTTTCTTTATGTATTTTATTTCCTTACGTTTCATTGGATAAACATATTTCACCTTTCATTATGGTGCACCATAAAAGGTTTTTTTGAAGGGAATGATTTATGAGTGTTTAGCTATCCGACCACCTGATTGCCTTGATTTTTATCTATATAGGCTTATGAAGGGGCCAAAACAATTAGACCCCGAAACATGTACCAATGACCACTAAGTGATCATTTATAATAATGCAATAAAGGTATTGATTAATTAAGATATTAATACTAATTGTTGCATCAATACGGAACCAGAATGAACCATTCAAATACTAAAATCCCCTGGGTAGGTGTAGCGACACTAGCACTCGTGGCGGCCAGCAAGCTGCCTTGAGCAATTTATTCGCTGAACAGATTATTTCACTTTTGTAGGTGTTCCATGAATTCTAGCTCACCCGAGTGATTATTTCCATTGTAAACATGCCATGTTAAATCACTAAATACTACAGAATAGAAAAGCCACAATGTTCATATACTATACACTTTCAATTCATAGGAAAAAAATGCTCTGTTTTTATTTGTTCAGTCCTCTACAAGTATCGTTAGGTACAGTTGTATGACGTATTTAATGAGCCTTACGTAGAATTAATGACCCATACTAGTTATAAAGTCATGTATTTGTTTCAATGATAGTCGCGGGCATCTCTACAGAGTATAAAACAAGTCCCCGATTCTTGGATGTGACGGGTAAACTCGAAATCCACTAAGTGGATTTTGATGCAGTGTTCACCATTCTGTAAAGGATTTCTCGAGGAAGGTTTCTACAGGAAAACATTCATTTATGACCAACGGAAGCTGAGCAGCAACGATTTCAGTAAATCGAGTCGACGGATAAACTGCCGTCCGTGCACCTTTTAAGCTTACGCTGGGTAAACCATTAAAAATATCTAGGCCCATAAACTATGAGTATAAGAATTGTTCAGCATGAAACATTGTGCAAAAAAGTCCGTGACAGCATTACTTTATCTTTAATAAATCGCGCACTATAAGCGATTTTACGTTTTCATTTCTTCCAACAATCTTCATTCAGTGGAAATTTAAATTACTAGCTTCGAAGCGAGTTTACAACATAGCGAGTGAGCCTATCACCCCAGCTTCGGCCAGCATCAACTGTCGAGTCATGTCGAGTTAAGACTTCAGAGAAGAGTAGACTATATGTGTTGGGAGTTTCACTGTTCACCTCGGCTTTTATGAATTGCGTCTGGGACCCACGGTCCGAGCGCCTCTTAAGCGTACGCTGGGTAAACCCTTTAAGATACAAGCTGAAGCCGGGGTGGGTCGCTAGTATGGGTATAACTATAATATCAAATTCTTAAACATATCAAAAGCTAGTTATTCCGTAATATTGAGTAACATTACAGTTAATTAGTAAAAAATACCATTATGATTTGTGAAACGAAAAGTATAAAAAGATCTTATGGTCCTCAATGGCTCAATAAATTGTAGGTACTTCGTATTTCTTCTGGGGGTTTGAAACCTATCATTCCTGAATTTGACAAAATAATACAATGTCAATTTTACAAATAATTTCGGCAATAGCAATTGTGTACCGTACCTTCACAGCAACCATGTAGGAGACCAGGCATTTCATAAGAGAATTAACAAACCATGTACCACATCTAATTTTTTGAGCATTATCCTGATGACATAAATTGGCTTGCTTCAAAATGATTCGAGAATAAGTCTAAATTATTGTACAAAATAGTCCACATATTTATTCATTAAATAAGCTCTCTGAGTATTAAAAAACAATTTTCTACATCTGAAAATTAAAATATCGGCACGTGTTTGAGATGACCATTTACGTTTACTTATGTCTTAATTTTCAAAATGCATAGATATTCATATTTGAATTGTAGCAATTGCCGGAGCAGGGCATTTCAAATGAACGCTGGTAGGTTCCTCAATTTCAATGTCAAGTAGATCCAACTTTAGCTACCAGATGCCAGTGTCACTGACACCCAGCGGCGAACGTTGGATCTTGATAGAGAGTTTCTAACCCAATAGCCTACAAATTTTGGCTTCATACTACCAATTTTAGTTGTAGGTTCTTTTACATGCCATAAATCTACGACATGGGCCCAACAACTTCGACTGGGTTTGAACCCGCGGTCTTGAGCATAGCAGTTCAGCATGCTACCGACTACGCTACCGAAGCCATGCAAAGATATCCTACCGAGACTTGCTTCTCATTTATAACCGACTGTCTGCGTGGCTCAGCGGTAACGTTCTCGCCTGTTGTTCCCTAAGTTGCAGAATCTAATCCTGGCACAGTCAGCTGGCATTTAAGGGAGCGTAAATGCGAGAGAACCATGTCTGTAGAGTTACTGGCACGTTAAAGATCCCCGTCAGGGCACAATTCCGGCACCCTGGCGTATCTAAAAGCCACAGTAGTTAAAAGGGACCTAAACCTATAACATCTATATATTTAAAACAGTAAGCTGATTTTGTAACGGCGAGATTGACGCGAACGGCTGAACCGATTGACTTCGTAATGCACTCTGACAAAAGCCCTTGGCCTGTACATTTGCAGAGTGTGTTTAAAATAAACATATATGTTACCATATATTTTCAAATTTATAAACAAAACTGCAAAATTATTGGCTCAAGCGCATGCGCAGAATCACCTTGGTTAATGACAGACATGGCGGATGTCCACCGCGTTTTAATGTAATCTCTTATATATAATCCAAAACTGACTTATCACCACAGGGCTCAAACCACTAGACCTAGGAAGCTGAAATTTTGCATGTTGGTTGATCCGAGTATGTAAAGGCTCACTAAGAAACGGTTTTTGTAAATTCAATTTGTAAGTGACTTTTTTCGGCCCTTTGGCATTGACAATCCAAAATTTAGTAATCGACGCAGGGCTCAAACCACTACACCTAGAAAGCTGAAATTTCGCATGTTGGTTGATCCGAGTACGTAGAGGCCCACTAGGAAACGGTTTTTGAAAATTCAATTTGTAAGTGGCTTTTTTCGGCCCTTTGACACTGAGCAAGGACATTTTAAGCCACCAGATACGAGAAACAATAGTCGGAGGTCCTGTAGGGAGCCCGAAACACACTTTTTAAGTTCCTAAAATGAACGGTTTCGGAAATATTCCCAAATAACTGTGTTCCCTCTGAGAAACAGATCAACGTTACTATGGCAACCGCTGAAATATCGCAGACCGGGGATAGTTTTCTGGCAATATCTCGAAAACCGTTCGTTTTAGGGCCTTAAAACGCTGGGTTCGGTTCCCACTTCTTCGAAGTGAAAACCACGAACACTGCTCCTCACATTGATACGCGCAAAAAGAGCTATAATCCATATTTCTACGAGCAAATCGACCTGGAAAGTCTCATCTCTTATATATAATCCAAAACTGACTCATCACCGCAGGGCTCAAACCACTAGACCTAGAAAGCTGAAATTTTGCATGTTGGTTGATCCGAGTATGTAAAGGCTCACTAAGAAACGGTTTTTGAAAATTCAATTTGTAAGTGACTTTTTTCGGCCCTTTGGCATTGACAATCCAAAATTTAGTCATCGACGCAGGGCTCAAACCACTAGACCTAGAAAGCTGAAATTTCGCATGTTGGTTGATCCGAGTAAGTAGAGGCCCACTAAGAAACGGTTTTTGAAAATTCAATTTGTAAGTGACTTTTTTCGGCCCTTTGGCACTGAGCAAGGACAGTCGGTACAAAGTTCGGATTTAGCTCATTTTAAGCCACCAGATACGAGAAACAATTCTCGGAGGTCCTGTAGGGACCCCGAAACACACTTTTTAAGTTCCTAAAATGAACGGTTTCGGAGATATTCCCAAATAACTGTGTTCCCTCTGAGAAACAGATCAACGTTACTATGGCAACCGCTGAAATTTCGCAGACCGGGGATAGTTTTCTGGCAGTATCTCGAAAACCGTTCGTTTTAGGGCCTTAAAACGCTGGGTTCGTTTACCACTTCTTCGACGTGGAAACCACGAACATTGCTCCTCACATTGATACGCGCAAAAAGAGCTATAATCCATATTTCTACGATCAAATCGACTCGGAAAGTCTCATCTCTTATATATAATCCAAAACTGACTCATCACCGCAGGGCTCAAACCACTAGACCTAGGAAGCTGAAATTTTGCATGTTGGTTGATCCGAGTATGTAGAGGCTCACTAAGAAACGGTTTTTGAAAATTCAATTTGTAAGTGACTTTTTTCGGCCTTTTGGCATTGACAATCCAAAATTGACTCATCGACGCAGGGCTCAAACCACTAGACCTAGAAAGCTGAAATTTTGCATGTTGGTTGATCCGAGTATGTAGAGGCCCAATAAGAAACGGTTTTTGAAAATTCAATTTGTAAGTGACTTTTTTCGGCCCTTTGGCACTGAGCATGGACAGTCGGTAAATTGTTCGGATTTAGCTCATTTTAAGCCGCCACATACGAGAAACAATACTCGGAGGTCCTGTAGGGACCCCGAAACACACTTTTTAAGTTCCTAAAATGAACGGTTTCGGAGATATTCCCAAATAACTGTGTTCCCTCTGAGAAACAGATCAACGTTACTATGGCAACCGCTGAAATTTCGCAGACCGGGGATAGTTTTCTGGCAATATCTCGAAAACCGTTCGTTTTAGGGCCTTAAAACGCTGGGTTCGGTTCCCACAACGAACATTGCTCCTCACATTGATACGCGCAAAACGAGCCATAATCCATATTTCTACGATCAAATCGACTCGGAAAGTCTCATCTCTTATATATAATCCAAAACTGACTCATCACCGCAGGGCACAAACCACTAGACCTAGGAAGCTGAATTTTTGCATGTTGGTTGATCCGAGTATGTAAAGGCTCACTAAGAAACGATTTTTGTAAATTCAATTTGTAAGTGACTTTTTTCGGCCCTTTGGCATTGACAATCCAAAGTTTACTCATCGACGCAGGGCTCAAACCACTAGACCTAGAAAGCTGAAATTTCGCATGTTGGTTGATCCGAGTATGTAGAGACCCACTAAGAAACGACTTTTGAAAATTCAATTTGTAAGTGACTTTTTTTTGCCCTTTGGCACTGAGCAAGGACAGTCGGTACAAAGTTCGGATTTAGCTCATTTTAGGCCACCAGATACGAGAAACAATACTCGGAGGTCCTGCAGGGACCCCGAAACACACTTTTTAAGTTCCTAAAATGAACGGTTTCGGAGATATTCCCAAATAACTGTGTTCCCTCTGAGAAACAGATCAACGTTACTATGGCAACCGCTGAAATATCGCAGACCGGGGATAGTTTTCTGGCAATATCTCGAAAACCGTTCGTTTTAGGGCCTTAAAACGCAGGGTTCGGTTCCCACCTCTAACCACGAACGTTGCTCCTCGCATTGATACGCGTAAAATGAGATATATTTTATATATAGAGGTTGCTTTTGGGGCTCGGATACGATCGTGATTTTGAGTCTAATTTTATACTCTTTCGGCTGGTTGTTGTAAGCGAGCTTTCAGAAGTTTACTCGAATTTACAATGTTAAGATACTTTCTATTTTGCACAGTATGCTTAAATTTTCTTTATAAATTTGTTTTTTCTTAACTGAATATTTTTGTTTGCCAATTTTGATCTGCTCTTTTTCGTTTATAAGCAGGATCTGCAACGTTGAATCACAGTCGAATGTGTCGTATTCCACCGGCTGTCACGTTAATTATTATTGTTTCTTAATTACTCTTACTGAGGAATTGGGCAAACTTATTTCAATAAAGTTGTTGTTTTATCTTTCACGGCCATTGAATCCCCGCACAAGGCACGGCTTAAACCTAGAATAGTTGCTGAGTTGTACTAATGGACTAATGGTGCAGCAGAAAAGAGGAGAATTGAAGCTTTTGAAATGTGGTGATAAGGGAGAATGATGATCAGATGGGTAGTTAGGGTAACAAATCAAGAGGTATTAAGACGAGTGGGAGAGGAGAGATGTTTCTGGCGACTGCTAATGAAGAGAAGAGATAGGAGGGTAGGACACATATTATGACACCCGGGAATAGCAAGCTTACTGTCGACCAAAATATTATGTGCACTCGAGTTTGAAGGTTGTTTGTGAAGTAACCAATAGACCTTCATAAAATCCAATGACATCATCATTTTCGACGTTCGATTTTACGTTAGTTCATGTAGGATTGGAATTTTTAATTTATATTTTAATATTTCTTATCGCAGTTGAAACACAAAAAGTGCCCCTTTTTAAGCGTGTTTCAACCATGCGTCACATTTAAGAATTATTATCTCACAAACCCGTAATCAGATCGAATCCGAATTTTAACACAATATACATTGGAATGTTGTATAACTGGTTTATTAATTTCAAAATTTTGTGTGTTCAAGAACGAATGTTGGTATCATTTTTGTAAGGTAACTCTTTCTCGGCTCGGGGTCGTTGGAAAATGTAGTTCTTGGTTGCGTTGTAATCCTTATATATCAAAAGGTTATGGTGTATGACTGTGAAATAGGTAAATTAATTCACTTATTTTATATCGGTTTGTATTAGTACGGAGAATTAAGACATGGTTCACCAGCTAGCCGCTCCGGGAAATGCTATACATCGTTGCTGATATGGAGCCCATCACATCCGAGCGAGACGTGCCATGACGCGTGATGTAGCCCATCTTGGCAATGATGTACTGCTTTCACCGGAGCGGCTAACTGGTGAACCATGTCTTAATTCTCCGTACAAATACAAACCGATATACAATAAGTGAATTAATTTACGTATTTCACAATCATACAGCATACCGTTTTGATGTATAAGGATTACAACGCGACCAAGAACTACATTTTCAAACCATCCCGAGCCGAGGAAAAGTTACCTTACAAAAATAATAACAACTTTGTTTCTTGGACACAAAAAAATTAAAATTAATAAACCTGTTATACAACATTCCAGTGTATGTTGTGTTAAAATTTGGATTCGATCTGATGACGGGTTTGTGAGATAATAATTCTTAAATGTGACGCATGGTTGAAAAACGCTTAAAAACAGGCACTTCTTGTGTTCCAACTGTGATAAAAAAATATTAAAAATTCCAAACCTACATGATCTAACGTAAAATAGAACGACGAAAATGATGATGTTATTGGATTTTATATAGGTCTATCGGTTACTTCACAAACAAACTTCAAACTCGAGTACACATAATAGTTTGGTCGACAGTAGTTATGGATGGGAGGGTCGCAGACTAGAACTGTAGGGGTAAACCAGGGTTAAACAGATTGCCTCGGATGTAGGGTGTGGTAGCTATGTAGAAATGAAACGATTAGCTCAGGAGAGGGATACATGGAGGGCTGCATCAAACCAGTTAAAAAACTGAAGACCCAAACAACAACAATCAGGAATTTTAATTACTTAGAGAGGCATGTGGGGCAAAAGGGTCGTTGGAGAATTTCAATCCCTGGGATGTAACACTGGAAGAGACTGCATAATGTACATCAGCGGCCAAGGTGAGTGATATGTAACTATAGGTCTATTAATAGGGATATGTTTACGTTCAAATCATCAATTAGTATGGCCAAATTACATCCAGAATAGCTTAAGTAAGAATACATTTAATTCCCCATATTCCGATAGATTTGCCATTCCAGTGTGCAAGAGTGCAGTTCTCTCTTCAAACAATATTCGCAATTTCTTTAACAAAGCGCAATGACACACACTTAACAGTAGCACGTGTACATTTAGACAAAACCATTTTTTCCCATGGCCAACTGTATGTGGCGTGCTCGCGAGCATCCGGACAACAAAATTGTTATGTCTCAGCAGAAGATGGCAAAACCATAAACGTAATTTTAAAATGTGTTAACATAATGTAACAACGAACCCTGCAGACGTTCACAACTCGATAAAATTCCCACTTTGCTGATCATATCAATATACTGTATGTATCAGAATATTCAGAATTAGAATGGACACACCTATAGCCGCGGTTGCTGTAATAGAATAGACCAATTATCAGCAATAATGCATCGTCCCCATTGTCTTGATCGCGGGCGAAGCCGCGGGTACCTGCTAGTAGTTATTTATAAGAATTATAAAGAAGGGGAATATTGATTATGATGTTTCCACGATATATACTAGAATGGAATTATAATAGACGGGAAATATAGAAGAACTTACACTGACTGTTGAGTGAGTATATTGTATACGTAACATAATATTGCGTCATTTTTCCAGTGGTATGGTGGCTCAGTGGTAGCGTTGCGAACTTGAAACTTATGCATCGTGAAATGGAGGAGGTTGGATTCTCACCTCCCACAGTTTTTTATTTTCGTAATCTTATTTATTGCTATTGGTAACACGTAGCCAAATCATACTTAACTATTAAAATTCCCCTAATGTAACGAATTCTCCTTAATAAATAAAAATATAATATTAGTAGCTCCCGCGCTTGCGCACAATGGCTTTTTTTCACACGAGCGAAATGGCACATCCCACCACTTCTTACCGAGATCTTTGTTTATGAGAATTAAAAAGGGTCACGAATATTGTTTATGATGTTTCCACAATACACATTGAAATAGAATTATAAAATAAGGGAGATATTGAATAACATAAACAGTCAGTAGAGTGTGTACGTTGTTTAAGTATCGTAATATTGCACGCTATTCACACTGCCTAGGTGGTTCAGGGCCAGAGTTAGAGTGTGCAAATTTCATTATGCATTATCGAGAGAGTTCGAAGTCCACCTCAGACATGAATTTTTATTTCCCAATAATTCTTTCTTGCTCTTGGTGTTGCATTGTCTAAACATATTTCACTTTTATTATTCCCGTTAAGTAAGGAATTCCCCACGATTTGCGTTGCCATATACTTTTAAATTATTAAATTAAAATGGCCACAATCGCTTCCGCCATGAGATAATTGGCGAACATAATTCATTTGATGGACTCGGAAATCGTGGTTACTCAGCCAAGTCTACCAACAAACTTCTACTAAGTTTCACTTCCATATAGTGTCACTTCAAATTCTTTAAAATAAGAGCTACAAACGGCTCGGTAATGTTTACTTACACTGTGTTATCAATTTACTACACATCCATTACTATTTACATGAGTATATCCTTTAATCATTATATCAAAATTACCAAAGTATTGTTAATCATCACTTAATTTTGGGCTTTCACAATGCTCATATGTTACCATCCCTCTCTCTCAAGTCAACAACTCACTACTGTGATTGGGAAAAACTTGCGTACTCCCGAGATACAGAAGATTACTGAACAAGTCAAAATTAAGATCACTCCCGGAATCTAATGTCCTCCATAGAACTCGTGAATCACAGAATCATATAATCATAAAGTTAGGGATTTATCATTATTTGTCTTAAAAGACCATTATATTATAAGCAAGCAACGATCTGAACTCTGCAAGCGATAATCATTTATATATAGGAACCTCGGTTCAATGACCGGGTTGTTTAAACAAACTCTAAACACTTCTGTGTATTATAACTCAAACAGACCGTTTCCCGGCCTACCACAATACATCGAGGGTGATGCCTAGCCTTGACTACTTAGCGTGATTTATTACAGGGAGACAGAGAGTCCATAGTCTCGCTGCTACAAGAGACTGGCTACCATCAGCTTTCCATACAGCCGTTTTCAAATGCAATTCTGTGAATGGCCAGGCTTCGAATACAGATTCTTAAACAACATATTTAGGCTCAACAAACCTATTCTATTGGCTTCGGTATATAGTAATTATGAAGTGTCCTCATTGGCGGGTAAGAAAAATTCAATAATACAACCAATATTTAGGGGCTTCAACACGGACGACTCTGAGTTCGATCCTTTCAAATGCCTCGGGAGCAGTATCCCAAACTGGAGGACTTATACATTTGCGCCTTAGGACAGGCCTTGCCTTATACCAGCGCTCATAATACAACATAATAGCACCCTTTTACCATACAACATACAATGCCTCGTGATCCCTGTCACAACTTTTGAGGACTTACCATAGTTCAATTACCCCCGACCAACTGCCCCTCATAATTAGTTTTACCGAGCATTTCAAAGCGTGACAAATTACTTTAATGCGCTAAATGGCGCTTATACTTTAATTAGCCAAGTTGCCTTCAAAGAATTAATACATTCAAAATCAACGTGTGATCTACATCTCAAATATATATATTACTCTTCTCCCTTGACAATAATCATTTTACCATAAAGAACATGTATTCATAACATGCATTAATTCATTTAAAGGAGCTCGAAAGCTACTACTTTCAATATAAAATTCATCATAATATTCATTCATTTATATATTTATTCTTTTATTTATTATTACGCTTGCTTTCTCATATTTATATAATTTATCAATTACTCTGATATTTTACTGAATACATTCCCCAAGGGATTCATTTACATTTCACATATTTATTATATTTTTCTCAAATTAATCGTTCAGATCGCGCTATTATTCTTTTACCTGTTATTCAACATCCCTACTCTCTCTCTCTCTCATGAGGATTATACACATATCATAATGAAATAGTTACTCACCGAATCCTCCAGCGATGGAACATGTTTGCCCACTCATTGCTTTTTAAGCCATCTCCATAGATACACTTACACTCAATGTCACTTCTTTAACAACACATAAAATATTTACCTTAATTACTTGGAATACACAGAATACCATTTTGTATTCGTTTCACTTAACACAATATAAATTCAAAAAAAATATTACACTCAAAAATTTTCACTATATTTACATTACATAACCATTTTATCACTTGGGCGTTAATTTTTCGCCTTACACACGTGATTTCCTTCTTTCCCGTTTCCAAGGGTGGCACTTATAGAACGTCGGCTTCCTTATCTGACGAGATGATGGAAAGTCTCGATTGAACTACACCTCACTGGAACGGCTGATCTTCAAATCCGGTTTTGACTATCGGCTTCTACACTTTTACTGCACGATGTCGTTTCTTACTAGACGCTAACTAGTTCGTCTAGATAAAAGTCTGTCTTTAAGGTATTACTATGACGGCCGCTCGAATAGTTTATCGGTGACCTAGTATTTTTCCTTGCCTTAATTGCTATTACTTTAATTCGTAGCTTCTTGGAGTTCTCCCAAACGCTTACTGTTCATTTGTCTATCTTAGACAAAGCATGGAACTACAATTCCTAATTTTCATCGTCCTGCGCTCTAGTCCCTACGTTTCCGGAACACTAGGCGTTATTTATTTCGTTCTACCCTGATCGGGTTCCTTAACATCGATAGAACTGTCTATTTCACTTCCTTGGGTACTTCGAAACCTTATGATGCTTTGTTTCTTTTTAAATGAACTATTATTCGAGTACCTATCGCTTGTTATTTCTTCAAGTCCACAGCCTAACTTTGACTGTACTAATGAACTTTGACGATAATTGTTTCTGCGTGCAGCGTCTACGCGCTCACTAAAATTACTTGTTATACTTTGCGACACAGTATTACGCTCTCGGGCGTCTTTTATAACTGAATATACTTTGATGCAGCTCTCCTGTACTAGGAGTTTACTTGTAGCTTATCTTGTAGTCGATGCTTCATCGTGCAGCGTCTCGGCGCTCACGGAACTGGATGGTTGTGTTGTGACACAGTGACGCCCCCTTGGGCTGTCTGAAACTGCATGTGCTGTGATGCAGCACCTCCGTACGAGGTCTGTTATAAACTGCATGATCTTCTGCGAAACAGCACCGTGCCCTCAGGCACCTATGGTAGACTGAATGATCTTCCTGGCTTCGCCAGGGTTTTTATACAAATCGGCGGCAAAAAAAATAAGATCCGCGTCTTCTCCAGCACTAACTTTTGAAGTAATTGTCGTATACTTTTGAAAAATATATCTCTGGAAAGCTCTTGTTCTAAACGTAAACTGGTTTCTTTGATCATGAAAATCGATCGCACAATTCCAAGATATTAAATAATTTTGCTCTTCAGATACGTGGGTGTTGCGGTTTATTTTTCTATCCCTACCAACTCTGGTCTCGGGGAATTTTTAATTACGTCATGCTGCGTCGGCACTTCTTTCCATTGCAAATATTATACACTTTTTCCCCACACAAAATCTCTATTCCAGAATGATCCACAATGATGTGTTTCTTTTATTAATTAAATGCTCGCAAATGGCTTATTTCTAATTATTCCTCCTCTTGAGCAATTGCGATGTTGTCATTTTATAGCTGAGTAAGGTCGATTTCCGAAACCTCTTCTCTCTTACACGCGTAGAAAGTTTTTATCGTTCTATTAATAATCAAGAGCCAGCTCCTTATCGATGCGTCAAGCATGATATCATGTACGCATGGATAGTGGTCACCTATTCTTGCGCCACGGTATAACAGCTCTCTTCGTAAAATCTTTCCAAGTCATTCTAAAGACTGTATTTTTCCCCTCTTCATTTTCAATTAAATTATGGATTCAACGCTTGAACCAATAGCATATGGGTTCAGTATATCCTCTGTTTAGAAACCGTAGTGACAGTGAGTCTGCTTTGACAGCAGTTGTGATCCTTTCAGGGCACAATACAGGACAAGACCGCGTTCCAATGAAATCGTGTCGTTTGTTCGTTAACAAACGGTAGTGACAGCAGTTGTGATACAGTCATTAGCAATACAGGATGGTGGCATACACTTCTGAAAAGTACACCGAGATGTTACTAATGCATGGCGAAGCTGGACGTAAAATTCGAGCTGCACAACGCATGCAACATGAACGTTCTCCACATCGCCCCTCCCCATCACATACCATTTTTGTGAGACTACAACAAAGGCTGCCAGAACTGGTTCATTCAAACCGAGGAGGGCTGATTGTGGTGCTCCACAAACGCATCACATTGTAACTTTGAAGTGGACGTCCTTCATCACGTAGAAAAGGACCCGCCGACGAGTACGCAAAACGTTGCCGATGCCGTGAATGGGCCCCAATCGAACGTCTGGCGTGTTTTGCGCGACCAGCAACTGCACCCTTTCAACCGGCAGATAAATCAAGCAATGGACCCGGTAGATTTCGCACCACGTGCCAACTTCTGTACTTGGTTTCTACAGTGTATTATTCACTCCACTTTCCGCGACACGTTCTTATCACCGATGAAGCTCACCTAACCATGAAGCTGTTTCTACCTGTCGAAACAGTCACATTTGGGCTGAAGAAAATCCGCAAGCCACACAGGCACCTGGATTTCAGCAACGGTTCGGCATCAAAAAATGGACTGGTATCCTTGATGGTCATCTGATTGGGCCGTGTCTTCTTCCGTACCGCATAACGGGTCCCAGGTACTTGATCTTCCAGCAAGAGGTACCGGTCGAGTTCTGTGACTAGCGCTAGGAGACAGACCTGCGGGGGTAACGAAGCGACCCGAATACTCAAGACCGCAACCAATCATCCATCCCCCTCGAGACAGTCAGCTGTTCCTCGTTGAGACATACCAGCACAGAGGAGCAATAAGAACGTACCCGAAACTTCACAACCTAGTCCGATCACTAGGCCTAGGATTTTTATGTAAATACAAATCATTTCCCTTTGCTAATTCATAACTAAACAAGTAGTTCCGTGAAGAACTAAAGCCTATTTTCATATATCTTACTTATGTTAATTGCCTCTATCAACATACAAAATTTCAGTTTGATTGAAATAGATTCGTAGATATTGAGTACCGATAAATAATTCGGATGGCCGCCATGTTGGATTTTTATATGTAGGTCTTAGAGTTATGTACTATTACATGAATATTATTGTGTAGGTGTAGTAATCAAACTTCTATCGCATGATTAGGTCACAAGATGTAAAAACAAGATTTTAAAATTTTGCACAGCTGCCACCTTTTGGTTATGAATACAATTGAAATAAATTGGATGCCAGTGGATTAACATTTGTATAAGCATTTACCGTACAACGTTTCACCGCACTCGGATGGTTAAATCGCGAGAAACGTCTATTTAAATATATATATCGCGTCGCCGCCATGTTGGATTTGTGCTCATTAGGTTATTGAAAGTCTCATAAGTGAACTTATGTTCATAGCCTCTATCAACATACAAAATTTCAGTTTGATTGTTATCATAGATTAATACATATTGGGAACCGTCTAAACATTTCGGATGGTCGCCATGTTGGATTGTTATATGTATAGGTAATAGAGTTATGTACCATGAAAGAAAAGCTATTGCGTAGGTTCATTATTCAAACTTACACTATCATCGCATGATTACGACACGAGAAAAAAAGACTTAATTTTAACATTTTGCACAGCCACCATCTTGAGGTTATGTAAACACTTAAACTAAATTAGATGCCAGTGCATTACAATGTGTATAAAGATTTAATGTACCATATTTCACTCCGCTCAGATGGTTAAATCGCGAGAAAAGTCTATTTAAAAGCCTGAACTTCACCTGGCGGCCATGTTGGCTTTGTAGCTACCAGGTATTTGGAAGTCTCATAAGTGAACTTGTAGTAGTGCCCTTTATCACCGTACACAATTTCAGGGGATATCAGAAATAGTTTCGGAGATATTGAATGCTGGTGAAATATTTCGCACAGCTGCCATGATGGATTGGTGAGACGTAATAAAATTTGAAGGGCACAGTCGGAGTCGGCCAAAATGGTGCTATGACCTTACCGAGTTTCATTGAAATCGCCCCATCCGTTTAAAAGTTATTAGGGGGGCACCCACACAGAGAGACACACACACACACACACACACACACACACGCACATACACTGACAAAAGGTGATCTCGTAAGCCTTTTTTTCATAAAATGAAAATAGGCTAAAAGATAAAAGTCCATGAAGTAGAACGTTAGCTATCGTGAAATTATATTTATTTGTTACATTTCTGATCATACTGACGTTTGTTTTACATATTCTATTTTCTGATGTAAAATTACATATTATGTGTTCTTATTTTACATATTTGATCAAAATGATAATTTTAAACATACTTGTACTTTATTTATTTAATATTACATATTCTGTCTCTTGCTGTAAAAAAAAGTTTTTCGCAAGTAAAATATACGACCGATCACTAGGTCTAAGATTTTTAAGTTTATACATATTCTTTCCCTTTGCTTATACATAACTAAAAACGATAAATGTCCATGAATTAGAACGTGAGCTATCGTGAATTTACATTTTATTGTTGCAAATCTCACCGTAATGATGACATTTGTTTTACATATGTTTATTCATTAATGTAAAATTACATATTCTGTGTTTTTAATTTACGTATTTGATATTTGATATTTTTAAACATACTTTTTCTTTCTTTATTTAAAATTACAAATTCTGTCTCTTACTGTAAAAAGTATTTATTCGCAATTGAAATATACGGTAATTCTTAACAGTCTGTATGACAAAATTTCTTCACTAGAAACTTAGGTACATGAAATGGATATTCCAAGCAATTCATACGCTGTTGAGAAAGGGCCAGGGAAGAATATCATGAACTATATTAGTGGAAATAAGGGGATGGGAAGTCACGTCACACCCTGCCGGAGACTAAGCGTCTGGACTTGAGTTTATTTTATTTTAGTTGTCGAGTTAGTGCCTGAGCATGCAAAATATGTACTTATATATGTAATAACAGCCTCCATGGCATAGGCGGCAGCACGCCGGCCTCTCACCGCTGGGTCCGTGGTTCAAATCCCGGTCACTCCATGTGAGATCTGTGCTGGACAGAACGGAGGCAGACAGGTTTTTCTCCGGGTACTCCGGTTTTCAATGTCAACATTTCATTCCAGCAACACTCTCCACTATCATTTCAGTTCATCTGTCATTCATTTAATCATTGCCCCAGAGGAGTGCGTCAGGCCTCGGCAGCCGGCATAGTTCATATCCTCGCCGCTAGATGGGGGCTTCATTCATTCCATTCCTGACCCGGTCGGAGACTGGAAGCAGGCTGTGGATATTCATTTTTCATATGTAATAACAGTATGTGAAATATGTAGGCTTAATATTATATTGTAAAAAAATGTAATATTAATTTAATTTTTATATAAATGATATATTACACCTGATATTACTCAATAAAGATTCCTCATGTTATTCCTAATATTTTCTTAGAAAATAAAGTGTGGTGCGGGGCAGATAACGCTTCTGTTCTTCCCCTTAAAAATATAATACAACAAAAGTGTTGTACAATAATTAAATAATTAAGCATGCCCATATTATTGCAAACATATAAAATATCATTATGTCTGAGAAAATAAATACGAACTCGAGAATAAGTATTGTGAGGAGCACGTTTTGTTTCCGGGGTGGGAGGAAATATCGCAGCCTTTCTAATTGACAGGTTGTAAAGTAGAGTCTCAGGCACTCACTGGACAACTGAAATAAACTACATTCTAGCCGCTGAGTCTCCAGCAGGGTGCTACGTGAATTCCCATTCCCTATCTCCACTAATATATTTCTTGATATTCTTCCCTGCCCCTTTCTCAACAGCTTATGAATTGCTTGGAATATCCGTTTCATGTATCTAAGTTTCTAATGAACAAATATTGTAATACATACTGTTTAGAACTACAGTTCACTTGCGAAAAAATACTTTCATTAAAGTAAGAGACAGAAAATGTAATTTTAAATATATAAAGTAAAATTATGTTTTAAAAAATGTCATTTTTATCAAATATGTAAAATGAAAATACAGTATATGTAATTTTGCATCAAAAAATTATAGATATGTTAAACAAATGACATAATGATCAGATATGTAACAATATAATGTAATTATATGATAGCTAAAATTCTAACTCATGGACATTTATCATTTTTAGTTATGTGAAACCAAAGGGAAGGAATATGTACTTACATAAAATCCTAGCCCTAATGATCGGTTTGGGTTGTGAAGTTTCGGGTATGTTCTTATTGCCCCGCTGCGCTGGTCTGTCTCGACGAGGAACAGCTCACTTCCCAGCTGGTCTGTCTTCAGGGGGATGGATGATCGGTTGCAGTCGTGAGTATTCGGGTCGCTTCGCTAGCGCCGCTGGTCTGTCTCTAAGCGCTAGTGTTCTGTGAAGATTTGCCATTGGCACTACGTCAGCAAATGTGGTATCAACATTATGGCACACCAGCGCACTTTGTACGTGCAGTCCGCAAACATTTCGAACAAACATTCGGGGAAAGATTGATAGGTAGAGGTGGTCCCGTTTCGTGGCCACTACGATCGCCAGAATTAACTCCTCACGACCTTCTCCTATGGGGCACATGTTTATGAGACTCTTGTCGATTCGGAAGATCTTGTTCCACGCGTTCTGGCGGCAGCGCACATTATTGAACACACACACCAGGTCTCATGGGACGTGAGTATGACAACATGTTGAGCAGATACATGTTGAGTAATGAACAGCATGATCTCTAAGTGGAACAACTCTTGTAGTGCAAACGTGTCTCTAGTGAAGTGGGAGATGTGCAATCAAGTAAAACTGATTTGGTATCGAAACGATACATGTCTCAACATGGGTTCATAGTCAAAATGTTATCTATAAGGTGCGTTCAAAAAGTAACGAGCCGGAGGCATAATTACAGAAACCAGTACCTGTATGTTAGAAATATTGGCCCTGAATGTTGAAGCACTTGTCCCTCTGTGACACGAGGCGGTGAATGGCTGTCTCATAAAATTCCCTGGGCTGCGATGTGAACCAGTTCCGCACGTACAGCTGGACGTCGGCGTCCGAGGTGAATCGTTGGCCCCGCAGGGCCCTATTCAGGGGACCAAACATGGCGTAATCACAGGGAGAGAGGTCTGGACTTTATGGAGGGAGGCCGAGAACCTCTCATTTGAATTTCTGCAGGAGTGCCGCGACTGTATTGGCCGTATGAGGTCGTGCATTGTCGTGGAGAAGAATGACCCCACGGGTGAGATTGCCTGGTCGTTTTGTCTTGATCGCTGGGCGAAGGGTGGTCAAGATTTGCAAGCAACGCTGGGCATTCACTGTTGTCCCGTGCGGCATGAAGTGTATCAGAAGGGTCCATCTTGGTCAAAGAAGAACGTCAGCATTACCTTTCCTTCACTCGTGTGGATGGCCTTGCCTTTTTTGGGTGGTGTTGACCCTGGATGCATCCGCTGGAGGCTTTGTCATTAGGATTCTGGTTCGAAGTGATGTGACCATGACTCATCTCCAGCCACCACTCGTGCAAGGAACCTATTCCCTTTCCTCGCAAAGCACTGCAGATGACCAAAACAGTGGGCCATTCTACATGCTTCCTGGTGTGGTTGAAGACTGTGGGGCACATATAGGGCACACACTTTGCGCAAGTGCAGTCGTTCCTTCATGATGGTGTGCATACATCCGACGCTCAATCCGACCACGGCGGCTATGGCGTTCACTGTCATTCGACGGTCCTGGGTAATGAGTGCATCAACCAGCTGGACGTTGTCATCGGAATGCAAGGGGGGGGGGGGGGAGGGGGGTGCTCCAGACTGGGCATCATCGGCTAACGACTCCTGTCCTTCCCTGAAGCGCTTGTGCCACGGCTTAATCCTTGCATGGGACATTCAGTGTTCGCCGAACACTTGTGACATTCGGCGATGAATGTCCGTTCCCCCTACTCCTTCCGCTGTCCGAAACCGAACAACACCTCTCTGCTCTTCGTTTGACGCCTCGATGTCGCTGTTTGCAATGCGACTGACAGCGTTGGACGATTGATGCATGCTGCTGCTCGCTTTATATCGTCACGTGACGTGAACGCGTGCCCTCTAGCGACGGGCTGTGACCTTACACGCTCTGGTCGGAAACATACCTCGTTACACACGCCACGATTAGCCGATGTCGTCACCGATTTGGGCATTCCAGCATCCGGCTCGTTACATTTTGAACGCACCGTTTACTTAGTCCCTTCTACAACCCCGAGGAGTTTGTAACACGAACTCTGATTGAGTGAATTTGTTTGAGTCGCAATTACAAATTATTTGAATTTAAAATGTATTTCCCAACAAGCTTTGCTGAAATAAACACTTGAGTATGTTTCTGCTTTATGCACCGTATGTACAACAGAGATATTGGTTCTGTACTCTAGCCTCTGAACTCAAACATGTCATTTGGGTTAAATTCTTAGATCACATGCTCTACAGTTCATAAATTGGACTTCTGGTGCCTATCAAATAAAATATGTGAATCGGAATCTCTCTTCGTACTCATGACTGGAAGTTCCTCATAAATATAGCTTTCCAATATATGAATTAACGCGTCATTTTTCAAAACTCCTTTATCAGTAAATTTTGCTTGTATATGAATAAAGCATTTTGGCAGTAAGAGCTACAGAGTCTTAAAACATCCTTTTTAAGTGAAAACTGCTCGATATGTACTACTGAAATATGCCATCTGGCGGCTAAGTCACATGCAACTCTTAAAAGATTATTCTTGTGTAAATATAGCTGCGCATATAACACTTGAGTTTGGCGCTAGACCGATATAAATGACGCACATCAAAAACGTTCTGCACATTGCCATAGAGCACAGAAGGGAGGAACTTATTTCTTAAGCAGTGCCCACCCCTGCTCTATACAATTGTCATCGGGAGCATAGGCAGGCCATTCCTTTCTGTAAATACCTGTCTCCTGAGGAAACGCAGGACGGGCGAAAATTTTCGTCCACGAATGTGAAATTTTGGCCAACATTTTCGGCTTAGCCTTTCACTAGAGGTGCCCGGATAATATCCCTCTGACGTGTGCCTGTCATACGCCCTGGGATATAAGAACGACTAATGGGTTAGAGACCTATACGACACTTGGTCAGTAATATGCAAAACTTATTTTGATGTGTGTGCGCATGCGGGACATGTGAACGGTTATAAGCCATGATGGATCATCGTGTGTATCTTTAATCCGTCTTTCGTACAGAAATCTCCAGGCAAGTGTTTAACAAATAGTCATTTCCAAAATTGATTCTACGTGTACAAGAATCATTCCAAGAGAGACATAATGTATGTTTTCAAATTAATATTCTGAGTAAACTATGCTCCGCACGGACAACATACGGGAATAGGCTACAAATGATTGCTTCTTAAAAATGCATTTATCAGCACATATTGCTTCCCATGTACTTTAGAAATTAGACAATAAACCGCTGTGGAACAACATGAGTGGCATAGTATTACCTTTCCTAGTAAACCTAGCTATGTGTATACCTCACGAATTTGGTAAAAGACCACTATGAATCACCATGTTATGGTCTTCAAATAGCCTTTCTGAGAAAGTTTTGCTCCGCATTTTACACATAAATGTGGCCTTAGACTTCTATGGATCATCCTGTGTGTTCAGGGTACTTGGTCCGAGTAATGTTTGCTTCACATATACAAATGTAGCTCGAGACTACAGGTGGAACAAATCGTTTCCATCAAATAACCCGTCCATGTAAAGTTTACTGTACTTGTACTTCAGGAATATTGCATTAGACCACTATGGATGAACATGTGTCCTTTCGACTTTCAACCCTTAACAAAGTTTGCTCCACGTGTACGACAGGAATTAGACATGAGACGACTATGGATTATCATGTGTTTGTCTTCATATCGCCTTTCCTTGTAAAGGTAGCTCCAGATCTAACAGGGGAATGCGGCTTGAGACCACTATGGATCATTTCGTGTCTCTTTAGGTCACCTTTCTGTCTAAATTTTGCTCCACATGTACCACATGAAAATGGCTTGAGACCACTATGGATCATCTCGTGTTTCTTCAATCCGCTTTTCCGCGCAAAGATTGCTCCACATGTACCACAGGAATATGGCTTGAGACCACTATGGATCATCTCATGCGTCTTCAAGTCACTTCTCATAGTAAACTTAGATCCACATGCACCAGAGGAATGTGGCCCAAGACCACATTGCATCACCACGTGTGTCTTCAAGTTACCTTTCCGCGTAAAGCTTGCTCCACATGTACCACAGGAATGTCGCTTGTGACCACTATGGATCTCCACCTGTTAGTTCAAGTCACCTTTCCGCGTAAAGTTTGCTCCACATGTACAACAAGAATGTGGCTTGAGACCACTATGGATCATTTCGTGCGTCTTCAGGGCACTTTTCATAATAAACTTGTCACCGCATACACCACAGGAATGAGGCTTGAGACCAGTATGAATCATCTCGTGCATCGTCAGGTTACCTTTCAAAGAAAACTTTGCTCCACATGTACTACAGGAATGTCGCTTGAGACCTGTATGGATCATGGCGTGTCTCTTCAGATCCCCTTTCTGGGTAAAGTTTGCTCCGCATATAGTACAGGAATATGGCTGAAGACCACTATGAAACATATCGTGCACCTTCAGGGAACTTTTTTTTACTGAAGTTTGCTTCACATCTACCACAGGAATGAGGCTTGAGACCATAATGATTCTTCATGTGAGCCTTCAAATACTTTTCTTTTGGAAACTTTGCTTTGCAATATATGCACATGTAAGGCATCATACCGCTAAAGGTTGACGTGTTTATTTTGTCTACATTTTGATTGAGTGAAGCAACGTATCTATCTCTTGTTAAAGTGATCTCCGAATTGTGGTCGTTTCTGTGAAAAAGTTATAATGTTAGTACGAGTAAAATACCCACTTCCATTACAATATCAAAACTTACATAGCACAATGCCGGATAAGTGTACAAAAATCTACTATATTCGTAGACACAGATTTAAACGCAGAAATTAAATGCGTATGACGACGCTCGGAACTGGTAAGCCAGGGGAAGTTTATAGCCTCATGTAATTTGCTTCAGGGAGTAACACTGTTTACCATTTCCGTACAATATTGTTGACCAACTGAAGAGAATTTAATTTCAGTATGTTACAGGATCATGGGAAGCGGATTAATAACTTTGCGTTCAAGGAATTAAACTAGTGAAAACTAAACTAGGGTATTTTCAGCAATTTGCATTAATTTGCATGTTTTCGTTCAATACTTGAAAGTGAGCTCGTTTCTAATATCCAATCAAATGGTGTTCGTGCAGTCGATGTATGTAATACAGAAAATACTGTTTTATACTGTGTGTCGGAGTTCTTGGATTTATTGTTCTTCCGGATGAACGTGATTATCAATTTACACCAAGAAGGAAGTGCTTGTGCCAGACAACATGATCTTTAATCGTCTCGATTAAGAGGATAAGTAAATATTGAGTGCTCTATACTTAAAGTACGAGAGTTGAGGGTCAAGAGGGATCTTGTCCCAGGGGTATTTGAATAGGCAACAAGCCATCCAGGGACAAGGCCGTGCGTACTCCCGAACGAGTAAGCGGAGAAAGTCGTGTGTGGGTTCAAACGAAAGGGCTCCATCCCCTCTATCTATAAGAAAAGCCTATTCCACCCTAAAATTAAAAGTATCTACACGTCCGGGGAAAATTATAATTTTTTGAAGAGCATGTGCACTTCAGGTTCATCAAAGATGGCGGTTTTTTAAAACTTTGTGGAGGATGTCTCCACACTCCCTTCCCTTCCCTTACCACCATCCCCAGAATTCCCTAAAATTCTCAACAGATATTTCCAAATGTAATGAGAGTTTACACAAGTCAAAAGTCCACCATTTCTTTCACTTACTTGCGCTAGGCCCATCTCTGTAGACCTCGTATCGTCAGTGTCTCTCCTCTTCCAACTTATTTATCGATTTATGTTATTTAATATTTATGTTTTATTATTATTGATTATCGATTTATCACTTATTCATGAGCTCATCATCATCATCAGAGCAAACACTCGTATCGAGTAGGTTGGCCTTCCAATCCGGAATGTCTCTTCATCGGTGAGTTCGGAGGTGACTACACAGCCCAATGAGGAGGCAGACGATTTGCCGCAGAGATTGCAGGTGGTTCCAGGTTCCATCCATTTCTTCTAATGAGCACTCTGTCCTTTCTGCGCTGCCTCCTATCCTCTACTGTTCGTCAGTGGTTTCCCTCAAAATATATTGCACCATGATGAACAAGTGATCTCCAGGAACAGCGAACAAGGGCTAAGGTTTCCTAGTTATTAATATCAATTTGACACATTTGCATATTAGCATGGAGTACGTCTTTGAATCGCTTCCTCTGGCCTCCCACACAGCGATTACCCTCTGTTAATTCAGAGCAAAACACCACTTTGGGAATGCGATTATTCGGCATGAGGATTACGTATCCTGTCCCCCTCAACTGCCGTTTAATAATCATGACTTCAATTGTAGAAGTCTGTGCTTCTTAGAAAATGTTGGTGTTTGCATGTCTGTTTTGCCTTGTCACATGAAGAATTCTCCTCAAGCATCGCTTGTGATATTGATCCAGCTGTTTTAGGTGTCGTCTATAGCATACCCAAGATTCAGGTCCATACAGTAAGGTGGGAACTCAAGGATCTTCGTTGCAGCATTGCCATGATGGTTGTCAAAACTCTAGACCTTAGACTTGCAAAGGATGCCTCATGACGGTTAATCCTGTGTTGAATTTCAGAAACTATATTAGGACTTGATGACAGGGTGCTGCCAAGATAAGGGAAGGTGTTAACTTCTTGAAGTCTTACTCCATCGATGGTGACATTAATGTGTCCATTTCCTTGTCCTTCTCCAGGGCTGGTTGGTAGAGGGCCTGGGTTTAACTGGTGTTAAATTTGAGACTCATCTTTTTGTACGCCGAAGTGAAGGCTTCCAATATTTTCATGAGTTCTTCTTCTGATTGAGTTACTACTGCAGTATCATCTGCGTACTGTAACTCAACCAATGCATCAGAAGATGTTCGAGTCCATGCCTTTCATCATCACCAGCAGCTTCTAAAGGCTTGTCGTTGCAGCCATTTATTACGGTCTTCAGCAGTTCTCTTCATATTGGCATGAGAGTCACATTCCATTTCCTTGACAATGTTCGTGAGATATGATTGGTTTGGTCGTCCCCTTGGTTTCTTCCCCAAAATTTTTCCATGCATTTTGACGGCTCAAATTAAAGAGCTTTCAATCCATCCTGTAAGTTATTTGTATACCTAAAGGAAGATCGTCTTTGACTAGCTGCGTGACAGCGGCAACGAACAAAGAAAACAATGTAGGGTAAATTACACAGCCTTGTTTAACGTCAGTATTGATATGGAATGGCTCTCCAATAGAGTCGTTAACAATGACAGTAGCCGTCATATCAGTGTAGAGCAGTCTTAATATGGTAATAAATGTTGGTGAAAAACCATACAGAGCTAAAATGTTCCATAAAGCTTCACGGTTTACAGAGTCAACTGCCTTAGTGATGTTGATAAACGCAATATAAAGAGGTCTATTTTGTTCTCTACATTTCTCTTGAAGCTGCCGAACTGTGAATATTACATATGTGTTTCGTCTAGAGGACCTGAAACCACATTGGCTCTCTGGAAGTAATTTCTCCGCCAAAGATAGAATGCGAGTAGCCAAATACGAGCAATAAGCTTTCCGAGGCATGATAGTAATGATGTATCACGACAGTTTTTGCAGTCTGTCCGATCACCGTTCTTAAATGTGGTAACTATCAGACTCTCTATGAGCTCAGCAGGTATTTTTTTCAGTTCTCAAATGTTAATAATAAAATCATTTATGAGGCTTAAGAGTTCCTCACCTCCTTCTTTGCGGGCTTCTGCTGGTATACCATCTCAACCTGAATAATTGAATCCTGATTCAAGAGATCTTCATAATGTTCTTTCCGCCTATTAATGATGGAATATTGATATTTTAGAAGTGTAATATTGTCACTGGTCCAAAGTGAGTTTCTACCGAAAGTGGTGGGACCATAATCTGCTTTTGCTGCTTGGAAGAACTGTCGCGAATCTGTGTCCGCTGAATATTGCAGCTCTTTAACTTTGGATATCCACCATTCGCTTTTAAGTGCACGAGTTCTTCTTTTGGACATTTCCTTTGGCAAGGCAAAAGGCTTCTTTTTAGCACGGGAATTCATATCTTTTCACCAAGCTAGCCTTGCTCTCCTCTTTTCAGAGGACACTGCTTCAATTTCCTCATCTTTTTCATCTCACCAGTCCTGATGTGTCCTAATCTTATATCTCAGCGTTTCCCTACAAGCACTTAGAATAGTGGCCTTCAGACTCTCCCAGTGTTGTGTTACACTTGGATGATATTCCGTTGCCAGTATCTGGTTAATCAACTCTCTATATTGGGAGATATGCTCTGAGTTACCAAACTTCTCAATTTCACAATTATGCCTACAGGTCTTCTTTTGTTTCCTCATTTGAATGGATAATTTTATACGCATACCTATCTGATAAGACGGTGATCTGTACGACAGACATCGGCTCCTGTCATTGCTTCGGTGATAAGCTCATCTCGTAATATTTTCTAGTGTACAATGACATAGTCAATGAGATACCAGTGCTTAAATCTAGGATGATGCCATGTCGTTTTGAAGCAATTCTTTTGGCGAAAGACAGTATTGGTGATTACCAATTCATGTTCAGCACATTTTCAGAGCAGTCTAATACCATTGGAATTTTCAATCCCAACTTCCTCCTTGCCAATTATACCATTCCAAAGATTGTAGTCCTTAATCACTCTAGCGTTGAATTCACCGAGCAGAATGAGTTTGTTTTCACGGTTGATGTTTGATAGGACGTTATCCAGATCGCAATAGAATGTTCTTTAATGTCATCATCGGATGCACTGATCACTGTGGCATGCTGGTTGTTATTTAGCGGAAAACCTAGTGTCATGAGGCGTTCATAATAACCAGTTGGAAGCTCTGACAAATCATTGAGAAGCTTTTTCTTAGTGGCAAAGCCAACGCCATGTATTCTGCGCTCATCTGAAAGTTGACCCTTCAAAAAGAAGCTGTACCCCGCACCTTGCTCTTTCAACTGACCTTGCTCAGCAAGACGGGTGCTGCTACGTCGATATCATATACCCATAACTCTCTACCCACAATAGCTGTCTTCCTTTCATGTCTCTCCTTTGCGGGGCCATCAGTGAGTGTTCTTACATTCCATGTTGCAAAATAACATTTCTTACTATTCCTATTTGGTCGACCGCATGGAGGTGATACAATTGGACGCGTCTTTCCAGACCGTAGTAATTACAAGGTCATTGACCAGCATTTTCCGAAAATACTCGATATCACCCAAACGATAATCGGAGAAAGTCGTGTGAAGGCTCAAACAAAAGGTTTCCATCCCCTCTATCCATAGGACACACCTTTAATTTAAATACTTTTTTGAATGATGGACGTTTCCAAGGGTAGGTGTGGTTCGGAGCAGTTTCCACAAAGCCATGTAACATGCAACCTAGCTGCCCACGACAGGATAGCCGGACCGTTCGATCCAAGATAGCCGCCAATTCTTCTTCCTCCTCGCCTTTTCCCGTTACGTGGGGTCAGTTTTCTTAATCCTGAGGCGCCACTGATTTTTTTGAAAAAGCATCATCAGCCGATAAGCCCAATACCCTCATGTCCTTCTGGACATTCGTCATCCATGTTGTTTGAGGTCTGTCGCTCCCTCTCTTTTGCGTAGTCATGGAAAGGCTCAATTGACTATTTTTATTAGTTGTTATTATTATTATTCTCATGAGGCTGAGTGCACCCCGTTCCAGCCGTCACGTCAGTTACTAAAATCCCTGAAGGAGCCGGGAATCAAACCCGGGTGAGAGACAGAATCTCAATAAATACACTTCTCCAAACCTACACTTCAAAGATCCCGACGGAAAAATTGTTCACAATGGCAATGACAACTGCCAAATGCTTAGCAACCCTCCTCAACTGAGAAGCCCCAGAATCCACATTTCATTTCGAAGAAAATGCACACGTTCACGCAGATTCACTTCCACCGACAAAAGTTGAAATCAAACAGATCATACAGTCATTTATAAACAATGACACACCAGGTAAAGACTTGATAACATCTCAACTATGGAAATATGCTGGAGACAAGGCAGTTGACGAGTTAACTAAGATACTAGGCGATATTTGGGAAACAGAGAAACTTCCTGGGGGCTGGACCTCAGCCCTTATACACGCTCTTCATAAGAAAGGTGACAGAATGGATGTAAACAACTACCTTGGTATCTAGCTTCTCAAAATAACCGACAAGATCCTTTCCAATGCTCTCATGGCTAGAGTAGAACAACAACTGGGTTCCATAACTGGGAGAATACTAAGGAGGTATTAGGAAAGGACGGTCCTGTGCTGAACAGATTCTGAATCTTAAATCGGTCCTTTCATATCTCAAGCTTAGAAAAAAGAATTTGTTGCGTTCTTCGTTGTTTTCGCGAAAGCATATAATTCTGTTGATCGATTCACTCTATTTGAAATCTTAAAGAACTAGGATTGGACAACAAGACAAGGGCAATCATCCAGGAGACCATAACCAACACTACGTCCAAGGTAAAATTCCAAAGAGAAATTTCCGACGTCTTTGACATCAGGACTGGGGTAAGGGAGATGGAACTTTGCTCTTCGATAGTGTGCTTGACCAAGTTATCCGTGAGTGGCGGAGAGAATTGAAAATGGGGTGATACTGGAATTCAAAAACATGAATATAATAATTGATTGTCTAGCGTTCGCGGATGATTTCGCATTATTTTCTCATTCCACGAGTTCAGACATGGAACAAATCAGTGAACTCCAGAAACAAGCAGCAAAGGCAGGCCTCAATATCTCTTTCGAGAAAACAAGTTTATAAGTAATATAAGGCTGGCACCAAGAGAACTAGCCATTGCAAGGGGAAAGATCAAGCGGATAGGAAAGTTCAAATACCTAGGTGAATCTCTGAGAAGGAGGCTTTTACATCACGAATGACAAAATTGGGAACTGCATACCAGTTAACCAAGGGAATCTAAAACAGGAAATCATTATCCCTAAATGCCAAGCTTCAACATTACTGCACAGTCATCTGACCGGAAGTCTTATATGCAGCAGAGTGCCTTATAATGCACAGAAAAGGTCTTATGGAGAAACTTGAAACCAAAGAAAGGAAGATCTTACGGAAAATCTTGGGCCCAGTCGAGCAAAACGGTAATTAAGACGGAGGCAGAACCAAGAGCTCTACACACATGTTACCAAAATCACTGACATGATGAGAAAGAGAAGATTGTACTCTATAGTCATTTAACAACACTGGAGCCCAATGCGATTGTAAAACAAAATCTTTACTTACTTTTGGGGTAAAAAAAAACAAGGGAGCGTGGCTCGGAGAGGTAGGAAAGGATTTAAAAGAAGTGGGATTTATATACAACGATATTGAGTTGCGTACGCCCCTTAAGATGAAACTAAAAGAACACCTGAGTTTCCAGAAAAAGCCTAACCTAACAACAGGCAAGACGTGAACTGAAACCAGGAAACAGCAGCACCCAGAACACACGAGGCGTTACTGGGCGAATGTTAAAGCACGAGAACGAGAGCAGTTGAATTAACGTGGCCCATAGCTGGCCGAAACGTCAAGAAGAAATAAATAAATCAAATACCAAATAATAAATAAATATTACATAATAAATAAATATTAAATAATAAATTAATGAAGTATTAAAGGACTTGGATTCGGCTGGAATTGCTGACTTGATGTAGAAGATCGTTCAAAATTTTGTGCTATGATAGAGTCTTCGACACCACCCCATAGAGTCCCTAAATGTCGGAAGACCCTTTCGCAGGAGAGAAGGAGAAATTATCGGCAGGGCTCAAGAGATATTGGGAACAGAAATCAGCATCGAATAAGAACTAGTCGTACGCGTTCCGTAGTGGGCTTAAATCAATAACTATAGTGAATAATCAATAAATAAAAATTAAATAATAGAAATCAAATACTAAATAAGTATAAATTAAATAAATAAAATATAAAAGTAATCAATCATGTTGGATCGACTGCTCGGGCTATCCTGTCATGTTACATGACTGAGTGGAAACCACTCCGAACCTCACTTAACCTTGCAAGAGTCCATCATTTCAAAATATATTGGTATAGGAAATGGTATGTCCTATAGATAGAGGGATAGAGACCTTTTGTTTGAGCCCTCACATGATAACCTCCGATTACGCATTTGGGTGATATCCACTAATTTCGGAAACCTGGAGTCGATGATTTTGTAGTTGATCTATAATCGATAAATCGATCAATAAAGAGTTATAAATACATATTAAATAATAATTAAATCCATAAATATCCTGGAAAAGAACAGAAACTGACCGAGGGAAGTCAACAGAGTTGAGCTCGGTGAATGTAAGTTGAAGCAATGGTGGATTTAAAAAAAAAGGAAAAGCCTAAACATTCCTACAAAGTGGGTAAATATAATGTAAACGAAAGAACGTGTTGATTATATGTTTAACACTTACTCATTTGAGTGATTTCCACTTTTATCTGCTTCTTCATTCTGATTTTCTTCTTTTACATCCTGGAGATAAGATGGAATAATTTATTTCAGAGTTATCACCTTATACATTTACAAAAATGACAACCCATGTAATTGTACAGCAATGCTTAGCAGAAGTGAAGATAAATTCGCTGAATGACTTTCTACAGTCCTTCACATCCTAGAGCTAGTGATCAAAATTATACAGTTAAGTGGTTATAATCCCCAGTTCTGAAACTTATAATACACTTTTAGAGACAAAGGTTAACTTATTGCAAATGAAAAATAAAAAAGATCAGTGCCGTAATGGAAGAATTAGCCTAAAAGGATTGAGGTCAAATGAACATTTATTTTTAATTCTTTTAGCCGTAAGACCATAAGAGAGGGGCAGGTGTCAATACAACATACCAGTGCGTTCCAAAGGGTGTCTCAGGCTACCGTCAAGGGAGTCGTAAGATTCGTCATACTTATAAATTCAGGATAGGAAGTGAATAAAGAACCTGTGAGAAAATATTAAACTTACTTCCCCCCATTGGGCCTATTAGCCGCGTGATCGAGATGTTGATAAGAGTGCAAATCTCTTTACCACTACAGACAAAATTGCCACCTTAAGGGTAAAAGTCAGTGTATAGTTGAGAAAAATAAAAGAGAGCAATTTTGAGAGTTTCCTTTGACAACTAAATGTCCAATTAGTGCAAAATGCAACCACTGGATCATAAACATTCAATGCAACTAAAATAGAGGCTGGTTAACAAGTTAGAAATGGCTTATCAACTAACCAAGAACACATATAATAAGAAGTGTATCTCCCGAAAGACTAAAATGAGACACTACCAGACAGTTATACGTCCTGAATCCTTATATGCATCAGAATGTCTAGTATTCAACCGGAAGGGACTCACGGACAAACTCGAAGTACAGGAGAGAAAGATAATGAGGAAGATATTGGGACCTGTTAAGTTAGGTAATGAATACAGAAGGCGTCCTAATCAAGAGCTCTACACGTACTGTGAAAGAATCAAGGAAGTTGTTAGAAAACGACGTCTAGCATTTTATGGACACGTCTACAGGATGCATCCTACCAGGTTGACCAATCAGCTCCTCGGTTACTGGCAAAAGCGGAAGACCAAGTCACCATGGTTGTGGGAAGTGAGCAAAGATCTGCAAGAACTTGGAGGGACGGAAAGAGTCTTAAAAGACCGGACATCTCTCAGGAAGATGCTTCAGCAATTGAGGTTCCAGGACAAACCGCCAAGAAAGAAAACAGGTGCCCTCTGGACCCAGGAGAGGAGGGAACAACACTGCCAGAGGATGCGTAACTACTGGGCAAACATCAAAGCCCACTCCAAATGTAACAGTTGAACGTCGTGGTCCATAGATGGCCTATTCGAAACAAGAAGAAGAGGCTGGTTGGATATTTTCCAACACTAAATGTAAAACGATACGAATGGAATAGAATTCCTTTTGCACCCTCCAGCTCTTGTGAACTTCAACTTATCGAATAAAAGGAACTGGCGGAGCTTAAAAACAACCAGACTTTAAGACTTAATAACCAAGAGTCAGAATTAGACAGCTTCTGGGTTTCTACTCAACAAGATTTTCCTCACCTGAGTAAAAGAGCCCTCATTGTTTTGTTGCAATTTTCAACGACATATTCGTGTGAAAGTGCGTTTCCTGCTATGTCTAATACAAAAACAGTTAAACGTGGAAGTTTGAGAATGATAGATGAGAAAATGCGTGTGAATTTGTCCTGCATCCAACCTGATATAAAGCAGATTTGTAATGATCGCCAAGCCCATAGCAGTCATTGAATTGGAACATCAAGGTGCAAGTTTTGTGTCTATGAGAAAGGTGTTTAATACAGTATAGCCTATTATACTTGGAAAATCATATAGCCTATAAACAGTGCTATGAAAAAATTTAATTTCTTTAAAATGAATCTCCTTTGTTAAAATAGTCTATGATTATAATTAAAATAATTAAATGGGCATCATGTCTGCTAATAGGGTGTCGCCATGAGAAAAAGTTTGGAATGCTCTGCAATAGACCATAACAGGTCCTACGGTCCAACACGTACTCATAACATCCCTATATCCCTCTGTGAAAATCTGTGTGTTAGTTTGTTATCTCTTGACACTAAAACGGCTGGACGGATTTGGATGAAATTTGAAATGGAGACTACTTATACCCTAGGTAACATAAAGGCTGCCTTTCATCCGAAAATAAATTATTGTTCCCGTGCAACGGGCAACATAACTGAAAAGTCACCAAAAATACACAACCGAGACAAAATATCGAAGTTGTCACATAAAGACCGGACAAAGCTCATTTTACGCCCCTCGATGCAAGAAACAATACTCGGTATGTCCCTAAGGGACAACGAAAACCACATTCTAAGGCCCTAAAACCAACAGTTTCAAAGATATTCGCAGAAAACTACCTTCACTCTGATAAACTGATGAACTAATGGCATGTCCGTTTCCATTGCAACTGAACCTCAAGGTACGACATCCGATTTGATATATATCCCTGTAGGAGGCAATGCCAATCCATTTATTATCTTCTTCAAGATATATATAAACACTATAAGAACAGGGTAGCGCGCCTGCCTCTCATCCGGAGGCCCCGGGTTCGGTTCATGGCTCCGTCAGAGATTTTAGACACTGACGTGAGGGCTGCAACGGAGGGCACTCAGCTTCGTGAGGACAATTCAGTAGCTGTCTGAAAGAGAGGCAGCGGCCCGGTCACGAGGAACATGATTAACGGCCGAGGGGACACGATGCACTGACCACGCATCACCACAATATCTGCAGGCCAAATGGCTAGGAAGTGATGGCTTGATAGGCCTAGGCCCTTCATGATCTGTAGTGCCAGGGTTAAAAAATTAGGGTAAGCGGCTTCCAATACCACTTTTAATTTTCAAACACTACAGTAGCGGCTACTAAATAATGGTAGCGATATAGCTTCAATTTCATAAACACTGGGCTCACAAATTCCGTATAGTTAAGTACAAATATCAGTCTGGTCGTTATTTCAGTAGCAACGAAGCTCTGTGGTCGCTATTGCCGTTTCCGTAACACTTAAGGCATCCCACCGTGACGTACCTCAATGTGCACTTACAAAATTGTGAACCAGTCTATTGTAAGGTACCTGTGATGGTAGCCTGTACAAAGAATTAACCTAAGGGATGAAATTAGTGTGTTTAGGGGGAAAGCTTGGCAATTACTTGTAAGAGGTATGGATTATCTAATGGTTTGCGATCGTCAGTGCGATCTGCAAGGAGAACTCCCCAATGTACTGCTTGGCGGGGTAGTTCCGGGTGTGGGTGTGTAAGGCAGGGTAATTTAATTATTACTCTGTGCACGCTAGCGGTACCCAGCGGTCTAAAGTAAGTCGTAAGCAGGCGAGCTAACAGGGAGCCTGCTTGTGTCAGCGCTGTGCGGTGGCGCTCTGCTGACGTCACGAAGCAATTAAATAGTAGTGCTAATTCTAGAGAGTGAAGACAAGACCAGTGACTTCTATTGTGTTTGAATTTAAGAAGTACTTCGATTTGGAAGTACTCTGGCAAATAGCAATTCAGTTGATAGAAATAGATAATTTGTACAATCCAAGCACAGGGGGATGGGAGTGTAGTATGACTGTGTGTGTAGTGATCGCTTGAGACACTTACCCTTCAGCTAGCAGCAGCGATTCAGCACGTAGGTAGCACTGAGACAGACTGATCCGGGGGCGTGACCTCCCGGAGTTTTTATAGACGCCTCATGCTACGTCTGCGGAATCCGCACATTTCTCCTAAGTCATAGCCCTCCCTGGGGTCGTTGGCTGGGATACGAGGCTACCTGAGTTCATAGCGGTGATGATTTATTGGGTTTATAATTCTGTAACTGTATTTGTAGATTTCTGAAGTAAGTGTTTGGCATTTGGATTTCTCGGGGGTATTAGTATTAGGGGATGATGGTAGCGTACCCTAGGGGTACAACACTATTTTACTGAAAAGAATTTGTACGAACGAGTATACACTCCGGCTAAAACCACACTCACTACCTTTTCCAAAATTTACACAATACATGATTTTTAAAGCACTCGTCTGTATGTTGAGGTACAGAGATAAACCACATGGAAAGATACAATAAAATGTTGGCAAATCTGAGTTCAAGGAACTGCTGTTCAGAATAGGCTTTCGGTACAGGTTATGCGGCCCATGTTCGTAACATGGAATGTTTTCCTTTGACAATGCATCTACACCAGGTGCGAGGGCAACGCATTTCAAAGATCTCTAAAAACTCAATAATCAGGAAATTGGAGAAAAATTTCAAGTGAGAGCGAAGATTCAAGGAGAAATAATTTCATCTTTGAAATTTGCTGATGACATCGTCATCTTGGCCGATACGCCAGAGGATTTGAACGATTTTTTGAATGGTATGGACACCGTCTTGAGGAAATAATTCATGATGAAAATCAATAAATGTAAAACAAAATTATTGGAATGCAGCCGAAATAAATCCGAAACCTCTATGGACATCAAATTGGCAGGTGAAACGCTACGGGAAGTAGGAGACTTATATTACTTAGGAAGCAAAATAACCAGTTATGGACGAAGCAAAGGGGATATAAAAAGCAGGTTGGCTCAGGCAAGGAAAGCATTTCTACAGAAAAGGAATCAGTAGACATCGAATACACATTTAGGTAGTAGGAAGTCATTTTTGAAAGCTTTTGTCTGGAGCATGACACTATAAGGAAGTCAAACTTGGACTAATGGTGCAGCAGAAAAGAGGAGAATTGAAGCGTTTGAAATATGGTGTTACAGGAGTATGATGAAGATCAGATGGGTAGATAGGGTAACAAATGAAGAGCTATTAAGACGAGTGGGAAAGGAGAGATGTTTCTGGCGACTGCTAATGAAGAGAAGAGAAAGGTTGGTATGACACACATTAAGACACCCAGGAATAGCAAGCTTAGTTATGGATGGGAGGGTCGAGGACAAGAACTGAAGGGGTAGACCAGGGTTAAATAGATTGCCTTGGATGTAGGGTGTGGTAGCTATGTAGAGATGAAACGATTAGCTCAGGAGAGGGAGGCATGAAGGGCTGCATCAAACGAGTCAAAAACTGAAGACTCAAACAACAACAACAATAGGGAATTTCAATTACTTAGAGAGGCATGTGAGGCAAAAGGGTTGCTGGAGAATTTCAATCCCTGGGATGTAACACCGGAAGAGACTGGATAATGTACATCAGCGGCCAAGGTGAGCGATATTTTACTTTAGCTCTATTAATAGCGACATGTTGATGTTCAAATCATCAATAAGAGTGGCAAAATTACACCCAGATTAGCTTAAGGAAAAATACTTTTAATTCCCCATATTCCAATAGATATACAATTCCAGTGTGCAAGAGTGCAGTTCCATCTTCAAACAATATTCGCAATTTCTATCAACAAAGCGCAATGACACACAGTTCACAGCAGCAGGTGTACATTTAGACAAAACCATTTTTTCCCATGGGCAAACGTAAGTGGCATGCTCGCGAGTATCCGGACAACAAAATCGTTATGTCTCAGCAGAGGATGGCAAAACCAAAAACGTAATTCTAAAATGTGTTCACATACCGTAATGAAACATCGTACCCTGCAGACTTTTACAACTCTATAAAATTCCCACTTTTCTGCTCATAGAAATATACTGTATGTATCAGAATTTTCAGAATTAGAATGGACCCACCTGTAGCCGCGATTGCTGTAATAGAATAGACCAATTATCAGCAAGAATGCATCGTCCCCGATGTCTTGATAGCGAGGGAAGCCGCGGGTACCTGCTAGTTGAGTAATAAGCAACTAGACTGCCCATACGAGCATATCTTCTGAGAATAAAGGCATAAATCAATCAACCTTCACAATATGATACAAGGTATTTCTTCACAATTCGCTGCAATTTTATATTTTAATGATGAAATGAAGTTAGATTGGTCAAAGAAATGCCTCTATGGGAAGTCTATTGTAGAGCATGCTAGTAACTACAAGCATTGTGTGTCTGCTAGTGTACGGGAGCACACTGTTTGCAAAGGAGATACAGGCTGAGGATGACATTGGATTGGTATTAACAACCAAACACTTCCGTTTGTCATCAACGTAATTGTGAGAATACAACTCTTAATCCCTAAATGCTATGAGGTGATAAGGAGATGTCTTGTAAAGACGCATGAAGATACTTACCTCTTTCAGATCTGAAAATGATACTGCTGTTGTGGTACATGGAACGTTCTCCGGAATAGAAGATTCCTCAATCTTAATATCTGTGTGATGGTCTGTATCGTCCTGCAAAGAAATGACTTGCTTCACATTTTATATGTTCCTTTCCGTAGGTGGTATTGTATCTTACAGATGGCTTATAAACATGCACTGAAAGAATGAGGGAATAAAGTATACTGAAGGTAATTCAACCCCGCATTCATAGTTTTCTTTCGTCCATGGCTACATGGCAAAAAAAACTAACAGTTAATGTGCAGTTTTTATAAAAAAGCATTGCAGTAAGTATACGCTCGCAAAACGTGGACATAGTGTATTGTCACTAGAACTGAGTGTGTGTGTGTGATAGGAATTCGTGGCGTAGATGCAGTTACTTATAGTTACCATATAACATTAATAAGAACAAGAAACGTTGATAAATTTTGTTTTACAAGTCTTGTACCAAGCGTTGACAATTTAAAACCAATTTTGATCTCATGGAAAGCTAACATGGGTGTAATTTATCGGGAACGAATAAGTAATAATAATGTTATTGGTTTTACGTCCCTTTTAACTACTCTGGCTTTTAGAGACGCCGGGGTGCCGGAATTTTGCCCCGAAGGGGATCTTTAACGTGCCAGTAAATCTACTGACACGGCTCCCTCGCATTTGCGCACCCTCAAATGCCACCTGACTGCGCCAGGATACGAACCTGCAACCTTGGGCTCAGCAAGCGAGAACGTTACCCCTGAGCCACGCAGCCAGGCGGAACGAATAAGAAATAGGGGCTTATTTGTAAGTACAGTGGCGAGCTACTTCAAATCTCATGTTATATAAATTCACTTGAAATTAATAATGCATGAGCCCTTGTTGTTATCAAGATGATTACGCTATGTCCTAATAAACAGAGAAGTGAATAACAATATTTTCATAGACAGAGGCTTAAGAACTTTCGAGAATGAAATTGACGACAGTGGTCCAATGAAAGGCTGAGAAACACCGCCGTAGACCATCTCTGGGATTTTCGACGGTGACTTGGTGCCAGTGAAAAAAAAAACACCAACACTGTTTCTCCTTCGTTCAACGTTCCTACAAACAGCAAGAACTCCTCACCATTAAATATTTAAGCAAAAACAGAGGCTATCATGAAGATGAAGGATAAGTCGACACCATACTCATAGTCACAGCTAGGAGTGGAGGCTGTGGACCATAGCCATAGCTTACTGGAGAGGGAGGCATCCAAGTGGAAGGAGGTCCTACATTATATTGACAGGCATGGGTAGCTCTCCCTCGTTTGATTTTTATAAAAATACACAATAGATGTGAAAGAGTTTTTACTGCTTGAGGTTTAAAATGTTGATGTTTTGATGTAAACGGTTATCATTAAATCAGTGTTTTATCCCCCGACAAATATGCCAAAAGATTGAACCACACCCGGGAAACTGGAGGTGGTCAACGATGATGATGATGATCAGTGAACCTGCATTACCAATAAATTAGCTACAGTATGCACAGCATATGGTGTACACTTCACATACAATGGGGCCAGGGTGGCAACAGAATGAACCCGCATTATAAACACAATAACATCAGCAACTACTGACTGACAATTGAGTAGCTGACTGACAGTGAGACAGCGCCCCGATCACGAATACCAAGATTAACGGCCGAGGGGACCCTACGCGCTGATCACGCGTCACCCCAATAACTGCAGGACAAATGGCTGTGCAGCGGTCGCTTGGTCGGCCTTAGCCCGTCATGAGCTGTATAGTGCCAGGGGTTGACTGTTTTTTGACTACTGACTGCTAAAATAAGACCCATTTATAAGAGAGGAAATATAAAACCTATAATCACCTGTACTTGATGTTCAAATTTCACTACTCCACTTTTATCTTCATATATATCACCAGAATCATCCAGCAGATTATAAGAGGGTAACAGGTCAATTGATTCCTGGAAAGTATTATACAAGAATGAGCCAACGTTAAACACACAGACAGAATTACTGTACTAAGTTACATGTAACAATAAAATATGAAGACATTCTGGTCAGCGTACTAATTGGTAGCAGGTATTAAGTCAAAAAACCTTGCTTGTTATGCACATCACTAAGATTGTTATGTTACATGATTAACATAATAAATACAACTTACAATATTAGGTAATTCGTCAGTTTGAGGCAGCCATTCCGGCTCACTCTTAATGAATGGTTGTTGCTCCATAATATTCAGCAAACTAGAACACACAAAGTGCGCTTTAGAATTATAAGAGGTAGTACATATTCCATTACCCCAAATCATAATCATATACAAGGTTATTGACCTAAGATGTTACAAGGAAATAACGTCTAAACCATTCAAGATATCGGTACTCTGTTTCCATATTCGTAAATGATACCCAGGGACTAATAAAATAATGTGCTACTTATGCTCATATGGAGAGTTATAACCAAGATATTGACAAGAAATCAATATTCTCAAATGGAAGAGCACAAATTCATACAGCTGGTTCAACTCCGTCCAAGTTCAAATATGTAAGTATTTTCAAAATTGAACAGTTAATTTTTGAGATATAAATTAGAACAGCATGCGCTGTAGTGCATGCTGCATCAGACAGCGTGCAGTCGGGCAGGGACCTATTAACGCGCAAGCAGGTTCCTGGGTTCATACCAATTACACCGACGAAACGTTGTTATGTTCCCGTGTTCACGCCCTGGGGATCATTTCCAATAAGTCTACCTACAACATTATTCATTTGCTTATCTAAAAGGAGCTCTTTAGGTGTCATGTGTTATATTTAATTATCAATTCATACAGTTGGAGGTACTGTACACTCAAACCAATTACAATAAATTATAGCTTTCGTTATGTTCATTTGAAATCCTTTTAAACCCCCTCCCTGTCCTGTCAAGCATTCGCCTGTCATACACACTTTGCAAACCAATCACATATGTAGGATATGCTTAAAAGCCTGGTATCCGTTCTGTGGCTGGAATCACACCCAGGAACCAATATGTCCTAGCAACACTGCACGCTATCTGATGCGGCATGCACAACAGCGCATTCTGTTCTTATTGATATCTCAAAAAGTAACTGTCCAATTTTGAAATACTTACATATTTTAAATTGTACACAGCTAAACTTATAGGCCAGCTATTTGAATTTGTGCCGATCCTTTTAAAAATAGGGTGTTAGTATCAATATCTCGGTTATTACTCAACCCATGAGAATAAGTAGCACATTGTTTCCCAAGCCCCTGGGTGTTATTTACGAATAATGAAAACTGAATGTACCGATATCTTTAATGGTTTAAACGTTATTTCCATGTATCATCTTAGCTGTGGTATAACACACCAAACGAGGTAATTTCAGTACCTACGGTATTCAAGTAAGGCTACTAGTAATAAGAATATAACCCACCTGGTGCACAGTGAGAAGGAGAAGTCAACGGAAAAGCTTATTCCACCATGACGCTCGAGTTGATCAGATATAAGTTAGAGTATAATATCGAGTAAAATATGAATGTCTATCAATGAAATTGAAAGAGGAATTACTGATAGCAGCCACTGAAATTAAGCGTCCTATAATTGGCTTCTTTATTCCTAAATAGGTTACACACACACCTCTGCACAATATGATGGGGAGGGCGGAATAAATTCCACTAAAGTAGGTTACAAACCTATCAACGTGAAAGTTACTTACGTTACACCTCGAGTACGGTACTAAGAATTTGACAGTATCTGGATACAATGAGTTTCAGTAAGTACAAGACAATACTACTGTACTTCCGCCTCGGGTTACAAGAAACCCACTTCAAACCAAACTCAACATATCTCCCTCTTAGCACCAACTGAATGGAATCGAATGAAAAATGTAGGCCTGTTCATGTTTACCAACTTATAACTACCATCACTGGGTATTTTTATAACTGCCGATAAAATAAGTTTCTAGTTATACATGTAATCTTGTCTCTCCTCGACATTTAAATATTGTAAATTAATCTACACAGGTCACGAACATGTCCAAGCAGAACTCGGTTGAGTCACGTCTGTAAAGAGTACCTCACATATCCCTAAATGGATGTCAAAATTCTCAGATCTTAATACCGTATTTTGTCGGCATGGTTAGCTGCCGCCCCGGAGGTCCTGGGTTCGATTCCCGGCTCTGCCACGAAATTTGAAAAGTGGTATGAGGACTGGAACGGGGTCTACTCAGCCTCGGGTGTTCCAAATGAGTAGAGGGGGTTCGATTCCCACCTCAGCCATCCTCGAGGTGGTTTTCCGTGGTTTCCCACTTCGTCTTCGGGCAAATGCCGGGATGGTACTGCACCATTATTCATAAAGGTCTTAAGTACAGACATGGTTACAGTATTTTGGGAACACCATGTAACTTCCTAACTAGCCTCTGAAGTCTATAATTACAGCTGGTCTACAACGAGCAAAAGCCATGCTATCAAGAAAGAGATCGGCAGAGCTCGTGTTTCCGACGAGAAACCCGAAGGTCATCGATAATAACCATATTGACTGTGTCTAACACTATATCGATCGATTCACCTGAGAGTGATTAATACAAATTAAAGCATATTTAGCGCTATATGTAAGCAGCTACATACGTCTGTGTGTATATTTCCATGGCAGAAAGCTATTATTAAGAAAGTATGAAGAACAGAAGATGATCTGTTAACTCACTGCTGATCACGTTTCGACTGCGATATATTTTGTATCGAGTCGTGACGTGTGAAGGAGTGGGGGGAGCGGATGTGAGACCAAGACGACCTCGTGGAGAGAGCAATGAGTATAGAAACTGACAGCGTACAGATTTGAGCCTGAAAACAGTGAAAGTAAAGTCGCCAGCTAACGGGAGTTTTAAAAACGTGTGACCGTGCTGAAGTGTATACGCTAGTTCGTTCAGCATTCTACGTGAAGTAGAAACGTGTTTAATAGGGCTCAGACATGGTCTTAAACATGTAATAGTTTATCTTTGCGACCGTGTATCTACAGCAACTAACGGGCCATGCGGATGGATACTTTCATAATCCCGACCGCGAGCTCAGCTGTCATATGTCACGAAACTCTGCATATAAACCGTCGTGGAAATGCAGCCTAGACTTGATTCACTCTTCACAGTGATTATACTTTTTGCAAAGAGCACATTCTCAAGCAAGGTGTCAGAGGGAAGGAACAATATGAAGCTTATATCCATTACGATGGTAGGCTAAATTGATTTAAGAATACTGCATTAGCAGAGTGTAGCGGGGACATGTTGACAGCAACTTTCATTTAGCATGAAGTGTGCAAGCGACTCTCGTGATGCAAGGGGCCGCGTCGACCCTCGTGAACTTGTACACACTCGCGTTCTTATATTGGAACTTGTTAGTGACTGTTCGAGTTCGCCCTCGCTTCGTGACGAGTTGATAAACTGTGTGCGGTCCGTCCGTCGGTATTCGAATATGTATGGGAAGATATCGCCAGGATATGCTGAAACCATTTCGACCGACCGGGTGTTGTTCGAGCCTAGGAGGACTTTGGTTCGTTCTGTGGAAACCCAGTTGGAGTCCAGTATGTTTTCTGTTGGTCTGGAGCTTAGTATGGCCAACGATATCCTTTTTTCCTCATCTAGATTCGCCAAAGGTACAGATCACTTCAACTTGTTACAGTAGCGTAGCGTGGACATTTAGAACTACCACACATTGCCATGTTTGATTTTGTAGATTAAATGGTTGAGTAGAAAATGCAGGTTCGATGTTTATTTCGAAACTGACCTTCTATGATGCCAGGATTTTGACTCATAAAAATGAGTGCATCCTTTGTGTAATTTTGATGAATAAATTAACAATTTCAGTAGTATTTTACAGTATTTAAACTAATATGCTCATTCTTATTTGTCGAGAAACAAATGTAGGAAGAAGATCTACAGTTTTTCTTGTGTAAGAACATTTTAGTAACACAATTTTCTTTTGAGAACTTTGGTTGAGTTTTTTTCATATTCTAGTGTATTGTTCTTTAAGCACTTTCGCTTGGATCTTCGTATTCTTTGAGGGGAATTTTCCTTTTCGTATTCTGATTACGATATTAGGAAGTTTTCGGATCCTGTTATTCTAAATGTTACTTCGAGTCCTTTGATAATTTTTTTTCTGCAATTTAATAACATATTTAACTTGTATTTTCTGAGCGTGATTTTCGAAATGGATTGCCTAATGGGTCATTAGTCGCATAGCCTTTGTTGCTAACCTAGATCTATGCTGTAGGTCTGATCCATCGACATTTTCGCGTTCGGGAAATTCAGGGAAGATCTTATTTTGAGATTGAATTTATCTTTATAGATCACTTTACAACCTCAGTTTGTGTGGTTGGTGAGTGTTATATATATATTTTTTTATGAAGTTAACAATGGATTAAATTGATATCATTGCCTTTGGTGCAATAGTTTTTCTCTATTAAGAGGGTATTTGAACGACATCCAAATTTGCGAGGATAATCCCAGGGACGACTTACTATAAGTCATACGTTTAAGAATTATGGATCATGTAATACATCAATGTAAGGCAAGTTTTTAAAGATAGGTGGAATATTTCTGAAATCCACTGGGCTTTATTCGTAATCTGTTACAGAATCATATTATTTTTTTTCGCACATGAGTTCAGGATTTTTCTATAAACAGCTGATTTTCATAATTGTGGATTTATAACAGTAAGGCTCCTATTATAGGTGCATGTTCGACTTTAGAGAGGCATGTACTATGAGTAATGTCTTTGTGTTTAAGTATATTGATGCAATGCTTTGTAAAGCATATTTTTCTTGTTGAGGATTGAGCCAGGTGTGCCAATCAGGATTAGATTGATTGGGGTTTTAACCCAGAGAGGTGTTGTTTTTAACCTAGTATGGTTAATATTTGGTCATTGCTAACTTTATCGCTGTTATCGTGAAAATGCCTGTGTGAAGATTAATATTTTTCTGAGCAGTATTGTTGAGAATCTTGAGTGGATATCCGGTTAAATATTTCCAGTAAAACTAATATAACAATTTTGCCATAAGATGTATGTTTAATAAGGAAACCGATAACTATTTAAGGCTGAATTTATGATTAATTTTTGCTTAGCTTAACTGTTCGGCAGAATTACCCTAAAACTAGAAATGAAACAATATTAAGCAGAAAGGAATGTCGTGACATCAAGTCAGTGGGAAGAGAATAATTGAAATTATTCTGGAATTTTGTGTAAATTATATTCTGTAAATATGCCATATGAATTTCCTCGTTTAATAACAAGAACATATAATGTTACTGAAGATATCGTGTAGGATTATTAATTATAATCAGGATATTTTTGTATAAGATGTTATTTCCGTTAAGGAACCGAAATTAATTTAATGTATTCAAGTCTTATAATATTTTTCTTTTTGTAAATGCTTACCATAGGGGATTGATCATTATTATTATTAATATGCCTTAGTTGAGATAATGGGTAACTTTTTTTTGAAAGACAATCCAGTATAATCAATGAGATTTTTTTTTTGATTGGTCGTGGTATCGACAAAATTGATATTTTTCTGTCTTGTTTATTCTTACAATAAACTCCTTTATTACTTGATTTTAATTATTGCGTGATGCTTTATAGAGGTGATGGAAGGGTGTATTAAGGGGGCCATCGCTAGGTATTTTAGTGTTTTCCACACCTTTGAGATTCTTTCTTCCTCTTGAAGAATTCTTGTGTTTTGAGCTAGTCTTTTCTTTTTCTGAGCCTTGGTCAGTCTTAATACATCCTGTTAGGTATTCGAGTGGCCCTATTATCCCTGTGTCTGTTGGTAGAACTTGGGGGGTCTTTAGAGCCGGGGCATTTTCAGGTTCTACGATCCAGCTGCTATCCAGGGATTCAACAGGTATTGGTAGGTAAAAGGGTACATTAGGTGGCGCCCAGCTCAGGGGCTTCGAAAAACTGGAATACCAGGGAGTTGAATGCCATAATTCCGCCAAAATTGAAACTGAAAGTACATAGTGGAAATTAGTTTTATGGTCATGTAACACAGATCGCGAATTGGAACACCGTGTTTCTTGTGTGACCATGAATCAAGGCGATAAAATAATGGTGAACCAATATTTTGGCACGAACTATTGGAATTCCTATGGAACAAAGCAATCACGAGGATACTCGAGCTACTTGACTTACAAGTGGTATTGCAACCATTATTAATTTTTATTTTATTTTATGTATTGGAGTGGTGCCACACGCTTTGTTAATAATTTGTTCTACTTGTTTCCGGCTGATGATCATTGCTGACATCATTAAAAATAGAAGTATTTGTAGTAAATTTAAAATTTAAGTAATGGTAGAATCATAGACCTTCACCGATATAAACCAACACGCACTTGTATATGGTCGATCCCAAATCAAATGGGGCACTTTGTGTTTAGACATAAGCTTATTTTAAGGTAACGCCAGACAATAAGAATGAGCATGTATGGTAAATGGTGGTTGTTTGTGGATGTTCTCGCTGTGCTTTGTTGGTGTGGTATTCTTATTTCTTGTGAAGTGTAGTGAAGCATGTCTGAAGGTAATATGGTGACTGTTGGTGACGTTAAGAAGATGTTTGAAATTATTCAACATAAAATGGACAATTTGAATCAGGACATAGAAAATATTAAGGTCCAAACTAAATCTGCATTAGACCATATGTCTGAAACTGTTATTCAAAATCAGGGTGCAGTTGCTGAAGGTATCAGGGGGGAAATTGATACTATGCAATCCTCATTGAAGGCTATTAATGACAGTTCTAAAAGGGTAGAAAAGAAGGTTACCAGTGTAGAATCTAATATCGAAGATATCCAGGACGATAATAGAAAAACAAACTAGATATCAGTACACTACGGGCTAATGTTGGCTTGGTACAGGTTGCCCAAGAAAGAATCCAAACTAGTCAAACATCAATCCAAACTAGTCAAACATCAATGCAAAATAGTCAAACATCAATGCAAAATAGTCAAACTTCAATGCAAACTGATCTTTCCAGTGACAGATTGACGAGGTGGACATTGTTTCTCCAGCAGTTCAATGCCACCATCGTGCATCAGCCTGGAAAGGATAATCTGCTCGCGGATGCACTCTCAAGAAATCCAGTTAGTAAGATCGAGATTAACACTGTACAGTTGGAGAGGGAACACGAACTCACCCTGGAGTAGCTAAAGAAGATAGCGGTGTCACAGAAGAGACACACCCCAACTAGACATATGTACAGGTTTTTGAGAGGTGCAATGGACCATACCGATCTTGACTACGAGCAGACTAGGAAGCGATCTGAGAAATTCCTGGTGTGTGATGACGTCGTTTGTAAATACATTGACCGAGAGAGGACGAAAATTAGAATTGTAGTCCCTCCTAAACTGATAAATGGGTTGGTGTGGTTAGCTCACTGCACCATTGGCCATGGGGGTGTCGACAAAACGTTTAGAACGTTATTGGAAACATTCACCTGGACCAAGATGCGGGGCACTATAGCAGCCATTATCAGATCATGCCAGGAGTGCCAACGAGGGAAATACCCGTCGGCGTTATCAAAAGAGAGACCTCGAGCCATTATTCCAGAAAGGCCGAGAGAGCTAATGGCTTGCGATATCTTCGGTCCTTGCCCGAAACCAGTTTCTCCTAGTCACAATCGATGCATTCTCAAAATACGTGACCCTCGATCCTATGCAGAGGGCCACTACAGCCCACGTCCTTAGCCGTCTTGAAAACAGTGTGTTTTCTAAGGCGGGAAAACCTGTAACTCTCCTATCGGATCATGGAGCTCAATTCACTTCGATGGAATTTGAGAATGCCATGACTAGGCTTGGTGTCAAGCACGTGTTTTCTAGCGTTAGATATCCGGAATCTAATGTCTCGGAACGTGTTATGGCAGAAATTAGCAAGTTCGCGAGAATTTACTGTCCTGAGGATCATGCGAGCTGGGTCAAGTTCATCCCACTCATGGAAAGATGCATGAATTCCACATTCCATGAGAGCTTATCAGACATACCTATGGTTGTTCACCATAATAAGAGGCCAGAAAGAGCCTGGACAGAGACCGTGAGATTTCTACCTAAGGACGGGGAGCCTACAGTCCAAGAAAGAATTAATTCAGCTAGAGAAAGCTTGATGGATGCAGCCGAGAAGCGGCATAAACGAATCAGAAATAAAAGATATCGGCCACCGATGAGAGTAGGCGAGATGATTCTCGTCAAGAAACCGACGAAAGCAGATGTGGCTAAGAAGCAATTCACCAAGTTTTCCTATGTCTTCCACGGACCCTATAAGATCGCTAGGTCGTTCGGAAATAATTGTTATGAGGTAGTAAGCCTAAATGGAAGAGAAATGATAGGTCGTTTCAATGCAAAAAACCTGAAAAGATATGTGCAGAAGATAGTCTGAGTGTTGACTGAATAATGCTACATATGCCGAGATTACCTAGAATGGTGTAAATAAAAGTTGAGGAGACTTTTATTTAAGGTATCAAAAGGAAAATGCACCATTATTCATAAAGGTCTTAAGTACAGACATGGTTACAGTATTTTGGGAACACCATGTAACTTCCTAACTAGCCTCTGAAGTCTATAATTACAGCTGGTCTACAGCGAGCAAAAGCCATGCTATCAAGAAAGAGATCGGCAGAGCTCGTGTTTCCGACGAGAAACCCGAAGGTCATCGATAATAACCATATTGACTGTGTCTAACACTATATCGATCGATTCACCTGAGAGTGATTAATACAAATTAAAGCATATTTAGCGCTATATGTAAGCAGCTACATACGTCTGTGTGTATATTTCCATGGCAGAAAGCTATTATTAAGAAAGTATGAAGAACAGAAGATGATCTGTTAACTCACTGCTGATCACGTTTCGACTGCGATATATTTTGTATCGAGTCGTGACGTGTGAAGGAGTGGGGGGAGCGGATGTGAGACCAAGACGACCTCGTGGAGAGAGCAATGAGTATAGAAACTGACAGCGTACAGGTTTGAGCCTGAAAACAGTGAAAGTAAAGTCGCCAGCTAACGGGAGTTTTAAAAACGTGTGACCGTGCTGAAGTGTATACGCTAGTTCGTTCAGCATTCTACGTGAAGTAGAAACGTGTTTAATAGGGCTCAGACATGGTCTTAAACATGTAATAGTTTATCTTTGCGACCGTGTATCTACAGCAACTAACGGGCCATGCGGATGGATACTTTCATAATCCCGACCGCGAGATCAGCTGTCATGTGTCACGAAACTCTGCATATAAACCGTCGTGGAAATGCAGCCTAGACTTGATTCACTCTTCACAGTGATTATACTTTTTGAAAAGAGCACATTCTCAAGCAAGGTGTCAGAGGGAAGGAACAATATGAAGCTTATATCCATTACGATGGTAGGCTAAATTGATTTAAGAATACTGCATTAGCAGAGTGTAGCGGGGACATGTTGACAGCAACTTTCATTTAGCATGAAGTGTGCAAGCGACTCTCGTGATGCAAGGGGCCGCGTCGACCCTCGTGAACTTGTACACACTCGCGTTCTTATATTGGAAATTGTTAGTGACTGTTCGAGTTCGCCCTCGCTTCGTGACGAGTTGATAAACTGTGTGCGGTCCGTCCGTCGGTATTCGAATATGTATGGGAAGATATTGCCAGGATATGCTGAAACCATTTCGACCGACCGGGTGATGTTCGAGCCTAGGAGGACTTTGGTTCGTTCTGTGGAAACCCAGTTGGAGTCCAGTATGTTTTCTGTTGGTCTGGAGCTTAGTATGGCCAACGATATCCTTTTTTCCTCATCTAGATTCGCCAAAGGTACAGATCACTTCAACTTGTTACAGTAGCGTAGCGTGGACATTTAGAACTACCACACATTGCCATGTTTGATTTTGTAGATTAAATGGTTGAGTAGAAAGTGCAGGTTCGATGTTTATTTCGAAACTGACCTTCTATGATGCCAGGATTTTGACTCATAAAAATGAGTGCATCCTTTGTGTAATTTTGATGAATAAATTAACAATTTCAGTAGTATTTTACAGTATTTAAACTAATATGCTCATTCTTATTTGTCGAGAAACAAATGTAGGAAGAAGATCTACAGTTTTTCTTGTGTAAGAACATTTTAGTAACACAATTTTCTTTTGAGAACTTTGGTTGAGTTTTTTTCATATTCTAGTGTATTGTTCTTTAAGCACTTTCGATTGGATCATCGTATTCTTTGAGGGGAATTTTCCTTTTCGTATTCTGATTACGATATTAGGAAGTTTTCGATCCTGTTATTCTAAATGTTACTTCGAGTCCTTTGATAATTTTTTTTTCTGCAATTTAATAACAGATTTAACTTGTATTTTCTGAGCGTGATTTTCGAAATGGATTGCCTAATGGGTCATTAGTCGCTTAGCCTTTGTTGCTTACCTAGATCTATGCTGTAGGTCTGATCCATCGACATTTTCGCGTTCGGGAAATTCAGGGAAGATCTTATTTTGAGATTGAATTTATCTTTATAGATCACTTTACAACCTCAGTTTGTGTGGTTGGTGAGTGTTATATATATATATATTTTTTATGAAGTTAACAATGGATTAAATTGATATCATTGCCTTTGGTGCAATAGTTTTTCTCTATTAAGAGGGTATTTGAACGACATCCAAATTTGCGAGGATAATCCCAGGGACGACTTACTATAAGTCATACGTTTAAGAATTATGGATCATGTAATACATCAATGTAAGGCAAGTTTTTAAAGATAGGTGGAATATTTCTGAAATCCACTGGGCTTTATTCGCAATCTGTTACAGAATCATATTATTTTTTTTCGCACATGAGTTCAGGATTTTTCTATAAACAGCTGATTTTCATAATTGTGGATTTATAACAGTAAGGCTCCTATTATAGGTGCATGTTCGACTTTAGAGAGGCATGTACTATGAGTAATGTCTTTGTGTTTAAGTATATTGATGCAATGCTTTGTAAAGCATATTTTTCTTGTTGAGGATTGAGCCAGGTGTGCCAATCAGGATTAGATTGATTGGGGTTTTAACCCAGAGAGGTGTTGTTTTTAACCTAGTATGGTTATTATTTGGTCATTGTTAACTTTTTCGCTGTTATCGTGAAAATGCCTGTGTGAAGATTAATATTTTTCTGAGCAGTATTGTTGAGAATCTTGAGTGGATATCCGGTTAAATATTTCCAGTAAAACTAATATAACAATTTTGCCATAAGATGTATGTTTAATAAGGAAACCGATAACTATTTAAGGCTGAATTTATGATTAATTTTTGCTTAGCTTAACTGTTCGGCAGAATTACCCTAAAACTAGAAATGAAACAATATTAAGCAGAAAGGAATGTCGTGACATCAAGTCAGTGGGAAGAGAATAATTGAAATTATTCTGGAATTTTGTGTAAATTATATTCTGTAAATATGCCATATGAATTTCTTCGTTTAATAACAAGAACATATAATGTTACTGAAGATATCGTGTAGGATTATTAATTATAATCAGGATATTTTTGTATAAGATGTTATTTCCGTTAAGGAACCGAAATTAATTTAATGTATTCAAGTCTTATAATATTTTTCTTTTTGTAAATGCTTACCATAGGGGATTGATCATTATTATTATTAATATGCCTTAGTTGAGATAATGGGTAACTTTTTTTGAAAGACAATCCAGTATAATCAATGAGATTTTTTTTTGATTGGTCGTGGTATCGACAAAATTGATATTTTTCTGTCTTGTTTATTCTTACAATAAACTCCTTTATTACTTGATTTTAATTATTGCGTGATGCTTTATAGAGGTGATGGAAGGGTGTATTAAGGGGGCCATCGCTAGGTATTTTAGTGTTTTCCACACCTTTGAGATTCTTTCTTCCTCTTGAAGAATTCTTGTGTTTTGAGCTAGTCTTTTCTTTTTCTGAACCTTGATCAGTCTTAATACATCCTGTTAGGTATTCGAGTGGCCCTATTATCCCTGTGTCTGTTGGTAGAACTTGGGGGGTCTTTAGAGCCGGGGCATTTTCAGGTTCTACGATCCAGCTGCTATCCAGGGATTCAACAGGTATTGGTAGGTAAAAGGGTACATTAGGTGGCGCCCAGCTCAGGGGCTTCGAAAAACTGGAATACCAGGGAGTTGAATGCCATAATTCCGCCAAAATTGAAACTGAAAGTACATAGTGGAAATTAGTTTTATGGTCATGTAACACAGATCGCGAATTGGAACACCGTGTTTCTTGTGTGACCATGAATCAAGGCGATAAAATAATGGTGAACCAATATTTTGGCACGAACTATTGGAATTCCTATGGAACAAAGCAATCACGAGGATACTCGAGCTACTTGACTTACAAGTGGTATTGCAACCATTATTAATTTTTATTTTATTTTATGTATTGGAGTGGTGCCACACGCTTTGTTAATAATTTGTTCTACTTGTTTCCGGCTGATGATCATTGCTGACATCATTAAAAATAGAAGTATTTGTAGTAAATTTAAAATTTAAGTAATGGTAGAATCATAGACCTTCACCGATATAAACCAACACGCACTTGTATATGGTCGATCCCAAATCAAATGGGGCACTTTGTGTTTAGACATAAGCTTATTTTAAGGTAACGCCAGACAATAAGAATGAGCATGTATGGCAAATGGTGGTTGTTTGTGGATGTTCTCGCTGTGCTTTGTTGGTGTGGTATTCTTATTTCTTGTGAAGTGTAGTGAAGCATGTCTGAAGGTAATATGGTGACTGTTGGTGACGTTAAGAAGATGTTTGAAATTATTCAACATAAAATGGACAATTTGAATCAGGACATAGAAAATATTAAGGTCCAAACTAAATCTGCATTAGACCATATGTCTGAAACTGTTATTCAAAATCAGGGTGCAGTTGCTGAAGGTATCAGGGGGGAAATTGATACTATGCAATCCTCATTGAAGGCTATCAATGACAGTTCTAAAAGGGTAGAAAAGAAGGTTACCAGTGTAGAATCTAATATCGAAGATATCCAGGACGATAATAGAAAAACAAACTAGATATCAGTACACTACGGGCTAATGTTGGCTTGGTACAGGTTGCCCAAGAAAGAATCCAAACTAGTCAAACATCAATCCAAACTAGTCAAACATCAATGCAAAATAGTCAAACATCAATGCAAAATAGTCAAACTTCAATGCAAACTGATCTTTCCAGTGACAGATTGACGAGGTGGACATTGTTTCTCCAGCAGTTCAATGCCACCATCGTGCATCAGCCTGGAAAGGATAATCTGCTCGCGGATGCACTCTCAAGAAATCCAGTTAGTAAGATCGAGATTAACACTGTACAGTTGGAGAGGGAACACGAACTCACCCTGGAGAAGCTAAAGAAGATAGCGGTGTCACGGAAGAGACACACCCCAACTAGACATATGTACAGGTTTTTGAGAGGTGCAATGGACCATACCGATCTTGACTACGAGCAGACTAGGAAGCGATCTGAGAAATTCCTGGTGTGTGATGACGCCGTTTGTAAATACATTGACCGAGAGAGGACGAAAATTAGAATTGTAGTCCCTCCTAAACTGATAAATGGGTTGGTGTGGTTAGCTCACTGCACCATTGGCCGTGGGGGTGTCGACAAAACGTTTAGAACGTTATTGGAAACATTCACCTGGACCAAGATGCGGGGCACTATAGCAGCCATTATCAGATCATGCCAGGAGTGCCAACGAGGGAAATACCCGTCGGCGTTATCAAAAGAGAGACCTCGAGCCATTATTCCAGAAAGGCCGAGAGAGCTAATGGCTTGCGATATCTTCGGTCCTTGCCCGAAACCAGTTTCTCCTAGTCACAATCGATGCATTCTCAAAATACGTGACCCTCGATCCTATGCAGAGGGCCACTACAGCCCACGTCCTTAGCCGTCTTGAAAACAGTGTGTTTTCTAAGGCGGGAAAACCTGTAACTCTCCTATCGGATCATGGAGCTCAATTCACTTCGATGGAATTTGAGAATGCCATGACTAGGCTTGGTGTCAAGCACGTGTTTTCTAGCGTTAGATATCCGGAATCTAATGTCTCGGAACGTGTTATGGCAGAAATTAGCAAGTTCGCGAGAATTTACTGTCCTGAGGATCATGCGAGCTGGGTCAAGTTCATCCCACTCATGGAAAGATGCATGAATTCCACATTCCATGAGAGCTTATCAGACATACCTATGGTTGTTCACCATAATAAGAGGCCAGAAAGAGCCTGGACAGAGACCGTGAGATTTCTACCTAAGGACGGGGAGCCTACAGTCCAAGAAAGAATTAATTCAGCTAGAGAAAGCTTGATGGATGCAGCCGAGAAGCGGCATAAACGAATCAGAAATAAAAGATATCGGCCACCGATGAGAGTAGGCGAGATGATTCTCGTCAAGAAACCGACGAAAGCAGATGTGGCTAAGAAGCAATTCACCAAGTTTTCCTATGTCTTCCACGGACCCTATAAGATCGCTAGGTCGTTCGGAAATAATTGTTATGAGGTAGTAAGCCTAAATGGAAGAGAAATGATAGGTCGTTTCAATGCAAAAAACCTGAAAAGATATGTGCAGAAGATAGTCTGAGTGTTGACTGAATAATGCTACATATGCCGAGATTACCTAGAATGGTGTAAATAAAAGTTGAGGAGACTTTTATTTAAGGTATCAAAAGGAAAATGCACCATTATTCATAAAGGTCTTAAGTACAGACATGGTTACAGTATTTTGGGAACACCATGTAACTTCCTAACTAGCCTCTGAAGTCTATAATTACAGCTGGTCTACAGCGAGCAAAAGCCATGCTATCAAGAAAGAGATCGGCAGAGCTCGTGTTTCCGACGAGAAACCCGAAGGTCATCGATAATAACCATATTGACTGTGTCTAATACTATATCGATCGATTCACCTGAGAGTGATTAATACAAATTAAAGCATATTTAGCGCTATATGTAAGCAGCTACATACGTCTGTGTGTATATTTCCATGGCAGAAAGCTATTATTAAGAAAGTATGAAGAACAGAAGATGATCTGTTAACTCACTGCTGATCACGTTTCGACTGCGATATATTTTGTATCGAGTCGTGACGTGTGAAGGAGTGGGGGGAGCGGATGTGAGACCAAGACGACCTCGTGGAGAGAGCAATGAGTATAGAAACTGACAGCGTACAGGTTTGAGCCTGAAAACAGTGAAAGTAAAGTCGCCAGCTAACGGGAGTTTTAAAAACGTGTGACCGTGCTGAAGTGTATACGCTAGTTCGTTCAGCATTCTACGTGAAGTAGAAACGTGTTTAATAGGGCTCAGACATGGTCTTAAACATGTAATAGTTTATCTTTGCGACCGTGTATCTACAGCAACTAACGGGCCATGCGGATGGATACTTTCATAATCCCGACCGCGAGCTCAGCTGTCATGTGTCACGAAACTCTGCATATAAACCGTCGTGGAAATGCAGCCTAGACTTGATTCACTCTTCACAGTGATTATACTTTTTGAAAAGAGCACATTCTCAAGCAAGGTGTCAGAGGGAAGGAACAATATGAAGCTTATATCCATTACGATGGTAGGCTAAATTGATTTAAGAATACTGCATTAGCAGAGTGTAGCGGGGACATGTTGACAGCAACTTTCATTTAGCATGAAGTGTGCAAGCGACTCTCGTGATGCAAGGGGCCGCGTCGACCCTCGTGAACTTGTACACACTCGCGTTCTTATATTGGAACTTGTTAGTGACTGTTCGAGTTCGCCCTCGCTTCGTGACGAGTTGATAAACTGTGTGCGGTCCGTCCGTCGGTATTCGAATATGTATGGGAAGATATCGCCAGGATATGCTGAAACCATTTCGACCGACCGGGTGTTGTTCGAGCCTAGGAGGACTTTGGTTCGTTCTGTGGAAACCCAGTTGGAGTCCAGTATGTTTTCTGTTGGTCTGGAGCTTAGTATGGCCAACGATATCCTTTTTTCCTCATCTAGATTCGCCAAAGGTACAGATCACTTCAACTTGTTACAGTAGCGTAGCGTGGACATTTAGAACTACCACACATTGCCATGTTTGATTTTGTAGATTAAATGGTTGAGTAGAAAGTGCAGGTTCGATGTTTATTTCGAAACTGACCTTCTATGATGCCAGGATTTTGACTCATAAAAATGAGTGCATCCTTTGTGTAATTTTGATGAATAAATTAACAATTTCAGTAGTATTTTACAGTATTTAAACTAATATGCTCATTCTTATTTGTCGAGAAACAAATGTAGGAAGAAGATCTACAGTTTTTCTTGTGTAAGAACATTTTAGTAACACAATTTTCTTTTGAGAACTTTGGTTGAGTTTTTTTCATATTCTAGTGTATTGTTCTTTAAGCACTTTCGCTTGGATCATCGTATTCTTTGAGGGGAATTTTCCTTTTCGTATTCTGATTACGATATTAGGAAGTTTTCGGATCCTGTTATTCTAAATGTTACTTCGAGTCCTTTGATAATTTTTTTTTCTGCAATTTAATAACAGATTTAACTTGTATTTTCTGAGCGTGATTTTCGAAATGGATTGCCTAATGGGTCATTAGTCGCTTAGCCTTTGTTGCTAACCTAGATCTATGCTGTAGGTCTGATCCATCGACATTTTCGCGTTCGGGAAATTCAGGGAAAATCTTATTTTGAGATTGAATTTATCTTTATAGATCACTTTACAACCTCAGTTTGTGTGGTTGGTGAGTGTTATATATATATATATTTTTTTATGAAGTTAACAATGGATTAAATTGATATCATTGCCTTTGGTGCAATAGTTTTTCTCTATTAAGAGGGTATTTGAACGACATCCAAATTTGCGAGGATAATCCCAGGGACGACTTACTATAAGTCATACGTTTAAGAATTATGGATCATGTAATACATCAATGTAAGGCAAGTTTTTAAAGATAGGTGGAATATTTCTGAAATCCACTGGGCTTTATTCGTAATCTGTTACAGAATCATATTATTTTTTTTCGCACATGAGTTCAGGATTTTTCTATAAACAGCTGATTTTCATAATTGTGGATTTATAACAGTAAGGCTCCTATTATAGGTGCATGTTCGACTTTAGAGAGGCATGTACTATGAGTAATGTCTTTGTGTTTAAGTATATTGATGCAATGCTTTGTAAAGCATATTTTTCTTGTTGAGGATTGAGCCAGATGTGCCAATCAGGATTAGATTGATTGGGGTTTTAACCCAGAGAGGTGTTGTTTTTAACCTAGTATGGTTATTATTTGGTCATTGTTAACTTTATCGCTGTTATCGTGAAAATGCCTGTGTGAAGATTAATATTTTTCTGAGCAGTATTGTTGAGAATCTTGAGTGGATATCCGGTTAAATATTTCCAGTAAAACTAATATAACAATTTTGCCATAAGATGTATGTTTAATAAGGAAACCGATAACTATTTAAGGCTGAATTTATGATTAATTTTTGCTTAGCTTAACTGTTCGGCAGAATTACCCTAAAACTAGAAATGAAACAATATTAAGCAGAAAGGAATGTCGTGACATCAAGTCAGTGGGAAGAGAATAATTGAAATTATTCTGGAATTTTGTGTAAATTATATTCTGTAAATATGCCATATGAATTTCTTCGTTTAATAACAAGAACATATAATGTTACTGAAGATATCGTGTAGGATTATTAATTATAATCAGGATATTTTTGTATAAGATGTTATTTCCGTTAAGGAACCGAAATTAATTTAATGTATTCAAGTCTTATAATATTTTTCTTTTTGTAAATGCTTACCATAGGGGATTGATCATTATTATTATTAATATGCCTTAGTTGAGATAATGGGTAACTTTTTTTAGAAAGACAATCCAGTATAATCAATGAGATTTTTTTTGATTTGTCGTGGTATCGACAAAATTGATATTTTACTGTCTTGTTTATTCTTACAATAAACTCCTTTATTACTTGATTTTAATTATTGCGTGATGCTTTATAGAGGTGATGGAAGGGTGTATTAAGGGGGCCATCGCTAGGTATTTTAGTGTTTTCCACACCTTTGAGATTCTTTCTTCCTCTTGAAGAATTCTTGTGTTTTGAGCTAGTCTTTTCTTTTTCTGAGCCTTGGTCAGTCTTAATACATCCTGTTAGGTATTCGAGTGGCCCTATTATCCCTGTGTCTGTTGGTAGAACTTGGGGGGTCTTTAGAGCCGGGGCATTTTCAGGTTCTACGATCCAGCTGCTATCCAGGGATTCAACAGGTATTGGTAGGTAAAAGGGTACAGTACCTTCTTCAAGGCCACGGCCGCCTCCTTCCCTCTTCCTTGCCTATCCATCCTAACCATCCATTACCTTCCCTCATGAGGCCCCTGTTCGCTTTGCAGGTGAGGCCGCCTGGGCGAGGTGCCAATCCCACCTCACCAGTTGTATCCACTCCGACTAGATGTTCCCAGCTCTAGGACACTGCCCGTAGAGGCGGTAGTGGTGAGTTCCCTCGCTGAGTCCGTGGGTTCCACCAACCTGGAGGGTAAACGACTAAGAAAAGAAAGAAAAAGAAAGAATACCGTATTTTGCCGCGATGTACATGGAAGACACTTACTCGGTGACAATACTACTAGCAACCTCGCTCCGCTGATGATAAAGGGCCTAGGCACGGTGTTAGGAAATCGGTAAAACTTGTGCAGTATTTCTAACACTAATCAGATACGGTATTATTTATATGCTTATGCCCCGGTGACAAATTACTAAGACTAATGAAATAAATACCGTACATATTCCATCAATAACCTAAAGTACCTATGCTTGCCACGGTGGGTGAGTGGTTATCGTGTCGGTCTACTAACACCATGCTTGTAGGTTCGCTCCTGGCCTTGGCAAGTGTTTTTTTTTCTCAAAGGCGGCAAAATTTACGACACGCCTGTCTTACGATATCAGTAGGCAGAGTTCATAATGGCAAAATTAATCTCGGGAGTTTCCGTCAACACAAAGTTCCTCATTTCTCTACTAGAAACCGCTATAGTATTCAAGGAGCGAAGATCCTCTCATAGTGCTTCATGGAACAAGGAAATTTGACATGCAAGCTACCCTCTGGGTGGCAAAGAACAAAATGTGCACCCGAGGCCATACGATATTATTTTTATTATTACTACCGGTACCTAAAGTAAATCTACATTCATCTCAATCGTAAAACTATCCATCACACCCCCTCCTTGCCATTGTCTGACGATATTGGTTGTCGTGTTGGCAGCCTGGATGGTCTTTGACAAGCTGTGTCACTCAGTTTAACCTGGCCCCTCTTCGCCAGTTAGTTTTCATCTACAGTAATTTGGGAGAAATGAGAGAATTATAATTCCTTCCTTATACAGTTTCATTCATTGAGAAGCCATCGCATGTGGGCTATTTTAGCCCACGTGGCAAGTGATTCTGTAGCCAAGTCGGTTAAAAACACTCAGTGCATTTACACCATTAATGCTCACTAAACAGCTATGAATATGCCGTGATCTGTTGATTTTTATTGCAACTTACTTCCCCCTTTATGCCGCTTCAACACCACATGAAACATTTATCTCTTAATTGGCATCTTCTTTCCCGGAAGCTGCCACTTAAAACCTTATGCTCCAATTACCTAGACCTTTTCTTTAATTCCCCTTAAGGAACAGTGATTTGGAACATGGAATATAAGATGCCCAGTCATACCGGTACCCAGAAAAATAGATACCGTGTTGGTAAATTGACCATCCAACTAGAAAGTTACCTGACCGCCTTGTTGCATATTGGCTAGCTTTTGGATTGACCACGAAGACCGGGTTCGATTCCCGGCTCTGCAACAAGACATTACATTAGGATCCGAGGAATAGTGAGCAGAACTCAGCCATCCATTGTTTCCCACTCCTATTCAATGCCAATGCTAGCGTAGTACCCAACCGTAGGCCACGGCCGCTTCCTGCCCCAATCCTACCTCAATTACAAGTACACACTGTAACCGAATTTATTTGGTTACAGCGTTCACCCTCACGATTTTGGTTTGTTTAATGTTGTATTTAGGTTCGGAAATGGCTACCTCTCGCTGGGCACTGCAAGGAGTCTTATACTTGTGCTTATTGGATTATATGTGGTGTCCTAGCAATGAGGTAATAGGGGGCTTTGCCCAATGAAGTTTCATTGCAGGATATATGTTCTTTTATGATAGTCGGTTGTACAGATTTCTTCTTGTTGAAAAAAAAGATGACATGGTCAGGTAACCATTGTGATGTTGTTGATTTTTTGTTTTGTTGGGATGATGCCAGGCAAGGAAAATGGAGGCCTGCTCAGATGTGTAAAATAATAATTATTAATAAATGTGTATGTTTAATAGAAGTTGGTGTCCTGTGCCTTTGTGTGGATATTTAAGCAAGTATATTACCCCACTATCCTGAGGTGGCTAGCTCAGTATTATAGACATTACAATGGCACCCAACGTTTGAGCAAGAATTTATGAATCACACAAAAACAGGAGCACGAATAACGAAATAAGAAATATGGGGGAAAACAAGTTAAGTTTTGAAGCTGAAGCTGAGATGATAGCCATAATGAAGAAGATCTTAGAGGTGCAGGATAGGTGATAACGTGAAGAAGCGTTGGAGGAGGAGGATTGGCAGGAGAACAAGTTGGAGGAAGAAATGGACTAGATGGAAGGCAAGGGAAGGAGTAAGAAGTGGAAGAGATGTCAGGCAGATCGAGATGAGAGAGTGAAGGATCAGAAGAAGAAAAAGAAGGGAAAGGAGAGACTGAAGGTTGAAGGCAAGTGGCTGACGCACATGCAGAAGACAGACCGTGCGCGTGCTCAGGGTCGCATGGCCCATGGCATGGAGTTGCCTGCGGCGGACGACCGCAAGTTTCCTCGACCCGGCACGAGGATACGGTCCAACAAGACCAAGCAGCAGCTAGCTATTGCCGACCAAGGAGAACAGAGGGTGGAGGTAGGGACTGTGGACCAGGTCCTCCTGCCGTCAAAGGGCAGCATGGAACACAAGAAGGAAAGGAAGAAGCAGAAGAAACTGTAACAGAAGAAAGAGGCAGCCAAGATTGAAGCAGGAGAAACACCTGCTGAAGGAGACGATGCGGAAGAAGACAGACCAAAAGAAGAGTTAGAAGAAGGAAAAAATCGATGATGATTAAGACGAAGATGATTATGGTGACGGCACAGACAGGTCTGATGACAATTCTGCTATTTCTTCTGACCATGATATTGTTGTCGTTTTTTTCTGTTGCTGCAGGAAGGTCTGATAGACTCGATCAGATAGCTTCGGCTAATCTATCAGAAGAAAGTAGTCATGCTGGTGTTTCTGGTGAACCTAGAATAATTGTTTCTGCGATGATGGTGTCAATGGTTTTTCTGGCTATCATGTATGTTTGTTCAGTTTGTGATTTTTGTCTTAGTGTTTTTTTTCTTTTTTGTATTCCTTTCTAATTTACGTTTGGTGTGCATTTGTTTTAGTGTTATGTACTTGTATGAGGGTCGAGGATGAATCTATAACCCTGAGTTAGAGATTTATCCTCTAGGGGGCGTTCTGTAACCGAACTTATTTGGTTACAGCGTTCACCCTCACGATTTCGGTTGTGTTTAATGTTGTATTTAGGTTCGGAAATGGCTACCTCCTGCTGGGCACTGCAAGGAGTCTTATACTTGTGCTTATTGGATTATTTGTGGTGTCCAAGCAATGTCGTAATAGGGGGCTTTGCCCAATGAAGTTTCATTGCAGGATATATGTTCCTTTTATGTTTAATAGAAGTTGGTGTCCTGTGTCATTGTGTGGATATTTAAGCAAGTATATTGCCCCATTATCCTGAGGTGGCTAGCTCAGTATTTTAGACATTACAACACACTAGTTTAGGCTTCACAGAGTTGGGAAAAATACTCCCAACAAGTATTTTACATCTAGTAAAAATAAACAATTCATACAAAATAGTATATTATATACAAGATACCAGTAGGCCTACACATGTGGATTTCCAAAACACACAAAATAATATCTTAACTCTTTATAGGGCAGATTACGGTATTACTGAAAACCTTTTGTTTGTATTTATTTTAATTTAATTTTAATTGTTTTACCCTAATATTAATTATTATTATTTTAATTTTTGTTTTCATTTGCATTTTAATCTTCTTAAAATTAAGATTATAAAGGAATAGAATTTTAATTTTATAAGCTTCTTAATTTTTAATTCTAATTTTATTATCATTTCTTTAACTTCTTAATTTTAATTGTTTCGTCCTAATTTTAATTATTAATTTTAATTTTTATATTCTTTAATATTTTAATGTCCTAAAATTTAGAATATAAAAGTATTAAAATGTTAATTTCTTTAAGATTATTTATTTTTAACTATAATTTAATTAGGCCTATCATTTTAGCCTACTTTTCACATTTTGCAAAAATGAGGAAAAGGTAAACTTAGATATATAGATAGATTTTTATTAATTCCATTTGATCAAATACATGCATTCAATACATTTTTGATATAGGACACGTCAGAATTTACATCTATAAAATAAAAGAACTAACAGGTATATATTACTAATATTATAACTATTTAACTTATTATAATAGCAAATCTTAATAGATACAACCTTATTGCACAACTATTTGCACCTCACTCTATTATCATAATATGAAAACTTAATTCTATAAATACAACAACATACAGCTAGGTGTTACAATTAAATTAAAAAAGTAAAATATAATTATAGATTTCATCGCTCCTATACGCTAAGATATTCAACTTCTTAGTAAAAACAATGGCACTGCAGATAAGCTTTCAACATTCTATCAAAGGTTTTTATTTTTGGGGCCAGTTTTATATACTGGGGTAGTTTATTGTATAATTTAACTCCAGTGTGAAAAGTTCCTTTTTGATACATGCTTGTGTGTGTGAGTGTGTGTGTGATATATGAATGTTTTGATTTTGTCTTGTGTTATGCCTATGAACATCATTGTTTGTTTTAAGAAAAACATATTTATTCATTAAATTCTTTTAAAAAACATAATACTTTCAAAGATATATATGCAGGGCAGTGGGAGAATGTTTAAATCTTTAAACAGAGGTCTACATGATTCTCTAGAGTTTACATTTGCCATAATTCTAATCGCCCTCATTTGTATCCTAAACGTGCTTAGTACATCTGGCGACATACCCGAAAATATGATCCCATATCTTAAGTATGAATGGAAATAAGCAAAATAAATATTTCTTAATGTGTGCATGCTAGTGCAGGTTTTCAAAATACGTAACGCAAAGCACATCGAGTTCAGTTTAGTATTCAGATATTGTATATGTTTATTCCATTTAAAGTCTTGTTGTATCCATAGTCCTAAAAACTTTGTTTCTGATTTATTTTCTATTTGATGACCATTTAATGTTATATTGGGTTTCGCAGGATTCCTATTCAGTATAGTGTGGAAATTTAGAAATACTGTTTTTTATAGTTTATTATGAGGCGATTATCATGTGACCATTTGGTTAACTCTCCTGTAACGGATTCAGCAGACTGCTGTATGACCTGTTTAGTTTCACCTTTTATTACGAGAGTTGTATCGTCCGCAAACAAAATTTCCTTATGTGAATGAACGTTCTGTGTTATATCATTGATATATAGAAGAAAGAGTAGTGGGCCCAAAACCGATCCCTGGGGTACTCCAAGTTCAATAATTCCCTCATTGGACAATGTTTCATTAAGTAATTTGGTTCCATCATCCTTGTGTCTCAAGCTTACTATTTGTTTACGCCTTGTTAAGTACGACTCTACCCATTTATTAGCCAGACCTCTAATACCATATTGATTTAGTTTGGTAAGGAGGATTTTATGGTCAACAACATCAAATGCTTTCGATAAATCCAAGAATAGGCCAGTTACATGTTCCTTATTGTCAATTAATTTCAGTATACAATTACTACATTCGTAAATTGCTGTCTGTGTAGATTTTTCCGTTCTGAATCCATGTTGTGAGTTTGATAATATTTTATTTTTTTCTATGAAACTTATCAGTCTCTTATACATAATATTTTCCACAATTTTTGCAATACCAGTTGGTAAGGTAATAGGACGATAGTTATCTAATTCATCTTTTGAACAGTTTTTGTGCACTGGAATTACTTTTGATAACTTCAAAATATCCGGGTAAGTTCCTGAGAGAAATGAACTGTTTATTAAGTGCGTAAGTGGATTTATTATATTTTCTGCACCTTTCATTAAAATTGCGTCAGGGATGCCATCAATGCCAGCACAGAATTTATTTTTTAGCTCTTTTATAACTATTCTTACCTCTTCACTTGTGACATGATTTATAAATAATCACTGCATATATTTATTTTATTATTAGAATTTAGTGTATTTACCTGTGATTTATTTATGGATTTATTATATTTTCTGCAAATTTCATTAAAATTGCATCAGGGATGCCATCAATGCCAGCACAGAATTTATTTCTTAGCTCTTTTATAACTATTCTTACCTCTTCACTTGTGACATGATTTATAAATAATCACTGCATATATTTATTTTATTATTAGAATTTAGTGTATTTACCTGTGATTTATTTATGGATTTATTATATTTTCTGCAAATTTCATTAAAATTGCATCAGGGATGCCATCAATGCCAGCACAGAATTTATTTCTTAGCTCTTTTATAACTATTCTTACCTCTTCACTTGTGACATGATTTATAAATAAAGAGTCACTGCATATATTTATTTTATTATTAGAATTTAGTGTATTTACCTGTGATTTATTTAATAATTTTTGTGGAATTTCCAGAAAATAGTCATTAAAAGTGTTTGCTATTTCCTCTGGATTATTAATCACTTTATTATTTCTGGTCAGTGTAATGTTCCTTTGTATTTTAGCAGATTTTCCAGTTTCTTTCTTTATCACGGACCACATAGCCCTGTTTTTATTAGATGATTGGGAAATAAAATTATCATTATGCATTTTCTTTGCTAGTCTTAATACCTTATTTAATATGCTAGTGTATTTTTGTAGTATAAATTGAAATCAGGTGTTGTGTGGTATTGTTTATATAATTTGTGTAGAAATTTCTTTCTTTGACATGAATTTTTAATCCCTGTTGTTATCCAATTGCTAGTTTTGTTATTTTTAACAGTTCTTCGTTTAAAGGGGAATGCTATTTCAAAATAGTGTTTTAGGGTACTGTTAAATGCATTAAATTTATCATTTACATTTTCTAGTTCATAAATTTCTGACCATGTTTCCTTATTTAATGTCATTGAAATAAGTAACATTTGATTCAGTGAATGACCTGCACTTTGATTTTACTCCATTATCATTATTATTGATTGTTTCGGATACTTCAAAACTCAGTATTTGCCCATGGTGGTCACTAAAACCCGGACAATAGACTTGTATTGAATGGGGATATTTATCTGTATTTATAAAAATTTGATCAGGAGTGGTTTTACTAAATTTTGTTATTCTTGTTGGGGTATTTACTGTAGGTTTCATTCCATAGGAAATTAGTAACAGTGTTAATAATTCACAATTTCTATCAAATTTTAAGAAATCCACATTTACATCCCCACAAGTTATTATATCGAAATTTACTTTGCTCATGTTATTGAGTAACAATTCTAATTTATCTATAAATAAAGGAAACTTTCTTGTCGGAGAACGGTATACGCACACAATTATTAACTTAAACTGCTGTATTTTTATGGCAGAGAATTCAAAATCCTGTTCCATAATTAGATAATCATAAACTGTTATCTGTTCATGATCTAAATTATTCTTAAGAAGATGCAAGTACCACCATGGCTAATATTAGATCTAGAGTATTTACTAGCTTGTATAAACCCTGGTAATTGAATTAATTCGAGTTGTTCCTCTTTCAGCCAATGTTCTGAAATACATAGTGCTGAGATGTCTTTAAGTTCATTTTTAAGCATAAGATTTATGTAATCAATTTTATTATAAAGAGACTGGACATTCTGGTGGTAAATTTTAAATTTGTTACTTTAGCCAGCTTGTGTTGGTGATTTATTTACATTATTATTATCATAATTGTCATTATTATTGTTGCTAGAAAAATCCGAAATACCATTGTTACACTCCGTTAAATTTGACTTCAAAAGATCTGATTGCCAAACCTCACGTTTGGCTTCTTCTACCAGGTTCCCTGCTTCCACTCTAATGATATTACTGTTGAATTATTCTTACCATTTGAATTTACAATTTTGCAGATTTCATCACTAAGATACTCTTTTCCTAATCTATTTAAGTGTAGGCCAAGCCGAGTGTGGAACTTCCTGTCTAATTTACTTTCATCTACAATTTGGACATTTGGAAAACTCTTACAAATTTTATGAATTTTTCCATTTGTAGCCTCTATTTATACATTTACACATGATTTGGGAATTAAATCGTATCTCTGCGGAATGTTTACAATAATGACATTTGTTTTTTGCATGTATGGCAATGTACCCTTTAAATCTTTGATTACCTTTTTACTCTCATTTCTATAGACGTCGTTTGCTCCAGCGATGATCACTGCGTAGTCCTTTGCAGTAAAGGACGCACACTCTCCTATCATTCCGTTCGTGACCTCTGCAATTTGAGCTCCTGGCTTTACTGTCGAAGTGACCTCCATTTCTCTGCTTCTCTCCAATACGCTTGCTGCTACATCTCGCCCGTGGCTATCCGCAAATATCCGCATCTTCCTGGATTTTCTCTTTATCACTTTCTTCTTTTCTTATTGAGGAAAGTCATCATTTTCTTCAACAAGCACTCCAAATGAATTTGAGACGGGAATTTCAGATACGGTACATGTACTCCATTTATAGGCCTAGGCTTATTCAATCTTACCTTACCAGCAATCACTGTCGACCAAGTTTCCTTGCTTTCCTCTCTGTTTCCTTTTAATTTATTCATCTCTTCCATTAACTTAGCAATATCTTCCTTTAATAGCTTTATAATTTCGTCTTTTGAGGACAGTTCGTTTCTCAGGTTATGACATTCGCATGACTGTAGCGGTAGGCCTACATTACGACAATCGGTTTCACTTTTCTCCTGATTCAATTTTTCCTGAGATCTTGTGATGATTTTATTTGCATTTTTTACTTTTATTTTGCACGACGAGCATAAATCCGTTACGGTTACACTACCTGACGAGACACTAACACTGTTTACCGTCGTCATACTAGAGATCTAAGTTAGCCTAGATGTTTACACCAAATTACACTAAATTTATTTTAGTTATTACTACCTAATAGAATTAATCTAATTTCCTACCAATAATGAAGAATGTGAAATACGTATATCTTCCAATCGGGTGAAGTCTCGTAAAAGCACCACTGCTCTACTTGGTTCAAACAGTGATTGAAGAAGTCACCGAATCTTTGGATACACGTTCCCACAACTTAGTTTAAGTTTATTAAATTATCAATAAGATTTTCTAAATACTATCAATATTCCGTATTACACTTGATCTAAGGAAAGTAACTTTATAGACTTTTAAACCTCTGTTATAATATTTTACCACTTTTATCAAATATTTACACTAGCTGCTATTTCACTACACTTTCACTGTGACGCCATCTTGCCCACACGCCATCGATCGGGGCAAATGTGTGTTGTGTGTGTCCCCTCCCCCCCCCCCCCTCCCCCCCCTCCCCCTCCCCCTTATCAACTCCTCAACGGCTGCAGCCATTGAAACAAAATTTGTTACGAGTAAACAATTATACCTGAATATCTCAAGCCCATATTTGAAAATTAAGTCAGTGCTACCAACTGCTGAAAAAAACACAATTGAAATTTGAGCTCCATGTTGGATATCTTGAAAGGTATGTATGGGAGCTATTCCAAAATTGGCACACATATAGATAATAATATTTCAGCTTAATTTCCAGGAGGCGATGTTTTGCAGTGTTGCACAAATGATTCTAAGCCTGCTGATAAGTCCAGTTTTTAAATACATATAACTGCAACACTATTAATTGGATTTCAACCAAATTTCGTATGTACAATGTGTACATATCATATAAGACTGAGCGTATTCGTAATAGTCACCAAGGCTGCCAACTGTTAATAAATTCTCTCTCTATGCTTTTGTCCAAATACCAATATATCAGAAAGTATGCAAGCCAAAAGCTCTAGACTTTGCACACGTATAGTACCTGACATTCTAGATTAATTTCGGATAACTAATATACGCCAGTGCTGCCAAAATGATTCTAAACCTGCTGATAGGTCCAATTATAAAACACATGTAACTTCTATACTAACAAATGGATTTCATCCAAAATTGGCACAAGAAGAGATCATAATATTTCAGATTATTTCTGACCAACACATGCATGGCATTGTTGCCAACATGATTTTACGCGCGCTGACAGATCCAATATATAACTGCATGTAACTTCCATGCTATCCATTGGTCTTCAACCAAATTTTTAATGTGGATTCTGTACCTTAAGAGATGGAATTAAAATATATTCAGTCACCAGGGCTGCCAACTCTAGTGCTCTATTAGGCTACATTTCAGACTAAATAGAAAAGTCGATATTACCAACTTAATTTTGTCATAATTCTAGATAGGTCCATATAGATTATTCATTGGCATGAATCTTAACTTTTAAGAAAAGTAGGCTTTTAGTTCGTCTTGGAACTCCTTGTTTAAACTTATTAATATTAGGCCTAATCATTTCTATTTTAATAATATATTTCATTAATATTTGGTTTTCAGTAGGCTATTATTAACACTTCCAGAGGTTAATTAATTGGTAAATGGCTGACGGATTCAACCATCAGCATCATTGACAAGATAAATTATCCTTATGATAGGTGGTTAATATATAGAACACTAACCTATAACAATTTAAAACACAATTAAAATACAAAATATTTTCTTCCATTCAGACTGTTCAAAATACTACAAGAAATATTATTGTCATTATTGAACTGAACGGTTACGCGCGTTAACGTGCAGGGGCAATGGTTCAAATCCCACCGTCAGCCCCCTTGAAGTGTTTCTCCTCACCCTGTCCCCGGTCCTGTAAAATGGGAAATAATATGTAGAGATTATGATTATTTGCCTATTATACTTTCGTTTCACCCTGTTTGCGGTACGTAGAATCAATCATTTCTCTGGGTCTTGTTCATTCCTTTGTGTCCAGTATATCTTAATTCTTTCTGATCTTCTTTTCCTCTCTTCTCCCGATATAATGGGGTTTGGATTTTAGTGTAGATTTGTTCTGGAACCTTATATTTTTGTCCTTAATGATTATTTTAGCATTTCAATTGAGTAGCCAATTATTAATTATTCTACTGGGTCTTTTTCAGTTTCTATGAACCCTGTGGGTTTTGTTTTGCGGTTACGGAAGAAATCAAACATTTGTTTGGTCAATCTGTTACAGTTCATTCTGAGAAGGTGACCGGAATGATTTATCCTCCTTTTTTGTACTGTCTTGACCTTACCTGCCCTGTGAGATGGTCTGGCAGGTTGACATAACTTATGTTGTTATTTATTAGCCGAGTGGCTACTAGATAGGGAGTTTGGATTGTTGGGTGGTCCAGGAACTCGCCGGAAAGAAAGATGTTACTTCCCCGTAAATTACAGCTGTTTTAATTGAGTACAGTTGTCGTTGTATGTATACTATTTAGAGTTACTTTGAATATACTGGCGGAAGTTTACGCTGCTTGATTCAGCTCTACTAAGTCTTACTTCTAGACGAAGTCTGGCATGTCCCCACGGGACTGAACTCTATCACACGTACAAGGCGATGGCTGGAGACTAAGTGCTCCCGTGCGACAACTTGGATGTCATTATATCCAACTAGAGATGACCATAGTCCACTCTATTGAGTGTGTGTGGTTATTTCCAATTTGACCACCCAGTAGGTGCTGCCAACCAAGCTTGTGGTGGCTTCATATACTAACATTCGCTTGGCTGCAAGTCCAACTAATTGAACCCGCTTGTTATTCTGTTTCATTTGTTCAAATAGTGCATAGTGCGCAATAGACTGGATTCATGAATCAGTCAATAATACCAAAGTCTGTGTAAACGTCCTGTCATACACTTCTGGCTCATTTCCCTGATACTAATAAGCATAACTTCCTTATATACATCTATTACCAAATAATAATAATTTTAAATGAGATTCGTACTGAACTCCAGTCTCGGGTTCAGAACCTGGGAGGCTCGCAGTCACGACAGTATGGTATCTGCGAGTTATTATTATTATCATCGTAAGCCGACGCTACCTGTTGTAAATCTTTTGAGGTAGGCGATCTACTCTCCAATTTTGATGCAGCGAAACCGGAACTGTGTTGGGCAGCCTGTGACTGAGATATTATTATTACTATTATTATCGCTGGGGCCCAGATGTTTACGGACTTTGAGTGACGTGGGCTCGATCCGTTCTCCTTGGTTTTCCATCTTCAACTCGAAGCAAATGCCAGGACGGCAGCTTTTAATAGGTTACGGCCGCTTCCTTCCAATGCCTCGCCTAGTTTCATTCTGCTTCACTCATTTCATCTCTTATTAACGTCTCTAATGAGGTTGGCGTCAGTAAGGGCATCTGGCCGTTAAATCACTCTCCACAAGGAAGAAAAAAAATCATTGCGTCCCATCCCCGATCGCGTTGAAGTGGGAAAAATAAAAGGTAGATATTGTATATATATGATTATTATTATAATGACTATCATCGTTTCTTAACGTAGACAACTATGGAATGCAATTTAAGAGATTCAAGTTTTGAATTCTGGCACTGACAGCGGCCATCCTGGTTGTGGTGATTGCTGGATTCTTCCCCCTCTCCGTCTAGGCAAATGCCGGAATGGTAAAATACTTGAAGTCTCGCATCTGATCGATCATTTCCAGACCATAACAAATACTCCTAGGCAAACTACTACAGACACCACACAAACACAGGTTATCAGACGAATTAACACTCATAAATACATGATCAAAATCTACCTCTAACAACTGCAAAACGTATTTTTCGGTGGCCAGTTGCACAGTGGCTAGTATTCATGGTTGTCATCCCTGAGGTCCGTGTTCCATTACCAGCTCTGCAAAGAAATATATTTGTGGTCTGAGGGTTGGATCAGTGTCCACTCAGTCACGTGAGGCCATTCTGAGTAGAGGTGGGTACGATTACCTCCTCATCCATCCTGGAAGTGGTTATCCGTGGTTTCCCACTTCCACTCCAGGATAATTCCTGGAAGGTTCCTTATTTAAGGCCACGGCCAACTCCCTCAAAGTCCTCCCCTTAATTAAACTCATTAATACAGCCATCACACTAGTACAGGTTATCAGACAAATTTCACACACACACGCCCAAGTACACCGGGCTAAATTACCGCGATGTCCAAGCCCCTCAAATGAAGCAACATCAAGTAATGATTGGAAATAAGGAAACTACTATAACGTATAATGCAGGACACGAAGATCACCATATTGGCCTCGTTCCTTATTGAAAACATTCCTGTCCCTATCTTTACCTAGCGCCCTGCGCCCATTTCAGTATCGTCCTCTCTATGATACTTCTTTCTTACTAAGTTTCGTTTTAATTTCACAACTACAGACTGAGTGATTCACAATCAAAGGTGATTGTAATCTAAATGCTTGGTTAGCATTGATACGTAGTGATATGACCTTTATGACTTAACATTACGAGCATTGTGAGATATATATTCAAACATTGCTTGGAATTATGATAGTTTCTTTTAAATAACACTGGTCAACAGTGATTTTGGTGTTTTAAGCTGATTTTATAAGAATTTGATGCCCTAAATTCAAATATGCCATTAGTTTTTGCCTAGGAGCTCCAGTTTCTGAGATATGACATTTTTGTGAAATATACATTACACTATCGGATGGTATTAAAAACCAAACTCGGAATTTTCATTATGATATTATAAAAAAATGTTTATATACAAACATTAGAAGAAAAAGTCATGAATGAAACCAACCAGTCACTGGACACTTCGGAAACTTCTTCTCCGTGACATTCTTGAATGCATTTTGGAACAGTCCCTTTTTAAGCTCCAGCAGTCCCATCTACCTTGGTAGCGGTCCTCCACAGTTTTAATATCCTGGTGAAATCGTTCACCTTGTTCATCACTGTTGTCTGATAAATTTTCAGGAAAACGGTCCAAGTGGCTGTGTAAACAGTGCACCTTAATACTCATGTTGCACCCAAGAGATTTGAAACTGTTAAGCATCTCGATTACCAGTTCAACATATTTTTCGGCTTTGCGTTTGCCTAGAAATTGTTTTACAACTGACACAAATGAAGTCCAGCTTTTAGCTCAGATTCATTCATAGAATTTACGAAGTCAGGATCCTTATTTGTCTTATTTGTGGGCCATCAATTACCCCTGCTTTAAGTTTTTCCATACTCAAGTGAGGCATTTTATTTCCTATAAATGCAAAGCATGATCCGTTCTTATCAAGAGCCTTCACAAACTGCGTCATAAGGCCCAGCTTGATATGCAGTGGAGGACAGATGGTTTTCTCTCGTTCAACCTTTTTTTCCCAACATCCATGCTTTCTCTCTTAGGTCACACTTTTCTAACCCAGTGGTGTGTTTTACCTCTGCTATCCCATAGGCACAAGAAGCAAGGATATCAGACTGACGATAGGACCCCGTCCTTGTATATTATGATTGAGAATTGCACAAAATGGAGTTAGAACTGCACATTTCGTGTAAAACTGCCCACAAAAGCAACACAGATCTAAACAAATAGAGGTGATAGAGGAAAACTGATATCTAAAAAAATAGAGCTGTTAGAGAAAAATTGATTTTATATTTAGATTCAGCGACCCAAGTATACCTAAAATCAGTTACAAAATCCCCGGCACCAAAAAAAAAAAAAAAATGTAGGCATGTGTAATAATTACTGAGGATGGCCATGATGTGGCCGAAACTAGAAGTATAATCAATTAATGTTCAGTATATTAATTCAATTTATTGACATACGGTGCAATAAAATGATTAAGTCCCCATTGGTATTTCATTTTATTTAAACAACTAGCACAAGTACCCGTTCATCGAACGGTGTTCGGTGTTAACACCAGACATTATCAATTCAGCTACTGTTGCAATTGTTAGAAGTTTGTCATTCCTTCTTAAGTTTTTGAGAACGTAGTTATTTTTCTGGGAATATCACACACGGTGTTAATTTAAGGGCCTTAAAATGTGGTTTTCGGAGACCCTTTATAGACTCGCGAATTTTGTGTCTCACATTGAGAAGCGCAACATATGCATTGGTCGTCCTTCTAGGATAATTTTTATATTTCGCCTATTTTAGCATGTATTTTGAGAAGTTTTTCCCTATATCCACCCTTCTACTGTACGAAAAGTACGGTGAAGAGTTTTATAAATGGTTGGTGTATTGACTCATGTTTACCATACCTAATTTTACGATGCACCAAGCATCCGAACACGAGTTATAGGCGTACATAAAGATACACAGAAAGGCAGACAGACAATTCTATTGTCTACAACATATCATCCAGAAATCCAAATATGGGTATATCTACCACACAATATCAAACAAAATCATCCATACGATGAACCCGTATGTCGACAAAAATAAAAGAAGATTAGTTGAAATGTGCTCTCAAACTAAATTCACCTAACGTGTACTTCCTGACATGAAATAGAATTGAAAGCCTTGTAGACGAAACGCAATACACGTCACATAAAAACTGACCCTCTACGTTGTGTTACATCCCCATACAAAGAAGACCTATATCATAAATTATAAAAGCTTGTGGTGCATGAAAATTCAGGTTCTTCAGTCTCAAATGGCCCAAATTCCTAAAAGCCGCAAAAAATGCTGATTCAATTCAGGAATTTTTGAAAATAATGTTCCTGTTTGGAGATATAATAGACCTCCTGTACTATATGTCGCACGTGAAAATTGCATGAAAAAATTCTAGGTTACCCCTTGACCCCCTTAATTGCATTGATGAATTATACAGTCTACGTTGGTTCCGTGATAACCTTATAGCCATTTGCAAACTTTCCCAGAAATGTAATAAATGTAATAAATTGCTTCTTACTGAAATAGATGGAAAGTTGGATGCCACCCCTTGAGATAATGATGTCATGGTTACCGATTTGCATTCCTTCATTAGTTTGTTAAATTAAATTAAATTAGTTTTTTGTGAATATTTCAGAAACTGTTGGTTTTAGAGCCTTATAATGTAGTTTTCGAGGACCCTCGAGTTTTGTTTCTGGCACCGAGGGGCTTTGTCTCCTCGTTGTACGCCATAATATAATACTAATACTAATAATATAATATAGGGATAGGAATATAATAGACCTGCCGTACCACACCCGCAGGTGTAAATCGCGTGAAAAAATTCTAGTGTACCCCTTGAGCCCCTTAAGCGCATTATACGTATTGATGAATTTTACCGCTTAATTTGGTTCCGTGATGACCTTCTAGCCGTTTGCAAACTTTCACACCAATGTAATTAATGGAATTGCATTGCGTCTTACAGCAATAAATGGACCTCTGAGAATCTGTTGCCATGGTTACCGGATTTTATTCGTTCATTACTTTATTAAATGAAATTAGTTTTCTGGGAATATCTCAAAAACGGTTGATTTTAGGGCCTCTCACACAGAGGGCTGAAAATTATCTTTGTCTCGTCCTTCTACTCCTATTTCAGCATGTATTTTAGGGGGTAGGCCCCCTTTTATGAGAGGTACGGAGAAGGGTTACATCAATGATTAGTGTCGTGCCTCTGATGGATATATGTAGCAAATTTTACGTTGATACACCCAGCCGTTCTCGAGTTATAAGGGAACAAAGTTGTCCACAGACAAACAAACAAACAAACAGACAGACCAAAAAATTATTTTCGCGCGCATCCATAATAAAACACTCTGAAACGCGTAAATAACTCAAATTTCCGTAGAAATTGCGAAAAGAACATACAAAATTTAATATTTATGTATGTAGAGATTTGCTGCACCGCTCGGTGTTGACCATGTTTTATTGCACAAATTTAGGTTTTACTCGCTAACCGTTGGAGATACACGAAAGGTGATACGAACCTATTGGATAGAAAATTAAATGTTAAAGCTCGTGTATGCATTAAACGTTTGCTATTTCTTAGCGTTCTCTTTTTATTTGAAATGGAAATATGAAATTTTGAAATCAAAGGGTGTAGTGACGTCACATATGTGGGTTTTACTCGCTAACCGTTGGAGATACACGAAAAGTGATAAGGACCCTTCGGATAGGAAATTAAATTTTGAAGCTCGCATGTGCCATCAAAAGTTTGCTATTTCTTAGCGGTCTCTTTTTATTTGATATGGAAATATGAAATTTTGAAACCAAAGGGTGTAGTGACGTCACTAAAATGGTCGCCATTTTTTAATAGTGCAGAATATCGAAAATAAAAGAATCCTATATGTAATCATGGTAAATCAGCTATATCCATGCAAAATTTCATTTAAATCCGACCAGTGGTTCTTGCGTTATTGAGAAACACACAGACAGACAGACAGACAGAAAGACAGACACACACCATCTCATTTTTATATATTAGTATGATAAGGTTTGAACAATTATATTCATAATTTCTTTCCGTTTCTGCGTTGAACAGATTCCGCTTTATACAACATAAATAACATTCACGTTGGACAAGTTTCCGCTTTGAGCAAGTTTTACTGTACAATTATGAAATACAACACACAATATTTTCAGATTTAGGAAATAACACCCATAACAATTGGGTGCAATCATGTTGACCAAATGAAAAGCATTTAAATTTCGTTTACTAAGGCAACACTGAAAAATGGCTTCCACCACGATAAAGCATTAATAGACATTGTATTGAGCCTCGTGGCATAGTGACTGGTAGTCTCAGCTGTCATTGACGAGGCCCGGGTTCGATGCCCGGCTCTGCCAAGAAATTCAATTCTGGTCTGAAGGCTGGAACGGGGTATACTCGGCCTTGTGATCCAAAACTGAGAAGAGTTGGGTTCGATTCCAGCACAGCCATCCTTTAAGTGGTTTTCCGTGGTTTCCCCACTTCTACTCCTGGCAAACATGGGTTGGTTCTTAACTTTAGGCCACAGCCGCCTCCTTCCCAATTCTATCCCCAATTTACAAGAACACACACCAGTACAGCCATCACAATAAAACAGGTTATCACACAAATTCCACACAAACACACATGGGCTTGTATGACTCCGATGTCGCTATCCCTCATATAACCAACAACAACACCATCATATATATCTATGTCTACCCCTTATTAATCCCGTTTTCCAACAGGGATGGGGATGAGTTGCGATGAAATTCCGCGTGCTGATAGTTTCTACGGACGGATGCCCTTCCTGATGCAAATCTCACGAGAGGAGTTAATGAGAGATTAAATGGATCAAGATGAATGAAAATTCAATTTCAAGTAGTTCCAACTTTGGCTATCAGACGCCATTGTCACTGACACCTGGCAGTGAACGTCAGAACTTGATAGAGCGTTTCCTAACCAGATAAATATAACCTACTAATTTCGCTACACATTTCCAATTGCAATGGTAGGTTCTTTTACATGCCATAAATCTAACACAAGCAACAACATCATTTATATTGATTTATATGGTGTAATATACTGTATGACTAGAGCCGAAAATGTATATTATTCTGTATCTTTATGGTGTCCGAGATGCCAGGCAGATATTCCTTTGGAAATACATATTCAGTTCCTGAGAGGAAATATGTGTACCGTAATATTCCAGATTGTTGATCTTAAAGTAAGATGATACCAACTGTACAATACACCAATACCAACAGCTGCTGCCACTTGTCACGCACCACTTGCCAGCATTTATTGAATTGATTTCACACTTATACCTAGTTAATACAAAATTAAAATTAATGGGAAATGGCCATAGTCATTCCTTACGAGGAAGAGCGGAGAGTTTCATGAACTGAAACAATGTTGTGATCTATTATGAGCCCCGAGGTGTTGGTTTAATAGAGTTTCGAGAGCATTGAAGCCATTTTTCATTATTTCCTTATTGACAATTGATATTACAACATTTCACAATTTAGTCCCAATTACTGGGTCATGTGTAAAATAACCTGAAAAATATTATATGTGATTAAAATACACACACCAAAAATGGTTTTGCATATTGCCTTGGAGTACAGTGGAAATGGACTTATTTATTAAGCAGTGTCCACACCTACTCTACACAATTGAGATCTGGAGCATAGGCAGGCCCTTCCATTCTCTGAATACCATTCTCCTTAATAAAGGCATTGACAATGTGCGGGTGAGCGTTATCTTCCACGAAAGTGAAATTTGGGCCGAAATTGTCAGCATAGCCTTTCATTACAAGTACCAGGATAGTATCCCTGTAACGTATGCAAGTCATACGCTAACGGATGTACACAAGAGGGGTTCGGCGACCATACATGATGCCACCCCAAAATATTCCACCACCTTTTCCCTGTTGGTACCGGTCACGGATGTATTGGTCGTGCATACATTCACCGGGTCACCTCCACACTCACACAGATCTATTCTCATTGACACAAGTGATTGTACACAGCCGATATACACGATCGCAAGAGCGACTAATGGATTTGAGACCACTACGACTCATGGCCATCAATAGGTGTATATACAGCAGTCTCTCGGCAATTCAAGCTAGACGGGACCCAGACCACCTCGAACTATAAAGAAAACCTTGGAATTTTGAAATTACTCTTTTTTCAGCACTTATCTATTATATATAATCCAAAATTGACTCATCACCGCAGGGCTCAAACCACTTGACCTAGAAAGCTGAAATTTTGCATGATGGTTGATCCGAGTATGTAGAGGCTCACTAAGAAACGGTTTTTGAAAATTCTATTTGTAAGTGACCTTTTTCGGCCCTTTGGCACTAGTAGGATAAATAAGGCGGTTTCTGGGACAGGGGCTAATGCACAAGATGGCCGCCGCGCGCAACTATCCTATGTTATTATTATGGAGGGACAGTCAGAGCTGGGCCAGGGTCTAGTGCGCAAGATGGCAGCCACGCCCTTAGACCGTCAATGACGTCACAGGGACAGGTCGGCCGTGTAGTTGCCAAATGGAATATCTATTATTATTATTATTATTAGGTAATTATTGATTAATCATGTACAATCAAGACCACCTCGTGGTGTAGCGGTTAGTAATCTTGAATTTCACCGCGGTGGCCCGGGTTCGATTAACGGTTCTGCCAAGAAATTTAATTTCTGGTCTCACGAGTGGAACGGGTTACACTTAGTCTTGTGAGGCAAAAGTGAGAAAAGGCGGCTTTAATTCATACCTCTGCCATTCAGCCTAACCCAACTTCATTTAACCTCACCTAACATAACCTTAGTTCACCTAACCAAACATGTCCTCACCTAACGTAAACTAACCTAATCTACGGGATAGAGGTAAGTGTAAGAGTTGAAAGTCAATGATAAACCTTAGAGTACTTTGGATTTTTTTGGAATTTTGTGTGTTGTTGTTGTTGTTGCTGCTGCTGCCTACAAACATGGCTGTAAGCATCATGCAGCCATAAAAAGGACTGACGTACTTTCCAAGACCAAATAAGACCCAACAAGCAAGAGCAAATATGAGAGAGCTAATACTAAGCCAACAAAAGCCATCAAAAGCCAACAGAAAAGCCAACAAAAATCTGACAAAAAAGTCATGTAGCATGCTGGTAGTTGAGTGAGTTGTCATATTCACCGATAGGTGGCATGCTGGTAGTTGAGTAAGTATTGATATCGACCGCTAGATAGCATGCTGGTCGTTCAGTGAGTGAGTGTTGAAATGGAGCGCTAGGTAGGATGCTGGTCGTGCAAGTAGTTCTCATAGTCACCGCTAGATAGCGGAAACATACTTTGCGTGTCGCATGCAGCTATTTAACAAGGTTTTACCTAATGAAAAACGTGCTTGTATAAGCTTTGTATAAAAATTGAATATACAATTAACTACTAAGTGATCAGAACTAACATGTACAGCCTTGTGTAGGGAATATTGGGGTCCTTAGCAAGAAAGAGTGCCTAACACACATGATTGTACAGCCTATTGATATGCATTAAGTACCTGATAAACTTGAGTAGGGTATAAGAATATTTTCAGTTGACTACTACCTCTCACAGTGTTTACATTGTCAAAGACCGTTGAAACAACCAGTCTTTAGCCTTGTCATGTGCAGCAAGCAGCTGTTACCCTTAACTAGGGGTATATTAGAGGACCCTTAGCAAGAATATCATCAGTTGACTACTACCCCTCACAGTGACCCATCGTGAAAGACTGTCAAAACAACTATTATACAGCCTTGTACTACACAGTAAGTAGCTGTTGGTCTTGTCTATGATTTATTAGAGAACCCCTAACAAGAATACAATCCGTTGACTACTACTTGTTACAGTGTTCACATCGTGAAGGACCGTCTCACTGTCCAGTCTACAGCCTTGTCATACGCTGTAAAGAGCTGTTGGTCTAGACTAGGGTATATTAGAGGACCCTTTACAAGAATAGCACCAGTTGACTACTACCTCTCACGGTGTTCACATCGTGAAAGACCGTCTCACCGACAAACATCTAGCCCTGTGATACGCAGTAAGCAGCTGTTTGCAGAAATCAACATTCATGATGGAAGAACCCATTCCTAGCTATATGTGTAAAGAGTGTGGAAAGACTTTTCTTCGAGACTATGATAGAAAGCGTCATGAAGTTTCGTGTGGGGAATTTCATGAGTGTAAAACGTGTGGCAATAAATTCAACAATGCCTACAATGGCCGTCGTCATGAAGAATGTTGTAATGTTGAGTCGGCCGCTAAAAGACAAAAAGCAGAGCCTACAAAACATTACCTACTGTCATTGGTCACTGACAAAAGTGGACTGATTGAATATGAGACATCTTTTGAAGGTCGACTTAAATCCTATTTCATACGTTGTGATACGTGTAAGGATTTAAATTCATACCTTAAAGAGTCCAAACAGCAAATAATACAAGCTATGCACAAAGAACTAAAAAAGCACAATTCAATAAAAGTTAATCTTGTTGCTGAATGTAGATTTATTCATACGTCCACCAACGAAACCACAGATCGGGCTTTTAAAACACGAAATCAAGCCCTATTTTTGGGAACTGACTTAAGTAGTTTCTTGGAAACAATTTACTATGTTAACTACTGAAATGGAAGAATCTGAGCTAAAAGGCAGTAATTGGGCTTTGTTAGTAGTGGAAGGAGTACGATTGAAAATAAATAAGTACAATCCCTTGCGTGGTAGCACATATATTCCATTACCAGCTGCTATAAAAGTAAGAAATGCCTTCATTTATCCTCAAAACTTAAAGGATGAAAAGTGTTTTATATATGCGATTTTAGCAAAACTAGTTAAAACGAAAGCTGAACGCATTAGTAAATACAAAACCTGGAAAACAAGTATGATTTTTCAGTGATATCGTTTCCTACTTCATTAGCTGACATTCCCAAATTTGAGAAAGCCAACGACATACCCATTAATGTATTTGGACTGGAACAAGACAGCAAACTGTTCCCTCTAAAGGTTGTGGATCAAGAGCTACAAGACCTTCGCTACCTCCTTCTGCTAAGTTCTTCATCTGGCCAGAACCACTACGTCTTTATCAAAGATTTTGATAAACTCGTAAGACATCAGATTACCCACCATCAACATAAGATATATACGTGTAAACGGTGTTTTACTCACTTCAATAATCAATATGGGCAGCAAGGAATGGAAAAATTGAAAGAACATAGAGCTTTGTTTGTCCAGCATGACATTGCTAGGGTTGAAATGCCAATTAAAAACTCAATTGTGAAATTCTTAAATGTTGAAAAATGCTTAGAATTATTTATTTATTTAGGCTACCACTCGTGATACGAGTATGACTGTCTTCCAAGGTACATTTATGTAAATCTTCGCTGTAAACCAACATTAGGCCTAATCATATTGCTTGAGTTCTTTGGTGACTGTAGAGTCCGATCCGAGAACCACAGACTCTTCCACAATATTGGCACACAAGGTCTTGAGCAGCCAATGGATCTTGGGGGTTGACCATTCTGCGAATCATGCGCTCTTTTCTGGCATTTCTTTTTACAGCCTGAAGCCTTCTTCTCTCTTGTTCGAAGAACATGTGGCCTTGGTGGACGTTGCGGCACCACTCTGATCGGTCGGATGCGACAGCCTCCCAGTTACCTGTATCTATTTGACATTTCTTCAAGTTGGTCTTCAGAACATCTTTGTAGCGTTTTTGTTGCCCACCCTGCTTTCTCTGACCGACATTCAACTGGCAATATAAGATTTGTTTTGGGAGACGGGACTCAGGCATACGAACTACATGTCCTGTCCATCGAAGTTGGTGTTTTATAATGAGAGCCTCTATACTAATAGTGCTAGCTTCCTCCAAAACACTTGTGTTAGTGCGCCGGTCTTGCCATTTAATACCAAGAATTCTCCTAAGGCATCGTTGATAGTATTTTTCTAAAGATAAGAGGTGCCTTCTGTAAGTAACCCAGGTTTCTCAGCCATAAAGCAGAGTGGGAACTACAACAGCTTGATAAACGTATAATTTTGTTAAAATGCAAATGTCGTGGTTGTCAAACACGCGAAAGAGCAAACGACCAAAGGCTGCACTGGCACATTGGAGGCGGTGTTGAATCTCAGCGTCTGTGTTCGCATTTGTTGATAGGTGACTACCCAAATAGGGAAAATGATCTATATTCTTTAGTTTATGTCTATCAATCATGATAGCAGGAGCAGTAGCCATGTCATGTGATGTCTGATGAAGAACCTGTGTTTTATTGGTGTTTATGTCCAGACCAATGCTTCTGTATGCCTTAATGAATACATTCAGGGTGATTTGAAGATCTTCATCTGAATTTGCTAAGATGAGATTGTCATCAGCATACTGGAGATCAAGAACGGATGTAGCTGACACTTTAGTTTTTGCACGTAATCTGTTGAGATTGAATAAACCTCCACCTGTCTTGGATATAATTTCTACACCCTTTGGAATCTTTTCTTGGACCAAATTTAGTACAACACTATTGAAAAGAGTGTGGGGGCAATCACACATCCCTGTTTGACACCCGTTGTATTATTAAATGGCTCTCCAGGGCCATTGTTGTTAAGGACCGTGCCATTCATATCATCATGTAGTAATCGAAGAATCTGAATGAATTTTGGGGGGCAGCCAAGTGTGGCAAGAATCCTCCATAGCATTTCTCGATTGACAGAATCAAATGCTTTAACAATGTCTATGAAAGCCATATATAGAGGGCATCCTTGCTCTCTGGATTTCTCCTGTATCTGCCTAGCACAGAAGATCATATCAGTTGTGCTTAGATTAGGTCGAAAGCCACACTGAGTTTCAGGCAGTATTTCTTCGGCCAACGGCTTCAAACGGTTGGCTAAGACGTTGGCCAGGATTTTACCAACAACAGAAAGCAACGATATACCTCGATAATTACCACATTGTGCCCTATCACCTTTCTTAAAGATGGTTATTATCAAGGCATCCCTTAGGTCTTTAGGTATGGTAATGGTAGTCTATATTTTTACTATGAGTTGGTGTATGTGATGAACTAGAGTAGTATTCCCTACTTCAAAGAGCTCAGCAGGAATCCCATCCATGCCTGATGCTTTATTGTTTTTGAGCTGATTGATGGTATATTCAACTTCTGATAGAGGCGGAGGATCATTAAGGTGGTCTTTAGGAGGTCTCTGATGAAGACGGGTGAAAATGTTATTATCAACCTGTGTGTCCCTGTTGAGTAGTTCTTCAAAATGTTCTTTCCAACGGGAATTAATGGAGTTTGTGTCTCTAAGAAGTTCCGTGCTATCATTAGACTGCAGAGGATTCAAACCATGATAATGTGGCCCATGTATAGTCCTTGTTGCTTGGAAGAAAGCATGAGTATTATTTGTTTCGGCTAGATGCATTTCACGGGATTTGGAGATCCACCATTGATCTTTCAAGACCTTACGTTATCTTTGCAGATTTTGAAAGTATACTGTTACCCTATCAAACATGTCTACCTAATCCTGAGGCAAGTTATACAGTGCCATACCAGAGTCATGTTCCTATGAGCTTTGGTATATATGTTAAACACTCACCTGCTGTGGAACACATAAAGACAAACCTTCCAAGCCAATCTGCTATTTATCGTGGACCTGACGCTGCAGAAAAGTTTATGGACTGTTTGATCTCAATAGCTAATGAAATCGATCGCCTTTACAGCTTAAATGTTCCAAAGGTCTTAACTCAGGATCAAGAAGCAGAGTTTCAATGTTCTGAAACCTGTTATTTGTGTGAAAAAACATTTACCAAAGAGAACTGGAAAGTTCGAGACCATTGTCATATTACAGGGGAATACCGTGGAAGTGCTCACAATAACTGTAATTTGAGGTGTAAAACACGTAAGCCCGTTCCTGTATTTCTACATAATATGAGTGGCTACGACGCAAATTTCATTGTAAAGCAATTGGGATGTACTACTGAGAGAGTGGATGTTTTCCCTAACTCCAAAGAAAAGTACATTTCCTTCACCAAATATGTAGGAAATGTTAAGCTTTGATTTGTGGACAAGTTTCGGTTAATGCCGAGTAGTTTGGAAAACTTAGTTTCCAACTTAACATCATACCCTGAAACAGACAAGTACTTTGGAAAAGAAAGTGCAATGCTCATGACTCGTAAAGGGGTATTTTGTTATGACTACATTGTTTCATGGGAAAAGTTAAGTGAAACGTGTTTACCTCCAAAAGAGGTATTCTTTAACAAATTAAGTCAACAAGATGTTAGTCAAGAAGACTATGAACATGCCAAAAATGTGTGGAATCAGTTCAACATTAAAACTCTAGGGGAATATAGTGACCTCTACCTAACTTCAGATGTACTCCTTCTGCAGACAGCTTTGAAACGTTTAGAAACAAAACACTAGTAACACACCGAGTGGATGCTGCACACTTTTTTACTTCGCTTGGTTTAAGTTTCGAGGCAATGCTCCTTTACACAGGAATTGAACTGGAATTGCTACAGGATTACGATCAAATTCATCTAATCGAGTCTGGAATACGTGGAGGCATATGCCAGGTGTCTCATCGGTATGTTAAGCTAACAATAAATACATGGAAACCTATGATTCTGAGAAACCATTGCAGTTTATTACCTATGATGATGCCAACAACCAATACGGGTGGGCTATGTGCCACTCCCTTCCTTATGGTGGATTTCAATGGGTTTCTCCAAATACTGTTGATCTAGAAAAACTAAAGGGAGGCGATCCTGTGGGATACATTCTAGACGTTGATGTTGATTACCCATCTGACCTTCATGATCTACACAACGATTTACCTTTCCTACCAGAGTGTACACAACCTAAGGATTCGTCTCTGAAAAAACTAATTCCTCATCTTGGGAATCGAAGGCGATATGTTGTTCACTACATGGCATTAAAACAGGCTTTAGAACAAGGAATAAAATTGATAAAAATTCATCGTGTGTTAAAGTTTAAGCAAAGACCTTGGTTAAAGGCAAACGTTGATTTTAATAGCAACCTTCGAAAACCAGCCAAAAATGAGTTTGAGAAAAATCTGTACAAATTATTCAACAATGCCATTTTTGGAAAAACAATAGAAAATATCCGTAAAATAATAGACGTACTGAACTCGAATTCTAAATGATTCAGGATGGACAGGATGCTATTCAGGATGTTTTGGTGAAATTTGGAGAAGATTGCAGTATTTTTGGAGGAATTACGATATTTTTAAAATTTTATTATGCGAGGAAGCTTCAGATTGTGTTTGACGACAGCAAAATGGCGATGGAAACCGCCGTTGGGCAATGCTGCGTTGTATTTTCGCTTGGCTGCTCATAGCAACATGCAGAGTTCGAAGAGAAATGCGTTGATTGGCTAATCCAATTTCTAGAAACAAGGAGGAAGGAGAAAATGAGCACGCTTGATGAGAAGCTTCGTCGATTTATATACTGTCATTTATTAAAGAAGAGAGAATCTGCACATTTGAAACTATTGAGAAAAGATCTAAATTAAAAGGATTTATGATAGTCACCCAGAGAAGGAAGTTTGAAACTCGTAGAAAGATATAAGTAATGAATGATTTACCGCTCTTTTCTCATGACGCGCCAGTCGATTGGTTTTGACGAGCGTGGTGACGCGCATCAAATCGAGGTCTTTGTGTTGAAGCAGTGCTAGGGAACAGACTTGCGACACTTGAGTTCTTGAAACTAGCGCGTGCAAGAAAGGGGTCTCACGTGAACATAGTTTGTCGGCGAGGAGGTCGGTCCCGTCGGTCAAAATTTTACATGAGAAGTCCGCTGAAGATGTGGGAAACAGAATATCGTCATAATATCAGTTCTCGTGTGAAACTAGTATCGAGAGTTCGACTAAACTTAAGAGAAACATCGTGTGTACATTTCGTGAAAGTTTCAAGACGACATTTGAAAAAATAAGATAGTTTTCTTTGTTGTAAGCATACACATTATATAAGCACGTTTCACTCTGTGCGTGCCAGCATTACAGGCGTGAAGGGGATAGCCCGTTATATGTCTAGAATATCAGGCAACCGACATTAATCTTAAAATTATAAGATGTGGTGTAACGATTGCGCAGCTACAGTCCAACATTCCGAGATGGAACTTGATTATCGCGTCATGGCTAAATACTATCAAACCCGAACTGAAGCAGTTCATCGCATTTCGAGACTGGGAGGTTCATGCGGTATTGCTGATCGAGGCGAGGTCCGTGTTCGAAACCAGCCAGGGAGATTAACGATCGATCATGGTTCGAGTCGTGATGAGGCAGTTTTTCGGAGGAAGAGGATGAAGATTATCAAGTGTGGAATTACTGGTGTCGTCAGTAATTTTCTCCACACTATTTCTACAAGATGTCAACGCAAGGTAGAGAAAGAAAGCTTCGTTCGTAGTTGTTGGTTCTTTTTGTAGTTAGTTGTAGAGTAGAATATCAGAGAGCATGGCACCATTTCAACGCTAAACCATTTTTATTGTGTGTGATATAGTTTAGGCCCAGAAATTATTTTTCAACGTTGGATATTTAAATATTAAATTTCTTTTAGTGAGATTTTGGATATTAGCATTTGGATTTTTGACTGATAGGTTTCGAGATTTAAGCTCATTTTATAAATGATTTCGTTTTGCGAATTTATTTCGATCCATGAATTCTTTGGGAATTTTATTGAATTTTATCGAATTTTATTGAATTTTATTCAGCAATTTGGAATATAATATTAATTTACCCAAGCAACTCAGACTATGAAAAGGATATTTATTTGGAAATGAATTATTATTTGGACATTTCCAAGATTTTATTGCAAATCTTAGGAACAGTTATCCTTCATTTTGGAAATATAGTTATTGTGTTATAGTTACCTTCGAGTCTGATGCTGCTCAAGTAATTATTCAATCGAATATTTTGGATTGGTGGAAGGATGAAATATAATTTGGACATTCCACTTTAGCCAGTCATTATTAATTATAATTTGTCAGTGGATAAATTATTTTATTTTGAAAGATCTTATCTGCTTAGACAAATCAACACGTTTCAGTATTCTACGAAATTTTTGCAACACTCTTAGAGATTGTTATTGACTTTTGATTGCATTAACGCAATATTTTGGAAAGACCAGAGAGAAGTAACGAATGTTTATATTTATTAAAAGTTAACAACAATTATTTGAAATCTAGAGTAACTTATACTAGTAAACCATTACGTCATCGTTGTTTATTAGAGTCGACTATTATGTATTATCACAACATCTGAAAGAGTTATACGCTGTAATTATTATATATTAATATATTATGAAAGCAAGGCATTATATGCAATTTAAATAAGTTGTTACGGCAGAATACTGTATTAAGAGATCGAAGTGAAGAATTATAGCAGCTATATTTGTTTGATAACAAGCAGAGAAAAATGTTATACGGAATTTACCTATGTAATTGAGAGAAGTCGTTGTTTACGTGTTCTGTGGATATTTGTTCAGTATAGCAGAGAAGGGAAGGTCATTATACGCGTTGTGAGCGTTTATTTGGAAATTATAACTTATTAATATAATTCAGTAAAGATTTAAGTAAGACCTTTGTTGTCCAGTATTATTGTAAAACGGCTCTCAGTTGAATTGATTAGTTCTATTGGCGGAAAATATTTGGGAAACGGATTGAATGTAACAATGTTGTTAATTATTATTAAGATATTATCAAGGATAAGACGTCAATTATATAAGCTTAACTTAACCGTTCGGCTATGTATGTATGCCCAATTATGAAACGAAACAACTATATTATGATAACAATGTGATATGATTTTGTAACAACGACACTTCATTTAAGAGCATAAACATTTTGGATTGTCAGTAGTTGACAAAGAAGGAAGGTTGGATGATATGAGAATCATCACGAATTATGTAAATAACATAAGACATTTTGTTAACAATATTTAAATATAATATTATTAACAACTAGGAGAATTTAACGATATAATAAAGTTAACTGAATAACTTTCTTGACAAACAACTGATCCTAAAATAATAATAATAATATGGTTTATTATTTGAATTAACACGATTAATAATTATTTCTAATAATTAATAAACATCTAAATAACGAACATTTTACAAACTTAATTAATATTTTGGAAGTATTAATAGCTTTTAATTAAATTTTTAATAATAATTTCTATTGTTAATCATTAAATAATTTCGGGAACCTTAGTTGACAATTAAACTTTCGTTTAATTTATTATAAAGTTTTAAACGTTTAAACCATTAATAGGAGTGACGTTTAAAGAACGTGACGACGTTCTTTAAATACAGTAAGGTTGTTTATTGTTGTACAGAAGCGATCTTATGGAAGATCAACATAAAATTAATTTCCATTATTTTTACCAATGGATGGTTTTGTAATAATAAGTAGAAATGCCTTTGGAAGACATTGGCTGTATTAATACCGATATTTGTTCATATATTACTAGAGAACAAGAGTAAATTTAAGCGCTGTTGTGCTAACAGCTGTTTGATAATTTGTTTATTTTTTATAAGAAGTGGAGTACTTCTCACGTCCATGGGACGATGATTTAATTTTATCATTTGATTATTGGATTTACGCAGAATCATTTTGCGGATCATATGTAATTATTATAGGGATATTTGTTGATTTAATTTTATTTACTATCACTTCATTAACACATTTATTTGTTAGTTTTGTAACCGCGTTTTGATGATTTATTTAAGTTATGAAGAAGGATTATGTTTTGGTGCATTTGAGGCTTTATTGAACCACTAATTTCGCCCACTTAACCGAGAATAGTAAGTTTCTCGAGCTCTTCGTTTATTCAGTTAATCCACCCATTTTGCTTTACCAAAACATGATCTTAGGAAGTGTGCACCCCCCCCCCCCCCTTTAGCTATTGTTGGTAGGATTTCCAGGTTTATGAGCCGGGGACCTCAAGATTCTGCAATCCAGTTGATCTTCGGATACGACAAGCAGCTCAAATGGTTTAAACGGGTACAGTACGTCTTGTGACTGACAGCACAAAGGCAGAAAAGCTAATAGCAAAGCCGACATTTACTGAAATTGTATTCAATAAGCCTATATATATTGGAATGTGTATACTGGATATTTCAAAAACTCTAATGTATTCCCACCACTATGATGTCCTGCTACCCTATTATGGAATGAACAATCTTAAACTCATGTATATGGATTCCGACTCGTTCATTTATTTGGTTAACACCCGAGATGTATATCAAGACAAGTTGGATTTCCTAGAACATCTGGACACATCAGATTATCCTACTAATCACATATGTTACTCTACATCAAACAAGAAAACGTTGGGGAAATTTAAAGACGAGGCTTGTGGACAAATTATAAAAGCATTTGTTGGACTTAGAGCTAAAATGTACGCTTTAGTCATAAATGGTAAAGAAATCAAAAAAATTAAAGGTATTAGCAGAGGTGTTGTCAAAAATTGTATAAGCTTTCAAGATTATAAGGATTGTGTCATGAAAAACAATGTAAAAAGAATACCCATGCACATTAACGCTTCTAAACAACATGACATATCATCTATAAGACTAAACAAAATTGCTTTGTGTCCTGGTGATGATAAAAGAGTGATTGATGCTGATGGTATAGGTACACATGCCTATGGTCATTACTCAATCATTAACCATGCTTAACGATTTAAGTTATGAATATCAAAATATTCTGCCTGCTACTAGCAAATACATAAAACAAAACAATTTAGAAAATAAAACAATAACAGTACAATAATAAAAAATAAAAATAAAATAAAAAAATAAAAATGGTATTCTTAATCAAAAATAAATAAAATATAAAACAAAATAAAAACAACTGTACAATTTATAACCAAAAAGAATAAATATAAACATGTATTATGTGTAAATAGTGTACATGTATTTAAAATAAAAAATATTGTATGGACACTGCTTGTACATTTTAATTACTATCAACCTCTCTCCACTCTTAATGCAAAATGAACATGTAAAACACAAATTCGAAAATCCATGTTTCCATATGGACAAAATAGAAAAAACATTAGACTGAAATTTTAAAAACTGTAAATGGGAATTTAGTAAATTGACAAACGTGTAAACAACAAATTGGAAAATCCATGTCTCAATATTACGAAATTGATAAACTTTAAACTGACATTTGAAAAACTGTAAATGGGAAATTGTGAAATTAATAAATGAGTATACAACAAAATCCAAAATCCATGTTTCCATATTATGAAATAAAAAAACATAAAACTGACATTAAAAAAACTGAAAATGCGAAATTGGAAAATTGACAAATGTGTAAACAACTAAATGCAAAATCCATGTTTCCATATAATGAAATTGAAAAACTTAAGACTGACATTTAAAAAAATGAAAATGGGAAATTGGAAAATTGACAAATGTGTAAACAACAAAATGAAAAAAAAAATACCCGGTTGGGGTAGTGATCATGTAGTACAGTAGCCTATAAAACTAGCATAAGTATAGTTGCATGTGCTCTTATATACTTTGTGTATGTGCATTAGGTTTTGGATTAGCTTAAGTTAGGTTTGGTAAAGTTAGGTTTGGTGAGGTTAGGTAAGTGACCTTGTAGTTTACTCTTTTCGGAAAATGTAAAATGTAAAATCTAAAAAACTAAAATTTAAATTACAAATAATCAAAAAATTTAAATCTAAAAAATATAAAATCAAAAATCAAAAATCGAAAATATTAAAATATAAAATGTTAAAATGTAAAATCTAAAATCTTTAAATGAGGTTTCTGTGGGTTATGTTAGTTTAGGTTAGGTTAGGTTATAACAAAGTTTATTATTTGTGCTCTCTCATTTGCTCTCACTTTATTTTGCTCTGACTTTGAATTAGGTTATGTTAGGTTAGGTTAGGTTAGGTTTTAACTAAGTTTATTAGTTGTGCTCTCTCATTTGCTCTTACTATTTTTGCTCTGTCTTTGAAGTTAGGTTAGGTTAGGTTAGGTTAGGTTAGGTGAGGACATGTTTGGTTAGGTGAACTAAGGTTATGATAGGTGAGGTCAAATGAAGTTGGGTTAGGCTGAATGGCAGAGGATGAATTAAACCCGCCTTTTCTCACTGTTGCATCACAAGACTAAGTGTACCCCGTTGCACTCGTGAGACCAGAAATTAAATTTCTTGGCAGAGCCGTGAATCGAACCCGGGCCACCGCGGTGAATTTCAAGATTACTAACCACTACACCACGAGCTGGACAATATAAGACTGGTCTTGATTGTACATGATTAATCAATAATTACCTAATTATATTAATAATAATAAATGTACCATTTGGCAACTACACGGCCGACCTGTCCCTCTGACGCCATTGACGGTCTCAGGGCGTGGCGGCCATCTTGCGCATTAGCCCCTGGCCTAGCTCTGACTGTCCCTCCATAAGAATAACATAGGATAGTTGCGCGCGGCGGCCATCTTGCGCATTAGCCCCTGTCCCAGAACCGCCTTATTTATCCTACTGGCACTGAACATCCAAAATTGACTCATCATCGCAGGGCTCAAACCATTAGACCTAGAAAGCTGATATTTTGCATGTTGGTTAATCCGAGTATGTAGAGGCTCACTAAGAAACAGTTTTTGAAAATTCAATTTGTAAGTGACTTTTTTTGCCCTTTGGCATTGAGCAAGGACAGTTGGTACAAAGATCGGATTTAGCTAATTTTAAGCCGCCAGATACGAGAAACAATACTCGGAGGTCCTGTACGGACCCCGAAACACACTTTTTAAGTTCCTAAAATGAACGGTTTCGGAGATATTCCCAAATAACTGTGTTCCCTCTGAGAAACAGATCAACGTTACTATGGCAACCGATGCGATTTCGCAGACCGGGGATAGTTTTCTGGCAATATTGAGTCCGCCTAGGCGAATGTATCAAATTTTTCTTTGAGAGCATACTTAATTTACAATCTCAGTTCTACGAAACACACCCTAAGGCTTCATCATGAACAATCCACTATTTTGACTTCGGAGAGGGCAGCTTATTTTCCACCTAGAGATATATTTTTCACTATTTTTATGCCACATATCTCAGGAGCTTGCAATAATTAATTCTGTTTAATTTGCCATCTTCTATGCCTTTTGGAAACGGTAAATCAATTTTAGGTAAAGGTATTTTTCACCGCAGACACGCGGGAGATTCTGAAAGTAGTCGCTATTTTGACTAGACTACTTTCTTCGAGTCAGGAAGCCGTGCTATGCACGAACCACACCGTTTTGATAGTCCGCTGAGGCTGGACGCTTTGTGTCGATCGTCCGTTTAAAAGACGAATGCCATTGTAGGCAAGTATACCCCATAATTGGGAGGACTGTCATCTACAGCCATCGAGCTGATCTCAACAATTCAGTCTACGAACAGTATTATTTTAGGCCCAGTAAGGCCAGTGCTACGTGCTAGTGAAAGGTATGATTTGATTGTGATAATTTCACAATTTTTCACTAACCACGAGGACCGTCTGATGGCAGACGGTGCAACATTTTCTAAAGACGTGAAATATTCATCTTACGACGACGTGTTATAGCCTAGTGGGTGCCAATATAAAATTTAAGGATGATAAAACTAATTATCGCACGTACGCGACAGTGATTGTCCAGATTTTTAGTGATTTCGTCTTAGTAAAATCTGTGAGCGTTTACCACGTGTTGGTAACAGTAGAATCTGTGGCAGGTAAAGCAGAGCATGTTGATCACCTGCAAATACTAGAGCCAGTGTGCATTTTACAATCCTATTCTTTATTAGAATCAGTGAATTTTGTCAACCACAATGCTTACCATAAGGCACCACGTGCTAATACTTCTGCAACTGTATTGTGAGAGCATCGTGATGGTGTAATTCATCATGTGAGGGGAACACCAACGAAATACGCCAGCACCATGGAATTGTCCAGTCGACACTGCCAAGTACAAACCATGTACGAGACGCTAACAGAGGACCACGAGGACAGGCTGAAATCCATAGCCTTACCAATAATAATGCTTGGAACCTTGGAAACATATAACCCCTTCCAATGGTAGTTCTGGAAGGTGATCTACCGCATAAAGTAACCGTGAGTCTTGAAAGCTTATTGTACGAAGTTTGTCCAGGTTGAGGCAGTAGTTGAATGCATATTTTTGAGCCGAAACGCAACGATATTTGACCACTTAGGTAGGAAATGTGTGTATTTTCTTTCTTTGGCAATGGGACAATATTTTGTTATACACCACAAGTCCGTGTACTATACGGCAGGTGCGAATTCACATGTATTTCAGTGTATCTTATGTCATGTAAACGGAATCTTAACTACAGGAGATGTAGACTTCGGAGAGTGTTAGGGGACACCGTATAGTCAGGTCCCATATTTAAATTGAGTGTTTATTCCCGTATAATTTTTCAGTCGACCGTTGCTGAAACGTTTTTGTACTCTTTATTTGACATTTTTTGAGTACTTTTTAACACGTGAAGTTTGAGAGGAACGAACCCATATTCTGTTTGACTGATGGGCTAACTAACTTCGTATCATTTCAAACATCGCAGCGGAGGCTAGATGTTTAATTTTTGTTGTGGAGAGTGCCGAACCACACCTATCAAATCCTACATGTATAATGAACGAGTGACGTATCTTTGAAAGTCAGTGCAGTTAGATGCGCGAGTGTGATATCTTACTATTTGTACTCATTGAGTTTAATTCTACGTTATATCTTTTTGAAGTGAATGTTATCCCAAGGAACACTATTAGGGAAGTGATGAGACATTTTTAGATAATCTGCAGAGCACTTCAGTACTTTAATTCGTGCTACTACAAGATTATAATGATCATTTTAAAACACAAATCTTTGCCATGCTAAAAGCTGCACGCGAAGCGATGGGACTTGCTTGCGCGCACCAGCTGACAACCGGTTTACCCGAGATACAGGAGAGAGACGACTTTATTGACTTTTTTGTGTGCTAACTTATGTCACAAGCCTAGGAATTTTGAAGGTCACAGGTATTAATAACCTTGCTTTGGAGAGCAGCTATGGGAGCTGTCAACACCTGTTATTATTATTACCACTTTTTAGGAAAGAGGGAACGTTCGCTTATACGAATTCCTTAAATGTTTGAGCCGATGACTTTGCTTCATCTGGCGTGTTGTAGAAAGGTTTAAACAATAATGTTAATTGACCCAGCTTTGTATAAATTAGGCTAGCCAATGTAATTGTTGTGTCCGTGAACACATTATTTGGTATTTGGCTGGACAGATTGAATGTCCGCCTTACTATTGGTTTATTCCGGCGTTCTTTGAGCTGTGGCCGGGACGACCGATGCACCGCGCGCAATTGGTGTAAGACGCGCCAACCTGTGTTATTGTTGACTTGTTGAAGTCATGTTATTTGAGTGAATCTCAAGTGAGATCACATATTGCGGCATACGACAGGTGTCATTAATAGAACTAACTAAATAACATCTAAACCTTCTGATAAATCAAGAGCATAATTATCCTAAACCAACGGATTAATTAATTGTTACAAATAATTACAGCTATAACTTTGCAACCATTTGCTTGTTGTTAATCGACACCGTGACTTCAATCCATTTCCATGTGGGAGATGACTTTAAATGAGCTGACACTACTTGTATCGACGACATTTGATCTCCGGGACCGATAATCTGTAACTTGTGGCCCGCGTGATCTAAAGCTTGTGAGACGCAATTAAGATTGCGCTTTGCCAACATAACTTACATGCTTGAGATGACGATTGACAACAAACAGTGTGTCAATTCGCGAAGGTAGGCTAGCATAAGAGTGTTTACTTCTTTATTCCCGAGTGTATTTATCCCATTGTTCCTATTAGACATAAGAGTGTTATGTAATTGTATTTTTTTATATTGGTCTAACCATCATTAGATTTGGTAATAAGCATTTGTTTACGACGCATCTCGTCGTAATACTTTCGTTCACATAGGCATACGATAGAACTTAAATGTAACGTTAAATGTGGACGTGGTACCAGCTTAACCTAGGGATTGGTTTGCTAGCTGTTAAATGTAAATTATACCGAGTCATTTATTTGTAAATTTGCTACGCGTTAATTATTCATGTTCCATGCGCCTAGTTTGCTTTGTTATTCTTTCATGTAACTAGGATTTCGCGGAGGTCCTTAACATCAATCTAGGGACGACTCATAATTGTAATTAGATTAGCGGATTAGCCGACTTCAACCCTCGGAAATAGATTAGGGGTCTTACTTGAATAAATCATACACGAATCTAACTTAAGTCTGGACCTCTTTTTATTGCTAGCTTTGGTATTTTTTCGGATGTATTACTTTGGGCGTCTATGACTGTTTCCGTGCTAAATGACCCAGATCCCCAGGATCAAGCCCCTCGTGCTGAGCAAGCCTACAAGAAATGCACCCGATCCTCGGACGTTTTGGGTTCGAAGGACGGGGTCTTTCGAAGTACCATCTTTTCGGCGGATGGTACCCGGATCACCTCCTCTAACGGGTTCAATATCTCGAAAACCCTTCGTTTTAGGGCCTTAAAACTCGGGGTTCGGTTCCTGGAAACCATGAACATTGCTCCTCGCATTGACACGCTTAAAATGAGCTATATTCCATATTTCTAAGAGCAAATCGACTTGGAAAGTCTCATCTATTATATATAATCCAAAATTGACTCATCACCACATGGCTCAAACCACTAGACCTAGAAAGCTGAAATTTTGCATGTTGGTTGATCCGAGTATGTAGAGGCTCACTAAGAAACGGTTTTTGAAAATTCAATTTGTAAGTGACTTTTTTCGGTCCTTTGGCACTGAGCAAGGACAGTCGGTACAAAGATCGGATTTAGCTCATTTTAAGCCGCCAGATACGAGAATCAATACTCGGAGGTCCTGTAGGGACCCCGAAACACACTTTTTAAGTTCCTAAAATGAACGGTTTCGGAGATATTCCCAAATAACTGTGTTCCCTCTGAGAAACAGATCAACGTTACTATGGCAACCGATGCAATTTCGCAGACCGGGGATAGTTTTCTGGCAATGTCTCGAAAACCGTTCGTTTTAGTGCCTTCAAACGCGGGGTTCGTAGAAGTGGAAACCACGAACATTGCTCCTCGCATTAATATGCGTAAAATGAGATATATTTTATTTATAGAGGTGGTTTTTGGGGTCAGATACAAGCGTGATTTTGAGTCTAATTTTATATTCTTTGAGCTGGTTATTGTGAGCGAGCTTTCGGTTCTTTACGCTATTTTACAATGTTAAGATGCTTTCTCGTTTGCACGCTATGCTTTCATTTTCTTTATAAAGTTGTTTTTTGTTAACTGAATATTTCTGTTTGCCAATATTGATCTGCTCTTTTTCGTTTTTACCGTGATCAGCAACCCATATTCACAGACGAATGTGTCGTATTCTACCGGCTGTCACATTAAATTATATTTTTTTCTTAATTACTCTTACTGAGGAATTGGGCAAACTTATTTCAATAAAGTTGGTATTTTGCCTTTCACGGCCATTGAAACCCCGCACAAGGCACGCCTTATACCTAGAAAAGTTGCTGAGTTGGACTAATGGACTAATGGTGCAGCAGAAAAGAGGAGAATTGAAGCTTATGAAATGTGGTGATACAGGAGAATGATGATCAGATGGGTAGATAGGGTGACAAATGAAGAGGTATTAAGACGAGTGGGAGAGGAGAGATGTTTCTGGCGACTGCTTATGAAGAGGAGAGATGTGAGGGTAGGACGCATATGAAGACACCCAGGTATAGCAAGCTTAGTTATGGATGGGAGGGTCGAGGACAAGAACTGTAGGGGTAAACCAGGGTTAAACAGATTGCCTCGGATGTAGGGTGTGGTAGCTATGTAGAGATGAAACGATTAGCTCAGGAAAGGGAGATATGGAGGGCTGCATCAAATCAGTTAAAAAAACTGAAGACTCAAACAACAACAATCAGGAATTGTAATTACTTAGAGAGGCATGTGAGGCAAAAGGGTTGTTGGAGAATTTTAATCCCTGGGATGTAACACTGGAAGAGACTGCATAATGTACATCAGCGGCCAAGGTGAGAGATATTTTACTACACTGTAGGTCTATTAATAGCGATATGTTGACGTTCAAACCATCAATACGTATGGCAAAATTACACCCAGAATAGCTTAAAGAAGAATACTTTTAATTCCCCATATTCCGATAGATTTGCCGTTCCAGTGCGCGCGAGTGCAGTTCCCTCTTCAAACAATATTCGCAATTTCTATAACAAAGTGCAATGACACACACTTACCAGGAGCACGTGTACATTTAGATAAAACCATTTTTTCCCATGGGCAACTGTATGTGGCGTACTCGCGAGCATCCGGACAACAAAATCGTTATATCTCAGCAGAAGATGGCAAAACCAAAAACGTAATTTAAAAAATGTGTTAACATTATGTAACATCGAACCCTGCAGACTTTCACAACTCTATAAAATTCCCACTTTAATGCTCATATCAATACACTGTATGTATCCGAATATTCAGAATTAGAATGGACCCACCTGTAGCCGCGATTGCTGTAATAGAATAGACCAGTTATCAGGAATAATGCATCGTCCCCATTGTCTTGATCGCAGGCGAAGCCGCGGGTACCTGCAAGTAGTGAATAAAATCAAAGCATTAACTGCCACGTGCACAAACAATACGGTCCAAGACTAAACTGGTTTATTTTTAAAATAAGGTGGCGATATATAGTTCTCTAATTTTCCTCATTAACGAACAGCTCGCTTTTGAAACCTAGGTGGGTGGCCATGTTCAGATTAGATGTCTGCGTGGAACCAGGACTTCCACAGTTCAAGGAAAAGCGTTGTCAACTCTCCACCTTAGCCAATGAGAGCAAGCAGTGAGACCTGACAGCACTGCATGCAACTGTTCAACAGTGGAGACCTGACAACCGAGCGGACTCGAGACTCCACGTAGAGGAAGCATGCTATTGGTCAAGAACCATCAGCTAATGGTCAGCAGCGAACAGTCATAAATATTGTTATTGTCGGCGCGTGGAAGACCTACTGCGTAACCTTTCAGTCACCGGTTGTTAACAAGGAATTTGTGAGTACTATATTGTAGGTGAGAAGGAGGGTGTTGTGGATAGGGGTAGGATCAGTGTCCAGGTTGAATTCAAGCACATCACCCGTGTTCAGCTTTGAAACTGAAGATTTGTTATTTTTGTTAATTCAAATTTTTCAACTCACATTTATGGAAATATTGAACAATCCAGACTCAAATTATCGGGACTGATAAAGAGCTAACCAGACCATTTTTTCAAATTTTCTTATTAAAATTTCTTCAAGTATAACTAGCACATTCGGAAAATAAATATCCTGTATTCTTAGGTAACAGTCGTATTTCCGCCCTTTAAAACAAGAGTAACTGACTAAACTTCCAGTGCATGTGTGTGACAGTGCTATTTCAGCTTTTGAAAGCCATTAAGTCAAAAGTTAGAAGCTCCAGTGAAAGTGATTCACTAGAATCAGGCCTCATTTTCCTGACAGATCCTGAATTGAACATTCAGCGACTTGTGTCAGAAAAATAGTGCACATTGACTCTCGTTATTTTAAGGTGTGTCAAGAGAGCTATACCGCATATTGAAGTTTATATGCAATCTGAGTGTTAGATTACTGGTTAGCTTACTAAACAATTAGCCTACATTTACAAATAATTCTGCGATATTGTTCACAAGCTGCAAGATGTGTCAAACAAGTAAATTGCACTTTCCATGAATAAAGATAGCTTTGAAACCATTTTGCAGTGTTGCCTTATTGACAATTGATACTGTTGACCAACTGAAAGTTACAATATCAACTTTCCATGAATGTCAGAGCAAAGAAGGAAACACACGAAGCTTGTAGTTTTACGAGACTGTTAATCGCGCGATCATGATCCACGAGACCTCTTTTTTACGTTGATTCCAAACCACAGGACATGGAATTTCACCTCAAAAATATCGCATGTATTGACTGGAAATCAAACCCAGTCTACCTTGGTGAGAGGCAAGCAGCTTGACCGCTGCCCAAACCTTAAGGAAACTGGCAAGTACAACTTAAAATCAATTATAGGGAGACAATGAAAAATGGCTTCAAAGCTCTCAAAACTCTATTAAAACAACACCTCTGGGTTCATAATTGATCAAAACCTAGTTTCAATTCATAAAACTCTCCGCTCTGTCTCGTAAGAAACGACTATGGCCATTTCCTATTAATTTTAATTTTGAGTTAACTAGGTATTTCAATACGAGTTTAAATGTTCAATTACGTGTGAAAACAATTTAATAAATGCTGGCAAGTGGTGAGTGACAAGTGGTACTGCTGTATTGTACAGTTGGAATAATCTCCTAGCAACGATACGTGTCTTGTATCCTGCAGTCCTGTCTCCACTCTGGCTGTCAAATCTCTGATGCATTCTTCCAAGTAGGAGACAGCCAAACATATTGGATCAGCTATTTTAGGGCATTTCTTGCACCACAGAGTTGTATCAGTCCTGTAATCAAAGAGAAGAACAAGGAATCAGAATGAGTGAACAAGAACAATGGGAAAAGTACTAGAAAACAGAAATGTGGCTTAATTATAATTATACAATTATCGTTTGCACGCCAGAGGAAGTCAGATGGGTTTGAATTGATGTTTCCTTCCTGCGTACTGTTCACTTAGCGGCCAAAATTCATGGGAAGGCACGGAATATGATGTTAATAATGAGTTGCTCCTCCACGAACCCTCAAAATGGCAGCAATACGGCGAGGAATCGACTTGACATTCAACTGACTCACAGTAGCCCTTCGATCTCCTGGCTTTGTTCTGCTGAGGTGACGTGATGTCCGTTCGTTAAACACCTGTAGTCGTCCCATGCGGCGGATTACGCGGATGGGAACATTATCTCTACGATATTGAAGATTCACCCTCGACACTGTTGACCTCGGAAACCCGAATTTGCGTGTAATCTATGAAATACTATGACCCTTGTGGCGTGCCCCGATGATCATTTCACGTTGAAAGTCAGTTAACTCGTGACGTCTTGCTATCTTCAATACACTCGTGTCTGTGACAGACTGCTCTAGCCGCAAAGTTCAGGGGTCATACAGCGCACATTTATTCATGTCACTACCCTTCCCGTGACTTCGGGCCACTTATTGCACTGCCTGCTTCACTCACTCACGCCTTCTCTGTACTCTGCATATGGGAGATATAAGAGCGGTCTTCAGTGCCAGACTACATACAAGCACAATGCGGGATATAGCAGTAACTGACAAACCGCGCATCTTTACAGCCGAACCCCCGCTCCCCAACACAACACGTCGAACTGACTTCTCCTAGCGCGCAGACACTACAGCCCTCACTTTGAATTATACATGGAGGTCCTTCTCTATAGGACGTAGCTTTACTGGGGCCGCATGGCGGATGCATCACGATTAATCACGGCCAGATAACTAGCATGTACGAATTACAAAACAGGGAGGTTGGAAAGATTTTAAAACAAGAACTACCACAAAGATGGATTTATGCGGGACATATTGCGATCAGATGCTCTTATCCTGGCCACCATATAACTCTGTGATTTCTTCCTGTGGGTGTATGTTAAAGATCAAGACTTTGTCCCTCCTCTACTGGTGAATATTTTGGAACTGCCGCAAGGCATCCGATCCATCTTCCTTAATATCACCTAGACATGTTGGGGAGTGTGAGGGAAAGGAACAGACTGTCGAGTAGATGTGTGTCGAGTGACAAAGTGTGCTCATATTGAGCATTTGTAATGTATGTAAAAACTTTATGAGTTACAGTACACAATGAAACAAGATTCGTAATCCTAGGCCAATTGGACTGTGTAGGATAATTACCTGCTTCCTTTTCCCCAAACCTTTCCCAATGATCGCTCCAATGCGCATTCAATCAACAAATGCATTACTTTGTCCTTGGAGATCTGTACAATTGCCTTATAACTTGTGTTAATGTGATGTCTACACTAGTGTAGTCACCTTTTATGATTTTTGTAACATCAAAAATCATTTTGGATAACCCCCTATTACACAATAAGGTTTCTATTAAAGTAAACGCTTTTAACTTATAAATCCTATAAGAAAATAAAGACCTACGGTACTATTATATCTATTGCGTAATATACTGTAGCATAATGAAATGGATTTCCACGAGACATGCATTAATCTTTAAAGCCTACACTAATTATTGTTACTATAAACGCCAACATGAGGAACCGAATGTACTGGACACATTCAGCATGAGGAAAAGAGCGGATTGGCATTTGGATTTGTACGTTAAATGTTTCTTAGCAAATTTGCGTGTACTATACAATAACAACGTAATGTACTCTTTAATATTAAAAAATATATTATTCCATGTCTGCCACCCCCCCCCCCCCCTCCTATCAATTCGAACACGGTGAAACCGAATTGAACGAAATTTGGTACAGAGGTAGAACAAGCAAAGGGCACCTCAGTGTCATGTTTTATATCGCCACAATCTTGACGGAAATGTAATGGCGGCCACCCAATTGTTCAAAGCTTACTATAAATTGCGACTAAAGTAATCATCCGATCTCTACCAAATTTTGCAACAATATATATTCATATGGCGAGCGTCCTTTGACTAAACTACACGGTCATCAGCCTCATAGTTTGCAGATGGCGGCCATGTGTGTGTGCAAATCGATTCCCCCTATCAATTCAAACACGATGAAACCGAATTGAACAAAATTTGGTACAAAGGTACCACTAGCAAAGGGCACGTCAGTGTCTTGTTTTATATTGCCGCCATTTTGACGGAAACGTAATGGGGGCCACCCAAATGGTGAAAGCCTAAATCTAATTACGGCCAACCTAATAATCTGATCTCTACCTAATTTTGCAACAACATACCTTTATGTGGGAAACATATTTTAACCAATCCACAAGATCATCAGCCTAATAGTTTGCATATGGCTGCCATATATGTGTGAAAATCGATTCCCACTATCAATTCAAACACGGTAAAACAGAAATTTGGTACAGAGGTAGGTCTAGCAATGGGAACTCCAGTGTCATGTTTTATATCACCGCCATCTTGACGAAAACGTAAAAGCGGCCACCCAAATCTTAAAAGCTTGAATCAAATTACGACCAACCTAATCATCTGATCTCTACCAAGTTTTGCAACGTTATACCTTTATGTATAAAGAATCTTTTGACCAAACTACTAAGTCATCAGCCCAATAATTTGCGGATGGTGGCCATGTATATGTGCAAATCGATTCCCCCTATCTTTTCAAACACGGTGAAGCCGAATTAAACGAAATTTGGTACAGAGGTAGCTCTAGCAATGGGCACATCAGTACCAAGTTTTATATCGCCGCCATCTTGACGAAAATGGAATGGCGGCCACCAAAATGGTAAAAGCATAAATCAAATTACGAACAACCTATTCATTTGAACTCTTCCAAATTTTGTAACAAAAATTCTTTTTGTGGGAAGCATCTTTGGACTGAACTACAAGGTTATCAGCCCAATAGTTTGCAGATATCGGCCAAGTATGTGTGCAAATCGATTCCCCATATCAATTCAAACACGGTGAAACGAAAATGAATGACATTTTTTTTACAGAGGTAGCACCAGCAAAGGGCACCTCACATTCATATTTATATTCGTATAGCACGTTGTATTTGAACAATCTACTACAACCAACATTCAATTATACTCCTTGAAAAGGACAAAGGGTTATAACAAAATCCATGCATTTAAGAGAAAGTAGGCTATATGTTCTTTACTGAACATCTTGTTTTCATTTTGATTTCATTATTCAGGATTGATTAATGCATCTTTTTCTTCTTTAAATTCAATGTATAGGGAATCGTTGGGCAATTGTGCGCAGCGGGTAATCGTGCGCACTTATCTTCGAGTTGGCAGTACAACTAGTAACTGAATCCACTGCTATCCTCCAGCTGTCATCGTACTTGACAAATAGGGACAGTCAGTCTGATGCCAGTTGCTATGTGATAGCTGTGAGACGTGGATGAAGAAACCATACACATTGCATGTTATTTTTGTTCCCAGAAAATAAGAAGGTAAGCCTAGAGTTATGATTCAATTGTTTAAAAGTTAATATAGTCTTAATTGGCAGTATTTACTGTGTTTTTGCAAGTATTTACTTTTCAATATAATAGTTTAGCTTAACGCAATTCGGTGAGTTACGTTTTAAAAGCAGAATGGGGAAATGGTTCGTAGGACATAAAATTAAAGGTCTACCAGGCAAAGAATTGTTGTATGGGTTCTTGACGAGAAATCCTACATTAGCATTTTGACAACCTGAAGGAACAAGTTTAAATAGGACTGCTGTCTTTAATTCTGATAACAGAAGACATTCTATTTCTATTCTAGTATCTGCTACAGTGATAATGCCGATTATGATTATGATAGTGATAATGGCGTTTTATGCCTATTGTTCACCGTGGAAAAAAGATATACAACAAGTGTTGTTCTTAAAAGACTATAACAAGCAATGGTAAAGAGAAAGTGTTGTATTTAATGTGTATCTGTTGTAACAAAAAAATATTCTAACTTTGTATAAAATAAAACAGCATTGTAACATCATTTGCATTTATTTACAAACTTTATATATATATTTTTGTTTCATCATAATATTTTTAAAGACAATACTAAAAACTAAAACATTATTATTCTATACACATATTTTCTTTTTTTCAGTCTATTGTCATCACTGATATCTTCCATTATTATTTCACATTTGTTTTTTAAAATTAATTAAAACGGACCATACACCTATTGTTTTTAAAACCATTATACATTATGTGTACAGGTTGTATAGCATTATTCACTTCATCAAAAACACTCTCTGACATGTCATTAAACCGTGTAGGCAGAAATGTCTCAAAATTTTCGCATACACAAAGTACACGATAACCTTATGCTGTTTTCAATTTCCGAATCTTGATAACGCGGAATGGAATGTGCGTTGGCAATTCGCTGAGCTTCTTTGTCTCTAAGCCACATGCTTGTCCCACAGCATTCAAAACATTCATTGTAGTAGTCTATGAACAAAACAAAAGCTGATCTAATACACACAACAACAGCTTGTAATAATATTGTGCATATAGGTATTTTGCACTATGCATTGCTAAAAAATTATACTATTTATGCAACAAATGCCCTAACTGTAGCAGGTACCACTTTTCTGCATATAGCATAAGTGTTAAATGCTAATGCACACTTAACACAGGCTATCAAGTGTCCTCAAGGTAAGAATACAACACCTAGTTCTTCATCATAACACATTTTACATAATTGTTGGTCTGACTTTTGTACTTGTTGGTCAGACACATCTTTCTTTTCACCCTCATGTATTTGTACCGCGTGTTCTAACGCTAATGGCACTTTTATCTCTTGTGCTGCAATCACGTTTTGTTCACAAATAGTGTTCACAAATTCCTGACCTATAAGCAACACCATGTATCTACAATTAGGTAACCAACGACCGTGTTCCACAAAAGGGTCATCAGTTATCTGCCAATCCTTTAAAGCAAATCCACAATGAAAACATATCGTTTCATCCTCCTTCACCAGTATAAAAATCCAGCTTCACTTAGCTAGCGCTATAGTCTTGCACACTCCCAATATTTCAAAACCACATGCCAATTCAACACTGTCTATGGCATATGGACCACATATATCGACACTACCGTTATTATTTATTTGCGATTTAGCAACGTAAGTGGTAGCCAATGGCCTTGTGGTTCGGTAAAACGGATACACTGATATGTTACCCACTTCTTTTCCAAGCATGTAAGGACAACGAGGAGACCATCGCAAATGGTCTCTAAAGGGATCATCGCCTTCTTCCCAGTGTGAAAGTTCAACATGACGAAACACACAACGCACAACATCTTCTGGGTTCAAGTAATAAAACCAGCTCCAGCAAGTTTGTGTGTTGACAAAAAGCCTACAGGCCAAGATTCAAATGTTAACCAACGATCGTTTTCTGATTTGAAATCCAACCCACGTGGTAAACCGACTTGTTTACTTGTTGTATTTGTACTATAGCCGTTTGTTATAATACAATTTTTTATTGTAAGTTATTAACGTTGCACAAGAGCACAGAGTACTTTAAAGCACAATGCATGCTTGTTCACTGCCTGTTCACTACGTTAATGGCGCATGACCACACCTAAAAACAAACAAAATAACCCATCACTCAATCAATCAATCAATCAATACTTGTAAATAAAACGTTAACGTAATTGGCATTAAAATATTAAATCACCATAAGAAATATTTAAAAATATACTGTATGTCGGCACTAACAGTAACCCATCTACTATTTTTTTTATAAAGCTGCGGTCATTTACATCCCCTTTTAACCAATATATGTCATGGGTTTTGTCCAGATTATCTTGTTCAAACCTGTAGATATTGGTTGAGTCCTTAGGGAACCGCCCTTATTAAATTTAAATTTTTGTTTTTAAAAAATCCAACATGGCCTTGTACTTTCCCGCTGAACAACCATTATGGTTTTGTGCTGGTTGCCAATACATAGCCATTAATCAAGAAAGCAATCATCGTCCCAGTCATGTGCAGCTAATGCATTTTTTGTCTAGGGGTTTCAATAGTGGTAAAATGGGATAGCATTTTAAGTTAGGCTTACCTGAGTTTTCAATAGTTCACTGCCTGATAACAATAATCGCACTCTAGTGCGTCTCGTGTTTTCAGCGACTGCTAAAGCGGTAAATATTTTCTTTCCAAGTTTCTAAAAATAAATAAAATAAACCACCATAAATTCCTAAATTCAGCTTAAAACATGCATTTCATAAAATAAACTATCAAACAAAAAAAGTTAGTTTAAAAATCTCACCTTGACTTGTACTGGCTTGTTGCTGTTTTCTTCTAGTGGGCTCAAAAGTGCAATGGTCTCTCTCTCAGACATGTGAGGTATATCGGTTATCTGCAAACACATAAATAAAAATCATTAATTACCTTATTAATAACTATAAATTTAAGGTTCATTAGCATTACATCATTAAAATAATCATTAATATGTACGTACCATAAACCAAAGTATTTTATTCCAAAGTTCAGTTCAGAGCTCTACTGTATACGTCTCTTTACTAAAACAACAAGTGCATCACTAACGCAATCCTTATCAGTCTGCTTAGCAACAGAGAGAGTTGCATTTTCTCAGCGTTTTGACCTTGAAGTTAACTCTGTCTCTCACATGTTCCCACGCCTCGCCACATTCCTCAAGGTTGATGAGATTCGCGTACCGCATACTAGTTTCATGTTTTAATAAGGAACCAAAATGGCTGCCTCTTATACATTGGTATTACGACTGCCTAGGAACCAAAATGGCGGTCTCTGTTTAAACGCCAGACCTGATAGCCTCTACCAGGCTAGTAAGCTGATATCGCACTTCCTGCCCACATGCACATTTCTCTCTTATCAGCATCCGCAGCCCTGACAGGGCTTCTGGCTAGGTAAAGTATTCAGTGTCCAGCAGGCAGGACTGTGTGTGTTAGCAATGAAAACGTGTGTGTCTTAAACATTTTACTGTAATAATAATAATAATAATAATAATAATAATCATTAGCAAGCGACCATCCTCAATACATGACCATGTCTCCTAGCCAGCTCCCAGCCAGCCTCATGACGGATATCTTTCTTGGCTGCCAGTCAGATATACAAAGAAAGTTCTTCAAGTTGTTGACAACTATCAAACGCCCCTCGCTTCTATTTGCCTCATAAAATTATTATTATCATTTGTCAATTCAGTCATTACTAACATGTTTAAAAATCTCCTTAAGGGATTTTCGAAATATTCGCCTTGATTCGTTCGTCATAGCAAAAATATCGGAAATCTATCCCTCGCCCTGTCGCCCCCTCGAAATAGCCATTTGCTGTATTCACAATGGCCGGTAGTAGGCTCGTTCAAACTCACGCCCAGCGCTACCGTCTCTCTCTGTCTACCACCACATTTCATTTTAAAATTAAAAGAAAAGTTTCAAAATGCACAGTTTTTTGTCCTAGAAACTTGACATTTATTTTCATGGTACAGGCCATTGGGACCTTTCATTAATGTCAAATATTTTTTTGTAGAATTCCGGTTTCCAAAATAGTGACCATTTTTCGATATTCATTTTCTTTTGTCCTACATACTTGAAAATTGGTTTCTTCCTAGAGGGGTAGGGACCTTTCATTAACGTCACGCAGAATGTTTTCTCAAATTCACCGTTTCCAAAATAATGACAATTTCAAAAACAAACATTTTCAAATATTTTTTAAAATACAAACACACATTCATAGCAAAGAGAACGTCACCCCAACGCCAACAATACCTCATTCGTTAAAATCCGATCAGGCTTTCGTCAGATATCGCAAAGCTCGCGAGAAAGTAGGCTATTTTTTTTTTGTCCTACACACTTGAAACTTGCTGTCTGCCTAGAAGGCATAGCGACCTTTCATTAACGTCAAACAAACTTTTTTTTCTCAAATTCACCGTTTCCAAAATACTGACTATTTCAAAAACTAACATTTTCAATTTTTTTAACATACCAACACACATTTATATCAAAGAGGACGTCATCTCAATGCCAACAGCACCTCGTTCTTTAAAATACGATCATGCGTTCGGGAGATATTGGCAAAGTTCGTAGGAAAGTATGATGTGACTCAGAACTGTCCCTAAGTCACTACTATCCATGTTGTAAAAAACTATGCGCTAGTTCCGAGATCAATTTGATCTCCAGTTCAGGGTGTTCAATGTGGCAACAGCGCAAAATACTAAGGATATTCGCCTATAGAGTGCACTAGACTCATCTCGCCGAGCGATCTTCAACTTTTTGTTTGTTTATTTTTGAAGGTGTTAACTTCAAATAAAAGTTTATTTTCATGTGTTGGTGATGAAAACCTATGTAGAACATAAGTTAAGTGCACACCAGGTTTGCCTGAGCGGGAAAGATGAGACGAAGAAAGAAATGTAACATAGGCTTTCAAGGCCATTTTAGTGAGAAAAAAATACGTTCCATGGACTTCAAATTCCTGGCGTTTTTGTTTATCAATGAACTTGACCATAGCTAAACATTGCCAATCCACCCGAGGAAACCAACTTAATGTGGCGTAAGAACGCGTACACCTTCACATATTGATCTGTAGAAGACTCGGGACTGTTCGTGAGGGAGCAAGTAGTCAAGGGAGTGTTGGGCAGGTTTTGGCTGCCATGCCATCTGCCAGATACTTAACTGAATTGGCCACTGTCGCCATCTGTTGTGCATGAAAATAATTAATTTTACTTATTTAATTTCAAGACCTTAGACTTAACCTTCCTGCGGTCGCCCCTTCATGTAACACACACGGTCGCACGACGGTAGTCTACCATCCTCCAGTTTGTTTCAATTGTGAGTTTTTTTCACTTTCAATGACATTATGACTGGCTGTGAGTTTGATCGAACATGCAACTGACATACATAGGTGTAAACATACAAACATTTATTCAATACAAGGCCAAAACGATGTATTCAAAAATTACTATTTTTAGAAAATATCGTAAAACCTATATAAATAAATCTCTTAGGTACTGGACCCGAATTTATTTAAGGCTATGGTTATGACTTAGGCGAGATTCGAACTGGGACGCATGACTTTACAAGCGGGTAAATAAAATCTCTATAAAAATTTAAGATTGTATATCAAAGTATTTTATACGGTAAAATGAAGTATATTATACGGCTAAGGAACAGGAATAAACATTATTGAAGGCCAGAATAAATTTGGAATTTTCTGAATATTTAAAACAAATATAAAATATTTTGAGAAAGAACACTGGTTTACGACATTACGAACACAGACCCCGTATCCGCTTCTATGTGGAATCGTCATCAACGCGTGAGGGGAGGAAACAGCGCGTGGCAACATAGCAGAGAAGGGGAAGCCTTGGGCAGCGTTAGAATCCATGAGAGGGGATTGAGACGAAATCTAGATGCGGCGAGCTCAGTGAAGGACGATTCATTCTCTATCTACAGCGGGTCAAGTTTAGACCAGAAATCAAAAGTTCACTACGTTATTGGAAACGACTGGTATAGTCGAGAGAAGAGCGAAGGCAGGAGGCGGTGACCACAAGGAGAAGCATCTCCACGGGCCAGGCAGAGTTAGAAGCCCGGTGAAGCAGCTCAGTGAAATAACTTGCGTGAAACGGAGCACATTTAACAAGCTCATTTCTACTACAGAATACTTCGTGCATACAACGCAGTTTGTAGCCACAACTCAACAGAGATAAACTGAAAGTTTACTGCTATCACTACAACAGCAATACTTCGAATATACAATTCTATATACAATATATACAACGACTTTACATCGGCAGTATTAAAGATGGCATTACAAGTTAGTCGAAGGGGAAGGACTACTTGTATTATTCTCTGTCAAGAAGTGAATATGTTCTAATTTCACTATGGAGGGGAGTTAGTCTGCATCAATGAAGAGTGTGAATCCAGAATGACTATTTCTAATGGATTTCGTGACTGTTCATGTCCACGACACACTAAGTTCACCGAACAAACTACGCTACATTGAGATTCCACATTCATCTAGGAATTCTCAGAGAACACTATACTATAGAGGAAGATTTATTGAGGAGAAGAGCGCCAACGTGTGAGAGTGTCATGTCTGAAGATTTGAGCGACCAGCGGAGTGGGAGAGTCGTGCTACGGAAGCAAGCAGGTCGACCACTTGGGGTGAATGTCCGCTCTAAGCTGTGACCTCGATCCAGCGATAACCGCATAGGCCACGTCCAGGCCGGCACATATGGCTTGTCCGATCATCTGTTTGCGTGGAGCACAGGCAATCCATATCGCTTGGGACCATCAGGCAAAGCTGAATCTTCTCACCAGTAATGGTAGAAAAAGTGTTTATCAATATAAATTGTAGTTTAGTCATGTTTAGTGTCTAAGTCAGTAATTGACCAACATATTTTTTCTTTAAGCTGTAATATTAAGTGTAGATTTTTAATTATTAATTCACGTAATTGCATTACCATTTTTCTAATAAATTTAGACAGATTAATAATTACGTCAGAGAGTTTGCTTTTGACATCATAGTAAAATTAAATAGTAGATTCATTATATTTAAAACTTGCCCAGCGAAGTAAATCTGTTTTTGTAAGGAGTGTTGGAATGCGTCGATAATTGAAGTACAGAATGTTTCAAAAGTTTGTGAAACTTTGCGAGAACACAGTATGTTTCGAAAGCTTAGAATGTTACACCAAGCTTCGAAAATACTAAATATTACTTCGGGTTATAAATGCTGTATTACACTATGTCAAATATACTTTGTAAAAGTAATTCTTCGTAATTATAATGACAAGATAAATTAATCTAACGTCATTATGACTTTATAAATGCGGATAGTATTGGAGAACTATACTGAAGCTATACTCATCTTATTGGAGTACAGTAATAAAATAACCAGTTGGAAATAGGTTCAAGGAACAGTAATAAATGTAAAAATTAATAATTAGAGCGTTATTAAATTAAAATAAATTATGTAATAATTTTTCTTGTGAAGAACATAGAAAGTTCATTGTTAAAATAACATGTAATTGGAAATGTCGAAGGAAATGACAAGGTGACATATTATAAGTCTACATGGTGTCAGAAATAAGTCAGTATGGACTTAAATGAACTGCATTTATAATTTTGAAACCACGAAAGTGAGGTAATGTTTGTATTTGTATTAAATATGAATTCTTGCAGACCATTCTCAGAAAGTTACGTTAATACTTCGATGAAATTTAATGTTTGAATTAAAGGAAATAAATGTAGACACAGGGTGTCTAATAATGTGTTTATTAAGATTGTACAGAATCGGTTAAGTTTGTGGGTGACGATTTATTGAAACACGAGGAATAATGTATAAAAATAGTTGAAGTTTTGTAGTATTGTGACTTGAAAAATATTCACAGTAGGGTTAATATGAAATACGGTCACTGATTTTCATGCGTTAGTGTAGAACGCAATGAAATGGTTTAAGTATTGAAATTCCGTGCTAAGTTAGCGTAAATGAAGTTGCGCATTGTTAATAAAGGACGCACATTGGAGATGTTTCCAATATTTTTTCTCAAGAAGTGTGAAGTTGTTAATTGCGTTGAGGCAAGATTCTGTACAGGGAGTTTAAAAAGTTGATAAATTATTTATGAAAATTAGAGAACAGAGGTGTGGAGTGAAGTAAAATGCCACGCATCGGATTAAATGTTAATTAAAATTTGTAACTGAGAGTCTAGCAATGAATTCACCGCTATCGGAAGTTATTCAGAGATTGGAGTGAACATTTTTGAGCAGTGATTAACTTCATCGTTCGTCACATTTGTTCAGTTTGATATGACAAGTATGTTATTATTTTTAACAACATTAGGTATAGGTGATATAAATAAAATGCTATGTTCAGAGAAATAGTTAATAAATTAAAATCTTTTGAGATTTATGGTAAGGAGGAGTGAAAGTTTGTGCTGACCACAACTTTGTAAATTCTGTAAAAATATAACATTTAATTATTTTTCAATAATTAAATCAGATTTGGAACTACGGTTCACGTTAATGAAACGCATTATATAGACTAGGGAAATGTCTGAAACCACCGTCGTTTCATATTTCAAAGATTTAGTGTTAGTTCAGAGGAACTTCACATTGTTTAAAATGTATTGAATTTAATTTTGTATTTTGTCATGCAAGATTTTTTGCATCATTCTACGTGGAGAGAATGAGGGCTCAGTGGAGTGCCGAATTCTTCCAATATTATTTTCGAGACAAAGATCAGTTTGTCTAAATTGTCTTTTTTAGAATTTTTATTTGAAGTGTCAAATAGGACACAATTTTTTATGTATGTGTGTGAGGGACATAAGTTGTATTGTCCAAAGTGAATAAACTCAACAAGCACTTTTTAGTATGCTTGTCACCATTTTATCTTAGCTGACCGCTTCTTCCTTTGATAATCCATATTAAATGGTGCTGCTAGGTAGATATAGGCGCCCACTATAATTTTGTCCTTATCGCCCCTCGAGATCCGAGTTTCTCGCTTTGCTATTAACGTAAATAATAGTTAAAGTATGTAACTAGTTTAGTAGTACTGTTTTATACTCTGTATGAACCACGACTTTCCTATTCTCCACCTAGCAGGGAACGGTAAGTTATTTGAGCTGTGTATCTATGTTCCTGCAATCCTTTACATCTCAGCGGATATAGGTGGTGATTGGAGAATTCGGGCGCAGTACGTAGAACCAATTTTTTTAATATATGTCGAAGAAACATGGGAGTTCAGAGTTGATCATAAACTGTGAATAATAAGAGCGACAACGGTGGTGGCAAAATGAAAGAACTTCAAATGTAGTGTTGTGTGCATTCGTGTGTCTGGATGTTGGGGGGAAAATAAGCAACCGAGTTATTAATAGTGAATAAAATGTGTTAGAAATGAGGAAAAACTAAGACAAATACTCTAATTTTGTTTTGGGCGATCGGCAAAGAAATTGCACTACCGCTCGACTGCGCCCTTGGCACTTTGATGAACAATTGAGCGAAAACGTCGCCGTCAAGAACCGCTACGTCTCAGTAATCCAGCTAAGGATATCGTACCTTGAGAATACATGTGCCTTTTGCGCCCATTGTGACGATCAGAGGAGCTTTCTTTCTTTCTTTCTTTCTTTCTTTCTTTCTTTCTTTCTTTCATTAGGACGGTAATCTACCGTGGGCGCGACCGTATGAAGGTTAAGTATCTGATAATGGTGCTGTGGCACACCAGTTGTGAACCACTGCACTAGAGTGTCTTTAAGCTAATATCATTCAGATTAGATCTCCTACTACTCCTCCGCAGGAAGGACAGCTCCCGAGCCGAACGACCCTGCTCCTTATATACACAACAGCGGGGTGCGTGTACAAAGGGCGAAGCTGATCGGCACGGGCGAAGTCGCACAGCAAAGGAGCGAAAGCCCCTATGCTTTATTGTTTTAAAATAAATACAGCCAAAAGAACAATAGACAAGTTAACAAGGAACAATATCCCCCATCGGGGAACAAACAACATACCCTTCACTACCCAAGTCCTCCCGGAAACTCATAAACACTGGAAAGTTCACTTCACTGATCACTAGAGTCAATCACTCCACTCGTATACTTGTCTGTCAAAGCTGCTCGTAGTGTGGTCTCCAAGATCAAGATGGAAGGTGCAGGACCCGGCGGGAGGAACGGAAAGTTCCTTGGCTGGTGCCCCTCGTAATCCGCGTCCTCGGCAGGCGAACTGGCGGATGTTTTTGGAAATTCGGGGGCGCTGTCGAGTTGGATGGCGAATCTCCAGCCCTTGGTCAGCGCCACGTACAGCAAGTTGGCACGGTTGTAAGCGTATTTTTGTTGACAAGCACCTAGGTTGTGTGACGCCGAGAGCAGGTATAACACCGTCTGTGCGTGATGGTCCCTGCACGTCGGCGTGTAGACCAACTGTTGTCGCAGAGCAGCGGCGAGGTTCCACACTCGCTGCTCTGTGGGAACGGGCATCCCTTTGGGATAGTCTCTGGGTGCAAACATCCGCCACTGGAAGCCTGCTTGATCCGAGTCGTTGTCCTCGTCGATGTCCGGTGGATGTTCTTGGTGCGGGCCTCCCTCTAAAAAAGAGATTCTGCCTGTGAGGTCTTGCAGGAGCGTCATCATATCCTCGAAGCGTTCAGTGGTAACCATGGTAGTTGATGATGTCTTAGATTCAGCAGGAGATCCTTGGCGAGAAGTATTGGGCTCGTCCTGCGTGACACTAGAAGCTCTCGATGGTGTTTTCTTTGGAGAAGCCGTGCTGTTAACTAACCGGCGTGGGTCTCTGTCTGTTCCTTCAGTTGCCGTCTTGGGAGTGGAATTAGTTTTCTCCTTGGAGTCTGGAGTTTTCGTTTCTGGAAAATGAGTAACAGTGCTGGATTGTCGTCGTCTGTCACTTCTCCGTTCTTGACACTGGTTTGAGCACTGGGTGTATGTTTGCCTCCCCTTCTGGCGTGCTTAGGGGGCATTACTCCGATGCACACAGTTGCGGGCCACGCGAATGGCTCCAGGAGATACCTGACCGGATGCTGACTACTCCTCCGCTGGAACGACTGCTCACCCCACAGACTGTGAGAGGATGGCTCCCCTTAGGGGTAATGTCACTCGTGGAATGCCTTAAGGCTACCAACACTCAGTCTACCACTCTCTCACATTTCAGATATCCTCTCTATTTATTGATTAGGGCCAGAGATTGAAACATTATGTTGGAAAGTTATTTAGTTTCATCCGTTATCATTCTCCAGTTCCCTCCTTGTCAATTATCTTGTAAATTTAATTGTTATTTTTTCTGCCAACAAATGTAATTAATTTTTTTCAGCCTTAAAGATGTCGTTATTTCTATATAATCATAACCGAGCCTAACTCTTGTTAAACGTGCTACCCTGAAAAATGATCAACGTTAACCCCAGTCTTAAGTGGTGGGATTTCTATTGCAAAAAACGCCGTTGCATGCCGTCTTGATATCCCCTCCACCACACCTATACTGCCATTTTCCACAGAGTCGGTGATTGGCTGACGGGTTGGTGGCATTAGGTGGTAGTTGATCTCACGTTGCATGACATGCAGGGGGTAAACCCTTCATTCTTCGTTGTAAACAAATTAATTTGTCTTGTCCCCTCAGAACCTATAACCTTCATCTCTAATTCTCCATTAATTCACATTTTTTTTAATAAAAAAATCCTCAAGATTTTATAAAGCCTTCGCCAATAACTGCCACCAGGAGCAATATTTGTAATAAAATAGGACTCATCGTTGTCTATTAGCTTTGCAATTGCAGCTAATTGCATAACACTGCTTACTGATGAGCTTTCTTTACAAGTTAAATGTGCTATAATTTGGTAGTAATATACTCAACAATTTCAGAATGAGTTATATCCTTGATGCTGGACAAATTTCTGAGATAGATGCAACTTATTATATGAAGAGATAGTCAGTGAATATCAATACTGTACCCTTTACGAAGCATCCTATAGTTAGCACTAAATTATTTCAGAGACCAAACAAGTAGTTCCGTTACCAACTAAAGAGACATTTTTTCTTAAGATTCATGCCAATGATAAATCTACTTTAACCTATGTAGATTAGTTCAAAATATACCTGAAATAGTCTACCCCACTAGAGCACTACACTTGGCAGCCCTGTTGACTGAATTTATTCTTTGCTCCTGCTCTTAAGGTACAAAATCCACATACAAAATTTGGTTGAAGTCCAATGGATAGCATGGGCGTTATATTGGATCAATCAGTGCGCGTTAAATCATGATGGCAAAAATGGCATATATGTGTTGCTCAGAATTAATCTGAAATATTATGATCAATTTTTGTGCCAAGATTGGATAACAATCCATTTGTTAGCATAGAAGTTTCATGTGTATAAAACTTGGACATATCAGAAGGCTTATAATCATGTTGGCAGCACTGACGTATATTAGTTACTCCAAATTAATCTCGAATGCCAGGTACTATACGTGTGCAAAGTTTAGAGCTGTTGGATTGGATACAACCATATATATTGGTATTAGGATAAAGAATAAAAAGTGCGCATATTAATAGCTTGAAGCTCTGGTGGCTCTTTAGAAATCGGATGGTCATATCAGTTATAGTACACATGGCACATGCGATATTTGGTTGAAATCCAATTGATACTACAGAAGTTACATGCATTTAAAAATTGGACCTATCAGCATACCCAGAATCATGTTGGAAACACTGTCCTACACGGGCTCCTGGAAATTAATCTGGAATGATATTATCTATGTGTGCGCCAATATTGGAATAGTTCGCATACATATCTTCTGAGATATCCAACATACGGCTCAAATTTCAAATGTGAGTTTTGATCAGTTGGTAGCGCCGACGTCATTTTCAAATATCCCCGTAAATTATTCAGATATAGATCTTTACTCATAACACTCAGACGGACAGACACACAATTCCCCGATCGATCTCATAAGTAAACTTTTTCCTCATTTTTGCAAAATGTGAAAATTAGGCTAAAATATGCGTACGTGCATACCAAAAATATATAACGTGGATGTGTTAAACCTCAAACCCTGAAACATTCCCAAATCATATCATATTGTTCAGTCCTGGGGTTGGGGGATGGGATGAACAAGGGTGTGTTAGTATCCAATTTAGGGGTGGTTTCCAAAAGGTGCGAGTTTCCACGTAAGTGGGGAAACCGAGAGTGTAGGTGTTTGTTAAAGGATGTAGGGAAATGGGGGTTTTTCTCTACGGGGGTTGTAATTACCTTTAAGGGATGCGCAATCAAGACGGAGCTATTAGTTATGTGAAACGAACAAGTTTGTCTGAGGAGGGAGCTAACCTACTTGCGAAGTTAGCTCTTCTGCCGGCTGGCTGGATTTCTACAGAGCGAGCACAATGGGAATTCCCCACGTTGCACTTCTCTGTGTTCACGGTCAGGGGCAATTAGGAGAGACAGGTGGGGAGTACGGATGTGAAGACATGTGTAAATGATAACAAGAGTGTAGATTACTGATCAAGTGTTTAATTGATCAGTAATTGATGAGATGTAACGTCCCTTTTAGTGTGGGATCGTGTGAACAGTCTGGTAAAAATACAATGTAAAGTGGATGTGAATGTTAGGGAATACAATTGTGTTAAAGAATATCTGAGCACACTATTACCTCTGGTGATTACCTGGATCGGGAACGGAACCGGCAGAGCCACGGGCGACGATAGACGATAGACCTAGGTTTGGTCTTCCCTCTTATTGCTTCTGAGTTACTGGCTCAGCGTTTCCCAATGTGTGGTGTCCTATATCCAGCTTTGTGAAATTTGTTGTGATGTTGCTCAAGCGTTGGCTAACAGCTGTTGTAACTGCGCCGCTTGGTGTCTAACGAAATGCATTGTATAGGCCCATGATTTAGCCTAAGGAATGTTTTTATAGGGTGAAAGGGTGTATTGGTGTTTAGACAGAAGTGTGATTTTGTACATTGAGTCTGTAGTAGAGAGATGTGTGTGGCTGTGCAGCCGTCTGTGGACTCAGGGGCGTATGTTGATTATCTCTCCGGGGGTGCGTTGATGTCTGAGGTCTTAGGGTCGATACGACCCTGGGGCCTCAACAACACCTCGTCGGGGATTAGCTCGAGTCCTCGCGAGCTGGTTTGTGAGTTAGGGGTGGTTTTACTCTCCTCGCTCGTCTTCTTCATCCTCCTGGTCCTCCTCTTCTTCCTTGATGCTGTGTTGTTGTAGATGTCGTGTAGTCGTGTAGTCCTGGATGCTCTTTGATGTGTGGATAGAGTGTGCTCATAGGTGGTGGGTATTGGGTGTGGAACATAGTTTTTTTCATAATCTTAATGTTGAATGTTGAAAAGCAAAAATGACATATATATATATATTGGTGTTCCATACAGGAAGGGAAAAAAACATGGTTGGACGGGTGGTTGTGCCGTCCCTGTGCTGTTTGGATAAAATTGCTTCCTGTATGTACATCGTGTTTACAAAGTATGAGTGTATAATTGTATAATATAAAAATGTATAAAACATTGAAGATGACAGAAAAACCGGTGCCCCGGGTGTAAAGTTAAGGGAGTATATCAAAATAGATTTATTGTGTGGGGGTAAATGGGACACCTTTACAAATTATCTTTATTAGAAGGAAAGGAAAGAAACAACAGAGTAATCAGTGTGCGTGCATGTATATATATATATATATATATATATATATGCGTTGGTGAATGCGGAGTTATAATGTAAGCTGTAGTGACATTTTCCAAAATTATTACAGTTGTGGTTTGGTAACAATATTAACAATGATAATGATAACAATAGTGGTGGTGTTCATTATAATGGCCATAGTAATAATCGTTTCACTTACGATAATGATAATAATACTGATAATGATAATAGTGATAACCATAGACATAATAAAATATAACCATGCTTTGGGATTCAAAAATATCTTTGTCCCTTGGCGTTCTTCACCTGCCATACCTTTCTCTGTTTATCAGTGTTCTATTTACATAAATTGTCTTATGCGGCCGCTATGATCTATAATCTACTTATGTGCTATTTCGGCCGTTTTTCCAATGCGGTTTAGTGGATACTCTGTTAGTTTATACTCTAATGGTCTTCCTGCCGTGAGTAGGAACTCCATCCTGATGATGAGGCACGGCACTTACAAAATCTTTGCCGTCCCTGGTCATCGTATTGTCGCTCCTTTCTTCGAGAGTTTTTGTATTAGCGTCAACGGCTTTCAACATCTCACGGCTGCTGACTGCCAGTGGGCGCTGGCATCATCACTTTACTAGTGTGACTAAACCGTTGAATATCGTGTATTTCTGTGCTAGAAGGAGAGAGTGTGTTACATCTGTGTTGGAATATATATATACAAAAGACATGTGTGCAATCTGTTTTCATCTGTGGAACAAAATTCCTTAGTGGGTGGGCTGATGTCCCCGTTGAATTTTCGTAATCCTGAAAGAGAACGCATTGGCATTATTACAATTGACGGTACATTGTTGCCTTCGTACATTTATATACCTTTTGGTCGCCATTGGCGCATGCAAATACTAATCTTCCTTTTTGCGCCTTATTATATTCTTAGCCTATGCCGGCTATAACCTTATCTTAGCTTATTTATGTCTATTGTGTTCTTTTGTGTTTTTGTGTGTCTCCTCAGTGTATACAGGTGTATAAGTGTGTGTGTATGACGTCGGTGGTCCACCTTACCTTCTAGATCATGATTATTTGGATTCCATTCGTTGGTGCAGTGTTGGAGCTCTTTGCTGAAATACAAAACATGTTAGTAATACCCTTTGCCAAATATATATATTGCGCACCTATCGCGCAGCGCCGTTTAAGGGGCGGCTTCAGTAGTGCCGCCGCCCTGTTATGTTTTTATCGCTAATTTATCGATTTGTCGGCCTTACCCTGGTAACTTCTAGTCGCCAGGTGCCGAACGCTCTGTGTCGCGTTCGCATTGCATATGCCGTTGAATGTTGTTCGGTCTTATCCTATACGGTGCCGAATTACCGTGTGCAAATGTGAAGTGTACCTAGCCTAAGTGCTTATTGAGGGGAAAAAATTGCCAAAATGGTCCTTATGCTAGTGCCGAAATACCCCTTGTAAGCTACTGTCTTGCAACAGCGGCTTACTAAATTTGCTTAAATCTTAGTTGCTTTCCAAATGCAACCGTCTTATTTACTAGAATTTTGATCGAGGGTCTTCGGGCATGTGCATACTCTGCCAGGGCCGGACCCCGACAGAATACGCCAGACTGGGTCCTTGCATCCCTCGCCTCCTTATCCTAAATGTCGACTTCCCCCCTTTATTACTAATATGTTTTGTGTGAAGGCCTGTGTATATGCGCTGCTAAAATAGCAAGCACTTCGCGCGGATATCCATGTCTCTATAATCGCTTTGTATGGCTTATAGCCGCCTTGTTGATCATCTCGATTATTAATCATTAATGGGTTGCCCAAGCCCCTGTGGGGTACGCTTACCTCCATTTATAACTTTGGGGGCTCGCTGCACTTCCCATTAACGCTCTGGGGGTCGATACCCTCCATTTATGGGCACGGGACAAAATCGATCGGGAAAAATCATCCGAGAAAATATTATCATCCGGGAATTATAGCGGCCGGGCATCCTCTTCGCCTCATATACCTATGAGGGCTTTTGTGGCCTTAGGGGTGTCCCGCTGAACCCCGGCGCACTAGCTTCACTTCCTTTCGAGTGGAAGACTACCCTCTACGCCTCCGAGGGTTGACTTAGCAATACAAGCTAACTAAAAGTCTGGTCCTACTTGTCGTCCCTAGGTGGATTTTCTATCATGTCGGACGCTGAGTGAGCTATTTCTCCCGTCAGACAGTCAAGTTGCCACCTGCAGTCTGGCTTCGCTGACGATGGCGCATAGTGGGTGCAACCTTATCTGACACAGAGACTGGCTAGGTCATCTGTGATCTCGATGTTCGCCCGCATCATGTCAACGTCGCTTCAAACTTTCGTCATTCTGTATTAGTCTATGTCATGGCCTACGCCTGTTTCCCCTGATTCTGCCTTTCGGCGTTCCTTCTTTCGTGTATACTCGTCACCACCTAGAGTGACATCATATCCTTTATTTGGGGAAGTGTAATTTTGTGTAGCCATGTAATGTAATATTTTAGTGTATTTTGTAAAAATTTTGTGTGTTCTGGGGTTGTAGAACATTCGAATCACATTGCCTGCTTTAGTCCTTCTTTGCCTTTTTCGGATCTCGAGTGCTGATGTTTCGATATGTCTCTGGACATGTTAGTAGGGTTGTTAATGTAGGGTTTTTGTTAGTAAGGTCCACTAGGGTGTTGTTTGTGAATTAGGGTTTTGATACGTGGTTTGGGAAAGGTGTAGCATTGTTTGACTCTGTAATTATGGTGGCCGAGAGTCGGTAATGCTATGGGGATGTTTTTACTGTGAATGGATGGGGTGGGGTTTCCCCAGGTGCTTAAAATTCAAAATACGTCATGTGGGTATGATAAGAATATAACCCTTGGTGTTAGGGTGGAATCTCACATGCATTGAGATGGATTTGAGCGCTTGTCTGCTCTCAAGTGAGGAAAAGGGATGTGTTGGGGTGTAATAAGTTTATATCTCTTGCATGTGGGATTATTGAGTAAAATGTTTGTTTATATATGGCCCCGCATCTATGTATATAGATGCACATTCAGCCCTTAATATTAGCGTCTGATCACCTCTAATATTCAGGTGGAAGCAGTATGGTACAGGATGCAGTGGACCCATACTGTAAAAGCAGGAATGCCTATCAACCCCTTGTAATTAATGTATTGTGAGTGTGTTTGTGTGTGAATTTGTATTAGGTATTTGGATGTGTTCAGGGAAGGGTGTAAGGATATTTTGCCCATATGTTATGCTGTGGCCATTTGAGTGCGTTATCAGCCTGTGCCTTTTTATCATCATGTAGCCATTCTCTCTTGGCCATGTTGTGTTTTCTTCCGCTCTCCGTCGTTGTCTAAACGTGCGCCATGTGTTTGCTTAAAAAGCAAAAATGTGTCAGCCTGTTGAATTTTTATTACTAGGCCTATTTCGGACTCTGCCTTCCGTAATCTCTCTGTCCTGTCTCAATTACCAATTATCTACTCCTATAAAGCCCATCTCGGCCTATGTTTGGGGTAATTTTGCTGTCCCGTACTATATATTCACCAATTTCGGCCTGTGAGATGTGGTGATACCACGTTTTGTGTTAACATATGTCTGGTTCATTGATATTCCCCATGTTCGTGGAATATGTCTGTGTGGGTGTATTTTTTGTGTCAAAGTGTGTTTTTGCCCCTGGGCAATGTATTTGTTTGCCTACTTTTCCAATGTTTGAAGCGCCTTTGCCTCAATGGGAAGCCGTGGCGTCCGTACGCCATTTCTGTCCTGCACATTTCTGTTTCGCGTTCGCTGTTTGTGTGAAATAACCTCTTCGCTGTCGGATGACCTATGTATTTGATCTAGTTGATCTTTAGTCGGTCAGTGCTTTCGCTTCTCATGGCGTTCCTTTTTACTGGGTATTCGGACCCTTGACCATGAGTACTCCTATGTGCCATGTCCGCCCGTGTTAAACCGGTGCTGCTGTGTGTGTGTCAATGTGTGGCCTCTGGTAACTTGGTTCGCCACTAGGTGTCATTGTGTAACTTGTTCGTAGCTGCGCCTGCTCTACTAGAGGTAGTAGATTATCTACTATGTTTGTGTTGTGTGTACAGACCTCCGTGCATTAGCATATGTCTTGTGCCAGCCTCTCGGGACGCTCATTTTGCCAATTTCGTCCCGTGGCGTATATTCTATGCCTTAAATGTGCGCGGTGAAATGTTTATTAGTGTGGGTGTCTTGTGTATTCTTTAACGTCCCTCGTACTCTGATTTTGGGATTTTGTATGTGTTTGAAAGTATCTTGAATAATTACTCCTTAGTGCACGCCGTGAGCAGCGGTTGTAGGCTGGCGCGTGCCTTGCTACATTATTAGTTCTTGGACCGCTGTTCTGCTTGTGTCGGCAAAAGTTTCAAATTACTGTTTTGTCGCGAGGACTTCCTGCCTCACTTATCGCACGTGTCGAGCAAGTGTTCCCGGGTCTGCTATCATGTGTCACCCGATTGCCTTACAAAGGATGTGCACTTCTATACCACGTCGTGTAAAAAACCCTACTGCTGTTTATATTTACCGTGTCCCCAATTTTGTGTTATACTGTGTTCGATGAAGATATGCCCCCTGTTTATGATGTCTCTGTTTGAGTAGCTCATGTGTCAGTGTACTTGTACCTCAGGGCCTCTAGTCGCGTGTCTGGCAACTAGGTGTGGGTGGCAGTTTTGTTTGTATGTTCTTTGCATCTGGGTTACGTCCTCGCAGTCCAAGTTCTACACTTTGGCCTTTTTATTCTTTCTATGAGTAGAGCTATTTCCTTTCCTCTTTGTGGCTTTTCCGGCTTTATTTGTTAGTGTTAGTGTTCGTGTGTGGTACGTTTTCATTCGGTGGCCGTGGATTGTGTCTTTGATAAGTTTGTGCCCATGCCGAACGTTCACTATGTAATTCAAGTCGGATATCCTCCTGCAAACCTTGAAGGGACCTGTCCAATGTGGTAGCAGGAATTCGGACACGTTCTTCCTGCGGGCTGGACTCGAAATCATGACCAATTGACCTGCTGTGTATTTCTCATGTTTGTGTTTTTGTCGTGCCGCTCTTTTTGCCTTTTCTGTGCCGCGCCAATGTTTTTCTCGCGTTCATTCGCGCTATCTGTAAATATTCTAACCGGGCCGTATTGTCTGTGAGGGTGTCCTGGGGAATGCATATATTGTCAATTGGGCTTCTGGGTGTATAGCCATGTAATAGAAAGTGTGGAGAGTATTTTGTTGCCGTGGATATTGATGTGTTGTTACTGAATGTGATTGGCTGCAGGTAGTCATCCCAGTCCGTCCCCGTGTCTCCCGTGAATTTCGCTAAGCCCGTCTCTATTATTTTATTCATAGCTTCAGTTAACCCATTTGTTTGGGGTGAGAAGCTCGTTGTTGTGTATGCTCTTGTCCTCAATATCTCAAGAAACTGTCGGAGTACCCTTGAGGTGAAAATAGTCCCTCTATCGGACAATAAGGTTTGGAATAGCCCACAGCGTGTAACGATTTCGAATAGGAATTCCGCTATGCTATTCGTATCTGCTTTGGGTATAGCCTTCGTTATCATATATCGGGTAAGATACTCCGTAGCTACGAGTATGTATTTATTACCCTTTTCGGATGTGGTGATGGGGCCTTTAACATCTATCCCTACCCTGTGGAATAGCTCTCCTACGGGAATAGGATTTAATAGGCCATGCGGCTTGCCAGGCCTTGCCTTAAATCGTTGGCAAGTGTGACATGTTTTGACAAATGTGTCTATGTCTGCCTTCATGTTTACCCAGTAATATTTGTTTCGAATTCTGTGATACGTCTTATGTTTACCTAAGTGCGCCCCTGCCATTGGCGTACTATGGTGAACGTTCATGATATTCTCTGTCAATGAGACCGGAACCGCGATGGGTGCCGTGTCGTGCATGGCTGTGGGTTTAAATCTTAGGACCCCGTCTTTGTCTAGGAAAAATCGCCTAGAGAGCCGTGCTGTCTTGGAATCTACCTTTTCCAAGTTTTCTAACGCCGTGAGTATTTGCTTTAAGTGTGGATCGTGTTTTTGCTTCTACTTCATGTCTACTAGCGTTAGGGCAAAGGTGGGCACGGTATCCCACTCGTGATCCTTATTCTCATCCGGCGGGTCTGCTACTGGCAGTCTAGATAATCCATCTGCATACAGGTGTGTAGCGCCCTTTTTATGTTTGACCACGAAATCGTAATCATATAGGCGAAATATAAACCTATTAATGCGTGAATTTGGGTTTTTAAACTTATCCCAAAAAAGCAGACTGGCGTGGTCAGTTACCACTGTGAAATGGATGCCGTATAGGTAGATCCTGAAATAGTTTACTCCCCACGAGAATGCCAACATCTCGCGTTCTGTGGCGGAGTAACTAGTTTCAACATTTGTGAGTTTCCTACTCGCAAATGGCACTGGCCGTTTACGCCCTTCGGCGTCTTCTTGTAGAAGCGCTGCCCCTAGCCCATATTGACTTGCGTCAACGTGTAGAAATGTGGGCCTATCGCTCTGAAAGTGTTCTAGTAATGGCGGGGTGGTCAATAATTGTTTAAGTGTATTAAATGCATCTATGTATTCCTGTGTGATATGGAAGGGTGTCTTCTCGAGTATTAACTCCGTCAGAGGATGGGCGATGTGTGCGAATCTGTAGATATACTTGCGGTAATAGGAAGCGAGGCCCAAAACGCTACGCAATTGCTTCAAATTTGCGGGCATTTGAATACCCGTTATTGCGTCTGTCTTCGCTGGGTCGGGGATAATCCCTTCTCTGTTTACAATATGACCCAGGATATTAATCTACTGTCGGGCAAATTACATTTCGCAGGTTTAAGCCTTAATTTGGCTTCTCTGATCCGTGCGAATGCTTCCTCCAAGTGTACGTGGTGCTCTTCAAAGGTCTGGGAACAAACTGTTATGTCATCAATATAGACCAGTACCGAACGCCATTTTAGGCCTGAAAACGCCTTGTCCACCAATTTTGGAAATGTCTGGCTGGCGTTACGGAGCCCCATGGGTAACACCCTGTATGCATAGAGGCCGTTCTCCGTAACGAATGCCAGTTTGTGTCTATCTGGCTCATAAATAGGGATTGAATAAAACCCTGAAAAACAATCCATTGAGCTGTAGCACTTGGCCCCACTGAGAGCATCCAAATAGGTGTCTGCACGTGGCAGTGGATAGCTATCGTTCTAAATTAATTTGCTGAGCTTACGATAGTCGGTGCAAAAACGGTGGGAACCATCCCGTTTTCTGGTCAGCAAGACCGGAGCACTATAATTTGAAACAGTAGGCTCTATGATCCACGCTTCTAACATCTCCTGAATTTGGGTGTCGATAGCGTGCCTTTCTTTTTGACTAACCCGGAAGGGTGGCTGGTGAACTGGCCGATGACTGGTAAGTGTGACATGGTGTTCAATAAGATCCGTTACTGCCAGATCTCTTAGCGAGTTGGCGAAGATGTCCCTATTGCTTTCTAGGAGTTCTGTGAGCCTCCTATCTTGCTCTGGTGTCAGGTCTTGTCTAGGAGTGTTATTGAGTACCTTTTCTGTGTCTGCGCCTGTGTGTGTGTTAATTGTGTTCAATGTAGAGGCCTGGTGCTCATGGGTTTCTCGCTCCGCTCGAATACTCTCTGTGTTTTTGGCGTATACCATGGGGTGTGTGGTAATCTTCTGGTCATGCATTAAATGCATCCTGCCACTAGCGAAATTTATGCTCGCATCGTACTTTGCGAGGAAATCAGTCCCAATTATAGCGTCCACAGAAAGGTTTTCTATTACGAACATGGGGTGTGTTGCTGCGAAGCTGCCCATCCTAATGTATGTGTTTGCTAACCCTGTGTTCTCAAGTGTTTGCGAGTTAGCTGCTACAAGCTGGACGTTTCCAGTCACTTTGTGTGTCTGCCCTTTAGCGATGTATTTGCTATCTTCACAACTGACTGCTGCCCCCGTGTCAATAAGGACTTGTACCCTATGTCTACTTATGTTAGCCTGCATTGTTAGTGCCGCAATATTGTTCTCTTCCCATAGTACAGACGTGTTGTTAAGCGTGTATGTGGTAAGTATTGTTGTAGCTTTATTGTCCTTCTCCCCGTGTGTGTCATTGTTTACTCCCTGTTTTACATTTTTGCTGATGAGACATGGAGCTTGTTGACGATCGTGCCTGATACGTTTGGCCGCTTGACTCATTTCCTGGCTCAGCTTTTCTGTCTCGCTCAGCGAAATGTACTCAAGACCTGCATTGTACGCTCTATCCATCGTGTTTACCAGTGTAATGTTTGCTTTCTGCTTTTGCCCTGCCGTGGGTTTGAAGCCAGTACATCGTGTAGGCACGGTAATCTTTTCCTTCCCGCTGTTATGTGTGGAAATTATCATGTTTGCGAATTCCTGTGACATCTGTTCAAGCCTGTCTGTGAGGTGTGATTGTACCGCAGGCATGAATTCGCGAGTAATATTGTGTTTTTGCTTTTCTACGTAGCCCCGCCATAGTGGTGTATTCTTTTGAATACACGGTAAGACAGAGTAAGCTTTTGCTTCTCTTTGCTATATTTCATTCCTTCCTTTTTTCGCAAACACCAACAGTGATCTCCTGGTTTCTTTTTGTTGGTATACTTTGCTTATATTACCTGTGAGTCTGTTCTAGATACATATGTCTTCCATGACCCACCTAGCGTCATCTAGCAGCGAATCTCTGAAGCTCCTCAATTTTTCCATGTACAAGAGGACTTCCTTACCAATCTCGCCACCAGATCTCGTCGCCATAGCCTGCTATCATCTCCGTGATCAAGAGGACTTCGTCTACATTTCATCCACCAGGCTTCGCTAGTGACGCCTGCCATCAACTCTTTGAAGACCATTTCATCAAGAGACTTAATTTTTACAATGTTGGTTATTCTTATGTATATTCCTTTGTCTCCTACCCCCACTCTTTTCCCTTCCCTGGTCTCTGCGCGCTTCGTTGAGCTGGCCTCACTTGTGCTACAGTCGTCAAGACTTCCAGTCGGAGCTTACCTAGATCTCGTCTCCTCTCCTCGAGAGACAAAGTTTTAAATTGGACGCCATGTCCAGATCGTAACTAACGGTCAACTAGAGAATCGCCGTTCATCTGAAATGAGCTAAGTATTACTTCAACGTTCATCAACTCATTTTAATTACTTTTAAATAGCTACAAGCTTTTTAACCATCATTTTACAGACAGTGTGAAATTGCTAAATGTGGGGCAATAACCATCTTCGCGGGATTTTCAATGTTGGGCTTCGTCTATCTAAGCTAATCTTAAAATGAAGCAGCATTTCTTATGCATATTAACTGAGATAATTTCTCACAACGTGGGACATCGTTAGATTACCCACTGTCTGTAGAAAACTTAGCTCGTTCCACCGCTGGACTTTTTCTGCCAATTTCAACAGTTATGGTTGTTCTGGAATTTTCCATGCCAAACAATTCATCTACAAGTTAAACCTTCTAGTATTTTCCACTCACATATCGGAATACTTTTTCTAATCAAGGAATTTTCCTTATGAACAGCTAATCAACACCTAATTTCTCTTCCTTCGTGGGAATTTGTCTGCTGCATTCAACTATAACCTACAAATTTTTTAACGCAATAGACTCTCGCAAATCTAGTGCAACTAGTTATTTTTCACCATTGCAATAACTTACCTTGCTATAAACATTCTGTGCTACAATAGTGAACTTTTCAACCACGTCAATAAACTATAGTGAAACAGTGCTCGTTCGATTTCTCATTCGCGTCGCGCTCGTCCGAAATAAATGAAATAGGCCAAGAACATTCTCTACAAAGTACCTATTTCCTCTTCCTCAACCACTCCTCACTAACAAATTAGGTTAATCTTTAAATCTATGTATTTTGCAACGAGGCCTCGTCAAACCATAGGCGCCCTCCCAACTTTCTCCACTTACAACTTATTCACTCTGTATAAATATCAGCAATTAGAAACTGCTAATTAATCTATTTTCTTTTCTTGCTAGCACAAGAATTGGTTATTTTCTTAGTACCAAACCTATCAATAATCTCTTTAATCCAGGTTTCACGAAATGGTAACTGGCTCCATTTTTTCCTCGTGATCCTGTTTAAATATAGAAGTTCTAGAAACTTCCTTTTAATTTTTCTCTTCAGGTTTCACAATAAGTGACCTGCCCTATTTGTATAAACTATAAAAGTAATTCTGTATTAATATAAGAAGGTATAGAAACTTTTATTTCATTTCTCCCTGTTTTTTGTTGTTACTTTCGAAGTTGTTATTTGTTCATATTTCTAAGATGCCCATCTAGAAAACCTTAAAGTACACATCTTGTACTTGATTTATTATTTAACTTTAATTACGTTAATTATGTTTAAATTTCCAATGTATTAATCTTAGCACCATTTCAAAATCTCATGAAGATTTTAGTGATTATAAAAGGTTCCAAACCAAAAAATTGTCAATTGCCTGGTGCAAGCTTTAAATGATTTTAGGAGGTCTGCGTCCCCAATGGTTTATAAAATCAAATTACATATGTGTCAAATTGATTACCCTTTTTGCATTGTTAAATAAATCCAAATTTATCTTTTTGCTTTCATTTTCTATAAAACAACGACTTGGCAAGATCCTGTCTTCCCCTACTCTTCCTATGGGCTTAAATTTAAAAACCTCACAAATAAAATTAATAACGGTTCCACTTTTTGTTGCATTTGAGCAAGGACTCTTAGTCACAAATTTATTAAAGCCTCTCTTAGCTTTGATAGCTAATTCTAACTAGCTAGTAAAGCAAGCATAGCTCGCTCCGCCAGCTTCCTGCTTGTTGAGATATTCTCTACAACTTATGGTTGGTTTTCAAAATTTAAGTTTTTCTCATTGTCTAAACTTTCAGTCGGCGCTTTGCTGGGTAAAAGCTTAGCCATTCCTAAATGCAACTATTGGTGCTCTTACCAAAATTATTCACAAGGGTATAATTGCTTTATCCCTACCCTTCTTGGAAACATTCGGTCGCTTTTAAGAAATTCTACAATTTCAAGAATCAAAACATCACGGCCAATTCAAACTATTTGTATTCTTCAAAATGTTTGTTTAAAACAAACTCATTTGAAAGGATACATAGGAAACTCATTATTTCTCTCTTCGCCAGACCACCACCCTTCCCCATAGTAGCCAAATCTTGGCTTGGAAGGGAAGGTACCTCCTCCTCTCGCTCGCAAATAGCCCAAGCTGAAGCTGCGTTTCCTGTTAGCTGTGTTCGGGTCCCCACTCACTTTAGTGATTTCACGGGCTTTGCTGTGACACTCTTCTTTAAAAATTGTTTGTATTTGATGTTGGACTTTCGTCCTATTATCCCCACTTGTTCCTCTGTCCGAAACCCACTTCCCTTTACTCCTCTCTTCGTCTTCCCTTGTGGGTAAGGTTAATTCTTAGCAAAAACCTACCCAAAATTTGGTGCCGAAACCCGGGAGAGTCCATTTGTCAATATTTTGCAAATCATTAATATTTACTTTGAATTTTTCAGCTATAACTCCGCAGTGCAAAGCTGGTGAGGTGGAAATGGGTTGCTTCTGTCTCTTTTGGTGCATTTCACCCGTTCAACTTGTTTGTTGCTGCCAGTCTGACAGGTTTTCCACGGTTCCTCAGTTGCGTAAGTTATACCTTAATTTACCTATTTCGCCATGCCTTCCACAGATAAAGATAAGGACGGCAAGGATGAAAAACTTACTTCGAATCGAGCTTCTTATAAAGGGAAACTTACCCGGTTCCCAAAATACATCAAGGAATTAGATCCCTCAGAAACTCAATTTGATTTGTTAAAACATCGCGTAAAGGACTATGAACGTTCTTATGAAAACTATTTTACTATTCAAACCGAAATCGAAACCTGCATGCTAAATCAAACTGATGATCGAGTAGAGGTAGAAAATCAATATTACGCCAGTATAGCCTCCGCCTTTAAAATAATTCGCCAACTTGAGGAGGAGCAGAAAAGAGATGGTTCCGTTCTTGGTTCCCCTCACGAACAACAAACCTCTTCTCGTGAGGGCACTCACAAGCCCAAACCAATTCTTCCCAAAATTAATCCGCCCCACTTCTCAGGAGATGAATCTACTTGGGATTCTTTTTACGAACTCTTGTGTTCTCTAGTTCATGAAAATGAAGATATTCAAATCATTTACAATTTTCATTATTTGCGATCAATTCTACAAGGTCAAGCCCTGCAGTTAGTTGAAGCACTCCCATTAAGTGCCGAAAACTAACTAATTGCCTTTAATCTGTTGAAAGAAAGATACGGTAATTTACGGCTACGTATTCAACGCCACATGAAGGCTCTATTCAATTTGCCTGCGTCACAGCACAAAGACTACACTAGTCTGCGTACCTTCATTGATACAACCCAACTTCACGTTAAAACTTTGTCCCAATTAGATCAACCCACTGAGCACTGGGACACTTTCCTAATACATTTAGTTGTTTCTAAAGTCTGTGTTGCTACCCTCAAAGCTTGGGAAATGGAACTTTCCAAAGACGACAATTACTCGTATGAGCATTTAGTCACCTTCATAAATGCTAGATGCCAACTCTTACCTGCTTTAGCTAATCAAAGTGAACCCTCTTCTCCTAGCTCTAAACTTGAATTACTATCTCTTAAATCTAAAACCGAACACGTAGCGTCTAGTACCCAAAAAACCCGGGTCCAGCTCGTCTAAACTAAAGTCAAACGCCACTGGTTACCCTACTAGGTCCAGTGAACGCCGCATTGCTAGTTCTCTCGGTTTAAACACTCAGAGCGAACCCCGTAAAAGTTTAAATGAACCATTAAATTGCATACTTTGTAAGGATTCCCACGCCTTGTATCTGTGTAAATCTTGTAAAGAACTGTCAGTCGACGACAGAAGAAAATTAGTTTCCCAGAATAAACATTGCTTTAACTGCCTTGCACCCAAGCATTCTGCTTCTAATTGTAAGTCTTCAAGACTTTGTTACCGCTGTGAAAAATCGCACCACATTTTACTGCATCGTCATGATCAATTGAGGTCATCAGCAGCATCTACTTCTCAGAAAAGTGATAATACCAGCAATCCTAGTGCGTCTTCTTACATTCAAAACGCTAAGTCTTTGCGTAGTGCTCAAGTATTGTTATCCACTGTTCAAGTCGAAGTCCAGGACAAATTCGGCAACTGGGTCAGTACTCGTGGTCTTCTTGATTCAGCGGCAACTCATGATTTTGTGTCCCATTCTCTGATTAGAAAATTAGGCCTGCCTGTAAATCCTACTGCTATCAATGTATCAGGCATTAATAGCTTAAAATCGCAGGCTTTACAGTTTTCAAAGCTAACCATAAGAGACACTTGTCACAGAAATAACTTTCTCAAACTGATTTGTCTCATTCTCAATAGCATAGGAGAAGACACTCAAAGTCACTCTGTTAATAATAATAATAATAATACTAATATCGTATGACCTCGGTGCCTGGTGCAAGCTTTGTTAATTGACACCCAGAGGGTAGCTTGCATGTCGAATTTCGTCATTCCTTTGAACGCTATGACAGTCTAGGAGGTTAGATATCTAAACTCCTTGACACTACAGCGCTTTCAAGTAGGGAATGGAGGAACTTTGTGTTGGCAGAAAATCCCGAGATTAATTTTGCCATTGAACACGGCCTACTGAATTCAAATGGGTTCTTTTTGCATGCCAACAACGTATGACATGAGTGTCGTGATTTTTGTCGCCTTCAAAACCACTTACCATGGCCAGGGGCGAAACTGCAATCTTGAGGTTGGTAGTCCGACACTATAACCACTCACCCACCGTGGCAAGCTACTCTGTTAATATTTCAGGTTAAAACATTCCTTCGCATTTAAGGTTAGCCGATCCTCAGTTCAATGTACAAGGCCCCATTGACATACACTTTAGTGCCAATGTTTTCTGGAATTGCCTTCGTAAACAAGTTCATAAGTTATACTCAAACGTGGTTGCCAGAGACACTAATTTTGGATGGATCGTTACTGGTCACCTTCCTCATTACACTCCCCAACCCGTATCTCAATGTTATTTTGCAAATACTGATTTGGAACAGTTCTGGAGGCTCGAAAGCGTTGATTCTCCTAACATAACCTCTTCAGAAAACGAATTCTGTGAGAAACTTTTCTTGAACACTACCACTCGTTCTCCTGAAGGCCGGTTCATTGTTCAGATGGCAAGATTACACAATCCCACCAAACTTATTAATTCTCAACCTAAAGCTCGAAAATCTCTCTGCTATCGAGAGCAAATTCAAGAAAGAACCTCTTGTTAAACAACAGTACACTTATTGCATGGATGAGTATGAAAGCTTAGATCATATCAGCAAATCTGATGACGAATTGCACCCCCCATTTGAAACGGTTTTCTTAAATCATCATCCCGTGTGGAAAAACCCTCTTGTAAAGGATAAAATCCGAGTCGTTTTCAATGGTTCATCCCCTGACTTTAATGGCAACAGTCTTAACGATACTCTTTACTCTGTTCCCGCTATTCAGTCAGATTTATCTGCTATACTCTTAAATTTTCGATTATTTCCCATAGCGGTTATAGCGGACATCAAACAGATGTACCGTCAGGTTTTAATTCAGCCTGAACAACAAGATCTCCAAAGAATCTTGTGGCGCCACGAAATCAGCAAGCCAATTAAGATATTTAGTTTAAAGACGGTCACTTATGGCTTAAATCCTTCCGCTTTCCTTGCTATCCGATTCCAACATTTGTTAGCCTCTCAAGATGGTCATTTATTTGATTCTAAAGCTTCCGAAGCACTAACTACATCATTCTATGTTGACGATTACTTGCAGTCCTTCCCCACTCTGGAGGAAGCTTCTTTCGTGTCACTAGAACTTCAGGCATTGCTAAAGAATGGAGAATTTCCACTTCATAAATGGAATTCCAATTCAGCGAAATTTCTCGCCCAGTTTCCTATTGAAGATGTTGACCCCTCCTCCGTTGAAATTTGTGGAAATTCCGAATCCATAAAATCCCTTGGACTTCATTGGTGCACTAGCACTGATACTCTCATCTACAAAGTTTCGCTTGCCGAAGAGTTCCCTAACACAAAAAGGCAAATTCTCTCTGAAATTGCAAAAAATTTTGATCGGCTTCAATTCCTTGCTCCGGTTATTGTTATAGCCAAACTTTTCATGCAAGAGCTATGGTCTCTCAAATGTGAATGGGACGAAACTGTTCCCCTTTATTTTCCTAACAGATGACTCTCTCTTCGTAGCAATTTGCTTGATCTTTCTCATATTGAAATTCCTAGGAATTTAATTAACGCTCATCCTAATACATCTTCTTTCCTTCATGTGTTTGCAGACAGTTCCGAAAAAGCTTACGGTTGCTGTGCATATTTGGTTTATCGCGGTTCGTTAAGTGGATCTTCAGTTTCCAACCTTGTTTGTGCCAAATCGAAGGTTGCTCCTCTTAAGACTATTACTTTACCTAGGCTTGAATTGTGTGCTGCACTCATGGCCGCAGAACTTGTTAAGAAATCACGGGAAGCCTTTAAGGTCGAATTTTCGCAAACCTATCTGTGGAGCGATTCCATGATCACTCTTTCTAGGATCGCCAAAGACCCCGTTCATTGGCAAACTTTTGTTGCAAATAGGGTTTCCAAAATTCAAACTCATTCTTCGGGATGTCAATGGAAACATGTGCCCAGCGCTGACAACCCCGCCGACCTCATTTCTCGTGGACGTTTACCTTCTCATTTACTAGCATCTCAGTTGTACTGGCATGGGCCCTCATGGTTAATTGAAGACTCTTCTTATTGGCCTTCTAAACCTCCTGCTACAAACTCCAACTTGCCTGACGCTAAAGTATTTAAATCTACTGCTTCGTGTCTTGTTTCCAACGTTGGGTCGATTATTAGCCTGGGAATAACCTAACCCCCAAGTGAAGATGAGGAAAAAAAAGGAAGTGGGTTTCGGACCGGAGAAAAAGGATGGAGAAATAAGAAGAGAGTTTGACATAAGTTATAACGAAGAGTTCTTGCTCAAATGCAACAAGCGGTGAACTCCCAATCAATAGATTTATTTTTATTAAAGAGGGCATGAACCTAGGAAGAGTTAGGGAAGGCAGGGTCTTGCCTAACCGTTGTGTTTGAGAAATGATAAAGCCAAAAAGAAATCTTAAATTTATTTAACAATGTAAAAGGAAGTAGTTTTTGTAACAAATATATAATTTTGATTTCTATAAACAATTGGGGTCGCAGACCTCCGAAAACATTTAAAGCTTACGCCAGGCAATTGATAACTCTTTTGGTTTTAAACCTTTTATATGCTTTAAAATCTTCGTAAGATTTTGAAATGGCCAAGATGAATAAATGAAAAATTTAAAGATAATTGACGTAATTAAAGTTAGACAATAAATCAAGTACAAGGTGTGTACTTTAAGAATTTCCAGGTAAATATCTTAGAAAGAGTAACAACTTTGAAAGTAACAACAACAAAAAGCAGGAAGAGTAAAATAGAAGTTTCTATAACTTCTTATATTGATACTGAATTAGTTTAAATGCTTATACATAGAAGATTATGCAAATAGGGCAGGTCATTTATTGTGTAACCTGAAGAGAACAATCGAAAGGAAGTTTCTAGAGTTCCTATGTTTAAGTAGGGATCACGAGACAAATGGGGCAAGTTTCCCTTTCGTTAAGCCTAGAGATAACTCACTTATGAGTTGAAAGAATTGTATTCCCTAATTAGAAGGGAGAAACAATATAATTTAAGGCATGTACTGGACACGAAGTTTTACAGACATTAATTCGTTATACATAAAGCAAGAGAGGGAGGGCACTTATTGAGAGTGACACCTCATTGAAAAAAGACCTAAAGTAACAATTTTATTATTTTGGTTTGTTAGTAAAGGGTTTGGGAAAGATAAAATGGGATTGTGGAAAAGTGTTCATGGCCGTATTTATCGTACACGGACGAGCGCGACGCGGATGAAATGTTGAACAAACACTGTTTTCACTATAGTGTGTTGATATAGTTGAAAAGTTCACTGTAGTGGCACAAAAAGTTTATGGCAAAGAAAGTTACTGCAATGGTGGAAAATAACTAGTTACACTAGATTTGCGAGAATCTATTGCTTGAGAAAGTTGTAGGATATAGTTGAATCCACAGAAAAAAAATCCCAACGGAGGACGAAAAATTAGATATTGATTAGTAGTTCATAAGGAAGATTCCTTAGTTTGAAAAAGTATTCCCATATGTGAGTGGAAAATACATGACAGTATAACTGTTAGATAGAGTGCAGATTCTGGAAGGTTCCAGAGCAATCATGACTGAAGAATAGGGCAAAAGTTAGTCCAGCGGTGGAACGAGCTAAGTATTTTATAGACAGTTGGTAATTTAATGGTATCTCACGTTGTGAGAAAATCTCTCATTTAATAAGCACAATAAATGCTGCTCCCTGTTAAGATTGGCTTAGATAGACAAAAGCCCAACATAGAAAAATCCCGCGAAGGATGATTATTGCGCCAAATATAGAAATCTCACACTGCCTATAAAATGATCGTTAAAAAGCCTGTAGCTATTTAAAATCAATTAAAATAAGTTGAAGAACGTAGAAGTAGTACTTAGCTTTGCTTCATGGCGAAGGCGATGTTCCTTTTGATGGTTGATACTAAAATTCTAACATGGCGTAGAATTTAAAAGTTTTCCTCTCGAGTTGAGGAGGCGAGCTTTAGTTAAGCTCTAACTGACCGGGATCGACTTCCGACGTACAAGTGAGGGCTGCTAGACGCAGCGAAAACACACCAGCCTAGACGGCATGTTCAACAAGAAGTTGAGTGCACTGAGAGGGTGAGCGGTTGCTCACAACACGGAGACAAGTCGAGACGAAGTGTAGAAGTGAAGTGACCGAGCGAGCGGGCTGCGCGCGCGTTGAAGAGAGCGGTAGGCGGAGGGGAGAAGAGGAGGAAGTGGGCGAGTAGGGGAGGAAACAAAGAGGTTGTACATAAACATGAAAAAACTTTACAAAACAAAATTCTTCTTGGAGCGGTAACTTCATGGAGTAGTTGGTTGGTGAAGAACACGACGCCCTGCGGATTAATATAGAAGTCTTCACGGCTTGAAGCAATGGAAGTTCGGAGGCTGGTTCAGCGGAATATGCGTTTCTGTAAAAAAAACTGACAGAAAAAATGAACAAATGCACGGGGCAAACGGGGGGTAACAGTTCGATGTCGGTGTGTGCGGGAAAGAAATTTAAATAAATGGACTGATATAAAGTGATGAACAGCAAATGCTAATTCTTTCTTTCCGTGTATTTGAAAAATACACCATGTTGGGGGACAACAGCAAACACCAGCAAAGAACAAGAACACAATATGAAAGGGGTCTTATAATATACACGTCGGTAGTAAAGATGATTCTTTCTCTGACTCTTCCCTTTCCTCCTTGGTAGCAATCGGTCATTACGCCAAAGATCTGTGCTAGAGGAAGAAAGGAAAAAGGGGATGGCATTTATGAGGAACTGACCAGGTGTAAGTGGAAGCATGTTATCAGGGTTTTTAGAATGCGGGGGTGACGGGCGCGAATTAACAACGCTGTCAATCACAAAGTAGCTAGAAGCTGCGAGAAATAAAGCTCTAGTGAAGATCGCGACAAGATGCGAAAGAGAGTTAACAACTTTAAACAAAGCGTATAGAAACAAGTACATTGATTTAGGATAAGAATATACCAAATAAACAAAGGAACTATGCGAGTAGAAAGCAAGAACGCCATAGGTAACAGTAATCTAGTAGCCATAAACAATGACCTTAAGTTATAATAAGCATCAAAAGGGTTAATCAGAGAAATACTTAATTCATCAAGAAACGTGACGTAACAAGCATAGATGCAAAAACACATCGAGTGTAACGACGAGAGAAAACAAGTTTGTTCAACAATGAACAATAAAAGTGCAAAATATGTAAGCAGGGTGCAATACATGACCGCATAAAAAATATGCAACGATGTTTTGAAACAAGGATCGACACAGCTATAGGATACGAATGTGAGCAAGTGGGAGAGATAGGTAAGAACGACCTTGACCCACATAGTACAGCGAGATAACGAGTATAAATATCTGAAAGAGTCCTTGACCAGAACAAGTATACTATGGTAAGGAGGTGAACAGCTTCTGAAATTACGGGAGCAACTCGCAAGACAATGGTTGGCAGTTAGCCAAAGTTGAGATAAGGAAAACTTGCTCTGACCTTTGTCAAGCACAGAGAAAGTAAACGGCAGCTTGGCCTTACCCGAGCTTGTATATAAACAAGATTGACAAACAAGCAGATCAAAATAAGCAAACAAAGCGAGTGCAATCAGCCGAGACTTAAAGTGGAACTTCAAGTAACACGTCATGCAGTCATCCGTAGCTTGGACGTGAAAAAACAATTTAAAGACATATGAAACAAAGCAAGTAATTATTTTCGCATAATTTTGAGGATCACGGAATCCGACAATTTTCAAAAGAAAAAAGCTTAATTCTTCTGAACAAAGAAGAGAAGCAGGGACATTGAGAAGGAGTTTATGCGTAAGAATAGTTATTCTAGATGCTAGAGAACTCAGATTTTCAAGCGGTTTCAAGAGCGGCATCCGAGTGTGAGGATGAGGGAAGGAGGCGGCCATGGCTTTCCTACTAAATAGCGAGTAAAGTGAAACATAGCTTACAGCGAAATGATGGTGACTGATAGCCATGGTTTATACAAGGGGAAGATAGTTTTCGATAGAAAGTTTAAACAATTACCTTCTTCAAAAAATGACATGAGAAAGTATACCAAGTGACAAAAGGCGAGGCGAACTTGAATTGCCATTTTGTGCGGAACTAAGGCAAAACCATTTAAAAAACTTGCAAAGGTGACGTTGTTGTTTACAATGAGACATCGTTTCGGCAAGTGTTCTTCAAATGTATTGAGATCGGAAACATAAGTATTCTCTTTTTCAGAAAAGGGATTTGAATCGGCAGTAACAAAATGACATTGCGATTTGATTTGAAGACTGGGATGTTGGATTTGACCAGTGATAACCCAACCAAAATCGGTGTCTCTGGCGACCACGATTGAAGACAGCCTACCGATTTGTTTACAAAGGCAATTCCAGAAAATATTGGCTCTGAAATGTATAACAATGGTGCCTTGAGCATTAAACTGAGGATCAGCTAACCTTAAATGCGAAGGAATCCTTAAACCGGAAGTATCAATAGAGCTGCTAGGAGTGTCCTTGCCAATACTGGTAAGAATGAGACAGTTTAAGTTAAGATTGGTGTTTCTTTGACAAATGTCTCTGATTTTCAATTTTGAAGACTGCAAGGCTTGAGTTTTCAAATTGTCAATGCCGCATACATTGATGGAAATAGGCGATGAAGAAAGACCTAGTTTTTTAATTAACGACTGCGAAACAAAGTTGTGAGTTGAAGCGGAGTCGAGAAGACCGCAGGTTCGAAACCAATTTCAAAATTTATCTTGGATTTCAAATTGTACGGTGGAAAAAAAGGACTTGCGCACTGTGAGAAGTTTCGGCGTTAGGAATGCAGGAAAAAGCATTAGTTTCTTCGGAGCTGCTCTGCATGGAGTTTGAAGTAGCAGGTACTAGTGTCTTCGATTGATCATGAAAGTGCAATAAAGAATGATGCGGTCTTTTGCAATGAAAACAGAGGTTGGAAGACGTACAATGAGAAGAAGAATGCTTAGGTGACAGACAGTTATGGCAATATTTACTATTGAAGACAAACTTCCTTCTGTCTTCAACAGACAATTCTTTAAAGGATTTGCAGGAATACAAAGTGTGAAAGATTTTAAAGATTTCTTGTGCGGCCTAATATGTTCTCTGGGATGGTTGAAAGAGGCAGAACGGGTTTGCTTGTTCTCGACAGATGGGTACTGAGACTAGTTTTTTATCCAGAATGTGACACTGATGGCTCGTTTTGACATTTTCGCACTGAAATGAGAGTGCTGTTAGGACTTGGCACCGGCTGTTCAGAAACGAGATTAAGTGTTCGAAAGAATGCTCATCCTTGCGAGTGAGTTCGATTTTCCAAGCCTTTAATGTCGAAAAATCGAATCTGGATGTAGCTAGGTGAATAAGGACGGGGTCCCAAGTTTGAACAGGTTGCTTAAGTTGGTATAATGCTCTCACATGTAATTGCATGGAGTCTAACAGGTCTCTTAAAGAGGTGACGTCATTAGGTTTCACGACTGGCAAGTTGAACAGGCAGCGAATGTGGCGAGCAACAGACAAACGTACATTACCATATCTCTCTTTAAGGAGATTAAAGGCGATGTGGTAGTTATCTGCGCTTAAAGGCAGTGACTCAACCAAGGCCAAGGCCTGGCCTTCCAAGGACGAACGCAAGAAATAGAACTTATGGATATCGAGAATGTCTGTGTTTTCATGAATAAGGGAGCAGTAAAGTTCGTAAAAGGAATACCATTCACCTTCCTGGCCTGAGAAGTGAGGTAGAGTTATCTTAGGAAGTAACGGTTTCGGTTTGTCCTTATGAACTGAAGCGAGTGCGAACTGGGCCGGATTGATGACCCTAGTGTCCGGTTCTGAGATACTGCGGATCAATTGGTGGGCCTTGGCAATCCCTTCAAAATACAAGGGTTCAACTTCGTCCCGATCCGATTGAAGTTCTGGGCAAGCGGATTCAATGTCGGTTTGAATTTGATCCTAGTTATCATAGGAAAGTTCGTAAAACTTAAGGCGTTGTGTCAAAACGTCTAGATCACAATCGGCGGGATTTATTTTATTAATGAAATTCCTAAATCGGGTGAGTTGTCCTTTGTAGGAAGAACGTCTGGCAATGAGAGTTTCATCCTTTTAGTTGGCATGTTGAAATAGGTAAATTGAAGTGTAACTTACGAAACTGTAGCGAGATTTTGAGAAATGCTGTCAGGTTGGCAGCAGAAGACAGGTTGCAAGTATGACAGGCTGAAGAAGACAGGAACGACCTCTATCACCTTCACCAGCTTTGAACTGCGAAGTTATAGCTGAAAAATTCAAAGAAGATATTAATAATTTGCAAAATATTGCCAAATGGACTTTGAACAATAAATAACGAATAGATTCTCATAAATAGACTCTGAGAAATGGACTCTCCCGGGTTTCTGGGAATAAATTTTGGGTAGATTATTAGCTTGGGAATAACCTAACCCCCAAGGGAAGATGATGAAAAAAAAGGAAGTGAGTTTCGGACCGGAGAAAAAGGATGGAGAAATAGGAAGAGAGTTTGACATAAGTTATAACTAAGAGTTCTTGCTCAAATGCAACAAGCGGTGAACACCCTATCAATAGGTTTATTTTTATTAAAGAGGGCATGAACCTAGGAAGAGTTAGGGAAGGCAGGATCTTGCCTAACCGTTTTGTTTGAGAAATGATAAAGCCAAAAAGAAATCTTAAATTTATTTAACAATGTAAAAGGAAGTAGTTTTTGTAACAAATATATAATTTTGATTTCTATAAACAATTGGGGTCGCAGACCTCCGAAAACATTTAAAGCTTACGCCAGGCAATTGATAACTCTTTTGTTTTTAAACCTTTTATATGCTTTAAAATCTTCGTAAGATTTTGAAATGGCCAAGATGAATAAATGAAAAATTTATAGATAAATGACGTAATTAAAGTTAGACAATAAATCAAGTACAAGGTGTGTACTTTAAGAATTTCTAGGTAAATATCTTAGAAAGAGTAACAACTTTGAAAGTAACAACAACAAAAAGCAGGAAGAGTAAAATAGAAGTTTCTATAACTTCTTATATTGATACTGAATTAATTTAAATGCTTATACATAGAAGATTTCCCAAATAGGGCAGGTCACTTATTGTGAAACCTGAAGAGAACAATCGAAAGGAAGTTTCTAGAGTTCCTATGTTTAAGTAGGGATCACGAGACAAATGGGGCAAGTTTCCCTTTCGTGAAACCAAGAGATAACTCACTTATGGGTTGAAAGAATTGTATTCCCTAATTAGAAGGGAGAAACAATATAATTTAAGGCGTGAACTGGACACGAAGTTTTACAGACATTAATTCGTTATACATAAAGCAAGACAGGGAGGGCACTTATTGAGAATGACACCTCATTGAAAAAAGACCTAAAGTAACAATTTTATTATTTTGGTTTGTTAGTAAAGGGTTTGGGAAAGATCAAATGGGATTGTGGAAAAGTGTTCATGGCCGTATTTATCGTTCACGTACGAGCGCGACGCGGATGAAATGTTGAACAAACACTGTTTTCACTATAGTCTGTTGATATAGTTGAAAAGTTCATTGTAGTGGCACAAAACGTTTATGGCAAAGAAAGTAAATGCAATGGTGGAAAATAACTAGTTACACTAGATTTGCGAGAATCTATTGCTTGAGAAAGTTGTAGGATATAGTTGAATGCACAGAAAAAAATCCCAACGGAGGAAGAAAAATTAGATATTGATTAGTAGTTCATAAGGAAGATTCCTTAGTTTGAAAAAGTATTCCCATATGTGAGTGGAAAATACATGACAGTATAACTGTTAGATAGAGTGCAGATTCTGGAAGGTTCCAGAGCAATCATGACTGAAGAATAGGGCAAAAGTTAGTCCAGCGGTGGAACGAGCTAAGTATTTTATAGACAGTTGGTAATTTAATGGTATCCCACGTTGTGAGAAAATCTCTCATTTAATAAGCATAACAAATGCTGCTTCCTGTTAAGATTGGCTTAGATAGACAAAAGCCCAACATAGAAAGTCCCGCGATGGATGATTATTGCCCCAAATATAGAAATCTCACACTGCCTATAAAATGATCATTATAAAGCATGTAGCTATTTAAAATCAATTAAAATAAGTTGAAGAACGTAGAAGTAGTACTTAGCTTTGCTTCATGGCGAAGGCGATGTTCCTTTTGACGGTTGATACTAAAATTCTAACATGGCGTAGAATTTAAAAGTTTTCCTCTCGAGTTGAGGAGGCGAGCTTTAGTTAAGCTCTAACTGACTGGGTCGACTTCCGACGTACAAGTGAGGGCTGCTAGACGCAGCGAAAACACACCAGCCTAGACGGCATGTTCAACAAGAAGTTGAGTGCACTGAGAGGGTGAGCGGTTGCTCACAACATGGAGACAAGTCGAGACGAAGTGTAGAAGTGAAGTGACCGAGCGAACGGGCTGCGCGCGCGTTGAAGAGAGCGGTAGGCGGAGGGGAGAAGAGGGGCAAGCGGGCGAGTAGGGGAGGAAACAAAGAGGTTGTACATAAACATGAAAAAACTTTACAAAACAAAATTATTCTTGGAGCGGTGTCTTCATGGAGTAGTTAGTTGGTGAAGGACACGACGCCCTGCGGATTATTATAGAAGACTTCATGGCTTGAAGCAATGGAATTTCGGAAGGCAGCGATGGGACGCTGTCAGGCTGGTTCAGCGGAATATGCGTTTCTGTAAAAAACTGACAGAAAAAATGATCAAATGCACGGGGCGAACGGGGGGTAACAGCCTCCCTTGGTCTGGATCTCCGGTAGAGTGACCGAGTGTTACCCTGGAAGGGATGGGAGAGTTAGGGTAGCCAAGATCTCGACAACTAATGGGCATATTATAAGACCACTGTCTTAATTGCTCCTCTACCTTTAAGTTCTTAAAATCATGTCTCTTGTTCTCTGTTGGTGTTTGGCCCTCCCAGGATGGTGTATTCTTTGGAATACACGATAAGACAGAGTAAGCTTTTGCTTCTCTTTGCTTTATTTCATTCCTTCCTTTGCTTATATTACCTGTGAGTCTGTTCTAGATATATATCTTCCATGATCTACCTAGCGTCATCTAGCAGCGAATCTCTGAAGTTCCTCAATTTTTCCATGTGCAAGAGGACTTTCTTACCAATCTGGCCACCAGATCTCGTCGCCATCGCACGCTATCATCTCCGTGATCAAGAGGCCTTCGTCTACTTTTTCATCCACCAGGCTTCGCTAGTGACGCCTGCCATCAACTCTTTGAAGACCATTTCATCAAGAGACTTAATTTTTACAATGTTGGTTATTCTTTTGTATATTCCTTTTGTCTCCTACCCCCACCCTTTTCCCTTCCCTGGTCTCTCCGCGCTTCGCTGAGCTGGCCTCACTTGTGCTACAGGCGTCAAGATTTCCAGTCGGTGCATACCTAGATCTCGTCTCGTCTCCTCGAGAGACAAACTTTTAAATTGGACGCCATGTCCAGATCGTAACTAACGGTCAACTAGAGAATCGCCCTTCATCAGAAATGAGCTAATTACTACTTCAAATTTCTTCAACTCACTTTAATTGCTTTTAAATAGCTACATGCTTTTTAACCATCCTTTAACAGACAGTGTGAAATTGCTAAATGTGGGGCAATAACCATCTTCGCGGGATTTTCGATGTTGGGCTTTGTCTATCTAAGCTAATCTTAAAATGAAGCAGCATTTCTTATGCATATTAACTGAGATAATTTCTCACAACGTGGGACATCGTTAGATTACCCACTGTCTGTAGAAACGTAGCTCGTCCCACCGCTGGACTTTTTCTGCAATTTCAACAGTTATGACTGTTCTGGAATTTTCCATGCCAAACAATTCATCTACAAGTTAAACCTTCTAGTATTTTCCACTCACATATGGGAATACTTTTTCTAACCAAGGAATTTTCCTCATGAACAGCTAATCAGCACCTAATTACTCTTCCTTCGTGGGAATTTGTCTGCTGCATTCAACCATAACCTACAAATTTTTCAACGCAATAGACTCTCGCAAATCTAGTGCAACTAGTTATTTTTCACCATTGCAATACCTTTCCTTGCTATAAACTTTCTGTGCTACAATAGTGAACTATTCAACCACGTCATTAGACTGTAGTGAAACAGTGCTCATTCGATTTCTCATCTGCGTCGCGCTCGTCCGAAATAAATAAAATAGGCCAAGAACTTTCTCTACACAGTTCCTATTTCCCCTTCCTCAACCACTCCTTACTAACAAATTAGGTTAATCTTTAAATCTATGTATTTTGCAACGGGGCCTCGCCAAACCATAGGCGCCCCCCCCAACATTCTCCACTAACAACTTATTCACTCTGTATAAATATCAGCAGTTAGAAACTGCTTATTAATCTATTTTCTTTTCTTGCTAGCACAAGAATTGGTTATTGTCAATGTACCAAACCTTTCATCAATCTCTTTAATCCAGGTTTTACGAAAGGGTAACTGGCCCCATTTTTCCTCGAGATCCTGTTTAAATATAGAAGTTCTAGAAACTTCCTTTTAATTTTTCTCTTCAGGTTTCACAATAAGTGACCTGCCCTATTTGTATAAACTATAAAAGTTATTCTGTATTAATATAAGAAGTTATAGAAACTTCTATTTGATTTCTCCCTGTTTTTTGTTGTTACTTTCGAAGTTGTTATTTGTTCATATTTCTAAGATGCCCATCTAGAAATCCTTAAAGTACACATCTTGTACTTGATTTATTATTTAACTTTAATTACGTTAATTATCTTTAAATTTCCCATTTATTAATCTTAGCACCATTTCAAAATCTCATGAAGATTTTAGTGCTTATAATAGGTTCGAAACCAAAAAATTGTCAATTGCCTGGTGCAAGCTTTAAATGATTTTAGGAGGTCTACGACCCCAATGGTTTATAAAATCAAATTACATATGTGGCAAATTGATTACACTTTTTGCATTGTTAAATAAATCCAAATTTGTCTTTTTGCTTTATCATTTTCTATAAAACAACGATTTGGCAAGATCCTGTCTTCCCCTACTCTTCCTATGGGCTTAAATTTAAAAACCTCACAAAATTAATAACGGTTCCACTTTTTGTTGCATTTGAGCAAGAACTCTTAGTCACAAATTTATTAAAGCCTCGCTTAGCTTTGATAGCTAATTCTAACTAGCTAGTAAGGCAAGCATAGCTCGCTCCACCAGCTTTCTGCTTGTTGAGATTTTCTCTACAACTTACGGTTGGTTTTCAAAATTCAAGTTTTTCTCATTGTCTAAACTTTCAGTCGGCGCTTTGCTGGGTAAAAGCTTAGCCATTCCTACATGCAACTATTGGTGCTCTTACCCAAATTATTCGCAAGGGTATAATTGCTTTATCCCTACCCTTCTTGGAAACATTCGGTCGCTTTTAAGAAATTCTACAATTTCAAGAATCAAAACATCACGGCCAATTCAAACTATTTGTATTCTTCAAAATGTTTGTTTAAAACAAACTCATTTGAAAGGATACATAGGAAACTCATCATTTCTCTCTTCGCCAGACCACCACCCTTCCCCATAGTAGCCGAATCTTGGCTTGGAAGGGAAGGTACCTCCTCCTCTCGCTCGCAAATAGCCCAAGCTGTAGCTGCGTTTCCTGTTAGCTGTGTTCGGGTCCCCACTCACTTTAGTGATTTCACGGGCTCTGCGGTGACACTCTTCTTTAAAAATTGTTTGTATTTGATGTTGCACTTTCGTCTTATTATCCACACTTGTTCCTCTGTCCGAAACCCACTTCCCTTTACTTCTCTCTTCGTCTTCCCTTGTGGGTAAGGTTAATTCTTAGGAAAAACCTACCCACATAGTTTAGCGTCTTTTTCGCTGAGTTCCCTGGCTTGGTCATTTACCCATGTGTGACTTGTACCCACTCGGATGTGTTCCTTGTTCCTGGCCTGGTATGGCAAAATACTTGTTTGTTCGTGTCTAGCTAGTGTGGGTTTGATCCCCTGTTTCTGTGTCATCCGAATGCTTTCTCCCTTGTCTTGTGAGGGTGTGTCTTGGAATCTTACCCTTCGTCTGCCTTTTTCGACCCGTTTCTCAATCTCCGAGGGTGTGGGTTCGGTGTTCCTCCCTTGTTTAGGTGTAGGACTTGTGTTAATGTCCGGCGATGACGTAGGCCCCTCACTGTCTTTGTGTTGTAGCGTAGGGAAGATCCCATTGTCTACTGATGGTAGGGGCTCTATCCCTGTGCGGTGTTTTTTTTGTAGGGGCTGCGTTCTCATCCCGCCCCGATGTGGGTTTGCTTTCTGTGACTTGTTTCCCCGGGACCGTTAGAGGAGTGTGGTGTCCGGATCTAGGGTCCCCTGTGAACAGTAGGTGTAGGACCCTATCAAATCCTACAGTGGTGAGTAATGGTGGTGAATAGACATTAGTGTGTACGTGTATGTTATACTCCACGACCTTAACGAGAGCGGTTACTTCTACAGGTCCGGCTTAGGTCCCGTCCCGATTCATGTTTTCCCTGTATTCCTCCCTTGTTCTGAATTTGTTGTCACCCTATTCCGCTAGGAAATCCCGGTATTCAATCCAGTTGTTCAGAATGTGTCTAACTGTTTCCAGCCTGTACCCCCTATGTTGGCTTTCGTCATTGCGGAGCAGAAAGCTGATGGCTCTAAACAAACAGTTGCCATCTCATTTCATGGGGTGTGTCTGGAAATGGTTCGGGGAAGGACTTTCAGCCGTTTTGCCATTTGGCTGGTCCTTCACCTTGCATTCGCGTGTCTGTGTTGGGGAAGGGCTTCTCTGAGGTGTCTTTTTGTGTTTGTGTGTCTGTGTAGAAGTCCCCTCATCCGGTTTTACTGCCGGGTGCCCCCTCCTTTTGTGTGCTGAATTTCCAGTTCCTTGGGGTGCCCCATTTCGCTCGTTGTGTACCCTGTTCTCCTGGGGTTGTGTTAGGGGAGGAACTTCCACCGCTTTCTTAGCTAGCCGAACCTCCCCCTTCACAAGTTTTTTGAATATGTTGGGGTACGTCTCCCCGCGTTATGTGCAATTCCCCCCTCAGGCTAGCTACGCCAGCTCCACGTTTGCGGTGGGTAGTTTGATTTAGGAAGCAGTACCCTCCTAGCTGGTTGCTGGGGTGCATCCTCTCTGAACTCCCGCGGATATTCATCGGGGAATGGACACTGTTCCGGCTCCTTTGTGTATCTGTTAGGAACATCCCCTTTACGCTGTGGGGTAGTTTTGTTGTGTCGAGAGCAGTCTGTTCTATTCTGTGGCCCATTGACCTGCCTTCGATGGAGAGTGGTGTACGCCTATTTCTGTGGGGGCGGGATTTCCAGGTAATCTCCGTTTCTCCTGTACTGTGGGGAAACATAGGCCTGTCTGCCAAGGGGAGGGCCGCCTCGGCGGGGTGTGTCGTGCCCGTATTCCCGAGGGTAGTACACTTGTCGTGTAGGGTAGGTTTGCCTATCCTGTACATATGGGGATGACGAGTACTGCGCAGGGTAGGTTTGCCTATCATGTACATATGGGGATGACGAGTACCGTGCAGGGTAGCATTCCCTATCCTGTGGATATGGGGATGGCGAGTGTCGTGCACGGTAGTATTGCCCTTCTTGTACGTAGCTTTGATCCCTCGTGTATCTGTTGTCCCTGTCATGGTATTGTGGCCACCCCGTGCTGTCCCTATTATCCCTTTGTGTACCTTCCCTTGCCTGGATTGCAGAAATTCTGAGCTGCTCCATTTGTCGTATCATGCCGTCCATCCTATGGTTTATATCCTCTTTGGGTGGATCGACATGGTGATCAAAGGCTTTTTCTGTCGCCTACTCGGTGATTTTCCTCCCTGCCTCAATTATTTTTATATTTTCCAACATGTGTTGGATTGCTCATGATGCAGAGTTTGTCAACTAACGACGGCCTAAGCCCCTGCATTAACAGCTTGATTTTCTGTTTGTTGGGCATCGTGATATTGAATTTATCGCACATCAGCAATTTCGCGTTGATGTATGCTTGTGCGCTCTCTCTGCTGGCCCCTGAGCTCTTCCGCAGATTTTGTCGTACAAATCGTCCTCATCCGGTGTGAGCTGGAATTCGTGGTTTAATAGGAAGGCGATTTGATCCCATGATGCGTATTCTAAGGTGGCCCCATGCAACTCGTACCACGTTAAGGCCGTTTCCGCTAAATAGGCGGGTAAGATGCGTCTCTTGCCCTCGTCTCCCCAGCCATTTATCCTGGACGTCCGGTTGAATGCCTTTAAATATTACCCCGGATCCTGCCCATTTCCTAAGAACTTTTCAGGCTGGATCATGGGATATTTTGTTGGCAGTGCCATTTCGCGCTCGTGTATGTTTTCCTGGCTAGCTAAAGATTCGTGCCCTTCTATGCTATCTCGCCGGTAACCGTGTTCTGAAGTGTCAGAGTTGGTGTTATTGTCTGCGAGGGTGAGGGCTTGTGTTTGCGTGAAGTGTGTTTGGTCGCCCTGAGAAGTCCCGGGTTCGATTCGTGTGGATTGCAATATCGGTTGTGTATTGAATGCTTCTGTCTCCGCAATATTGTCAAGGGACAAGTTGTGGTTGATTTGCGCCCCTTGTACGGATTCAAGGGCATTATTGATGTTTTGCTCCAGCGCCTGAGCTATGGCTAGGATATCCGCAATTAATCCTCCGTGTACTGTTCCCTCCTCTACGTCTCTCAATTGCTGTATGAGTGTGTGCAAGCCGTTGTATGTATGTTGTGTATCTATTATGTGTTGTAGTGTGTTGTGGGGAAGTGCGGGCTGTTCGTATTCACTATTATTATTATCATCCGAAGATGAATTCCCCGCGTTTTTGCTTTGTGCCTGCGCCCTTGTGAGAGGGGGAGCGTGAATTAGTGTATTAGGGTATAGTACTCTAAGTTCTAGGGCCCTGGCTTCCAATTCTGCGATTATTCGACCCGCGTTATCTTCGTTTACAAGGTCGGCGTTCCTAACTGTGATTTTAGGGCGTAGTGGTTGGGTATGAGCGGCGAGGTGATGGGCTGCGTCCCTAACTGTACGTCTGACCTTACTTGCTTTCTTAAAAGTCAGTATGAAGTTTTCCTACTTTGTTGGGTGGTAGGGGTGATATGGATTAATGTAATCCTTTAAAGTCTGTGTAGGGAAGGTAGCTGGTTTAAAAATAACGGGGTTCCACGTGAAGAAAAAATGCCCTCAAACGTGGCTCTAATGTAATGGACAAAATTTCCTAATGCGCTTGCCTGCTTAGTGTTAGGCTCCTACTGCGCGTTTCCTATGGGTTTGGGCGGGAGGGCTAATGTAAAAAATGATATACGCCCTGTGCAAAGGAAAATTATGCGGCGTAGCTCTCAAGAAAATTTTTCCCCCAATCCTAGCTTGGCTGTGTGGTGCTGAGATCGTAGTTCCAAACCTATTTGTATTAGGTTCTTTCTGAGTGGTAACTACCCTCACTCGTGGGAACTACCCTGCGTCTCCACCAATATTTGTTCAGTACCGGGGTTGGGGGAAGGGATGAACAATGGTGTGTAAGTGTCCAATTTAGGGGTGGTTTCCAAAAGGCGCGAGTGTCCACGTAAGTGGGGAAACCGCGAGTGTAGGTGTTTGTTAAAGGATGTAGGGAAATGGGGGGTTGGCTCTTCGGGGCTTGTAATTACCTTTAAGGGATGCGCAATCAAGACGGAGCTATTAGTTATGTGAAACGAGCAAGTGTGTCTGAGTAGGGAGCGAACCTACTTGCGAAGGTAGCTGTTCTGCTGGCTGGCTGGATTTCTACAGAGTGAGCACAATGGGAATTCCCTACTTTGCACTTTTCTGTGTTCACGGTCAGGGGCAATTAGGAGAGACAGGTGGGGAGTACGGATGCGAAGCCAAGTGTAAATGATAACAAGAGTGTAGATTACAGATCAAGTGTTTAATTGATCAGTAATTGATGAGACGTAACGTCCCTTTTAGTGTGGGATCGTGTGATCAGTCTGGTACAAAATACAATGTAAAGAGGGTGTGAATGTTAGGGAATACAATTGTGTTAAAGGATATCTGAGCACACTCTTACCTCTGGTGACGACCTGGCTCGGGAACGGAACCGGCAGAGCCACGGGGGACGATAGACGATAGACCTAGGTTTGGTCTTCCCTGTTATTGCTTCTGAGTTGCTGGCTCAGCGTTTCCCAATGTGTGGTGTGCTACATCCAGCTTTGTGTAATTTATTGTGATGTTGCTCAAGCGTTGGTTAACAGCAGTTGTAACTGCGCCGCTTGGTGTCTAAAGAAATGTATTGTATAGACCCATGATTTAGCCTAAGGGACGTTTTTATAGGGTGAAAGGGTGTATTGGTGTTTGGACAGAAGTGTGATCTTGTAGATTGAGTTTGTAGTAGAGAGATGTGTTTGGCTGTGCAGCCGTCTGTGGACTCAGGGGCGTATGTTGATAATCTCTCCGGGGGTGTGTTGGTGTCTGAGGGCTTAGGGTCGATACGACCCTGGGGCCTCAACAAGATGGATGTACACAAAAACCGTCTATAAATTACATTGCCAGAACGTGCACCAAACCCCTCCCACTATAACATTTCGGAACATATGGCTTTGTTGTTTACAATCCCCTCTCCCTAAGACATTCACAGAACATATCATATGGAAATGAACCAAACCCCTCACTATAAAACTCAAAGAAAATATATTTATTGATGTACCTACTCCTCTAACGATAACAATTACGGAATCATACAAATCCCCTTTCGTTGTAAAATACCCACAATATTTTATTCAGATATGTGCAAAATCCTCTCTCTGTCTCTTCACTTGAAAACGTTGATCGAATAACATGCTCAAAATATAATCTGAAACTTTCTTTATGCGACTAAGGATATTCAGCTTGTCTTTAAAATCTTCTCTTTCAATGAAAACTTTGAACTACTTTAGAGCAATACTTGAACTGTCTCCTTTAATTTCGATAGAAATATCAGTTAACTACTATATTTACCTTTTTCCAAACTAAAATGCAAAGTAAATTTGCGTATGCCTTAATTGGACATGACTGATGGCTATGAATCTTAAATCTTACTCCTATGCCGATTCAAATATTTTACATGAATTAGGCTACCGGTCAAAATGTATTAAAAATGTGTCTTCATGGTGCTAAACACCTTTTAGTGATGTCTGCACTACAAGAAAGCAAGCGTGTTGTTCTAGCCAACATGTGAGAATACTTTTGCCCAGCTTACTGAATAAATAATTAACAAGAAATATGGCATTTGCCTGTTATGGGTTAAATTGGTTATATTTTTACAACCTTTTAAGAAAACCCTCTTTTGAATTTAGTAGTTAAACTTTAGGGATGAACAAAACTCACACGAAAATTCTGTTCCATCACATATAACTCACATGTAGCCTCTTCCAAGTAAGTATTAATATATAACTCAACAAATATCTATTATAAAACTCAAATACCTCTCAGTCACTCACTCACTCATTCATTCATCACGAAATCTCAGAAACCACCGAACGGATTGGAATGAAATTAGGTATGCAGCGTCCTCAAGGGCCGCAAACACCCACTAAGAAAGGATTTTTGGATATTCAGGTTCTAAAAGGGTGTTAAGGGGGTAGACCTGCATATCATATAATAGCAATATCTCCCGATTGGTTTCATTGGGGGATGTGATACTCGGCATATAAACTCATCATTAACAAATAGTTCCGTGAAGAACTATACAGCCTATTTTCATATATCCTACTTATGTTAACTGTCACTATCAAATACAAAATTTCAGTTTGATTGTCGAAACAGATTCCTAGATATTGTGAACCAACTAAAAATTTTTCGGATGGCCGCCATGTTGCATTTTATATATGTAGGTCCTAGAGTTATGTACTTTTACATGAAGATTATTGTGAACGAGTAGCATTCAAACTTCAATCACATGATTAGGACACAAGAAGTAACAAGGAGATTTTAAAATTTCGCACAGCTGCCATCTTGTGGTTATTAAAACAATTGAAATAAATTAGATGCCAGTGGATTAACATTCGTATAAGGATTTATTGTACCATGTTTCACTGCACTCGGATGGTTAAATATCGAGAAAAGTCCATGTGAATATTTATATTTCGCGTCGCCGCCATGTTGGATTTGTGATCACCAGGTTATTTAAAGTCCTATAGGTGAACTTAAATTCATAGCCCCTATGAACATTAAAAAATTCAGTTTGATTGCTATAATAGATTCGTACATATTCAGAGCCATCTAAATATTTCGGATGGTCGCCATGATGGATTGTTAAATGTATAGGCCCCAGAGTCATGTACCATTACAGGAAGATTATTGCGAGGTTCATTATTCAAACTTTCACTTCGATCGCATGATAATGACACAAGAAATAAAAACTTAATTTTAAAATTCGCACTAAATTGAACTAAATTACATACCAGTGCATTACAAGATGTATAAATATGTCGTGTACCAGATTTATTTGCGTTTGGAACATTAAATCGCGAGAAACGTCTATTTAAAACTTTCAAATTCGCTTGGCCGCCATGTTCGTTTTGTAGTTACCCGGTATTTGAGAGTTTTATAGATGAACTTTTAATAGTGCCTTTTATCTCCGTACAAAATTTCAGGGTGATACCGCTAATAGTTTCAGAGATATAGAAAGCCGGTGAAATAATTCGCACATCCGCCATCTTGTGGTTATATAAACAATTGAACGAAGTTAGATGTCGGTGCATTACAATGTCTAGAAACATATACTGTACCAAGTTTTATTGCGTTTGGTTGGTTAAATCGCGAGAAACGTCTATTTAAAAGTCGCATATTCGCGTGGCTGCCATGTTGGTTTTGTAGTTACCAGTTTTTCAAAAGTCACATAGGTGAACTTCTAGTAGTTTCCCTTTTCACCGTTATAAATTCCAGGGTGATATCGGGAATTGTTTCGGAGAAATTGAATGCTGGTGAAATATTTCGCACATCCGCCATGTTGGATTGGTGAGACGTAACAAAATTTGAAGGGTACGGTCGGGGTCGCCCGGAATAGTGCTATGAACTTACCGTGTTTCATTGAAATCGCTCCAGCCGTTTAGAAGTGATTAGGGGACACACACACACCCCTCACACACACACACACACACACGCACACACACACGGACAAAAGGTGATTTCATAAACTTTTTTTTTTTTCAAAATTGAAAATAGGCTAGAAATACGAAGACACATGTCTGAGGGTTTTTCGATGTGGTGTATATTATGAGGTGAAAGGGGTGAAAAGTGGGGATTGAAGGATTCTTAACGGAACGTGTATCTCTTATACGACATAGGCGAGGAGTTTGAAACTCAGCGGGAATAAATCAGCATAAAAATAAGTAAATAGATGTTTGACCGTTTTTTCATCAATCTAATTTAAGGGGCCCATGGGGAGGGGTGAAATTCTGGGGGGGGGGGGGGGAGGAGGAATATGAAAGAAAGTGCCCTAACTGATTGACTGACTCACTCATCAAACTCAGGGGGAAAAACTGCTTAAAAATAAGTAAATAGCTCTTCGAGAGTTTTTTTCATCAATCAAATTTAAGGGGTTTATGGCGAGGAGTGAAATTCTGAAAATAGATAATTGAATGAAAATGTCCTGACTCACTCATCATCGCCCAGCCAAAAAGGAATGCAATTTGTAATGCAGCTTCCTCAAGGGCCGCAAACGCCCACAAAGGAAGGATTTTGGATATTCAGGTTCTATAGGGGTGTCGAGGTGGTAGACCTGCAAGCATTTCTTTGAATAGCAGTATCTCCCGATTGGTTTCATTGGGGGATGTGATACTCGGCATATAAACTCATCATTAAAAACAAGAAGTTCCGTGAAGAACTATACAGCCTACTTTTCATGCCAATGATTATTCTACAGAATATGAACCTATCTAGAATAATGACGAAATTAAGTTGCTAATATCGAAATTTCCAATTAGTTCGAAATACTGTATACCTGGCGTAATGTATCCTAATAGAGCACTACAGTTGGCAGCACTGATGACTGAATATATTCTTAGTTCCGTCTCTTACGCTACTAAATACAAAATTTTGTTGAAGTCCACTGGATAGCATGGACGTTACATGCTGTTAAACATTGGATCTAAGAGCGTGCGTAAAATTATGTTGGCAACAATGTCATGCATGTATTGGTCAGAAATAATCTGAAATAATATGATCTATTGTTGTGCCAATTTTGAATGAAATCCATTAGTTAGTATAGAAGTTACATGCATTTTAAAATTGGACCTATCAGCAGGCTTAGAATCATGTTGGCAGCACTGACGTATATTAGTTACTCCAAATTCGTCTAGAATGCCAGGTACTATACGTGTGCAAAGTTTAGAGCTATTGGCTTGCATACTTTCTGATATATTGATATTAGGGTAACAAAAATAGGGACAGCACATATTAACAGTTGGCAGCCCTGGTTGCTCCTTAGAATACGCACAGTCATATATGTTATGGTACACATAGCACATACGAAATTTGGTTGAAATCCAAATGATAGTATGGAAGTTACATGTATTTAAAGTTGGACCTGTCAGCAGGCTTAGAATCATGTTGGTAGCACTGACGTATATAAGTTACTCCAAATTAATATAGAATGTCAGGTACTATACGTGTGCATAGTTTAAAGCTGTCGGCTTGCATACTTTCTGATATATTGGTATTTGGATAAAATAAATTAGGAGCATTTATTAACAGTTGGCAGCCCTGGTAGGTCTTAAGAATACGCTCAGTCATATCTGGTTATGTACACATACAACATACGAAATTTGGTTGAATTCCGCTTGATAGTGTAGAAGTTATATGCATTTAAAAATTGGACCTATCAGGAGGCTTATAATCATTTTGGCAACACTGCCATGTTTGGCCTCCTGGAAATTAAACTGAAATATTATGATCTGTACGTGTGCCAATTTTGAAATAGCTCCCATTCATACTTTCCAAGATATCCAACATGGAGCTCAAATTTCAATTGCGATTTTTTAGCAGTTGGTAGCACTGACATCATTTTCAAATATGGCCGTGAGATATTCAGGTATAGATCTTTACTCCTACCGAATTTTGTTTCGATTGCTGCAGCCGTTTAGGAGTTGATAGGGGGGGACACACACACAGCCAGACAGACAGACAGAAGGACAGACAGACAGACAGACAGACTGACAGACAGACAGACAGACAGACACACATTTGCCCGATCTCATAAGTCTACTTTTTCCTCATTTTTGCAAAATGTGAAAAGTAGGCTAATAAGAAGACACAAGTGTCTGAGGGTTTTCCGATGTGGTGTATAGGCCTATTATTAGGTGAAAGGGGTGAAACGTGGGGGTTGAAGGATTCCTAACGGAGCGTGTATCTCTTGAACGACATAGGCGAGGAGTTTGAAACTCAGCGGAAAAAAATCAGCATAAAAATAAGTAAATAGGTGTTTGACGGTTTTTTCATAAATCCAGGGGCCCATGGGGAGGGGCGAAATTCTGGGGGAAAAAACAGGAAAGAAATTGTTCTAACTGATTGACTGACTGACTCACTCATCAAACTCAGGGGGGAAATAAACTTCTTAAAAATAAGTAAATAGCTGTTCGACAGTGTTTTCATCAATCAAATTTAAGGGGTTCTTGGGGAGGGGTGAAATTCAGATAAAAGAAAATCGAAAGAAAATGTCCTGACTCACTCACTCCCTCACTCATCATCGCCAAGCCAAAATTATTGAAGTTAGAAACATGACACTTTGGGGATATGTTCATTGTATGTCAAAACCGTCTACTAAGGGAGGATTTTCGCATATTCAGATTTAATGGGATCTTAAGGGGGTTAAACCTGCATTTCATTGAATAACAATATCCCCGATCGGTTTCATTGGGGGATGTGAAACACGGCATATAAACTTATCATTAAAAACAAGAAGTTCCGTGAAGAACTATACAGCCTACTTTTCATGCCAATGATTATTCTACAGTATATGAACCTATCTAGAATAATGACGAAATTAAGTTGGTAATATCGAAATATCTAATTAGTTCAAAATATACCTGGTATAATGTAGCCTAATAGAGAACTACAGTTGGCAGCCCTGGTGACTGAATATATTATTAGTTCCACCTCTTAAGGTACAGAACACAAAATTTGGTTGAAGTCCAATGGACGTTACATGCAGTTAGACACTGGATCTATCAGCACGCGTAAAAGCATGTTGCCAATAATACCATGCGTGTGCTGGTCAGAAATAATCTGAAATATTATGATATCTTGTTGTGCCAATTTTGGATGAAATCCATTTGTTAGTATAGAAGTTACATGTATTTTTAAATTGGACATATCAGCAGGCATAGAATCATGTTGGCAGCACTGCCTTGTATTAATTACTCCAAACTAATCTAGAATGTCAGGTGCTATACGTGTGCAAAGTATAGAGCTGTTGGCTTGCATACTTTCTGATATATTGATATTAGGGTAAAAAGAATATAGACAGCATTTGTTAACAGTTGGCAACCCTGATTGCTCTTAACAATACTTATAGTCATATCTGTTATGGTACACATAGCACATACGAAATTTGGTTGAAATCCAACTGATAGTATAGAAGTTACATGTATTTCAAAATTGGTACTATCAGCAGGCTTATAATCATGTTGGTAGAACTGACGTATATAAGTTATTCCAAATTAATCTAAAATGTCAGAATATACGTGTGCATAGTTTAAAGCTGTTGGCTTGCATACTTTCTGATATATTGGTATGTGGATAAAAAAATAGAGAGAGCAAATATTAACAGTTGGCAGCCCTGGTGGCTCTTATGAATACGCTCAGTCATATCTGTTTATATACAGATATTACATACAAAATGTGGTTGAAATCCAATTGATAGTGTAGAAGTTATATGCATTTAAACATTGGACCTATCAGAAGGCTTAACATTATTTTGGCAACATTGTCATGGTTGGCCTCCTGGAAATTAAACTGAAATAGTATTATCTACACGTGTGTCAACTTTGGAATAGCTGCCGTGCATACCTTGCAAGGTATCCAACATGGAGCTGAAATTTATAGTGCGTTTTTTCAGCAGTTGGTAGCACTGACATCATTTTCAAATATGGACGTGAGCTATTCCGGTGCACATCTTTACTCATACTAAATTTGGTTTTGATTGCTGCAGCCGTTTAGGAGTTGATAGGGGGGGACACACACACAGCCAGACAGACAGAAGGACAGACAGACAGACAGACACACATTTTCCCGGATCGATCTCATAAGTCTACTTTTTCCTCATTTTTGCAAAATGTGAAAAGTAGGCTAATAAGAAGACATGTATCTGAGGGATTTTCGAGGTGGTGTATATTATGAGGCGAGAGGGGTGAAAGGTGGGGTTTGAAGGATTCCTAACGGAGCGTGTATCTCTTTAACGATAAAGGCGAGGAGTTTGAAACTTAGCGGGAAAAAATCAGCTTAAAAATAGGTAAATCGGTGTTCGACCGTTTTTTCATAATTTTCATACTATATATTTGTCAAATACCACTCACTCACTCACTCATTCATTCATCACGAAATCTCAGAAACCACCGAACGGATTGGAATGAAATTTGGTATGCAGCTTCCTCAGAGGCCGTAGGTGCTCGCTGAGAAAGGTTTTCAAAAAATTCACTCGGGATCATGGTCAAACCGCGAAAACCGCAATTATATGAAGCAATGCGGACTGCAGCACGTCGCCCCTACCAGTCTTTGCGGGCAGTGAGCTTACTTTCATAACGTGCACGTCATTCTTGTCTGCGCTCCCGACCTTTACCCACTCTCTCTGTTCAAACAGCACTTCTATGTTATTTCTGTTTGTACTTTATACATTCACCATCACTTTTTAATCATCATATTGCATTATATATTAGCCTTTAGTTGACGTAACTGTAGAGTTCCTTTGTTTTTTGGATTAGGTACGGCGTTTTTCATGATTTCTTGGTAGTACATAGTTAGAGAGCAGAGTACAGGCAGCTGAGATGAGATTCCTGAGAAGTATGATCCAGAAAACGAGGAGAGACAGAGTGAGAAATAACGATATATGGAAAGCACTGGGAGTACAGAAACTAAATGACAAACTGGAGCAAAACAGATTGAGATGGTATGGACACGTCAAACGGATAAATGAAGTAAGGCTAGCAATAAGAGCACTGGAACGATGGATGACAGGGAAGAGAGGATGAGGAAGACCAAGAATGCGTTGGATTGACTCGGTGGAGAATAGCATTAGAAAACGGAATCCGGATTGGAACACCGTGTCGGAAGAGGAATGGTGGAACGACAGAACAAAGTGGAGAGGAACCATATTTGCCCCCACCCAGTGTCAGCTGGAAAAGGTGAAATGAAGAAGAAGAAGACATATTTATAATGAAAGGTAGACTTTGGTAAAAGAAAATTACATCTACCAACGTTAATTTTGTTAAGTTAAGCTAGGTCTATTCCATTTATCAGGTATTTTAAAGTAGAGATTTGTTTTATTACGTTAGGAGAATATCCCTCAACGTCACAACAGCACTCAAGCACCTTTGAAGAAGACCGTATCTGCCGCTAACGTTTACAGCTTCGGAATATTTGAGCTTGAGGGTGACAATTTTTAACTTTACTTATTTCGCAATCTTCTCAATCAGTTTCAGGATGATATGTATGCAAAAATTGAGACGGAGAGACTACTTTGGATTCGCATCAATCAGAAAAAGTTGAGAAGTTAGGAATATGTGCTCATGAAGGACGCAATGAGTAAAGCTGTCAGCCGTTTGTCAGATATTGGTAAAATAGTCGTCTTGCTGTCGACTTTCAGTGGAGGCCCGCGCTATATGCATGAACGCATGCGCCATTTTGGACGTCCTGATTTTTTTATAACATTCACTTGCCGTCCAAAATGGTCCGAAGTAGTCGAGCACCTGAAACTAGGTCAACAACCTCAAGATAGGCATGATTTGGTAGCGCGGGTATTCCATTTGAAAGTCAAGCATATGCTAAGACTTCTTAATAAGGGTTGTATCTTTGGTCCTTCAAGGTGCCACACGTATTCCATTGAATGGCAAAAGCGAGGATTACCTCACGTTCAAATACTTCTGTGGCTGGAAGAAAAGCTAAGGCCTGAAGACATCGACAAGGTGATCAGTGCTGAGATTCCTGACCCAAATCTTGACCCTGTAATCCATGAGATTGTCAAGGCAACCATGATCCACGGTTCATGTGGAGTTCTTAACAGGAGTTCGTCCTGCATGGTGGAAGGAATATGCAACAAGAAGTACCCCGGACCACTCATCAAGGAAACCCAAACCGGGGAAGATGGGTACCACAAATATCGCAGGCTCCCACTTCGGAGGATGGGGTTTCTATTATTAAAAAGGGAGTGGAAATTGAAAACAGCTGGGTGGTACCCTATAACCCCGTCCTATCTCGCACCTTCTCAGCTCATATCAATGTTGAGTACTGCAACTCTGGAAAGTCAATAAAATACATTTGCAAGTATGTTAACAAAGGTTCCGACCAAGCTACTTTTAACATCGGAGAGTTTGTCGTAGTTGCGAGATATGAATCAGGACGTTACATCAGCAGCTCAGAGGCGGCGTGGCGCATACTCTGCTTCCTCATACATGAACGGTATCCTTCGGTCATGCAACTTGCCGTCCACCTCGAGAACCGCCAGCGGGTTTACTTTAATGAAGACGACGTTCGTGACCAGTTTAACAGCCCTCCAAACACAACTCTTCTTGTTTTCTTCGAACTATGCCGATCCGATAAATTTGCTTCAACACTCTTATATTGTGAAGTTCCATCCTATTTCGTTTGGAAAGGTAAGAAGTTATGTAGAAGCAAAGAAGGAAAGCCAGTCCCAGGCCATCGTGGTGTGAAAAAAGATCAGACCCTTGGCAGAGTTTACACCGTTCAGCCTGGTAATGCCGCGTGCTACTACATCCGCCTCCTTTATATAAAATCCCTGGCCCTCAGTATTTTACTGACATCAAAACCGTGGCAGGGGTGGTTCAACCAACATTTCAAGCGGCATGTAAAGCACTTGGCTTGCTAGAGGATGATGCGCCTGGGAACGCACACTAGATGAAGCGTCCTCCACCGACTCTCCCCACAAGATACGCGAGCTGTTTGCCATCTTACTGGTGTTTTGACAAGTGAGTGATCCTATCATGCTCTGGAAAAACACAAAGACAGCGTCGCGGAAGATGTGGTAGGAGAGGTTCAGAGGCAGTGTGCTGATGTGAACCTGGTCATGGGTGTGATCTACAACAGGAGTCTGGTGCTTCTTGAGGATTTAGTACTCAACATGTCTGGTCAACAACTGGAACGTTTTGTACTTCCGTCCCCTTCTCGAGAACAAGACTCCGTCGTTGTTCACCGAGAATATGTCAGTGAACTATCTTACGACACAATTAAGTTGTCCAAAGTGGTTGCTGTTAATGTTCCAAAATTGAACAACGAGCAGAGATTGGCCTATGACGAAATAGTTCGAAGTGTTGTTTCAGAATGTGGTCAGCTCTTTTTTATGGATGCTCCAGGCGGAACAGGCAAAACCTTCCTGATTAATCTCCTGCTCAGTACATTTAGAAGGCGACAGAACATTGCCATCGCAGTCGCCTCCTCGGGTATTGCAGCAACCCTACTGGATGTTGGACGAACAACGCATTCCGTCTTCAAGCTCCCTCTTAACCTCAGTGACGCTGCATCTGCCCTTTGCAACATCTCTGCAGTTTCCTTTGAATGTCTGCTACGCCACAAAAATTAACAAGGCCCAGGGGCAGAGTTTAAAAGTAGCTGGCGTGGATCTGAGAACTGACTGTTTCGCACATGGTCAACGGTACGTGGCATGCTCCTGACTCAGTTCTTCTGGTGGCTTAGTCGTTCCGCAGCCTGAGAGAAAGACCAGAAATATAGTTTACCGAGAAGTGCTTAGTCGTTAAAAACACTCTTGATAAACATGGCAGTAGGCTAGGGGACCTGCTTTAAATCAAAGATTCCCGTCGTATATTGCACCCGATTTCCAATTTCAACGCTCCATGTTGCCGTCATTATCTTCCACTAGAGGAAAAATGTATATAACTAATGTTATAACGGAATTCCAAATGTTATTACGGGCGAAGCCGCGGGTAACAGCTAGTATATTATAAATGAATCGAACAATGATCTTACATACCCATTGTGAATTACCATGTGCTTCATTATAATCCCGCTTTATAACAAACTTTTCTCGCCTTATACAGTGTGATTCATAACTTATATGACAAACTTCTGGGGGTTGTATCGTGACCACCGAGAGGAAGGCCATAGCGGTCCGTTATGACGTCATGGCCCGTCGGTTCATTCTTCACAGTCACCCGTCTCACCGCATGACACAAACGTAATACGTACTATTCGGTAAAATCTTGAACTATTAATTGAACGAGTAACTGTACAGCATTTACAACTGTCTGAAACCTTAACGTTCATAGAGATCATTCGCTCAGCCTCACTGTAGAGACATATTTGTAACATATTATAGTACCGGTATCTCTAGTACTAACTTACGAAGAGAATAAGTCTAACTAGAGCAGGTCTGCTTGAAATATATTTTTATTTATTTTATCAAAAGCAGAATTAGAATATAATTATTCTTCACGGCTTGATATATCGGCCGTTCGGCAGTCGGAGGTAAACTTAAAAACAAAAAGGTTGTTAATTTGTTTCGTTTTTGTATATATTTTTCAATGGCTCGTGACATACTGTAGGCTAAATTTTAATCAGTGCATTCCTTGTGCTATAGGTGTTATTAGTGCTAACCACTATATGCCTACTAGGCTGTATTATGCCTTGAGAGCAGGAATGCAATACCTAAGGAAATGTAAAGTTTTGAAGACATTTTTCAATGTTGCCTATACAACTCTTCAGTAGGTCAACGCAAGTTTGAACTGGGCGGGGATACAACGTAATATTTAAAAAATTCTGGAAAAAAACATGTAAAAAATTTGGAAACTGAGTAGGTGCCAGGTGAAAAATAAAAACTTATACTTACGTCTTTTTGTCCAACTCCATTTGATTAATAACATCAGCTACAAGGATGTGGCACATAATTTCTATTCTAATTAGAAACTAAATAATTCTTCCATGAATGGAATGATTCCTTCTTTTAAAATCCCCATTCTTTACTTCGAATTTGGAATTTTCAATGGATATTGTACATTGGTGTTAATTATAAATATCAATATTGTACATTGGTGTTCATTATAATATCCAGTAACTTAAGCAGTATACATATCCTGAGAAAATATCAGTACAGATAAAAAGAGTACGCTACTATACTACAATATTAAAAATAAATTGTAAGACAAAATTACAGCTGGAGAAAAACATTTATTAGGCTACTCTAATCAATTGCAGCTTACAGAAAGGGAATGTTAATGAGCACATTTTCAGATTCAATATTATAGATCACTTATAAATTATTTGAAGCCCAAATCACACAAAACTCACTAAAGGAAGCTATGTAATAGCTATTAGAATGTAAATAGCACATTATTTTTACCCCACTATAGCCTGTTCATAACTCCACTTCTGCATACTGACAAACGGAAAAACTTAATATTCTATAATTACATAAATCTCCCCTGAGATTTTTTAACAAGTGCCAGAGCACAGCAAACAAGCGAGCGTGCCTCCAAGGCCAAAATGCTCGGACAAAGATAAACATAGGAACTGCATCGCGTGCAAGGTGGCCACACGGTGTCACTGACACGAAACGTAAACAAAGAAGCCAAGCAACAACAGCAAACGCCTGGACGGCTGAAAATTACATTTCATGAAAAGCAAGATAAGTTAACGCTTCGGAAATGACATCACAACGTGGACAACGCCCATTTAATCAACATTTACAATTGATCAGTTCTTTTCTGAATTCAAACAACATTACATGATATTGTCATGATATTGCACTCGCATTAAGGAACATAATAGATGTATCAGGCTCATTCAACCTGATAAATCAGCTGTTGCCGATCATGCTTTAACACCTGGCCATGATGTCATGTTCCAAGGAGTGGATGTTCTTGCCCGTATTAAGCAATATCGTCCCAGAATCATCAGGGAGGCGGTTGAAATACGTAAACACCCAGACAATTTCAACCGCGACACCGGCTACAATCTCAGTGAATCCTGGCTACCTATTATCAGAACCCTGAGAAAGTAATTCACTGCTGCTTTCCGTTGTCCCTAACATGGGGCTATAATGGCGTCCATCTTTGGGCACCTTCTATATGTTCTTCGTTGCTTTCTCTTAGCAACATTGTCGTATTCCAGATTATTCCTGACGATGAAAGACATGGTTTCTTTCGAAACGCGTCGAATATTAGTATAATAAAACACGGCATAAGCCCAAAATTCAACATTATGAATAATAACACGGGCCGTGAAAGTCTAAATGACAATATTAGAAACCTCTATGGGGAGGATACTTTCCAACTGATGTCTAGATTTAGTAGGTTACGACGCAAGAAGGTGTGTCTAATCTCTTCACTCGCTTTTCTCCTAAGATGCCGGGATCATGATATTCTACCGAGTTTTGTTATGTTGAAGCATTCCTTCAGAACACCTAAGGCAACGAGAATCTATCGTCGTGCAAGCAAGGCGTTATTGATAGAGAGGTTACAGCATACTCGTAAGCAGTTGGATTTTATTTCGAGGGAGTTACTACAGCTACATCTACGCCTCTCAAACTTAGTAAGTGAGGAATTATGGAAGATCTTTGATCGTATTTCTTCAGTGCAAGCTAACAGCGTTCTAGATCAGGTGAGGGCAAGACATATTTCCAAATATGATAGGTTATATCAGTTGCAGAAATCTCAAGCCATTAGACTTGATGCTAACAAGGTTGTCGTAAATTTGTCCAGCAAGCCCCTAAGTGATACCCAACAGGCAGTTCTCGCTAAAGGTCTCAATTTTGCTGTAGCGCCTAGAAGAATTCCTATTGAAGAACTTATTACATCCGTAGAATCCTCGGTACATCACCTCACACCTGAAGAGGCCGAGGAAGCCAGGCAAGAATGTTCCCGAGTTCTCAAGACCGCTAAGCCACCTAACACCAACTTAAAACAAGGCGAAAGCCGGGCACTTAAAGATCTAAGGGACGATTCTGATATTATCGTTCTCCCCGCTGACAAGGGTAACGCGACAGTGGTATTGGATAAGGTTGATTATGATTCCAAGATCTCGTCTTTGTTATCAGATCCTGTATATAGGATTAATAGTCGTGATCCTACTACTCGCTACTCAAATGTCACCGTCAAATTGATCAAGCAATCATCTATTCCAGCGGATGCAGCGAAGACTCTCCTTCCAGGGGATGCTATTCCTCCGAGACTCTATGGTCTTCCTAAAATACATAAGGAAGATGTTCCTCTTAGACCTATTGTTAGTACGATTGGTTCTCCTACATATGCCCTTTCCAAATACTTAGGTAGACTACTTCAGCCGCTTCTGGGTAACACGCCTTCGTACATTAAGGATTCCACACACTTCGTGGAAAAGTTAAAAGCTATAACACTTCAGCCGGGTGATGTTCTAGTGAGTCTCGACGTGGTGTCTCTGTTTACGAGAGTACCTATTGATGGTGTTATGTCTCTCATTAATGGCTTTTTTCCTGAAGACATCACAAGACTTTTTTATCACTGCATGACCTCCTCCTACTTTCTATGGAATGGGAATTTTTATGAGCAGACTGATGGTGTGGCCATGGGTAGTCCTCTCTCTCCTGTTGTGGCTAATTTCTTCATGGAGAACTTTGAAGAGAAAGCTTTGTCGTCGGCTCCTTTCAAACCGAAGATCTGGTGGCGTTATGTGGATGACACGTTCGTTGTTTGGACGGAAGGTGAGGAAAATCTTAGCCATTTCCTGGATCACCTTAATCTCCAGCACCCTTCTATTTGTTTCACCATGGAAAAGGAATCTGACGGCAAAATACCTTTTTTAGATGTTCTCGTCACCAAGAAAGAGGATGGATCTTTAGGACACAGCGTTTTTCGTAAGCCAACACACACCAATAGATATCTCCACGCAAGTTCTCACCATCACCCTGCCCAGAAACATGGTATCCTTACAACTCTAACTACCAGGGCTAGGAGGATTTGTGAAGTGTCTTCTTTACAAGAAGAAATTAACACCCTGCGAACCACCTTTGAGAGCAACGGTTATAGCAAGGCTTTGGTTTCTACGGTTCTGAAACCAACAAATAATAATAGGACGTCAGTTGAGAAAAGAGATGTAAGAGGAACTGCTTACCTTCCGTACATACATAACACAACGGATCGTATTGCTAAAATCCTACGTCGGTACAACATACGGACTGTATTTGGAACTTCTGTTAAGATTAGGCAACTCCTGCGACCAACTAAGGACAGTTTGCCTAAATTGCAACAACCGGGTATCTACAGAGTTCCCTGTACTTGTGGCAAGGTTTACATCGGGCAGACTTCGAGAACAATATGCACTCGCATTAAGGAACATAATAGATGTATCAGGCTCATTCAACCTGATAAATCAGCTGTTGCCGATCATGCTTTAACACCTGGCCATGATGTCATGTTCCAAGGAGTGGATGTTCTTGCCCGTATTAAGCAATATCGTCCCAGAATCATCAGGGAGGCGGTTGAAATACGTAAACACCCAGACAATTTCAACCGCGACACCGGCTACAATCTCAGTGAATCCTGGCTACCTATTATCAGAACCCTGAGAAAGTAATTCACTGCTGCTTTCCGTTGTCCCTAACATGGGGCTATAATGGCGTCCATCTTTGGGCACCTTCTATATGTTCTTCGTTGCTTTCTCTTAGCAACATTGTCGTATTCCAGATTATTCCTGACGATGAAAGACATGGTTTCTTTCGAAACGCGTCGAATATTAGTATAATAAAACACGGCATAAGCCCAAAATTCAACATTATGAATAACATTACATGAGATACAGGCGAAGCCACCCTGTCTCGCTAATGACCCATCGGCCGTTCTTATCTGATCGAGAGCTCGCCTCATGGCATGGTTCCAACTCCCAAACACATCTGACATTTGTCAGCCCCCCAAGCAGTGTCTAATTATAGCAAGCTACCCACTGGCCTTGTTATCATCACCTATAAAAAACGTAGCATCACACATCAATATCTCAACAATTCACTTGAATGGCAAGAACACAATATTATCCACAGACCCGCCTCGCGAGGACAGGAAAAGGGAACTGGCATGCGGCAAGACGGAGACAGTTATGGTACTGAAATCCCGCAAGCAATTACCAGTAAAAATCACACATGACACCATAAATTTGGACTGGCACTAATAATCACACCATGCAGGTCGGCTCTGAATCAGATCCCCTAAGATCGTGTCCAAGACACTCAAAATTTAAAATCAAGATTTTACACTCGAGTGCGCTTATTGTTACTCGTACAAAAGGATTGTGACACGGCAATTACCAACAATGAATCTGATTAATCATAAATCTACACAAAAATCAAAATTACCCTCCAATGCCAGTTTTATACTACATTAATTCGGTTCCACGCGTGTTATCCTGCACATCTCCGATTTGCGTTACTTAACGGCAATTACGGGATCCAATGCGCGCACGATAGCACACATAGCCACATATACTTGACACAAATGAAATCCCAAATATCTTCACAATAAATAACGCTAGCTGTTCCATGCAACTACTGTGTGTCAGTAACAGGAAAAAGAATCTACATTACACACACAACAAGCAAGATATTTACAAAATTTGTCCCATAAACCATAATTGATCTGTCAAAAATAATAATGCATTATTTAGTACTCATTCCTTTCTGCCAATCAGCGTCAGAGATACGTCACCAGAATAGGGGTGTGATGCCGGTCCTGACTCAGGCTAGAAACCCCTTTGTTACTCTAATAAGCTTCAGCCATGTTCTGGCTATTACCTGTTGCTGGTAGAAATATAGAATGCAGAATAAAACTTAGAATCATTTATACGGATAGCGTATAACGGGTTCAGTCTAAAGGTCCCATGAGCCTCGCATACGGTTACCGTGTCAACAAATATTAATCATACTGAAGTATAAAGGTCACATGAGCCTCCCATATGGTTACCGAGGCAACAAATATTAATCAAACTGAAGTATAAAGGTCACATGAGCCTCCCATATGGTTACCGAGACAACAAATATTAATCAAACTGAAGTTAAAAGGCCATATGAGCCTCCCATATGGTTACCGAGACAACGAATATTAATCAAACTGAAGTATAAAGGTCACATGAGCCTCCCATATGGTTACCGAGGCAACAAATATTAATCAAACTGAAGTTAAAAGGTCATATGAGCCTCTCATATGGTTACCGTGTCAACAAATATTAATCAAACTGAAGTATAAAGGTCACATGAGCCTCCCATATGGTTACCGAGGCAACAAATATTAATCAAACTGAAGTATAAAGGTCACATGAGCCTCCCATATGGTTACCGAGACAACAAATATTAATCAAACTGAAGTTAAAAGGCCATATGAGCCTCCCATATGGTTACCGAGACAACGAATATTAATCAAACTGAAGTATAAAGGTCACATGAGCCTCCCATATGGTTACCGAGGCAACAAATATTAATCAAACTGAAGTTAAAAGGTCATATGAGCCTCTCATATGGTTACCGTGTCAACAAATATTAATCAAACTGAAGTATAAAGGTCACATGAGCCTCCCATATGGTTACCGAGGCAACAAATATTAATCAAACTGAAGTTAAAAGGTCATATGAGCCTCCCTTATGGTTACCGAGGCAACGAATATTAATCAAAATGAAGTATAAAGGTCACATGAGCCTCCCAGATGGTTACCGAGGCAACAAATATTAACCAAACTGTAGTATAAAGGTTACATTAGCCTCCCATATGGTTGCCGAGGCAACAAATATTAATCAAACTGTAGTATAAATGTTACATTAGCCTCCCATATGGTTGCCCAGGCAACAAATATTAATCAAACTGAAGTTAAAAGGTCATATGAGCCTCCCATATGGTTACCGTGTCAACAAATATTAATCAAACTGAAGTATAAAGGTCACATGAGCCTCCCATATGGTTACCGAGGCAACAAAATTAATCAAAGTAAAGTATAAAGGTCACATGAGCCTCCCATATCGTTACCGAGGCAACAAATATTAATCAAACTGAAGTTAAAAGGTCATATGAGCCTCCCATATCGTTACCGAGGCAATAAATACTAATCAAAGTGAGGTATAAAAGTCATATGAGCCTCCCATACGGTTACCGAGGCAACAAATATTAATCACACTGAAGTATAAAGGTCATATGAACCTCCCATATGGTTACCGAGGCAATAAATATTAAACAAACTGAAGTATAAAGGTCATGTGAGCCTCACATATGGTAACCGAGGCAAGCATTCATCATCTAGAATTGAAAACACCCATGACCAGTATATAATCGAGAGGGAAGAAATATCATCTCAATGTAGAATGTTGTATTAATGATTCTCTTAAAACATAAATCTAAGGGTGTGGCAAGTTGGAAATACTCAACTGTTATGTTGTATAACAATGGCATGTAGCATATGAATGGGATAAAGAATCATTAACACTAATATTAAAAATGAATTGTAAGACAAAATTACAGCTGGAGAAAGACATATATTAGGCTAGGCCTACTCCAATAAATTACAGCTTACAGGAATGGAATGTTAATCAGCACATTTTTCATTATTCTCTTCCATTATAATAATAATAGGTGATATTTTTCTCCCTGTGATATCAGTTGATAGTACGTTGCATTAGATGGCATATTACCTCATTAGGCTCAGAATATCAGAATTATTCTTGGATTAGAAAGGACAGTCTAGGGAAACATAATAAAAGTAAATAAAAGAGCAAATTCCTGTGAGGTGCTTTATTTAATATCTAAAAAATCGGTACTCACCAACAAGTCATAAGGTTATGTTCAGCTTTACTAATCCATAATTTGGCAGAAATAAAAAGCTGAATACCTACATTAGTCTTTCATGTTCCATAATTGTGGACAGTTTATGTTAAGTGAAAACACAAATTTATTTATCACAAAGCACTGAATTGTAAACCTACCACTGAAAAGCATATTCACATTCGTTTGGGAAGGAAAACACTGACGCTTCCTTGTAGTTCCAAGCCCAACAACTATGCGGCATTATCTCACAACCTCTACACCGAATGCTCCACTATAATGGTACGGTACTGTGATAACGCAAATATAACAATTAAACAGAAAATCACCACACGAGGAATGTTGAACAAATAAGACTCCAAGAATACTCCACTCCATTCTAATGGCTGGCGATCTGAAGCTGTCTCCACGCAGCGTGACGTCACTGGAATTTCGTCAGTGAGTGAGTTGGACTTTTTATCGGTGGTCACGGTTGTAGACGGAACTAAGTAGATCACAGTTTGAAGAGGAACCCTTGTCTGGACATTTATCGTTTCGATTCCAAATCGGTTTGAAGATCACTTTCAATCTACAAAGCTCGCTTCACAGAATGCGAATTACGTACATTGGCTGAGGGCACCCTATGCAGTTTCCTGATGTCATACACTACGTATATCTTCTATTTAGAAACCGTAGTGACAGTGAGTCTGCTTTGACAGCAGTTGTGATCCTGTCCGGGCATAGTACAGGACAAGACTGCATTCCAATGAAATCGTGTCGTCTGTTCGTTAACAAACGGTAGAGACATCAGTTGTGATCCAGTCATTTAGCAATACAGGATGGCGGCGTACACTTTTAAAGAGTACACCGAGATGTAACTAATGTATGGCAAGTTGGACGTAAATGTCGAGCTGCACAACGCATGTATCATGAACGTTTTCCGCATTGCCCCACCCCATCACATACCATTTTTGTGAGAATACAACAAAGCTGCGAGAAACTGGTCCATTCAAACCGAGGAGGGCTGATTGTGGTGCTCCACAGACGCGTCACACTGTCAACTTTCAAGAGTACGTCCTTCGTCACGTAGGAGAGGACCCACCGACGAATCCGCGAAACATTGCCGATGCCGGTAATGGGTCCTAATCGACCGTCTGGCGTGTTTTTCGCTACCAGTAACTGCACCCTTTCAACCCACAGATTGTTCAAGCAATGGGCCCGGCAGATTTCGCACCCCGTGCCAACTTCTGTGCTAGGTTTCTACAGCGTACTAACTCACTCCACTTTCCGCGTCACGTCCTTTTCACCGATGAAGCTCAACTAACCGTGAAGCTGCTTTTAACTGTCGAAACGGTCACATTTGGGCTGAAGAAAATCCGCATGCCACACAGGCACCAGGATTTCAGCAACGGTTCGGCAACAATAAATGGACTGATATCCTTGATGGTCATCTGATTGGGCCGTATCTTCTTCCGTACCGCTTAACGGGTCCCAGGTACTTGATCTTCCTTCAAGAGGTACTGGTCGAGTTCTGTGATTAGCGCTTAGAGACAGACCAGCAGGGCTAACGAAGCGACCCGAATACTCACGACCGAAATCAATCATCCATCCCCCTCGAGACAGACCAGCGGGAAAGTCACCTGTTCCTCGTTGAGGGAGACCAGCGCAGATGGGCAATAAGAATGTACCCGAAACTTCACAACCTAGACCGATCACTAGGTCTAGGATTTGTATATAAATACATAATCTTCCCCTTTGCTTATACATAACTAAAACAAGATTAGTTCCGTGAAGAACTATACAGCCTATTTTCATATTTCCTACTTATGTTAACTACCACTATCAACATACAAAATTTCAGTTTGTTTGCTGTAATAGATTCGTAGATATTGAGAACCGACTAAATATTTCGGATGGTCGCCATGTTGGATTTTATATATGTAGGTCCTAGAGTTATATATTGTTACATGAAGATTATTGTGTACGTGTAGCATTCAAATTTCAATCGCATGATTAGGACACAAGAAGTAACAAGGTGATTTTAAAATTTCGCACAGCTGCCATCTTGTGGTTATAGGAACAATTGAAATAAATTAGATGCCAGTGGATTAACATTCGTTTAAGGATTTACTGTATCAAGTTTCACAGCACTTGGATGGTTAAATTGCGAGAAACGTCCATGTGAATATTTATATTTCGCGTCGCCGCCATGTTGGATTTGTGATCACCAGGTTATTAAAGTCCTATAGGTGAACTTAAGTTCATAGCCCCTATGAACATAAAAAATTCAGTTTGATTGCTATAATAGATTCGTAGATATTGAGAGCCTTCTAAATATTTCGGATGGTCGCCATATTGGATTTTTAAATGTATAGGCCATAGAGTCATGTACCATTAAAGGAATATTATTGCGTAGGTTCTTTATTCAAACTTTCACTTCGATCGCATGATTACGGCACAAGAAATAAAAACTTAATTTATAATTCGCACAGTTTGGTAGAGATAAATAGTTTCTAAGATCTTCAACCAAGGAATGATTCTATTATACTCCTTGGTAAAGACGAGTTATAAATATACTTATACATTTAGGAGAAAATAGGCTATATGTTCTTAACTGAACATTTTGTTATTTCTTATGTAAAATTACATATTCTGTGTTTCTAATTTACATATTTGATCAAAATTACATTTTTTAAACAAACTTTTTCTTTATTTAAAATTACATATTCTGCCTCTTATTTTAAAAAGTTTTTTTTTCGCAATAAAACATACGGTAATTCTAACCATTGTGTATGACATTTGTTCACTAGAAACTTAGATACATGAAACGGTTATTCCAATCAATTCATTAGCTGTCGAGAAAGGGCCAGGGAAGAATATCAAGGAATATATTAGTGGAGATAAGGGGATGGGAATTCACGTCAAACCCTGCCGGAGACTCAACGGCTGGCCTTAAGTTTATTTTAATTGTCGACTTAGTGCCTGAGATATATAATAATATCAACATGCAAAATATGTGCTTATTTATGTAATAAATATTTAGGCCTAATATTACTTTAAAAATTAAAATATGTACAATTAATTATTTTTTATATAAATTGTATCTTACACATGATATTACTTGTAGATTCCTCATTTTATTCTTAATATGTATTTACAAAATAAAGTGTGGTGCGTGGCAGATAACCTTGCCCTTCGCCCCCTTCCCCCCTTTAAAACAATAACAATTCAACAGAAGTGTTGTACAATAATTAATTAAGAACCTTTTTTTACGAGACTCTTTCCGAGTCGGAAGAACATGTTCCACGCGTTCTGGCGGCAGCGCACACACCAGGTCTTGTGGGAAGTGTGTATGACAACATGTTACGCAGTTACACGTTAACGAACACCAGGGTCACTATGAGGAACAACTCTAGTAGCGTGTCTCTAGTGAAATGGGAGATATGCAATCGAGTGAAACGGATTTGGTATGGAAACGAAACATGTCTCGACTTGGGTTCCTAATCAAAATGTTATTTGCATAGTCCCCTCTACAACCCCAATAAGTTTTATCAGGCATTATGATTCACCCCGTATAAGTGAATTTCTTTGAGTGGCAATTACAAATTATTTGTATTTAAAATTTATTTTCCAACAGGCTTTGCTCAAATAAACTACTTGAATATTGTTCTGTTTTATGCTCCGTATTTACAAATGAAATATTGTTTCTATACACTAGCCTATGAATTCAAACGTGTCACTTGGGTAAAATTCATTGATCGCATGCTCTACGGTACATAATTTGGAGTTCCGGTGACTAACAATTAAAGAGTGACTCAGAATCTCTCTACGTACTCATGACGGGAAGTAACTCATAAATACAGCTTTCCAAAATGAATCAACAGGTCATTTTTCAAAGCTCCTTAATCAGAAAATTTTGCTACTTAGTATATGAATAAAGCTTTTTTGCCAAAAAGAGCTACATGAGTCTTCAAACACCCTTTTTAAGTGAAAACTGCTCCATATATACTACATAAATATGCCTTCTGGCGACTAAGTCACATGCAACTCTCAAAAAGTACTTCTTGTGTAAATGTAGCTGCGCATATAACACTTGAGTTTGACGCGAGACCAATATAAATGACGCACATAAAAATCTGCATATTGCCATAGAGCACAGTAGGGAGGAACTTATTTCTTAAGCAGTGTCCACCCCTGCTCTACCCAGTTTAGAACGAGGGCATTTGCAGGCCATTCCGTTCTGTGACAACTCTGGGCAGGTGAAAGTTATCGTCCACGAAAGTGAAATTTTAGCCAAAATTGCCAGCATAGCTTTTACTAGAGGTGCCCGGATAATATCCCTGTGACGTGTGCCTGTCACACGCTCTGGGATGTGAGAACAACTAAAATGTTAAGTGACCACTACGACACTTGCCGAGCAATATGCAAAACTTATGTTGAAGAGTGTTCGCATGGGGGACATGTTATGGTTATTAGCCAAGGTGGATCATCGTATGTATCTTTAATCCATCTTTCGTAGTGAAACATTCCGGCATGTATTTACAAGAAATTCTTTTCCAACATGTACATGTGAAATAAGACCACTATGGATCAATATATGTGCCTTCAGCTAACCTTTCTGAGTAAAGGTTCCTCCACATGTACCCCAGGAATATCGCTTGACATAATGTGAGTTTCCAAATTACTTGCTTGAGTAACCTATGATCCGCAATAAAAACATGAATACGGCATTAGACTACAAATGATTCCATCTTCAAAATGCCTTTCTCAGCTCATATTGCATCTCATGTATTTTTGAAATGAGTCACTAAACCACTACGGAACAGCATGCAGTCTTAGTATAATCTTTCCTAGAAAAGATGGATCTGCGTATATTTGACGGATGTGGTAAAAGACCACTATGAATCACCATGCGTGTCTTAAAATAGCCTTTCTGAGTGAATCTTGCTCTACATTTTCCACATGAATGTTGCATTAGACTGTGGATCATCATGTGTGTCTTCATGTGGCTTTTCTGAGTCAAGTTTCTTCCGCACGTACCACAGGTACTACGGGTCATCTGATGTGCCTTCAGTTCAACTTTCCTCGAAAAGTTTGCTCCACACATAATACATGAAAATGGCCTGTGACCACTATGGATACGGGTTATCTCGTATGCCTTCAGTTCACCTTTATTCGTAAACTTTGCTCCACATGTACCACAGGTATAGGTATGAGACTACTACGGCTCATTACGTGTCTCCTGAAGCCACATTTCTGTTTAAAGTTTGCTCCACATGTACCACAGGAATGTGGCTTGAGCCACTATGGATCATCACGTGCGTCTTCTAGGAACTTTTCGAAGTAAACATTGCTACACATGTACCACAGGAATGTGGCTTGGGACCGCTATGGATCATCAGGTGTTCCTTACGGCAACCTTTCAGCGTTAAGTTTGCTCAAAAAGAATCTTCATGTTCCGTCAGGGAACGTTTCTGAGTGAACTTTGCTCCAAATGTACCACAGGAATGTGGCTTCAGCCCACTACGGAGCACCACGTGCTTTTTCAGATGACCCATTCGCGAAACTTTAACTTCACATGTACCACAGGAAAATGGCTCGATACCACTATGGGTCATCACGTGTTCATTAGGGACATCTTTCCGCGTAAAGTTAGATCCACTTGTACCACAGGAATGTGACTTGAGCCTAATATGAATCCTGATGTGTTTCGACAGGAAACTTTTCCGAGAGAACTTTGTGCCACATATACCGCAGGATGTGGCTTCAGACCACTATGGATCAACACACGTCTCTTCAGATGACCCTTCTGCGTAAATTTTGCTTCACATGTACCACAGGAATGTAGCTTGAGAACACTATGGATTATCACGTGTTCATTAAGATGACCTATTCATGTAAAGCTTCCTCCACATATAGCACAGGAAAGTGGCGTGAGACCACTATGAATCGTCATTTGTTTAGTCAGAGAACTTTTCTGAGTAAACTTATTTCCTCACGCACCTCAGGAATGTGGCTTCAAACCATTATGGATCATCACGTGTTTTTTAAGATCACTTTTCCGCAAAAAGTTTGCTCCACATGTACTACAGGAATATGGCTTGAGACCACTATGGATCAATACAAGTCTTTTTAGATGACTCTTCTGCTTAAATTTCATTCCACATGTACCACAGGAAAGTGGCCTTAAACCACTATGGATTAACAAGTGCCGATTAAGGCCACCTATCCATGTAAAGCTTGCTCCACATGTATCACAGGAATGTGGCTTCAAACCACTATGTATTATCACGTGTTTATTAAGGTCACTTTTACGCATCAAGTTTGCTCCACATGTATCACAGGAATGTGGCTTGAGCCCCGTAAGAATCTTCACGTGTTTCGTCAGGGAAATTTTCCGAGGGAACATTTTTCCACATGTACCACAGGAATGTGGCTCAGAACTTCTATGAGTCTTCATGTGCAACTTAAATTTCTCCTTTTTAGCAAAGTTTTCTTTGCAAGTTATGCATATGTATGGCATCATACCGCTATAGGTTGACGTCTTTTTGTTAACATTCTGATTGATTGAGGCAACGAATCTATCTCTTGTTAAAGTGATCTCCGAATTGTGGTCGTTTCTGTAAAGATTTTCTAATGTTACTACGAGTAAAACACCCACGTTATTATAATATCAAAAATTACACAGCACAATACCGGATATGTATGCAATAATTTTCTGTTTTCGTAGACATAGGTTTAAAAAAGCCGAATTTTTGGCGTATGTCGATGCTCGGAACTAGACACCCAGGAGAATTTGTTTGCCTCATGTATTTTGCTTCTGGGAATAACACTGTTTACATATCGGTTCGATATTGTTGACCCACTGAAAAACATTTTATTTCGCTATGTTTGATTATCAAAGGAAACGGAATAATAACTTTGCGGTCAAACTAGTGAAAACTAATTTGCAATTTGCATTAATTTGCATGTTTTCCTTCAATACTAGAAAGTTAGCTCGTTTCTACTCTTCAATGAAATGGTGTTCGTGCAGTCGATATATATAGTACAGACAGGTGCATGTCGCAGTTTTTGGATTTATAATTCTTCCGGATGAACGTGTTAATCCTTTCACAGCAAGAAAAATGGGCTTTTGACAGTCAACATTATCTTTCATCGTCTCGATTAAGACGAAAAGTAGAAATTGGGTGCTCTATACTATAAGTACGAAAGTTGAGGGGCAGGAGGGATGCTATCCTAGGGGTATTTGAATAGGCAACCTACCATCCAGCGACAAGGCCGTGTGTACTCCTGAACAAGTAAGCGGTGAAAGTCGTGTGCGGGCTCAAACGAAAGGGTTCCATCCCCTCTCTCTATAAGACAAGCCTATTCCACCTTAAAGTTAAAAGTATCCATACCTCCGGGGTGTATAATGAGACCGTATTTTGTAATGAGTTGGATCTATGATGGACAGGTGTGTACTCAGGTGCATTCCTGCGGCGCTATTTGCACGGCACATAGCGCATGGATACTCTGTGGCGAGGTTAGGAGCAACTAGGCAGCCCGCTCTACTTCCTTGAGCACGTGCTTTGTTTTAGTACAAGAGAGGTCTACAAAATGGAGACGGCAGTAACGTCAATCTCATGCAACATGATATAATTTGATATAGTAGCCATGAAACAGAATAGTAAGTGACAAATGCATTATGTTTAGAGAAGAGGAAACTTGAGTGTATTTCACACATAAATAAATGCCGATAACAAAATATCAGAATAGTATCGAACATGATCCAGTGTCGATATCGATAGTCAATATCCTTCCTCAACGAACAGCACTATGGGTTCCGCAGAGCAGTAAGCAAAGATCTGTCCAGGCAGAGACACGAGATTGCAATATACTTCGCTGGAAGTACGACACTCATATCGTGCGCAAGGAACGCGGACGTGTAGTTACTTAAAGTTAGACAGTTCGTACCGCAAATTTTTATGTTTCAACTTATTATAGCTGAAGACTGTGTTAAACTTCATCATCAGGAGCAGTGAACTTTGTATTCACCAGGACTTGTGTGATATTTTCTATGCCAGTACAAGACTTTATTCTACAACTGTACAGTTTACAGTATACAAGCATATTATCATTATGACTTCAGAACAGAAGTTGATTGGACGGATACTTCACCAAGACATGACTATGTCACTTAAGGGCTAAAATGGAAAACAGGAATGCGATGCAATAGTGGAATGGACTACTTAGGATGATCCCCAGCACCAAACATGGATTATTATAAAAGCAGAAAACTCTTTAAGAAGAGGTGGAAGAGGTCTTGGAGATGTTTATTGTACATTCATACTGTAACTGCACGAAATATAATGGCATACTACGAATAAGCTCCAGCTATATCTTGGGAACGTGTGAGAGCGATGAACTTGTTTCGCGAACAGCTGTTTTTTCTTTTCAAACGTTCGGACTCGGGTTCGGTTCTCTACAAGATCCAGTCGTATCGAGGACTGCGCGACCTGATGAACGAGGGTTCAGTTCCAGAACGAGGACAGTGTGTTTCTCGCATACTCCTATTTCAACCAGATGGCAACGTACAAGGTAGATGACCACCCATTTTCATAGAAGACAGTATGAATTAGACATACTCTAGAGTGTTCCTTTTCACCAATTTTTCTTAGTAGTTAGAAAATGAATTCCAAGGCTGGACCCGATTCTCTATCGCATCTGTCTTGTAGTGTATTTTATTTTTGTTGTTAACATTAATATTTTATAATGCTAATTTTTATGCATTAATTCACTTCCTTTTCTTTCTAAATTTGAGCAATTAATGGAATTATATAACTCGTTGAGAAGATTACTATGAAGAGTAGGGAGAAGACTACGATAACTTTATATAAGAATAGTAGTTAGCAAGCAGATGACCAATACGCTACGTATACTTGAAAACTTTTTGAATAGACATTTCTACGAATTTCGAATTTTGAATTTGAACACTTATGCATTTCATGCGAGTTCCTTTAATAGACGTGCGGGTCTATTTTTCATCAAGTGCAGTATTAATATGGAAACATAATGATTTATAGAGCAGATATTTGCGATTTATGGATCAATTTTGGCATTCTACAGTTTTTGAGATTTTTCTTTTTGGAGTTGTCTTAGACACTATTAGATCGTTCAGTTTCTATTTTGTTCATGATTCGTTTATTGAACTCCATCCTGGTTAAGCGTTGGATTCTAATAGTTTTCGTGTACCTTCTTAAGACAGGCTCATTACTATGGTGTAGGATCTTTCGTGTTTCTTTGGGTGAGGATCTCCAGTCGAGTTTTTGTGTAGTAGAGCTGAATCGTTCTTTTTACAGTGATTTATCCACAATTTCTTAAAAGATATAGTTATGAACATGAGATTATAATGAGAAATAAATTACTATTGTAAAATGATTGTATAAAATATTCTCGTTGCAAAGCGAAATGATAATGTCGAAAATTCTCAAGCACTCTTATTTGAACAGCTGATTATATTATATTTGCCTTAGATCTGATAAAAATTGTCCATGATACTTTAGCTTATGTTAATTTGATGCACGATATTTCATGACTTTTATGTAAAAGCTTATTTGAGCTTAATGATGTTTGGAAAAATGTTTACAAGCTATGGAGAGCTTATCTATGAATGAAGCAACGTGTGTTTGCGAATTTGATTGTTATAATGAGATATTAGACATCAATGGATGATCTGTAATTTTTCTGTCCAGTATAAATTAGCTATTGAGCTATGTCTGAATACAATTATGTGTATATTTTGAACGTGCACTATAGTCACGAATATTAATACTAGAAGGCTAGTATGAGGTTAATACATCCAACATTTAAGTAAAAACAGCATTGTGATAATTGTTCTAGAATGGATTATTCAAATTAATAACATCTGTTTTTGGAGAAAGGTTAATTGGAAAGACGAGTAATAATATTGATATAATCCTGTAATAATAACTACTAAAAGCTTTAGAGATAATAATAATAACATGAATAACTATGTGATTTAAAATGTTGTTAACATTTTTATGCTATGATAATGCGTTCGATAAACTTAACCATTCGTCGAACATGCCATGATTTGACTTTAACTAATACTATAGAATGCATATTGATGGAATCGAATTTATTACTGACGAAGAATTTGAACGTGTACAATAATGTATAAATGTAAATAATATCATAAACTTTGAGGGTCATTTAAATATGTAACGAGTGCATATAATAATGTTTAAATATTTTTGAAACTGTCTTTACATGCGACTAGGAGGCTGTATTTTGATAGCATTTTTGATTATGTTTCGATGCTAATGTCATTATAAGATTTCTACGCTTCAGCAGAGGCAAAATATTTTGCTTAGTGGAGAGATAGTCCACCATGCAACAGTCCTTAGATTAATAAACTGTTGATCCATTTTAAATACTTCGGATGTCTTGGTCATTTATACTAGAAATAGGATGCGCTACGAGGACCAGTGGGTCAAGTTTTAGGATGCCTAGCGCCACGCTCGAGATTAATTTAGTCATTTTTAGAGTCTCGTTAGCTCACTTTGAGTTATTTTCCGTTTTCATTACATCGACCACTGGCATCTTCCTATCGCATTCTTTATAAGAGAGGTATCCTTATCCCTGGTTGATCTTTGTTGGTAGAATTTTAGGGGCATTTCTGCCGGTCGCTTCCAGATTCTACGATCCAGCAGTTCCATCGGATTTCAACAGGTAAGACCACGTGGATATGGGTGAAATAAGAACTTTCAGAGAGCATGAGGAATTGAGGCTCTTCCAAGATGACAGGTTTTTCAAACCTTATGGTAGTTGCCTCCAAACCCCCTCCCAGCGGTACCATCATCCCGAGAATTCGCTAAACTCCGCAACAGGATTTTTCCCAAATTTAATGCGATTTTTCACAACATTCCACCATTGCTTCCAGCTACCTGCACTAGGGCCATCTCTGCTGACCTCGTTTGGTCATTTTCTATTCTCTTCCAATTTATTTATCAATTTTTTTATATTTATGTTTTTATTATTATTGATTATCGATTTGTCAATTATTGATGAGCTCATCATCATCATAGCAAACACTCATCTCGAGTAGGATGGCCATCTAACCCGGAATGTCTCTTCATCGGTGACTATAAAGCTCAATGCGGAAGGCACACAATTTGCCGCAGTGATGACAGGTGGTCCCTGGTGACGCATCCGCGTTCCTTCCATTTCTTTTAATAAGCACTCTGTCCTTTCTGCGCTGCCTCTTATCCTCTACTGTTTGTCGGGGGTTACCTTCAAAATATATTGCACCTTGATGAACATAGACATAGATTTAAACACCGAAATAAAGTGCGTATGTCGATGCTCGGAACTAGTCACCCAGGTGAATTTTTAGCCTCATGTAGCCTCCTAATCCTTCTCCAGGGCTAGTTGGTAGAGGGCCTGGGTTTTACTTTGAGACCAATCTTTTTGTATGCCGAAGACAGGAAGAGCGAACAAGGGCTAAGCTCTCCACGTTATGAATATCAATGTGACACATTTCCATATTAGTTTTCAGTACGTCTTTGAATCGCTTCCGATGCCCTCCCACAGAGCGTTTACCCTCTTTTAAATCAGAGCAAAACACCACTTTGGGAATGTTATTATTGGGCATGCGGATTACGTGTCCTGTCCATATCTGCTGACGTTTTATAATCATGGCTTCAATACTAGAAGTCTGTGCTTCTTCGAGAATGCTGGTGTTTCTAAGTCTGTTTGGCTTGTCACATGAAGAATTCTTCTCAAGCATCGCTGGTAATATTGCTCCAGCTATTTCAGGGGTCGTCTGTAGCATGTCCATGATTCAGATCCATAAAGTAAGGTGAGATCTACAACTAAGTTTTTGCAGCATTGACATCATGGTTGTCAAAAACTTAGACCTTAGACTTGCAAAGGATGCCCCAGCACGGTTAATCTTGTGTTGAATTTCGGAATCTATATTAGCACTTGATGACAGGGTGCTGTCAAGATAAGGGAAGGTGTTAACATCTTGAAGGCTCACTCCATCAATGGTGACATTAACGTTTCCTTTTCCTAATCCTCCCCCAGGGCTGGTTGGTAGTGGGTCTGGGTTTTACTGGTGTTAACTTAGAGACCAATCTTTTTGTATGCCGAAGACAAAGCATTCAAGATTTTCATGAGTTGTTCCTCTGATTGAGATACTACTGCAGTATCATCTACGTACTCTAACTCAACCAATGCATCAGAAGATGTTCGAGTCCTTGACTTTAGACGGCTCAAATTGAAGAGTATTCAAACCAACCTGTAAGTTATTTGTATACCTAGAGGAATATCGTCTATGACTAGCTTCATGACAGGGGCAACGTACAGAGAAAACAATGTAGGGGAAATCACACAGCCTTGTTTAATGCCAGTATTGATATGGAATGGCTCTTCAACCGAGTCGTTACCAATGAGTTACCGTCGTATCAGTGTAGAGCAGTCGTAAGATGGTAGTAAATGTTGGTGGAATACCATACAGTGCTAAAATGTTCCATAAAGCTTCACGGTTTATCGAGTTAAATGCCTTTAGGTCGGTAAAGGCAATATAAAGAGGTCTATTTTGTGCTCTACATTTCTCTTGTGGTTCCTCTAGAAGACCTCAAACCACATTGGCTCTCTGGAAGTATTTTCTCCACCAAAAATAGAATGCGATTAGCCAAATTACGAACAACAAGCTTTCCGAGGCATTGTGGTAATGATATGCCACGATAGTTGTTGCAGTCTGTCCGGTCACCTTTCTTAAATATGGAAACTATCAGACTACCTCTGAGATCAGCAGGTAATTTTTCAGTTCTTCAATTAATAATAAAATCATGTTTGTGGCTTACGAGTTCATCTCCTTCTTTGAGAGCTTCAGTTGGTATACCATCTCAACCTGTGGCTTTGTGTCGCTTTGCTTGATTAACAACACACTGAAATTGTTCTAGTGTTAGCAAGCAGCAGAGTTCTTCCCTGATGGGTGCTTCCTCTAATATGTCATACACCTGCTCATCAATAACTGAATCCTGATTCAAGAGGTCTTCAAAATGTTCTTTCCACCTATTCATGATGGAATATTGATCTTTTAGAAGTGTAATTTTGTCACTGGACCAAAGGGAATTTCTACCGAAAGTGGTGGGACCATATACTGCTTTTGTTACTTGGAAGAACTGTCGCGAATCTTTGTCCGCTGAATACTGCAGCTCTTTAGCTTTGGATGTCCTCCATGCGTTTTTAAGTGCACTAGTTCTTCTTCGGACATTTGCTTTGGCAAGGCAAAGGCTCTTTCATAGCACGGGAATTCATATCTTTCCAACAAGAATTCTCGAATATACTCCAAACCTAACAAAATTCACCAATCCCTACCTAAATTTACACAGTATATCCAAATTTACCCACGAATTCAAGAACACGTCTTTAAAATTCCACAAAATCACAGATTTCCCCCAAATTTTTCGAATTGACAAAAATGAATCAATCCCCCAGGATCTACCTAACTTTTTCATATTAACACCCAGACGGAGGGTAATGACCTAGATTTCTCAAGTCCTCTCACATCCAACGACACGTGGTGGATGATCGAGCTGCCCATCGTTTCCAGCCACACGGTGCCGATGACCGAAATGTCACAATAGCCCAACATGAATTACATACACGCAAATACACGGGGCTGATAGCTGAGATGAAACAATCCCCCAACATGAGTTGCTCGCACTCAAGGACACAGAGTTGTTTCATGCCCACTCTACAGCGAACTAGTCAACCAGTTTCCTAAACCGCGACAGATGCCATTTCAGCGGGAATACAACACCACTTCAAACACGTTCTTATCAGAACATGCCACCTCCAATCAATGTTCAAAATTCAAATATGACTTTCACCGCGAATACTCTGGTTCGATTCCCTTCTCTGCCAAAACTGTAACAGGATCCACTCAGCCTCATGAGGCAAAACTGAGAAGAGGCGGGTTCGATTCCGACCTCACCCACCCTGGAAGTGGCCGAGTTTGTCATGAAGGAGAAGTAAGAGAACCTTTTGAAATAAAAGCAGGAGTTAGACAGGGTTGTATTATGTCACCTTTGATCTTTTTACTGGTAATAGATGTGATAATGAAGAGAACCATAGAAGGAAAAAGAAGGGGAATACAGTGGGGTTATATGGATAGATTAGAGGATTTGGTTTTTGCAGATGATGTGTGCTTGCTGTCTGAATCATATAGAGACGCCCAAACAAAGTTGGAAGATATGGTCGGAGAAGTAAAGAAGTTTGGACTAGCAGTTAATAAGTCAAAGAGCAAGACAATGCGGCTAAATGTGAAGAGAAGAGACCCTATCAGGTTGGAAAACGAAGACTTGGAAGATGTAGGAAGTTTTACTTACATTGGAAGCGAATTGACCACGATCGGAGGAGCTGATGATGATGTAGGGCAACGAATTAGAAAAGCAAATCGTGCCTTCGTACAACTGTATCCGATTTGGAAAAGTAAAAATATAACTACAAAGACAAAGTTAAAGATATTTAGAAGTAATATCAAGGCAGTATTATTGTATGGGTGTTGGAAAATTAGCAACCAAATTACCAGTCGACTACAGGTGTTTGTTAATAGGTGTCTCAGAAGGATTTTGAATACATATTGGCCTGAGACGATCTCAAATGAGGAGCTGTTAGATCGAACTTCAGAGGAACACATTAAAATCCAAACAAAAAGAAGGAAATGGAAGTGGATTGGCCACACACTTAGAAAATCTGATAATGCCATTGAGAAGCAAGTCCTGGATTGGAATCCCCAGGGTAGCAGGAGAATAGGAAGGCCCAAGCATTCGTGGAGGCGGACGGTAGAGTCAGAGGGGCAACAACAGGGAAAGACGTGGAAAGAGGTGAAGAGGATGTCGGCCAACAGTGAGATGGCGCAGCTTCGTGGATGCCCTATTGAACCCTTTACCCTATGTTGGTTAAATGATTCTACTTTTTATTTCTTCAATTAATAAATATTTCAACCAGCATCATGAAAGTAGCCAGACAGTGATGAGGAAATTTCAAGCATTTGTTGGAGACAGTAGGGACATACCTGCATCAGTTTAACAAAAGGCTAAGTACTTGAGCTATGAAAAGAAATAGCAGAGCGATGTATCATAAGGACAGGTGTGGCTACCTCAATTTTAGAAGCGACGCGCTGTGAGACATGGTTCTGGTATGTTCATTGTGATATTCGCGCCTAGAAGAAATATGATGCAGTAACGTGAATGGCTGATGAAGAAAATAGACACTCTCAAGACGCCAAGATCTACTAGAAACCGCCAAATTATTAGGAAATGGAGAACCAATGAGAAGAGAATGCCTACTTGCGCGCCAACTCCGGCTGGGGTACGCGGCGGCTAGCATTCACGCGGGAAATCGCCTAGACAAAATCTCTACGATCGATTCTAGGATTAATGGGCATATTCGTGACCTGTGAAATATTACGAGTTCAGTGATATCTATTTCATTCCTGTATCACAATTATTTCGAGAAATTTTTACATAAAATCCCCCTCCATCTAGACCCAAGGGCCAGTTCATTTATAAGTGTGTCGAAGAGCCAAGACATTGACTTTCATTCCGTGTGTCTAGGAGACATTACTATTATTCTGTGCGTTTACGGACGTAGACTATTATTCTGTTCGTCTGAAGAGATAGACTTGTATTTGTGTCGAGGACACAAGATATTCTTTGTAAAGTGGTAAATTCAGTGATAGATAGTCATAGTACTATAGTTATAGGGACAGTAGCGTCGATAATTCGCCAACGAACAGTGACAGGGAATTTAGTACCTGAACAAGCGAATTTAGTAGTCAGACATAAAGTGTATAATAACCTAATTTTTGTATCAGCGCAAGGATGACATCAATGAATGCAGAGGAAGTGTGGAATTCTCAACAGTCCGTCCAGATGGCTGCTATGAGATAAAGAACCATCCAGTTGGGGAATGGCGTCTGATGTTCTTTGACGGGTGACTACATTAAGAGATGAGTACCAAAATAATATTTTATTATTTATTAAATTAACTTATGGTTTATGGGACATATTTTTTGTAAATACTTTGCTTGTGTGTTTAATGTAGTATATTTAGTTTTGATCTGGCACACTTTTGTTTGGAAGCAGCTCGCACAATTGTAGTTAATGGAAGGTTCTTTTCTTCGTGTTGTGTTAACTAACGTAGCTATGTGAACGGCGTGTTCGCCTATGTTACGAAGTGCGGTTAAAAACGTCTCTCGGAGATATGTCGTGTTTCAGAAGTAGGACTGAATTAATATAATTATATAGTAGATTGGAGGGTAATTAAATGTTATTGAAAATTATTATTGAACAGATTCAGTGTGATTATTGCCTTTGGAGCAATTTAATTTGTGACGAAGAGTACTCAGCTCTATCGTAGGTTTTAAATATTGTGTTAAATGTTTGCGAGCTCTAATTCAGCAGACCCATGTGAAAGGCGTTATGTCAGTCCCAGATGTGTGTACTGTGAGTATATTTTTGTGGTATTACAAGCGGGAATTTCAGCAGAGACTGATTTCTGTCAGCTTGGTACCAGATTCATATTGTATCCTTGCGAGGACAATTATGGATATGTGATTATTGTCTGACCATATGTTGAGTGGGAGGAGATGTTAGCGGCTGTTGATTCCTTGAGATAACAGTTCAGCTGGTCGGCTATTTGTATACACTGGATGGGGGACATGACTGGTATTGTGGAAGGGGTGAGTTGTTGTCACAAGGGCTGGCTGAGTTTCGCAAGCAGAGCTCATTAGTGGAGTGCACGTCTGGCTCCCAATTACTTGAAAATAAATATAAATGTGAGAAACTGATCAATGGTAAAATTGTTTAAATAAATGGGAGTTGCCTACGAAACACGATAATCTTCGAAGCGTATCTTTAACATGCAGTTTTGTTAATATAAAGTAATCTTAACCACTCAGGTTGTTTGTTGTTGTTGGTTTATTCTATGTTTATTTTTTCCATGTCAGTGGCCCGTGAGTCACGTGCGGCGCTGTTTTTCCTTGTTGTTGAGTATCTGGCCATTGTGGCAGCTCATTTGGTTAAGTGTGTCACCACACTAATAAGGGTCTCAGAGAGATGCCTGTAAATAGTAGAGTTGTAATATGTGTGTCAGAATTAGATTTAAGGATTTTTATTAATGGTATGCCCATATCCATAAACGTTGATTTACGAGATGATTGTTCGTGAGCACCGTGGCTGTTAACCCGCTGTGAACGAATGATCATCCAAGTACTCATTTCTCGTAGATAGTCACCACGCGAACATGAATTCACATGCAAGATAGTGGAACTGGGATCCACATTTTATTAGAAAAGGGGAGATCCATCTGACTCCTCAAAGTGATAAATATTCCTGTCAGGAAAAATTCAGGGAGGATTTAGTTTATTTTTGTTTGTTTTATTCTTTTATGCACAAATTAGTTATTAAATCTTGTTATTATCTTACGTTTTGTCTCCTTTCTTTCTTAGTTATAGTTTTCATCCTATAACCCTTGCCTCAGAAAAGCACGTAGTTTGGCGGACGTAAACACCACACTATGAACTGAACGCGACCCCTTGATCAAAGATTCTTGCATAAAACACTGCTATTCTGAAGGGTTCACTATGTTCCAATGGGAACGACAGGAAATAAGTCAAGTAAGTCATACAACACCGCTCGAAACACGTTCGTATGAGAACATGCCATCTCCATTCAATGTTAAAAATACAAATATGACTTTCACTGCAAATAACCTGGTTCGATTCCCTTCTTTGCCAAAACTGGAACAGGATCCACTCAGCCTCGTGAGGCAAAACTGAGAAGAGGCGGGTTCGATTCCGATCTCACCCATCCTGGAAGTGGTCTACCACTAAATAAACCTAGGTACCTCAGATTTTCCTCCATATGTTACCATAATTCACTCAAATCACAAAATTTCCACACAAATAAACGAAATCAACTCGCAATTACCCAAATTTCTGTGTTCCACAAGCCCATGGAGCTGTACCGACAGGTGAATGGTTGTATCGAGATCAGGAAGCGAGGCAGTGGATGACGTCATAGGAAGACACAGAGTTGTCTCCATGATCCCCTATTGATCTCATCATAACAAATAACCCACAGAAAGTAATGACTCATGGTCATTTTTTACCCCACTATAGCCTGTTCATATCTCCACTTCTGCATTCGTTAATGTTTTAATGGAATTCTAATTCACATGAGTACTCAGTGGAGTAATGTGATCGCTTACATCCAGGAAAGTCCTCGTCATCAAGAATTCTGAAGGGGTGATGGTTGTACAATTAACTACGGTAGTCATAATTAATATTTTGAAATTATTTGAAATCAAATGTCATGAGGGGTCCTTTCTGAGGCATTCTAATTGTCCATAATCAAGACCCCATAGAAATGAAAAATGAAAATAATAAGGTAAATACCTGCACAATGTATATAATATGAACAACATGGAAAAGGGAGCAAGCTAAATCGTCCAGAACATAACCTAAAAGTTAATCATCTAAAATTGAAGTATACAGGTCACATGAGCCTCCCATATAGTTACCGAGGCAATACATATTAAGGGGAGACGATGGCTCAATAACAGAGAAGTTTTAAAATTAGCATAACTTTTGTAATATTAAACACAGATCAATGAACATTTGCACAAGCATTCATAATAAGTAATGCCTATTGTGTAATGACTTATAGATTTTTTGGTAAATATTTGAACTCTTTCAAAAATGTTTCCTTATATTTTTATCGCACCAGTCGGTTACATTTTTTTTTCAAAAACCCATGCTGATATCAATTTATAATTTTCCACACATATTTTAGAGAACAAGGAACTTTGTTTGCTGGAAGCGTTTCTTAGATTTTTCATTAGTTGAATTTTGAAAGGATTATAAAATTGGATTCATTTTTTATACACAGAATGTTACTTGGTGAGACCCTAGTTTCCAAAATAATTGGCATATCAAAAAATGCTTCCAGTCAATTGTATACCATGTAATTTTCTATGTGAGTTTCAATTTTCTCTTTAATTCTGCGAGTTGTTCTGGGAAAAATGTACCTACACCCTGAACATGTCAAAACTTAGAAAAACAAGAAAATATAAATGCATGTTAGTTTTTTCAGTGTTTCCATAACTGTACTCTTCCTCTTCTTCCTGATGCTCTACACCTGTTTTGTTTCCCCTCTTTTTTTCTTGTCAACTAGGACTTATTTATGATAGCAGCATCTGCTTTCATGACACGAAGGCTGTCGATTTGTCCTAGCATTTTATGTGCAAACATGCCTGCTTCAAATCCTAGCTGCTTTCGGACATTTACCCCTTTGTTTCCATCATTGAAGACTGAAGCAGCCTCAAAATCAGCCATTTTCACAAAATGGCTGGGAACAAATGTTGTCTTAGGACATCTTTGCAAATGAGAAAATTTAAACTCTCATGAGTTTTCTATGTGTACATTTCGTGAGGATCTCTGATGAAGCGTGGGCTCGGTACACTGGCTTAATGGCTAAAAGAACAGCTTCAGGAAGGCTGTTCTAATGAGTAAATTGTTCACCAGTTACACTTGCTTGCATGTACGAGGGCTATTCCAAAACTAAGGTCCGGTTAAAAAAACATCCAAAATAAAAATTGTTTCCAAAACAATTGTTTTAATGACATTCCTTACGTCTTTCTCTATTTTTCGACATAATTTCCATACTTATTTACTCCTTTGTCACATCGTTCCACAAGCTTTTGAATGCCTAAGTCGTAGAACTCTGCCACCTGGGAACCAAACGAGAACACAATTTTCGAAAATGTTCAGACACAATTGTGTACAAAGTTGTTCTACTCACATTCAGGAACTTCACCTCTAAATCTGAATAGTGAATCGTCGATCTTCACGAATTTTGTCGTCTGAAATCACTGATGGTCTGCCAGAGTGGGGTTCATCGTGCACATTTTCCCGTCCTTCATTAAAGGCTCGCACCCACTTGCGCACTTTACTGTCACTCATAATGTAAGGACCGTACACTTCAGTAATCTGCCGATGAATTTCTGCCGCAGAAATGTTTCTTGCCCTTACTTCACAATCGGCGGGCTGATTAATTGTCTTAAACATTGTGAACTGACACTATACACAGCACACAGCAACAGTAACAACGCTACTGGCGGCTTTTGCCGCGCAAGGCATGCCAGGAGTCGGCGCGCATGCGTATTTTGCCCTTGGCACAGCTTTCAAATATTTACGGCGAATCGGACCTTACTTTTGGAATTACCTTCGTATTTACACCAAGAATCTGAACTGTTCACTACATAATGACATTTTTTTTTCGTGAAGCACTAACAGGAGTTTGTATGGTTACATTCCTAACCTCAATATTCATTTTGCTTCACCGAATGCTGTTTACATGCATCTTCTACACTTTCTTGAACACTTAACCATGCCTAGCCATCATTAAACGACTGAATGCACAGTTCAGTCTCTATAAAGAATGTATCGGTAAATCAACTAGAATTTTATAACATTTTTATGAAAACAAACTTAGAGCTTTGCTAAACAGCCATCGAGGCAACAAATATTAATCAAACTGAAGTATTAAGGTCACATGAGCCTCCCGTATGGTTACCGAGGCATCAGATATTAATCAATCTGAAGTATAAAGGTCACATGAGCCTCCCATTAGGTCACCGAGCAACGAATATTAATCAAACTGGCAACAATTATTAATCAAACTGAAGTATTGCACCCTTCTGTAAAGCAGTGTTTATGACAAGGTTCTGTTTTCGTGGTCGCGATCAGTCCTGTATAGTGTTTAAGTAAAGTTCACAAAACAACATGCTCTACTGGGTAGAAGGATCATATGAAAAACTATAATCAAGAAATAAGTGAATAACAAGTAAAATAAACGTGATTTAATAACTGATAAAATATGCATGAAAACAATAACAAGAAAACTCCTCCCTGACATCTGATTCCACATAAAAATGAACTTCAATAAAATGAGGGGTAATACAGACCCACTCCTCTCAATAAAACATGTGGATACCTGGTCCACTGAACTGGTTAAGAATTAGGTATGCGTGCGTATTGACTAACTAGAAGGAAAAATGAGTACATTGATGAGCGTTCGTCCGCAAAGGGAAACAGCTACGATGATCACGAACACTCATCTAGCAAATCAACATTATGGCTACAGGACATGCACTTCAATAAAAACAACTACAATTAAATACTGACACACGGAAAAACTTAATATTCTATAATTACATAAATCTTCCCTGAGATTTTTTAACAAGTGCCAGAGCACAGCAAACAAGCGAGCGTGCCTCCAAGGCCAAAATGCTCGGACAAAGATAAACATAGGAACTGCATCGCGTGCAAGGTGGCCACACGGTGTCACTGACACGAAACGTAAACAAAGAAGCCAAGCAACAACAGCAAACGCCCGGACGGCTGAAAATTACATTTCATGAAAAGCAAGATAAGTTAACGCTTCGGAAATGACATCACAACGTGGACAACGCCCATTTAATCAACATTTACAATTGATCAGTTCTTTTCTGAATTCAAACAACATTATATGAGATACAGGCGAAGCCACCCTGTCTCGCTAATGACCCATCGGCCGTTCTTATCTGATCGAGAGCTCGCCTCATGGCATGGTTCCAACTCCCAAACACATCTGACATTTGTCAGCCCCCCAAGCAGTGTCTAATTATAGCAAGCTACCCACTGGCCTTGTTATCATCACCTATAAAAAACGTAGCATCACACATCAATATCTCAACAATTCACTTGAATGGCAAGAACACAATATTATCCACAGACCCGCCTCGCGAGGACAGGAAAAGGAAACTGACATGCGGCAAGACGGAGACAGTTATGGTACTGAAATCCCGCAAGCAATTACCAGTAAAAATCACACATGACACCATAAATTTGGACTGGCACTAATAATCACACCATGCAGGTCGGCTCTGAATCAGATCCCCTAAGATCGTGTCCAAGACACTCAAAATTTAAAATCAAGATTTTACACTCGAGTGCGCTTATTGTTACTCGTACAAAAGATTGTGACACGGCAATTACCAACAATGAATCTGATCAATCATAAATCTACACAAAAATCAAAATTACCCTCCAATGCCAGTTTAATACTACATTAATTCGGTTCCACGCGTGTTATCCTGCACATCTCCGATTTGCGTTACTTAACGGCAATTACGGGATCCTATGCGCGCACGATAGCACACATAGCCACATATACTTGACACAAATGAAATCCCAAATATCTTCACAATAAATAACGCTAGCCGTTCCATGCAACTACTGTGTGTCAGTAACAGGGAAAAGAATCTACATTACACACACAACAAGCAAGATATTTACAAAATTTGTCCCATAAACCATAATTGATCTGTCAAAAATAATAATGCATTATTTAGTACTCATTCCTTTCTGCCAATCAGCGTCAGAGATACGTCGCCAGAGTAGGGGTGTGATGCCGATCCTGACTCAGGCTAGAAACCCCTTTGTTACTCTAATAAGCCTCAGCCATGTTCTGACTCTTTCTAGAATCCACCCTGTCACACTACTAAGCCTCAGCCACGTAATGTTTTTTTTTTATTTTTATTTCTTGAACCCATGATCGAAAAGAGGTGGAAAAGAGGTAGCAAAAATGTCAACATGGTAAGGTTTCTTTTCTACCACTTTTCTACAATTTTTCTACCACTGCCACTTTTTTGCTACCACTTTCCACAACTTTTCTACCATTTTCTACCACTATTCTGCCATTTTCTACCATTTTTCCACCACTTTTCTACCATTTTTATATCATTTTTCTACCACTTTGATACCATTTTTCTACCTCTTTGTTATCAATTTTATAGCCCTTTGCTCTCACGTTTGCTCGTGAAATAGGTGTGTGCGTGTGTGGAAACATTAGTAATTACGTTAGCGAAAACATGAACTCACTTGTCAAAACTTGAAAACGTCAAATCCTGTTACAGAAAAAAAAAAACGAAATTATAATGATAGGACTGAAAGACTCGGCGAGGCTGTCTGTCTCTCGCCAAGGCAGACAGGGTTCGATTCCCGGTCAATGAATGTGAGATTTTCGGAAAGAAATGCCATGTCCTGTGGTTAGGATTCCATGTAAAAAGGGGGTTATGTGGCTCATGATCGCAGATTAATGGTCACGTTAATCTACAAGTTTCCCTTTTGTTGTTGATTAATTCATTCAGGGGCTTTACGACATCGTGGTCATGTAGTCCGGTGTACTTGGGTGTGTTTAATTTTTGTCTGATAACCCGTGTTACTGCGATGGCTGTATTAGTGTGTGTATTAGTTATGCAGATGAGGATTGGGGAGGAGGCGGCCATGGCCTTATTACAATCATAGTGGTAAGCATTATGCTGTGATAAACAGGGCTGAACAATGGTTGATTGGATATTCTTTGCAAACTTTCAAATCTTGTAATTCATGTCATACATGTTGGATTTTTTGTTCATGTGTGAAACTATCAAGTACCAATACCTAGTTGGTTACACAACTGTTTCATAATGAAAATCTTGAGCTCTGATATGTTAGAGAACTGTTTACGCCTGTCTGAACCTTGACTAACTGACTACTCACTACTAAGTTTTAGAAATTACATTTACTCAAATCACATTCTAGTAAAAATCACGACTATTATAAACTGCACCCACTTTTACACTCATTTTAGCACTTACCTTTGCACTCACTTTTGCACCCACTTTTGCACTCACTTTGCACCCACTTTGCACTCACTTTGCACTCACTTTGCATTCACTTTGCACCCACTTTGCACTCACTTTGCACTCAATTTGAACCCACTTTGCACCCACTTTGCACTCACTTTGCGTACATTTTGCACTCACTTTGCTCTCACGTTGCACTCACTTTGCACTCACTTTGCATTCTCTTTGCACCCACTTTGCACTCACTTTGCACTCAATTTGAACCCACTTTGCACCCACTTTGCACTCACTTTGCGTACATTTTGCACTCACTTTGCTCTCACGTTGCACTCACTTTGCACTCACTTTTGCACTTACTTTTACAGAAACTTTTGCACTCACTTTTGCACTTACTTTTACATCCACTTTTGCACTCACTTTTCGAGTGAACATAAACTCACTTGTCAAATTGTGAGAACATTACATTATCTAACATAATAAAAATACCATGGTTGCTCTCGAGACTGAGATAAGAGAGTGGGTAATGAATTTAAAGTGATAGGATCTGAAAACTCATTATCACATTAGTAGCGACATTGAGCAACGGGAGATATCGACTTTGCCAGGTTAGTATGTGACGTCACTAGGAAAGTAGGCTATGGGTCAACATTATGGAATTTTGGAAAGGGGGTGTCAGCCCGATTTCAGCGACACCTCATTCATCAAAGTCCGACCATATGTTCGGGAGATATCGAATTTGCCAGGTTAGTATGTGACGTCACCAGGAAAGTAGGCTATGGTTCAAAATTTTGGAATTTTGGAAAGGGGGTGTCAGCCCGATTTCAACGACACCTCATTCATCAAAATCCGACCATGCGTTCGAGAGATATCGACTTTGCTAGGTTAGTATGTGACGTCACCAGGAAAGTAGGCTATGGATCAACATTTTGAATTTTTTGATCACACCTCGTTGTGACGTCACCAGGAAAGTAGGCTATGGATTAACGTTTTCGATTTTTTTTATCACACCTCGTTGTGACGTCACCAAGATAGTAGGCTATGGGTTAACATTTTGGAACTTTTCGATCACTCCTCGTTGTTACTTTTACAGCCACTTTTGCACTCACTTTTGCAAACACCCGCAGAATAAAGAAACAAAGTCTTCGTTCAAAGTTTTATGACCGTGGTAGAGTTTCAAAAGCTGACAGGTTTGACACTGTTGTACCAATGGTATTTTGCTAATGACCAATTGGTTATAATGGTCGTAGTTATTACAGGGTCGCAATTCACCTAACACAGGGTCTTGAGTCCATAATGTTGGCACATGTTCCCACATTCCTTAACAGCATTTGAAGCCACATAAAAATAAATGATTCAGGTAAAGCATTTAATTCCTTTTTGTGAAACTGTTTAGTTTTTCTTTACACATAAAAAAATCCAATCGCCTGCTCAATAGCATTATTGTCCAATTCCAACATTGATAACCCTTGTGATTTAATCGTCCATATTCCATTCCCTTACGCTACTCAGCTACTTCTATTAACATGTGACAAAATCTTTCTTATTGTTAAAGTAAATCCTACTAACTTTATGTCCTTACATCCAAGGTAATTTGTTTAACGTATTCAAACCTTTGTCTACCCCACAGTTCTATTATAGTGGTAAGTTCTTTTACATGTCATAAATGTGTAACATGGACCCCAATAACTTCATGGTAAACTATTGTGTCAAGGTTTAGAGACATCTCAATTATTAATCCACGTATATGAGTGTACATAAATAATATTATAGGGTTTGCAATCTCAAAGTCGTTATAACCGTTATGATATTTAGATATCATAGCTATTACCCACATGTACTTAAGTGTGTTACATCATTTATGTTTAGTGCACTACCGTAATGTTACTCCTGTTGTCAACTGGGTTTAGTGGTAATCTCTACTTAGTATAAAAAAGTCCCCGATTCTTAAATGTTACAAGTAATCTAGAGAACCACTAAATGGATTTTTATGCCGTTGTCGGTTTTCTCCATTCTGAAAAGGATATCTCAAGCAAGGTTTCTGTAGAAAATTATATCTCTCCTGTGTAGTAAATGTGTGTGTGTGCATATGTGTTGTATACCGTAGACATCAGCGCCGAACACTTGCGAGTGTTTCATTCATAATATAAAGTTAGGCCATGACGAATAGAAATAAACAGTGTCATCACTCCGCTACTTAAGCATTGTAGTTCATGGTCCAGCCAGTGTGTGGCGCGGAAGTCGCGACGAACCATTAGCTCGTATGACAGTAACCCACGAGGTTAGTACTGTAATATCCTGTGCGCGAGAAGTCATATTATTCGAGGGAATTTGTTTCTTTGTAATAATTTACGAATGTCTGTGCAGTGCTTTGTGTGTGTGCAAACAACTAAGTTTTCTGTTGATTCGGGAAAATGTAAAGTTTTGTTCCTGGAAGTAAATCGGGTTACGAAGAAAATCTGATGGTAGACATTTTTCACACCGCCAAAAGAAACAAATCTGTTTTCGAAATGGGCGAGAGATTTTCCGTGGAAGGATAAGCAATTGTCGATCAAAAATAGAATCTGTGACGAACGTTTTTCGGAAGATTTAATTATTATAAAGGCGGACTCTTTCGTAGTGAACTATGAGAACGTGAAACTTCCTCGCGTGAAGTGGAAATTAAAACCAGGATCAGTACCTCAAATTTTTCAAAATTTACCGAAATATCTATCCACTGATGTAAAATCACGAAAGCCGCCCAGTTGGATACGGAATGAAGGCAGCCTTCCATGGATACTTGTTCTATTTCGTGCCATCCTTACCCAGCACAAAAAAAAATCCGTCTTAATAATAATAGGCCTAAAATAATATTAGTTGTTGATTCTTTAGGGACTTAACGACATCGTGGTCACGTATCCCCGTGTGTTTGGGTTTGTTTAGAATTCGTCTGATAACCTGTGTCATTATGATGTCTGTAGTAGTGTGTGTATTTGGAATTGAGGTCGGATTTGGGTAGGAAGCGGCCGTGTCCTTCAGTTAGGTACCATCCTGGCATTTGCCTGGAGGAGAAGTGGGAAACCACGGAAATCCACTTCCAGGATAGCTGAGGTAGGAATCGAACGCGCCTCTTAACATTTTTGCCTCACGAGGCTGAGTGAACACCGTTCCAGCCCTCAGACCAGTATTAAATTTATTGGCAGAGCTGGGAATCGAACCCGGACTTCCGTGGTGATAGCCAAGTGGCCAAGAATGAGTCGGACATATAATAATGGCCAACCTGCCAATAAAATAAACGGTCATCCAATTCTTCGCTTCCGTTACCGTCCTCCTGATCTTCGGATCTTGTTTCAACTTTGTCTTCAGTATCAGAGTCACAAATTCCTTTGAAATTACTGAATCATGAACTAGCTATTCGTTACATTTCAGCAGAAGGTGACACGCTTCATCTGCATCCTTAGTTTTTCGTAAGGCGCAGTCTCCTTACTGATATTAACTAAGGCAACATACTAAGCCAAATAATCGTTATAACAGCACACCTGCCACTCACTAACAGAATGTAACATCATTGGGAGCGCTGGTACTATCAATATCACGCTGACAAAGTGTTACACGTGATAAAGTTATTTTTAGGCACGCTATTTCACAACTCCAGAAAAATGCTTACTATGGTTTGGTGTAAGATGTCACGAGACGATAAGATCATAACTTGAACTGTTGGCTTGATATTAAAACTAATATAACGAACCATGGAGCTGTCAGACCAATGCGCGACTAACGGAGGGTTTTAAACGATAGTTCTACATGGGGACAGAGAATATTAATGCTAACTTTTTGACAGTATTATTCATAAGTCTAAACACACAATTTGTTGTAATCAGCGTAACCGCAGCATTCGTAAAGAGGTTTACGTAGCCCAGCGCGTATCCCACTATTGAACAGCTGTCTGTGTAACGTTGGGGATCAGCGCCGGTAGCGCTAGAAGAGCGGGGCGCGGTTGAACTCGGTGAGTGATAACACTATTTATTTCTATTCGCCATGGTTAGGCTATCATGGTAATTAGCTCAGTGTACTTAAGTGTGTTACATATTATGTCCAGGTATTCCCATTTACTTGACTGTGTTGTAGGATAAAAAATATATCAGTTAATGATTCATTAACCCCTGTTTGGTAATATACTTGGGAAATCATAGTCATCAGCCTTGTGTACTCAGATCATTAGTTGCATATCGTTAAGAGACTATATAAAACTTTAAGTCATATCAGTCATTCTGCCTAGAGCATTTTGGTAAATTTAAATTCATTTTAAAATATCTTGAAAGTGCCTTGTAACAGGTAAAGAGCTATCTATGAGTAAGGATCAAATAATTATCATCTACCATTAAACTATAGCAGGATCAAAAAAAGTCCTCCAAATGCGGTTACATTGATAATACATTAGATCAGTTTTGTGAAAGAGCTAGTGTTGCCCTAGGAATAACAAGTATTTGTCTAGAGTAAAAGTGTTAAACCAAAGAAAAACCCGTCCATGTTGGTTAATGTGTAAACAAAACCCACCTCTTCCCTGTTTTGCCTCACATCAGTTTCTGAAATCCCTGACAAAGCCTAGGGATCAAAACCGAGGCCTCTGAGTGAGAGGCAAGAGCGCTACTCTAACACCACGGGGACCGGCTAATCTGTTAACCAATACAGCATAATGTGTTCCATTTTCTCTCTTGTATTTTAACTCCTGCTACTAAAAGTCAACGTGAACAGATTGTATACAAGCGGAAACAGCAAAGTCATCATCAGTGCAAGTGAGCATGATAGAGACAGCGCAGTAGTTCAGTCTTGTAAGGGTTCCAGGCTTGTTAACGAAATATTACTGTATTTTATGTAAGTGTATTCAGGTTAAGGGGCATTTGTGTCATGACCCCCACCCCGTGTGTTGAATACAAATGATTTTACATCTTATGTAGTTAGTCACCTACATGTTGTTAAAATTTGACACTCTAGGCGTAGCCTTTCCTAATATTGTTGGTTTTGCTAACAAGCTAATGTTGTTATTTCCATGGATATCAACAAAAAGACAATCTCTGTACAGGTATGTGATACAAAAATCTATATTGTTTGTTTTGAATATTTAGACTTTAAATGTTTTAATGCAGTTCTCCATACCTCCCTGCCCTGAACTAATCGTTTCATCTCTACATAGCAACCACACCTTATATACAAAACAATCTGTTTAAAATATTCTAACCTGGGTCTACCCCTACAGTTCATGTCCTCGTTCTTCCTTCCTTAACTAAGCTTGCTATACCTGGGTGTCATAAAATGTGTCCTACTAACCTATCTCTTTTCTTTATTAACAGTCGCTAAAACAACATTTCTCTTTGCACTAGTCTTAATATGTTATCCTATCTACCCATAACAAATAATGAGTTTGAGTCTTTAGTCTTGGACTAGATTAATGCAGCACTCCATGCCTCCCTGTCCTGAGCTAATCATTTCATCTCTACAATAGCAACCACATCATACATACAAGGCAATCTGTTTAACATATTCTAACCTTGGTCTACCCCTACAGTTCTTGTCCTCGACACTTTCTTCCATAACTAAGCTTGCTATTCCTGCGTGTCCTAGTATGTATCCTACCAACCTATCTCTTTTCTTCATTAGCAGTCGCCAAAAAATATCTCTCCTTTCCCACTCGGCTTTATTTCTTACCATATCTACCCATAGAGTGTACCCCGTTCCAGCCCTCAGCTCGGAATTAAATTCCTTGGCAGAGCCAGGAATCGAACCCAGGCCTCGCAGTAACAGCCAAAAATGCTAGCCACTACACCAAGTTGTTGACAATATAAAGCTGGTCTGGATTGTACATGATCAATCAATAATTACCTAATAAAATAATAATCATAATAATAATTTATAATAATAAAAATAATAATAAAAATATGAGCCTTACAGTAGTCGCATATGATGTGTAACATCTGAAATAGAAGAAACCTCACGTGAAATTGTTGATACACCGGTATTTTATACTATTATTGGCACAAATATTAATCTATTGTAAACGAGAAGGTTTTACAGATATTGTAGTATATAATACGGAACTCATTTTATTAGATGATTTGTAGCTTCCACCAGCACTAGCCTAAATAAAGAATACGATATGGATCAACTAGATTAATAGATGTGACACCGCTCATAACCTTCAATTCCTTATAAACAGGTCCTCTTCATTCACAGACCAACACGTAATTTCATATGGATTCTGTTAAAATGAGTCATATTGATAGGATAAATATCGTTTAAAATGATAACCTGGTAGCAAAAATATCTACCTCGTCCGGGATTCGAACCCAAGATCTCTAGATTCACAGTCATAAGCACTAACTCCACGGCTATTTCGACTACGCAAACTTTGTGCACAAGATGGTGACTTATTTCCACGTTCCAATAATACCGCATTACGGAATTAAGTTTCATTTATATTTTGCGTGTTTCGATAATGTTCCTGCGTGAAATTGAGTTTAAAATGCCTTATTAATAGGCCCTCTTGTGAGTAAAGAGAATGTATTCAATAATAGTTCATGAAGGCTTCTCGTATAACCACAACGATTATATTATATTGATGACTGCCTTGCCGTTATGTGGGTTAATATTTGAATAGACACTGTGCAGAAACATAATACCGGCAATGCCGACTACTTGTTGTTGTTGTTGTTGTTGTTTGAGTCTTCAGTCTTTTGATTGCTTTGATGGTTTGATGCAGCTCTCCATGCCTCCCTGTCCTGTGCTAATCATTTCATCTCTACATAGCTACCACACCCTACATCCGAGGCAATCTGATAAACATATTCTAACCTTGGTCTACCCCTACAGTTCTTGTCCTCAACCCTTCCTTCCATCACTAAGCTTGCTATTCCTGGGTGTCTTAGTATGTGTCCTACTAACCTATCTCTTCTCTTCATTAGCAGTCGCCAGAAATAAATCTCCTCTCCCACTCGTCTTAATACCTCTTCGTTTGTAAACCTATCTACCCATCTGATCTTTATCATTCTTCTGTAACACCACTTTTCAAATGCTTCAATTCTCCTCTTTTCTTCAGCACCAATAGTCCAAGTTTCACTTCCATTGAGCGCCACGCTCCAGACAAAGGCTTTCAAAAATGACTTTCTAACACCTAAATCTATGTTCGATGTCAACAGATTCCTTTTTAGTAGAAATGCTTTCCTTGCCTGAGCCAACCTACTTTTTATATCCTCTTTGCTTCGTCCATCACTGGTTATTTTACTTCCTAAGTAACAGAAGTCTCCTACTTCTTTCAGCTTTTCACCTGCCAATTTGATGCCCATAGAGGTTTCTGATTTATCTCGGCTGCATTCCAGTATTTTTGTTTTACATTTATTAATTTTCATCATGTATTCTTTTAAGACGGAGTCCATACCATTCAAAAACTCATTCAAATCCTCAGGCGTGTCGGCCAAGATGACGATGTCATCAGCAAATCTCAGAGTTGAAATTATTTCTCCTTGAAGCTTCACTCCCCCTTTAAATTTTTCTACAATTTCCTTCATTGCTTGCTCAATGTAAAGATTGAAAAGTATGGGTGATAAGTTGCAGCCTTGCCTTACACCTTTCTGAATACCAGCTTCTCGCTCCTGTCCTTCAGCTCGAATGACTGCTGTCTGGTTTCTGTATAGTTCGTATATCACCCTCCTAACCCTGTACTTTATTCCAATCGTTTTCAAAATGTCAAACAATTTAGTCCAATCAACGTTATCAAAATCCTTTTCTAAGTCTACAAATGCCATGAACGTTCTCTTATCTTTCCTTATTCAACCTTCCAAAATCAGCCTACGACTTAGTACAGCTTCCCTTGTTCCTATATTTCTCCTGAAACCAAACTGATCTTCACCCAACTCCGTTTCTATCTGGCTTTCCTTCCTCTTGTAAATTATTCTAGACAGGATCTTTGAAGCTGATTGTACGGTAATCTTCACACCTGCCAACTCCCACTTTCTTTGGTATAGGGATAATAACATTCTTCTTGAAATCAGGGGGTACCTCACCTGTCTCATAAATCCTACACATCAAGTGAAATAACCTGATCAGACCTTCATCACCTATGATGCGTAGCTACTCTATCGGTATATCATCTATGCCTTGTGATTTGTTCCAGCTTAAGTCCTCCAATGCTCTGTCAAATTTTGATCTCAATATTAAATCTCCTTTTGCATCCTCATCAATTTCCTCCTCACTTTCCATTACATGATTCTCAATCTCCCTTCCCATATACAAACACTCTATGTAAGCTTTCCTTCTCTCAACCTTTTCTTCCCTATCTGTTAGGGGCTTTCCATTTGTGTCCTTAATATTACAGCACATAGTCTTCTTTTCCCCAAAAGTATTCTTAATCCTTCGATAAGCTGTGTCTACTTTTCCTAATTTCAGACAATTTTCTACACCTGCACATTTCTCTTTCAACCATTCTTCTTTCGCTTCCTTGCACTTCTTGTTAACCTCATTTCTCAGACGTCGATATTCTTATTTCCCCCTTTGATCTCTTACATTCTTGTGTTTCCGCCTTTCATCCATTAATTCTACTTACAATGTTTGATGTTAAGGCATTTTACCATTTAAATACTGATACGAAGACTTCGAACATGTACCATGTCATTTGTTTCAATCACGTGACACCAGAGTTCGCATGAGCGTTTTCCGTTCAGTATGTCATTTACATTCCACATGGCCGAGAGTACGTCATGGTATCAATTTTCGACACCGCGCGCTCATTGTGTCTGGTACCACAGCCAGCTGGGTCTTACCACTGCTCGCTGGATCGATCGATCGAATGGGCAGTGTATACTTCCGTTTTCCACCACTGCCAGCTAGTACACTTCCGTTCGATCGATCGAGCGGGCAGTGCATACTTCCGTTTTCCACCACTGCCAGCTAGTACACTTCCGTTCGATTGATCGAGCGGGCAGTGCATACTTCCATTTTCCACCACTGCCAGCTAGTACACTTCCGTTCGATCGATCGAGCGTGCAGTGCATACTTCCGTTCAATCCACCACTGCCAGCTCGATCGTTCCGATCGACTTCCGTCCCCAATTTTCAAAATCACTCCCACAAAACTATCCAGCAACCGAGCGGAAAGATGTTCCACATCAATAATAATAATAAATAGTCCATTTAGCAACTATACGGTCGAACTCTCCCTGTGACGTCATTCACGGTCTCAGAGCGCGGCGGTCATTTTGCCCACTAGCCCTTGGCTCAGCTATGACTGACTTCTCCATAAGTAACTGTTTACCTTTAGTCCTAGAGACTTGAAATTTATTTTGTGGATGAAGGGGGTAAGGACCATGAATATATGTTAAACAACTTTTTTTGTGGAATTCCTAATTTCCACAATATAAAAATTCCAAAATTGAACTTAAAAAAAACACAAAAAAAACCTTTTGTTCAAACGATAAAGGACATAGAGGCCATATGTTTGAATCAATGCACAACGTTCTATCATGTTTGGTTTTCAAAATATCGCCTACTTTCCAAACAAAAATTTTCAAAAAATTCTGAAAAATATAACGAGTGGGACGTTAGACAGAGTCCTACAACACCTCATTTGTCAAAATTCGATCATGGGTTCCAGAAATATCAAAAAAAAAATATTATATTGCTGAGGCTTAGTAGTGTGACAAGCTGGGTTCTAGACCGGGTCAGAACATGGCTGAAGCTTAGTAGAGTAACAAAGGGGGTTATAGACTGGGTCAGAACTGGCATCTCTCCCCTACTCTCCAGCCATCCCCCTCCTTGATGCTAAGCTCGAGTCACACATGTAGTGACTGATGTGCTGATGGGTCCAAGCTCCTTCCTGGTCCATTGATGCCATCTCTGTTCTGAATAAAATATTTGTTAATTAATATACACGCTATATCTTCCTACTAATTTCGCCGATTCAGGTACTATTTTCCCCAAAACAGTATATTGGCGAAATATCGAAGTACTTTCCCAATTCTTGTAGTACTGGGACTACCTAAAAATCACTGAAGATAATATACATTATATACAGTCTCAAAACCATGACAAGTGTCCACCGACACGCCAAATGAAAATAACTTGTGTCCTCGGACACGCACGTAGAATATAATGAACTTGTGTCCTCAGACACGCAAAGTAGAACAACTGAACCTGTGTCCTCAGACACACAAAGTAGAATATAATCAGTGTCTTCCGACTCGCACGAAAAGAGTCTAGCGTCCTCAGACACACACCGCAAGAATAATCAGTGTCTTCCGACACGCCCGAATGGAATAATGAACTTGTGTCTTCAGACACGCAAAGTAGAACAACTGAACCTGTGTCCTCAGACACACAAAGTAGAATATAATCAGTGTCTTCCGACACGCACGAAAAGAGTCTAGCGTCCTCAGACACACACCGCAAGAATAATGTTTTTCGCCTCATGGGCCACTTATAAACGAAACAGGCTAGAAGTCCTCATGGAAGGGAGAAAATGAAATAATTTTTCACAATAATCGTCGTACTGGCATGCAAATGGTATCAATAAATTCGTCGTAACACGCAGGTCAAGATTTGGCTAGAGCTATCAGAAATCGATCGTGGGGATTATCCGTAGCTAATTTCCCGCTCAGAATCATCCTCCTGAACTATGATGCCGTCCTGGCGCCGAAATGAAGAGTCTCTCTCTCTTATTGGTCCAAAATCACGCGGACATCGCGGGCTTTTTCACTGCACACCTTCCTGTGGGAGTGGTTAATAGTTCAGTTGGCCTCTCATATCGCAGCATTATTTTGACTGGGCGCGAAGCGGACAATAAGCATGCCGAGCGCGTGCGTCCTCCAGAGCGTCTTCCTTGCTCTATGCTTGCTAGCACCTGCCATTGATTTGTCATCAAGGGTTGGGCCCCCTTTCTAAATTCCTTAAGCGATCAACCTTTGGCTGCGTGCTTGCCAGGTACATTCTGATCGTCGCCAACAAATACACAAGGTTTCACCACCATTGTCTGGCTATTACCTGTTGCTGGTAGAAATATAGAATGCAGAATAAAACTTAGAATCATTTATACGGATAGCGTATAACGGGTTCAGTAAAAAGGTCGCATAAGCCTCGCATACGGTTACCGTGTCAAAAAATATTAATCAAACTGAAGTATAAAGGTCACATGAGCCTCCCATATGGTTACCGAGGCAACAAACATTAATCAAACTGAAGTATAAAGGTCACATGAGCCTCCCATATGGTTACCGAGACAACAAATATTAATCAAACTGAAGTTAAAAGGTCATATGAGCCTCCCATATGGTTACCGAGGCAACGAATATTAATCAAACTGAAGTATAAAGGTCACATGAGCCTCCCATATGGTTACCGAGGCAACAAATATTAATCAAACTGAAGTTAAAAGGTCATATGAGCCTCTCATATGGTTACCGTGTCAACAAATATTAATCAAACTGAAGTATAAAGGTCACATGAGCCTCCCATATGGTTACCGAGGCAACAAATATTAATCAAACTGAAGTTAAAAGGTCATATGAGCCTCCCTTATGGTTACCGAGGCAACGAATATTAATCAAAATGAAGTATAAAGGTCACATGAGCCTCCCAGATGGTTACCGAGGCAACAAATATTAACCAAACTGTAGTATAAAGGTTACATTAGCCTCCCATATGGTTGCCGAGGCAACAAATATTAATCAAACTGTAGTATAAATGTTACATTAGCCTCCCATATGGTTGCCCAGGCAACAAATATTAATCAAACTGAAGTTAAAAGGTCATATGAGCCTCCCATATGGTTACCGTGTCAACAAATATTAATCAAACTGAAGTATAAAGGTCACATGAGCCTCCCATATGGTTACCGAGGCAACAAAATTAATCAAAGTAAAGTATAAAGGTCACATGAGCCTCCCATATCGTTACCGAGGCAACAAGTATTAATCAAACTGAAGTTAAAAGGTCATATGAGCCTCCCATATCGTTACCGAGGCAATAAATACTAATCGAAGTGAGGTATAAAAGTCATATGAGCCTCCCATACGGTTACCGAGGCAACAAATATTAATCAAACTGAAGTATAAAGGTCATATGAACCTCCCATATGGTTACCGAGGCAATAAATATTAAACAAACTGAAGTATAAAGGTCATGTGAGCCTCACATATGGTAACCGAGGCAAGCATTCATCATCTAGAATTGAAAACACCCATGACCAGTATATAATCGAGAGGGAAGAAATATCATCTCAATGTAGAATGTTGTATTAATGATTCTCTTAAAACATAAATCTAAGGGTGTGGCAAGTTGGAAATACTCAACTGTTATGTTGTCTAACAATGGCATGTAGCATATGAATGGGATAAGGATCATTAACACTAATATTAAAAATGAATTGTAAGACAAAATTACAGCTCGAGAAAGACATATATTAGGCTAGGCCTACTCCAATAAATTACAGCTTACAGGAATGGAATGTTAATCAGCACATTTTTCATTATTCTCTTCCATTATAATAATAATAGGTGATATTTTACTCCCTGTGATATCAGTTGATAGTACGTTGCATTAGATGGCATATTACCTCATTAGGCTCAGAATATCAGAATTATTCTTGGATTAGAAAGGACAGTCTAGGGAAACATAATAAAAGTAAATAAAAGAGCAAATTCCTGTGAGGTGCTTTATTTAATATCTAAAAAATCGGTACTCACCAACAAGTCATAAGGTTATGTTCAGCTTTACTAATCCATAATTGGCAGAAATAAAAAGCTGAATACCTACATTAGTCTTTCATGTTCCATAATTGTGGACAGTTTATGTTAAGTGAAAACACAAATTTATTTATCACAAAGCACTGAATTGTAAACCTACCACTGAAAAGCATATTCACATTCGTTTGGGAAGGAAAACACTGACGCTTCCTCGTAGTTCCAAGCGCAACAACTATGCGGCATTATCTCACAACCTCTACACCGAATGCTCCACTATAATGGTACGGAACTGTGATAACGCAAATATAACAATTAAACAGAAAATCACCACACGAGGAATGTTGAACAAATAAGACTCCAAGAATACTCCACTCCATTCTAATGGCTGGCGATCTGAAGCTGTCTCCACGCAGCGTGACGTCACTGGAATTTCGTCAGTGAGTGAGTTGGACTTTTTATCGGTGGTCACGGTTGTAGACGGGACTAAGTAGATCACAGTTTGAAGAGGAACCCTTGTCTGGACATTTATCGTTTCGATTCCAAATCGGTTTGAAGATCACTTTCAATCTACAAAGCTCGCTTCACAGAATACGAATTACGTACATTGGCTGAGGGCACCCTATGCAGTTTCCTGATGTCATACACTACGTATATCTTCTATTTAGAAACCGTAGTGACAGTGAGTCTGCTTTGACAGCAGTTGTGATCCTGTCCGGGCATAGTACAGGACAAGACTGCATTCCAATGAAATCGTGTCGTCTGTTCGTTAACAAACGGTAGAGACATCAGTTGTGATCCAGTCATTTAGCAATACAGGATGGCGACGTACACTTTTAAAGAGTACACCGAGATGTAACTAATGTATGGCAAGTTGGACGTAAATGTCGAGCTGCACAACGCATGTATCATGAACGTTTTCCGCATTGCCCCACCCCATCACATACCATTTTTGTGAGAATACAACAAAGCTGCGAGAAACTGGTTCATTCAAACCGAGGAGGGCTGATTGTGGTGCTCCACAGACGCGTCACACTGTCAACTTTCAAGAGTATGTCCTTCGTCACGTAGGAGAGGACCCACCGACGAATCCGCGAAACATTGCCGATGCCGGTAATGGGTCCTAATCGACCGTCTGGCGTGTTTTTCGCGACCAGTAACTGCACCCTTTCAACCCACAGATTGTTCAAGCAATGGGCCCGGCAGATTTCGCACCCCGTGCCAACTTCTGTGCTAGGTTTCTACACCGTACTAACTCACTCCACTTTCCGCGTCACGTCCTTTTCACCGATGAAGCTCAACTAACCATGAAGCTGCTTTTAACTGTCGAAACGGTCACATTTGGGCTGAAGAAAATCCGCATGCCACACAGGCACCAGGATTACAGCAACGGTTCGGCAACAATAAATGGACTGATATCCTTGATGGTCATCTGATTGGGCCGTATCTTCTTCCGTACCGCTTAACGGGTCCCAGGTACATGATCTTCCTTCAAGAGGTACTGGTCGAGTTCTGTGACTAGCGCTTAGAGACAGACCAGCAGGGCTAACGAAGCGACCCGAATACTCACGACCGAAATCAATCATCCATCCCCCTCGAGACAGACCAGCGGGAAAGTCACCTGTTCCTCGTTGAGGGAGACCAGCGCAGATGGGCAATAAGAATGTACCCGAAACTTCACAACCTAGACCGATCACTAGGCCTAGGATTTGTATATAAATACATAATCTTCCCCTTTGCTTATACATAACTAAAACAAGATTAGTTCCGTGAAGAACTATACAGCCTATTTTCATATTTCCTACTTATGTTAACTACCACTATCAACATACAACATTTCAGTTTGTTTGCTGTAATAGATTCGTAGATATTGAGAACCGACTAAATATTTCGGATGGTCGCCATGTTGGATTTTATATATGTAGGTCCTAGAGTTATATATTGTTACATGAAGATTATTGTGTACGTGTAGCATTCAAATTTCAATCGCATGATTAGGACACAAGAAGTAACAAGGAGATTTTAAAATTTCGCACAGCTGCCATCTTGTGGTTATGGGAACAATTGAAATAAATTAGATGCCAGTGGATTAACATTCGTTTAAGGATTTACTGTATCAAGTTTCACAGCACTCGGATGGTTAAATTGCGAGAAACGTCCATGTGAATATTTATATTTCGCGTCGCCGCCATGTTGGATTTGTGATCACCAGGTTATTCAAGTCCTATAGGTGAACTTAAGTTCATAGCCCCTATGAACATAAAAAATTCAGTTTGATTGATATAATAGATTCGTAGATATTGAGAGCCTTCTAAATATTTCGGATGGTCGCCATATTGGATTGTTAAATGTATAGGCCATAGAGTCATGTACCATTAAAGGATTATTATTGCGTAGGTTCTTTATTCAAACTTTCACTTCGATCGCATGATTACGGCACAAGAAATAAAAACTTAATTTATAATTCGCACAGTTTGGTAGAGATAAATAGTTTCTAAGATCTTCAACCAAGGAATGATTCTATTATACTCTTTGATAAAGACAACGAGTTATAAATATACTTATACATTTAGGAGAAAATAGGCTATATGTTCTTAACTGAACATTTTGTTATTTCTTATGTAAAATTACATATTCTGTGTTTCTAATTTACATATTTGATCAAAATGACATTTTTTAAACAAACTTTTTCTTTATTTAAAATTACATATTCTGCCTCTTATTTTAAAAAGTTTTTTTTTTCGCAATAAAACATACGGTAATTCTAACCATTGTGTATGACATTTGTTCACTAGAAACTTAGATACATGAAACGGTTATTCCAATCAATTCATTAGCTGTCGAGAAAGGGCCAGGGAAGAATATCAAGGAATATATTAGTGGACATAAGGGGATGGGAATTCACGTCAAACCCTGCCGGAGACTCAACGGCTGGCCTTAAGTTTATTTTAATTGTCGACTTAGTGCCTGAGATATATAATAATATCAACATGCAAAATATGTGCTTATTTATGTAATAAATATTTAGGCCTAATATTACTTTAAAAATTAAAATATGTACAATTAATTATTTTTTATATAAATTATATCTTACACATGATATTACTTGTAGATTCCTCATTTTATTCTTAATATGTATTTACAAAATAAAGTGTGGTGCGTGGCAGATAACCATGCCCTTCGCCCCCTTCCCTCCTTTAAAACAATAACAATTCAACAGAAGAGTTGTACAATAATTAATTAAGAACCTTTTTTTACGAGACTCTTTCCGAGTCGGAAGAACTTGTTCCACGCGTTCTGGCGGCAGCGCACACACCAGGTCTTGTGGGAAGTGTGTATGACAACATGTTACGCAGTTACACGTTAACGAACAGCAGGGTCACTATGAGGAACAACTCTAGTAGCGTGTCTCTAGTGAAATGGGAGATATGCAATCGAGTGAAACGGATTTGGTATGGAAACGAAACATGTCACGACTTGGGTTCCTAATCAAAATGTTATTTGCATAGTCCCCTCTACAACCCCAATAAGTTTTATCAGGCATTATGATTCACCCCGTATAAGTGAATTTCTTTGAGTGGCAATTACAAATTATTTGTATTTAAAATTTATTTTCCAACAGGCTTTGCTCAAATAAACTACTTGAATATTGTTCTGTTTTATGCTCCGTATTTACAAATGAAATATTGTTTCTATACACTAGCCTATGAATTCAAACGTGTCACTTGGGTAAAATTCATTGATCGCATGCTCTACGGTACATAATTTGGAGTTCCGGTGACTAACAATTAAAGAGTGACTCAGAATCACTCTACGTACTCATGACTGGAAGAAACTCATAAATATAGCTTTCCAAAATGAATCAACAGGTCATTTTTCAATGCTCCTTAATCAGAAAATTTTGCTACTTAGTATATGAATAAAGCTTTTTGCCAGTAAGAGCTACATGAGTCTTCAAACACCCTTTTTAAGTGAAAACTGCTCCATATATACTACATAAATATGCCTTCTGGCGACTAAGTCACATGCAACTCTCAAAAAGTACTTCTTGTGTAAATGTAGCTGCGCATATAACACTTGAGTTTGGCGCGAGACTAATATAAATGACGCACATAAAAATCTGCATATTGCCATAGAGCACAGTAGGGAGGAACTTATTTCTTAAGCAGTGTCCACCCCTGCTCTACCCAGTTTAGAACGAGGGCATATGCAGGCCATTCCGTTCTGTGACAACTCTGGGCAGGTGAAAGTTATCGTCCACGAAAGTGAAATTTTAGCCAAAATTGCCAGCATAGCTTTTACTAGAGGTGCCCGGATAATATCCCTGTGACGTGTGCCTGTCACACGCTCTGGGATGTGAGAACAACTAAAATGTTAAGAGACCACTACGACACTTGCCGAGCAATATGCAAAACTTATGTTGAAGAGTGTTCGCATGGGGGACATGTTATGGTTATTAGCCAAGGTGGATCATCGTATGTATCTTTAATCCATCTTTCGTAGTGAAACATTCCGGTATGTATTTACAAGAAATTCTTTTCCAACATGTACATGTGAAATAAGACCACTATGGATCAATATATGTGCCTTCAGCTAACCTTTCTGAGTAAAGGTTCCTCCACATGTACCACAGGAATATCGCTTGACATAATGTGAGTTTCCAAATTACTTTTTTGAGTAACCTATGATCCGCAATAAAAACATGAATACGGCATTAGACTACAAATGATTCCATCTTCAAAATGCCTTTCTCAGCTCATATTGCATCTAAAGTACTTTTGAAATGAGTCACTAAACCACTACGGAACAGCATGCAGTCTTAGTATAATCTTACCTAGAAAAGATCGATCTGCGTATATTTGACGGATGTGGTAAAAGACCACTATGAATCACCATGCGTGTCTTAAAATAGCCTTTCTGAGTGAATCTTGCTCTACATTTTCCACATGAATGTTGCATTAGACTGTGGATCATCATGTGTGTCTTCATGTGGCTTTTCTGAGTCAAGTTTCTTCCGCACGTACCACAGGTACTATGGGTCATCTGATGTGCCTTCAGTTCAACTTTCCTCGAAAAGTTTGCTCCACACATAATACATGAAAATGGCCTGTGACCACTATGGATACGGGTTATCTTGTATGCCTTCAGTTCACCTTTATTCGTAAACTTTGCTCCACATGTACCACAGGTAGAGGCATGAGACTACTACGGCTCATTACGTGTCTCCTCAAACCACATTTCTGTTTAAAGTTTGCTCCACATGTACCACAGGAATGTGGCTTGAGCCACTATGGATCATCACGTGCGTCTTCTAGGAACTTTTCGAAGTAAACATTGCTACACATGTACCACAGGAATGTGGCTTGGGACCGCTATGGATCATCAGGTGTTCCTTAAGGCAACCTTTCAGCGTTAAGTTTGCTCAAAATGAATCTTCATGTTCCGTCAGGGAACGTTTCTGAGTGAACTTTGCTCCAAATGTACCACAGGAATGTGGCTTCAGACCACTACGGAGCACCACGTGCTTTTTCAGATGACCCATTCGCGAAATTTTAACTTCACATGTACCACAGGAAAATGGCTCGATACCACTATGGATCATCACGTGTTCATTAGGGACATCTTTCCGCGTAAAGCTAGATCCACTTGTACCACAGGAATGTGACTTGAGCCTAATATGATTCCTGATGTGTTTCGACAGGAAACTTTTCCGAGAGAACTTTGTGCCACATATACCACAGGATGTGGCTTCAGACCACTATGGATCAACACACGTCTCTTCAGAGGACCCTTCTGCGTAAATTTTGCTCCACATGTACCACAGGAATGTAGCTTGAGAACACTATGGATTATCACGTGTTCATTAAGATAACCTATTCATGTAAAGCTTCCTCCACATATACTACAGGAAAGTGGCGTGAGACCACTATGAATCGTCATGCGTTTAGTCAGAGAACTTTTCTGAGTAAACTTATTTCCACTTGCACCTCAGGAATGTGGCTTCAAACCATTATGGATCATCACGTGATTTTTAAGGTCACTTTTCCGCAAAAAGTTTGCTCCACATGTACTACAGGAATGTGGCTTGAGACCACTATGGATCAATACATGTCTTTTTAGATGACCCTTCGGCTTAAATTTCATTCCGCATGTACCACAGGAATGTGGCCTTAAACCACTATGGATTAGCAAGTGCCGATTAAGGCCACCTATCCATGTAAAGCTTGCTCCACATGTACCACAGGAATGTGGCTTCAAACCACTATGTATTATCACGTGTTTATTAAGGTCACTTTTACGCATAAAGTTTGCTCCACATGTATCACAGGAATGTGGCTTGAGCCCCGTATGAATCTTCACGTGTTTCGTCAGGGAAATTTTCCCAGTGAACATTTTTCCACATGTACCACAGGAATGTGGCTCAGAACTTCTATGAGTCTTCATGTGTAACTTTAAATTCTCCTTTTCAGCAAAGTTCTCTTTGCAAGTTATGCATATGTATGGCATCATACCGCTATAGGCTGACGTCTTTTTGTTAACATTCTGATTGATTGAGGCAACGAATCTATCTCTTGTTAAAGTGATCTCCGAATTGTGGTCGTTTCTGTAAAGATTTTCTAATGTTACTACGAGTAAAACACCCACGTTATTATAATATCAAAAATTACACAGCACAATACCGGATAAGTATGCAATAATTTTCTGTTTTCGTAGACATAGGTTTAAAAAGCCGAATTTTGGGCGTATGTCGATGCTCGGAACTAGACACCCAGGAGATTTTTTTGCCTCATGTAATTTGCTTCTGGGAATAACACTGTTTACATATCGTTTCGATATTGTTGACCCACTGAAAAACATTTTATTTCGCTATGTTTGATTATCAAAGGAAACGGAATAATAACTTTGCGGTCAAACTAGTGAAAACTAATTTGCAATTTGCATTAATTTGCATGTTTTCCTTCAATACTACAAAGTTAGCTCGTTTCTACTCTTCAATGAAATTGTGTTCGTGCAGTCGATATATATAGTACAGACAGGTGCATGTCGCAGTTTTTGGATTTATAATTCTTCCGGATGAACGTGCTAATCCTTTCACAGCAAGAAAGATGGGCTTGTGACAGTCAACATTATCTTTCATCGTCTCGATTAAGACGAAAAGTATAAATTGGGTGCTCTAAACTGTAAGTACGAAAGTTGAGGGGCAGGAGGGATGCTATCCTAGGGGTATTTGAATAGGCAACCTACCATCCAGCGACAAGGCCGTGTGTACTCCTGAACAAGTAAGCGGTGAAAGTCGTGTGCGGGCTCAAACGAAAGGGTTCCATCCCCTCTCTCAGTAAGACAAGCCTATTCCACCTTAAAGTTAAAAGTATCCATACCTCCGGGGTGTATAATGAGACCGTATTTTGTAATGAGTTGGATCTATGTTGGACAGGTGTGTACTCAGGTGCATTCCTGCGGCGCTATTTGCACGGCACATAGCGCATGGATACTCTGTGGCGAGGTTAGGAGCAAATAGGCAGCCCGCTCTACTTCCTTGAGCACGTGCTTTGTTTTAGTACAAGAGAGGTCTACAAAATGGAGACGGCAGTAACGTCAATCTCATGCAACATGATATAATTTGATATAGTAGGCATGAAACAGAATAGTAAGTGACAAATGCATTATGTTTAGAGAAGAGGAAACTTGAGTGTATTTCACACATATATAAATGCCGATAACAAAATATCAGAATAGTATCGAACATGATCCAGTGTCGATATCGATAGTCAATATCGTTCCTCAACGAACAGCACTATGGGATCCGCAGAGCAGTAAGCAAAGATCTGTCCAGGCAGAGACACGAGATTGCAATATACTTCGCTGGAAGTACGACACTCATATCGTGCGCAAGGAACGCGGACGTGTAGTTACTTAAAGTTAGACAGTTCGTACCGCAAATTTTTATGTTTCAGCTTATTATAGCTGAAGACTGTGTTAAACTTCATCATCAGGAGCAGTGAACTTTGTATTCACCAAGACTTGTGTGATATTTTCTATGCCAGTACAAGACTTTATTCTACAACAGTACAGTTTACAGTATACAAGCATATTATCATTATGACTTCAGAACAGAAGTTGATTGGACGGATACTTCACCAAGACATGACTATGTCACTTAAGGGCTAAAATGGAAAACAGGAATGCGATGCAATAGTGGAATGGACTACTTAGGATGATCCCCAGCACCAAACATGGATTATTATAAAAGCAGAAAACTCTTTAAGAAGAGGTGGAAGAGGTCTTGGAGATGTTTATTGTACATTCATACTGTAACTGCACGAAATATAATGGCATACTACGAATAAGCTCCAGTTATATCTTGGGAACGTGTGAGAGCGATGAACAGCTGTTTTTTCTTTTCAAACGTTCGGACTTGGGTTCGGTTCTCTACAAGATCCAGTCGTATCGAGGACTGCGCGACCTGATGAACGAGGGTTCAGTTCCAGAACGAGGACAGTGTGTTTCTCGCATACTCCTATTTCAACCAGATGGCAACGTACAAGGTAGATGACCACCCATTTTCATAGAAGACAGTATGAATTAGACATACTCTAGAGTGTTCCTTTTCACCAATTTTTCTTAGTAGTTAGAAAATGCATTCCAAGGCTGGACCCGATTCTCTATCGCTTCTGTCTTGTAGTGTATTTTATTTTTGTTGTTAACATTAACATTAACATTAATATTTTATAATGCTAATTTTTATGCATTAATTCACTTCCTTTTCTTTCTAAATTTGAGCAATTAATGGAATTATATAACTCGTTCCTTTAATAGACGTGCAGGTCTATTTTTCATCAAGTGCAGTATTAATATGGAAACATAATGATTTATAGAGCAGATATTTGCGATTTATGGATCAATTTTGGCATTCTACAGTTTTTGAGATTTTTCTTTTTGGAGTTGTCTTAGACACCATTAGATCGTTCAGTTTCTATTTTGTTCATGATTCGTTTGTTGAACTCCATCCTGGTTAAGCGTTGGATTCTAATAGTTTTCGTGTACCTTCTTAAGACAGGCTCATTACTATGGTGTAGGATCTTTCGTGTTTCTTTGGGTGAGGATCTCCAGTCGAGTTTTTGTGTAGTAGAGCTGAATCGTTCTTTTTACAGTGATTTATCCACAATTTCTTAAAAGATATAGTTATGAACATGAGATTATAATGAGAAATAAATTACTATTGTAAAATGATTGTATAAAATATTCTCGTTGCAAAGCGAAATGATAATGTCGAAAATTCTCAAGCACTCTTATTTGAACAGCTGATTATATTATATTTGCCTTAGATCTGATAAAAATTGTCCATGATACTTTAACTTATGTTAATTTGATGCACGATATTTCATGACTTTTATGTAAAAGCTTATTTGAGCTTAATGATGTTTGGAAAAATGTTTACAAGCTATGGAGAGCTTATGTATGAATGAAGCAACGTGTATTTGCGAATTTGATTGTTATAATGAGATATTAGACATAAATGGATGATCTGTAATTTTTCTGTCCAGTATAAATTAGCTATTGAGCTATGTCTGAATACAATTATGTGTATATTTTGAACGTGCACTATAGTCACGAATATTAATATTAGAAGGCTAGTATGAGGTTAATACATCCAACATTTAAGTAAAAACAGCATTGTGATAATTGTTCTAGAATGGATTATTCAAATTAATAACATCTGTTTTTGGAGAAAAGTTAATTGGAAAGACGAGTAATAATATTGATATAATCCTGTAATAATAACTACTAAAAGCTTTAGAGATAATAATAATAACATGAATAACTATGTGATTTAAAATGTTGTTAACATTTTTATGCTATGATAATGCGTTCGATAAACTTAACCATTCGTCGAACATGCCATGATTTGACTTTAACTAATACTATAGAATGCATATTGATGGAATCGAATTTATTACTGACGAAGAATTTGAACGTGTACAATAATGTATAAATGTAAATAATATCATAAACTTTGAGGGTCATTTAAATATGTAACGAGTGCATATAATAATGTTTAAATATTTTTGAAACTGTCTTTACATGCGACTAGGAGGCTGTATTTTGATAGCATTTTTGATTATGTTTCGATGCTAATGTCATTATAAGATTTCTACGCTTCAGCAGAGGCGAAATATTTTGCTTAGTGGAGAGATAGTCCACCATGCAACAGCCCCTAGATTAATAAACTGTTGATCCATTTTAAATACTTCGGATGTCTTGGTCATTTATACTAGAAATAGGATGCGCTACGAGGACCAGTGGGTCAAGTTTTAGGATGCCTAGCGCCACGCTCGAGATTAATTTAGTCATTTTTAGAGTCTCGTTAGCTCACTTTGAGTTATTTTTCGTTTTCATTACATCGACCACTGGCACCTTCCTATCGCATTCTTTATAAGAGAGGTATCCTTATCCCTGGTTGATCTTTGTTGGTAGAATTTTAGGGGCATTTCTGCCGGTCGCTTCCAGATTCTACGATCCAGCAGTTCCATCGGATTTCAACAGGTAAGACCACGTGGATATGGGTGAAATAAGAACTTTAAGAGAGCATGAGGAATTGAGGCTCTTCCAAGATGACAGGTTTTTCAAACCTTATGGTAGTTGCCTCCAAACCCCCTCCCAGCGGTACCATCATCCCGAGAATTCGCTAAACTCCGCAACAGGTTTTTCCCAAATTTAATGCGATTTTTCACAACATTCCACCATTGCTTCCAGCTACCTGCACTAGGGCCATCTCTGCTGACCTCGTTTGGTCATTTTCTATTCTCTTCCAATTTATTTATCAATTTTTTTATATTTATGTTTTTATTATTATTGATTATCGATTTGTCAATTATTGATGAGCTCATCATCATCATAGCTAACACTCATATCGAGTAGGATGGCCATCTAACCCGGAATGTCTCTTCATCGGTGACTATAAAGCTCAATGCGAAAGGCACACAATTTGCCGCAGTGATGACAGGTGGTCCCTGGTGACGCATCCGCGTTCCTTCCATTTCTTTTAATAAGCACTCTGTCCTTTCTGCGCTGCCTCTTATCCTCTACTGTTTGTCGGGGGTTACCTTCAAAATATATTGCACCTTGATGAACATAGACATAGATTTAAACACCGAAATAAAGTGCGTATGTCGATGCTCGGAACTAGTCACCCAGGTGAATTTTTAGCCGCATGTAGCCTCCTAATCCTTCTCCAGGGCTAGTTGGTAGAGGGCCTGGGTTTTACTTTGAAACCAATCTTTTCGTATGCCGAAGACAGGAAGAGCGAACAAGGGCTAAGCTCTCCACGTTATGAATATCAATGTGACACATTTCCATATTAGTTTTCAGTACGTCTTTGAATCGCTTCCGATGCCCTCCCACAGAGCGTTTACCCTCTTTTAATTCAGAGCAAAACACCACTTTGAGAATGTTATTATTGGGCATGCGGATTACGTGTCCTGTCCATATCTGCTGACGTTTTATAATCATGGCTTCAATACTAGAAGTCTGTGCTTCTTCGAGAATGCTGGTGTTTCTAAGTCTGTTTGCCTTGTCACATGAAGAATTCTTCTCAAGCATCGCTGGTAATATTGCTCCAGCTATTTCAGGGGTCGTCTGTAGCATGTCCATGATTCAGATCCATAAAGTAAGGTGAGATCTACAACTAAGTTTTTGCAGCATTGACATCATGGTTGTCAAAAACTTAGACCTTAGGCTTGCAAAGGATGCCCCAGCACGGTTAATCTTGTGTTGAATTTCGGAATCTATATTAGCACTTGATGACAGGGTGCTGTCAAGATAAGGGAAGGTGTTAACATCTTGAAGGCTCACGCCATCAATGGTGACATTAACGTTTCCTTTTCCTAATCCTCCTCCAGGGCTGGTTGGTAGTGGGTCTGGGTTTTACTGGTGTTAACTTAGAGACCAATCTTTTTGTATGCCGAAGACAAAGCATTCAAGATTTTCATGAGTTGTTCCTCTGTTTGAGATACTACTGCAGTATCATCTACGTACTCTAACTCAACCAATGCATCAGAAGATGTTCGAGTCCTTGACTTTAGACGGCTCAAATTGAAGAGTATTCAAACCAACCTGTAAGTTATTTGTATACCTAGAGGAATATCGTCTATGGCTTGCTTCATGACAGGGGCAACGTACAGAGAAAACAATGTAGGGGAAATCACACAGCCTTGTTTAATGCCAGTATTGATATGGAATGGCTCTTCAACAGAGTCGTTACCAATGAGTTACCCTCGTATCAGTGTAGAGCAGTCGTAAGATGGTAGTAAATGTTGGTGGAATACCATACAGTGCTAAAATGTTCCATAAAGCTTCACGGTTTATCGAGTTAAATGCCTTTAGGTCGGTAAAGGCAATATAAAGAGGTCTATTTTGTGCTCTACATTTCTCTTGTGGTTCCTCTAGAAGACCTCAAACCACATTGGCTCTCTGGAAGTATTTTCTCCACCAAAAATAGAATGCGATTAGCCAAATTACGAGCAACAAGCTTTCCGAGGCATTGTGGTAATGATATGCCACGATAGTTGTTGCAGTCTGTCCGGTCACCTTTCTTAAATATGGAAACTATCAGACTACCTCTGAGATCAGCAGGTAATTTTTCAGTTCTCCAATTAATAATAAAATCATGTTTGTGGCTTACGAGTTCATCTCCTTCTTTGAGAGCTTCAGTTGGTATACCATCTCAACCTGTGGCTTTGTGTCGCTTTGCTTGATTAACAACACACTGAAATTGTTCTAGTGTTAGCAAGCAGCAGAGTTCTTCCCTGATGGGTGCTTCCTCTAATATGTCATACACCTGCTCATTAATAACTGAATCCTGATTCAAGAGGTCTTCAAAATGTTCTTTCCACCTATTCATGATGGAATATTGATCTTTTAGAAGTGTAATTTTGTCACTGGACCAAAGGGAATTTCTACCGAAAGTGGTGGGACCATATACTGCTTTTGTTGCTTGGAAGAACTGTCGCGAATCTTTGTCCGCTGAATACTGCAGCTCTTTAGCTTTGGATGTCCTCCATGCGTTTTTAAGTGCACTAGTTCTTCTTCGGACATTTGCTTTGGCAAGGCAAAGGCTCTTTCATAGCACGGGAATTCATATCTTTCCAACAAGAATTCTCGAATATACTCCAAACCTAACAAAATTCACCAATCCCTACCTAAATTTACACAGTATATCCAAATTTACCCACGAATTCAAGAACACGTCTTTAAAATTCCACAAAACCACAGATTTCCCCCAAATTTTTCAAATTGACAAAAATGAATCAATCCCCCAGGATCTACCTAACTTTTTCAAATTAACACCCAGACGGAGGGTAATGACCTAGATTTCTCAAGTCCTCTCACATCCAACGACACGTGGTGGATGATCGAGCTGCCCAACGTTTCCAGCCACACGGTGCCGATGACCGAAATGTCACAATAGCCCAACATGAATTACATACACGCAAATACACGGGGCTGATAGCTGAGATGAAACAATCCCCCAACATGAGTTGCTCGCACTCAAGGACACAGAGTTGTTTCATGCCCACTCTACAGCGAACTAGTCAACCAGTTTCCTAAACCGCGACAGATGCCATTTCAGCGGGAATACAACACCACTTCAAACACGTTCTTATCAGAACATGCCACCTCCAATCAATGTTCAAAATTCAAATATGACTTTCACCGCGAATACTCTGGTTCGATTCCCTTCTTTGCCAAAACTGTAACAGGATCCACTCAGCCTCATGAGGCAAAACTGAGAAGAGGCGGGTTCGATTCCGACCTCACCCACCCTGGAAGTGGCCGAGTTTGTCATGAAGGAGAAGTAAGAGAACCTTTTGAAATAAAAGCAGCAGTTAGACAGGGTTGTATTATGTCACCTTTGATCTTTTTACTGGTAATAGATGTGATAATGAAGAGAACCATAGAAGGAAAAAGAAGGGGAATACAGTGGGGTTATATGGATAGATTAGAGGATTTGGTTTTTGCAGATGATGTGTGCTTGCTGTCTGAATCATATAGAGACGCCCAAACAAAGTTGGAAGATATGGTCGGAGAAGTAAAGAAGTTTGGACTAGCAGTTAATAAGTCAAAGAGCAAGACAATGCGGCTAAATGTGAAGAGAAGAGACCCTATCAGGTTGGAAAACGAAGACTTGGAAGATGTAGGAAGTTTTACTTACATTGGAAGCGAAGTGACCACGATCGGAGGAGCTGATGATGATGTAGGGCAACGAATTAGAAAAGCAAATCGTGCCTTCGTACAACTGTATCCGATTTGGAAAAGTAACAACATGTTCAGTAAAGAACATATAGCCTACTTTCTCCTAAATGCATGGGTATTGTTATAACTCTTTGTCCTTTTCAAGGAGTATGATTGAATGTTGGTTGTAGTAGCTTGTTGAAATACAACGTGCTATAGGGATATTAAACATGAATATGAGGTGCCCTTTGCTAGTGCTACCTCTGTACCAAATTTCGTTCAATTCGGTTTCACCGTGTTTGAATTGATAGGGGGAATTGATTTGCACACATACTTGGCCACCATCTACAAACTATTGGGCTGATGTTCTTGCTGTTTGGTCTGAATATGTTTCCCACATAAAGATATGGTGTTGCAAAATTTGGTAGAGACTAGATTATTAGGTTGGTCGTAATTACATTTTAGCTTTTAACATTTGGGTGGCCGCGATTACGTTTCCGTCAAGATAGCGGTGATATAAAACATGACACTGAGGTGCCCTTTGCTAGTGCTACCTCTGTACCAAATTTCGTTCCATTCGGTTTCACCGTGTTCGAATTGATAAGGGGAATCGATTTTCACACAGAGATGGCCGCTATCCGCAAAATATTAGGCTGATGACCTATTAGTTTGGTCAAAGGATGCTCCCTCCATGAAGGTATGTTGTTGCTAAATTTGCTAGAGATCGGATGATTAGGCTAATCGTAATTTGATTTAAGCTTTGAACATTTGTGTGGCCGCCATTACGTTTCTGTCAATATGGCGGCGATATAAATCATGACACTGAGATGCCCTTTGCTAGTGCTATCTCTGTACCAAATTTCGTTCCATTCGGTTTCACCGTGTTTGAATTAATAGGGAGAATCGATTTTGACACAAAGATGGCCGCCATCCGCAAACTATTAGGCGAATGACCTATTAGATTGGTCAAAGGATGCTCCCTCCATACAGGTATGTAGTTGCAAAATTTGGTAGAGATCGGATGATTAGGTTAATCGTAATTTGATATAAACTTTGAACATTCGTGTGGCCGCCATTACGTTTCAGTCAAGATGGTGGCGATATAAAACATGACACTGAGGTGCCCTTTGCTAGTGCTACCTCTGTACCAAATTTCGTTCCATTCGGTTCCACCGTGTTCTAATTAATAGGGGGAATCAATTTTGACATAAAGATGGCCGCCACCCGCAAACTATTAGGCTAATAACCTATTAGATTGGTCAAAGGATGCTCCCTCCATAAAGGTATGTAGTTGCAAAATTTGGTAGAGATCGGATGATTGGGTTAATCGTAATTTGATTTAAGCTTTGAACATTCGTGTGGCCGCCATTACGTTTCTGTCAAGATGGCGGCGATATAAAACATGACACTGAGGTGCCCTTTGCTAGTGCTACCTCTGTACCAAATTTCGTTCCATTTGGTTTCACCGTGTTTGAATTAATAGGGGGAATTTATTTTCACACAAAGATGGCCGCCATCCGCAAACTATTAGGCTAATGACCTAGTTATTTGGTCAAAGGATGCTTCCTCTATAAAGGTATGTTATTGCAAAATTTGGTAGAGATCGGATGATTAGGTTAATCGTAATTTGATTTAAGCTTTGAACATTTGTGTGGCCGCCATTACGTTTCCGTCAAGATGGCGGCGATATAAAACATGACACTGAGGTGCCTTTTGTTAGTACTACCTCTGTACCAAATTTCGTTCCATTCGGTTGCACCGTATTCGAATTAATAGGGGGAATCGATTTTCACACAAAGATGGCCGCCATCCGCCAACTATTACGCTGATGACTTATTAGTTTGGTCAAAGGATGCTCCCCCCATAAAGGTATGTTGTTGCAAAATTTGGTAGAGATCGGATGATTAGATTAGTCGTAATTTGATTTAAGCTTTGAACATTTGTGTGGCCGCCATTACGTTTCCGTCAAGATGGCGGCGATATAAAACATGACACTGAGGTGTCCTTTGCTAGTGCTACCTTTGTACCAAATTTCGTTCAATTCGCATTCACCGTGTTCGAATTGATAGGGGGGGACAGACATTCAGAGTACACACACTCACACACACACACACACACACACACACAGACACACACACACACAGACTCACACACACACATACCCACACACAGACAGACACACTTTTTTCGCCCTGTGTTGATCTCATAAGTCTACTTTCATTTTTTGCAAAAATCGAAAGTAGGCTAAAAATATAACTACAAAGACAAAGTTAAAGATATTTAGAAGTAATGTCAAGGCAGTATTATTGTATGGGTGTTGGAAAATTAGCAACCAAATTACCAGTCGACTACAGGTGTTTGTTAATAGGTGTCTCAGAAGGATTTTGAATACATATTGGCCTGAGACGATCTCAAATGAGGAGCTGTTAGTTCGAACTTCAGAGGAATACATTAAAATCCAAACAAAAAGAAGGAAATGGAAGTGGATTGGCCAAACACTTAGAAAATCTGATAATGCCATTGAGAAGCAAGTCCTGGATTGGAATCCCCAAGGTAGCAGGAGAATCGGAAGGCCCAAGCATTCGTGGAGGCGGTCGGTAGAGGCAGAGGGGCAACAACAGGGAAAGACGTGGAAAGAGGTGAAGAGGATGTCGGCCAACAGTGAGATGGCGCAGCTTCGTGGATGCCCTATGTTCCAATGGGAACGACAGGAAATAAGTCAAGTAAGTCATACAACACCGCTCGAAACACGTTCGTAAGAGAACATGCCATCTCCATTCAATGTTAAAAATACAAATATGACTTTCACTGCAAATAACCTGGTTCGATTCCCTTCTTTGCCAAAACTGGAACAGGATCCACTCAGCCTCGTGAGGCAAAACTGAGAAGAGGCGGGTTCGATTCCGATCTCACCCATCCTGGAAGAGGTCTACCACTAAATAAACCTAGGTACCTCAGATTTTCCTCCATATGTTACCATAATTCACTCAAATCACAAAATTTCCACACAAATAAACGAAATCAACTCGCAATTACCCAAATTTCTGTGTTCCACAAGCCCATGGAGCTGTACCGACAGGTGGATGGTTGTATCGAGATCAGGAAGCGAGGCAGTGGATGACGTCATAGGACGACACAGAGTTGTCTCCATGATCCCCTATTATCAATTAGTACTGAGGCCTCCTGTTCTTCTAAACCTCTCACTTTGGAATCGTTAAACTCTGATTTCATCGATTACCTCCTAGGTCTACCTCTGTTACTCTTACCCTCTCCAGCCAAATTCATTAATTCATTAACCTCTTAGGTAATCTCGCCTCCTGCCATTCTCATCACAGAACCCACCATCTAAATCGGCTCACACGAACAGCTTTATCTATCGTGCCCATTTCTAACTTAACCTCTAACTTCACATTACGAGAATGCATACACCTCCTGCCATTGTCACCACCTATTCGTCCCAGCAATCATTAGTGCTAACCTCTTATCAGATACCTCTAGGTTTTCTATCATATATCCTAAATCTGGCTCTCACTCACTTCCATATAGCTTGGGTGTTCCAAATACTAAACGTCTAGAAAGAGTTCGTCGCTACACGAACTTCTTTCTTTAACTTCTTTTCTTTGATCCCATTTGAGAACTAACTGCATTAGCTTTTATACACCTCGACTCTTTATATCCCTCCAACACAATCATCATGAGAGTATGTACGGCCTAAGTATTGACAAATATCAAACTGCTCTAATATACTTTCTCCTACCTGGCATCCTATTTTCTTGTTTCTTTCCTACAACAGGGTTATTGAGCGGTCAATCTCTAAATTTCCTCACTTACACACATTTCTCCAAAGATTAACCAGATTTACCCAAATCCCATTTATTTACCAAATAACTGCCTAAACTATCATCAAATTCACATTTAATTACCGGAATTTCACCAATATTCAATAAACTCACCCAAATTCACTAAAATCCATAAATTTAACAAATCAACAAAATCCACTAAAATTTTAACAATTTAATAATATTCTCCATACATGTCAGCTATCTTTGAAGTACTTGATGTGGTTCACCACAATCCCTCCAGGCCAACGCTGAGACTGTCCATTATCGTAAGCCACGGCCGCTTCCTTCCTCCTCTGCCGAGTTTGTAACATTCATTCATTTATCCCTCATGGATTTCTCTGATGAGGGTGGTGTCAGAGAAAAAGCATCGGGCCGTAAAAACCACACCCTCACATAAACATCCATCACATCTCAACCCCAACCTCTCACTTTAAGATCTATAACTCTGACTCCATGCATCTACTCCTAGGCTTACCACTGATTCTCTTACCCTTAACAGCTGTATTTAACGTATACTAAAACCTTGATATTAACATTCCCATTGCCGTCTAAAGCCACGCGGGTATTAAACCATTTTGATTGGTTGGTTCCTCAGTTTAGAGGCTGCAACAACGCGGTCATGTAGCCCCGTGTACTTTGGGTGTGTTGAATCTGTCTGACAGACGTCTAGTGAAGATGCTGGTCTCGACATAGTAGACTGGAATCAAGGCGTTACTTGCTCAAAGTAATTTGGTGTTTTAATCTCATTAAATAATACAGGAGCGTTTGTTAATTCATCAATGAAAACAATAAAAAGCAGTGATATATTGTGGCACAAAAGTAAGAAATTATGACTTGATTGTTAAAAGGTACCCAAGTAATCATATTATAAAAAAGATTTTCTCTTTGAAAAACATTGCAAATGTCATAGAGCAGTATACCCTACGTTCCATTCCCAGTTAACTATATCCTCAAAACATCTCTAGTTTTTAGGTGCAAAATTCAGAGGACAAGACAGTTTTTCTGTTTTTCTCAGATCTGTCCATAAGTGGCTTCATGGAAGCTTGCGATAGTCAATATAATCTCTAAGGATATATTCAGCTGCAAGCTCATTGCCAAGTCAGTAAGGCCAATAAGTTTTCTACCTGTATTAGGGAAGATTCTGGAGAAATTAATTCTCGACCGTGTTATGTATCATATGAATCACAACGAATGTCTTAGTCACAATCAGGATGGATTTACGCCCCATACGTCTACTGAAGATGCTGTTCTCGAGGTAGTAGACTGAATTCAACACTATTAATCTCATTAGATATTACGGGAGCGTTTGATAATGCTTGGTGGCCAAAAATTGTTCATGCTGAAGGAAAACACTGTCCCTGAAATTTATACACAATACTACAATCTTACTTCCGCAAACGGAGCGTAAAACTCACAATTGAGACTATCGTCTTGACTAAGTATGTTAAAAAAAAGGATGCCCGCAATGATTAGCTTGCAGCTCTGGAATATCGAATATGACCATCTTTTGGAGCTTCCTCTTCTGGAAGGCGGTAAATTTATTTCCTATGCTGATGAAGCACTTCCTTTAATCGTCGCTGACGACATTAAAGAACTGAAAACTTGTGCATATGCAACATTGGAAACACTGTTTGATTGGCTAAAATTGACAAACTGCAGTTCAATCCTCACAAAACCAAAGCGATATCCCTTACAAAACGGAGAAAGCTGAAAAAACCAAAAATTATAATGGAAGGACATAAAATAGCACTAGAGGATCACCTTTCATTTCTGGGAATTACGTGGGATAGACAACTTACGTTTAGGGATCATCTAAATAAATTACAACTTAAAGCTAGCAAGCTCCTTCAAGGCGTAGCTATCTAGCTTGTAGGCCGTCATGGGGGCTGGATTCTGACGTGCTTCGAATAATTTATCACACTGCTTTTATGCCTCTCATTTTACAATGTGTTTCTTCCTTTTGTTCCATCCATGAAAGGAAATGGGATAAGGGAAAATTGCTACAAATCCAAAGCGAATTGGTACTTCGAATTTCAAGTGCTTACCGTACAACTTCCACTGATGACACTCTTATTATCACCGGAATTGAACCACTCCTTTTAACTGCAACTGGGAAAAATGAACTGACACTACCTAAGAAAAATACTGTCGTGGAGAGCAACTGTCATTTTTTGGAAACTGATCATCCTAGCCTCTACCAGAGACCCTTTTTGGATGATTGCACATATAATCATGACTTCATAATTTATACAGATGGATTCCGTTTACCAAGCTCCCCTGGAGATGACATGGTGGGATGTGACTTTGGAGTTTATGAGAATGACGTAGAAATCTCATTTTCTCATTGCTCTGTATTTCAGACGGAATTGTGGGCTATCAAATGTGCGTTGCAATGATGTGGAAAAAAAAATCAGAGAGCTCAGATATTCAGCGATTCACGGGCAGCGTTAAACTCCATAAATGATAAATATAATGTGAACCCAATAATTGTTGTCATAAGATCTTTGGCTCAGCAAACTATGCACATTTGCATATCTTGGACTCGATGAGATATTGGAACCGTTGGAAATAAAAGAGCAGACCAGCTAGCAAAAAGTGCTGCCATGTCTAACATGCTGGTGTCGTATGATGAACCTCCAGTATATGTGAGAAGACAGATAAAACAATTCACCTTCGATCGGTGTAATCACTTATGGACTTCCTCTTCAAAGAGCGCAGTTACCAGGTTTTCGACTGTCTCTAATGCAAAATGCTGACACCAAGTTTGAACTTTCACAATTCCTTACCCGCCATGGAAAATTTCAATTTTTACTTCGAACGTTTCACAATTAGGCTTAGGCTATGCCCGGGTAAGACCCGTTATTACCCTCCCCGCGCAATCTCTAAGCCAAATAGGATTAGAACTAGGGATCACAGATGACCCAGTCAACGTTATCTACACATCATCCCCGAAGTAGTCGCAATACCACATCTCCATCCCAGACTCACACATTTTAAAAATATATCTGTTTCTCATCGATCATTCTAGAGCACGCTTCACCTCGCGAGTTATCGAAAAGAGTCAGCTCTTCTAGACTCTGGACACGCCGGGACCTTATCTGAGCTTATGAGTTGCAGTTACTCTCCTTGGGTATGATTCATCCCTACACACACCTCCCCGTCCATCGCCTCCTTATCGCATAGGGACCACAAGGTTGGTCTCGGGGCTTGTCAAAGGGGCTTTGGCTATCTCATCTCTACATGCCAACATTGATATAAATTACTCCCCATTTAATGCCGGTTCGAAAACATGTTCATTTCCAAGGAGTCCATGATCTGTGAGTAGGGGAGTGAGGGGGGTTCTAACGCACTCCAGAACCCTCCTTGCCCCACTACTAAGCCTCAGCCATGTTAAATATCTCTCGAACGCGTGGTCCGATTTTGACAAATGAGGTATCGTTGGACTCGGGCTGACGTCCTCTTTGCTATGGACCACTCGTTATATTTTTCAATTTTTTTTGAAAATTTTTGTTTTCGAAACTAGGTGATAGTTTGAAAACTAAACATGATAGAACGTTGGGCCATAGCTCAAACGAATGGTCTTTATGCCCGTTATTTTCTATAATGAAACTTTTTTACTTTTATGTTTTTTTTGAAAACACTCGAATTTTGAAAATCCTATATTTTGGAAACTAGGAACTCTACAAAAACGTTTATTTGACATAAATGAAAGGTCCCTATGCCCTCTACCCCCAAAATAAATTTCAAGTCGCTAGAGCAAAAATTTGTGTTTTGTAAGTGTAGTAGTGGGATGAGGGGAAAGCTGTCTACTAACTTATTGAACCCTCCTCGTATTTGCCCCGAACCTGATATCTCGCTAACCAATGGTCGTATTTGAACATACAGGGTGTCCTAGCACTCGTAGTGATGCCCCCTACTTTCCTATAGGCTCTTTATTTAATTAAAAGACCAAAACTAAAAGGTCATCCGCTTTTAATATCTCGCGAAACAATCATGCTAGAGGCATGTTCGACAGGTCCAAGGACTCGGGGTGACGTCCTCTCTGCTATGGACCACTCGTTATAATTTTTAATAAAATTGGAAACTCGATTTTGGGGTAAACACGTGTTTTTGTGATTTTGCCGATATCTCACGAAGCAATAACGCTAGAGGCATGTACGATGGGTCCAAGGATTCGGGCAGACGTCCTCTTTGCTAAGGACCACTCGTTATAATTTTAAAAAAAATTTGGAAACTCGATTTTGGGGTAAACACGTGTTTTTTGTGATTTTGCCGATATCTCACGAACCAATAACGTTAGAGGCATGTACGATGGGTCCAAGGATTCGGGAAGACGTCCTCTTTGCTATGGACCACTCGTTGTAATTTAAAAAAAAATGGGAAACGCGATTTTGGGGGTAAACATGTGTTTTTTGTGATTTTTGCCGATATGTCACGAACCAATAACGCTAGAGACATGTACGAGGTGTCCTAGGACTCGGGCTAACGCCCCCTTTCAAATGTGGTAGATATTTTTTTTTTCAAAAAATAATTCACATGGGTCTAACGCCATACATTTTGAAAAAACGTTTTCTTTTTCTTTACCTGTTTATAATGTCCATGAAGCGTGGTGGTTGAGAGAGACAATACGGCTGGGTGTGTGTGTGTTTCAACGAACCTGTCGCTGACCAAGGTGGCTGTGTTCAATAGATCAATCGATATTTCGACGGGTCGGTGTATGACAGAGCGAGGGTGCGTTTTTCTGATATTTTACCTTTGACGTGTAAACGGTGATGAGAACTTGATTCTATGTTGGTCGAAGCGAGTAGAGAAAACAAACTTGCCGAGGAGCAGGAGGTGAATGTCAATTGAGCTTATTGGAAGGCATTGATCTGACTTGACAACAAGTGCAATGGAAAATGACAATGACGCTTGAAGGTGAAATAATCTGACCATCGTGGTGGCAGGGGAGTGTGAAAGGCATGCACACACATTTGTGAAACCACATGTATGCTAAACCAGTGACATCCTGTTTTGCTTTGTACGTGACAAAATGCAAGTCCATGTGAAATTTGATCTTCCACAGGTGTTCGCTAGGGTGTTATTTGTCCACGTGCGCGATAACTGTTAACAAGTCACATCCTGTTTTGCTTTGTACGTGACAAAATGCAAGTTGACGTGAAATTTGATTCGCCGCAGGTGTTCACCTTGGACGTTAGCTGTCCACGTGCCTGATAACAGAATGTTCAAAGCGTGGGAAAAAAAAGATTATACATGCAACGTAGCATATATAAAGACATGTCGTTATCATTTCCACTCTCACTTGGGTGGAATACCTTTGAACACACTGCGTTGCATGAAACCCCTGGTCTTGTTTAACAGTTTTGGTGTTGGTGGAAAATACTTAACCTTGTTGTGGGGTAGGTATTTATTTATATATTTATTCATTTATTGATTTTATATATTTACAAGCAATTATTTATTGATTAGGTAATTAATGATTTTATTTATTTGTTTGCAGATAACCGGCATACCTTACATGTCTGAGGGAGAAGAAACCATTGCACTTTTGAGCCCACTAGAAGGGAAGAGCAATAAGTCACTACAAGTAAAGGTGAGATGATTTTTTTAAACTAACTTGTTTAATTTTTTTGTTTTATGTTTTATTTTATGAAATGTATGTATTAACTTGAATTTAGGTATTTATAGCGGTTTATTTTATTTATTTTTAGAAACTTGGAAAGAATAGCCTTACCGCCGTAGCAGTCGCTGAAAAAAACCAGAAACGCACTGAAGCGAAACCACTGCCAAAGAGTGAACTGTTTAAAACTCAGGTAAGTCCAACTTAAAAATGCTATTCCATTTTACCACTACTGAAAACTCGTAGACAAAAAAAAAAATTAATTACCTGTACATGACTGGGACAATGATTGCTTTCTTGATTAATGGCTATGTTGTTGTTGTTGACTGGGAAAAGTACAAGGCCATGTTGGATTTTCTAAAAATAAAAATAATAAATTTAATTTATGGGTGGTTCCCTATGGACTCAACGAATATCCACAGGTTTGAACATGATAATGTGAACAAAATGACATGACATTCATTTTTGTTTATATATTGGTTAAAGGGAGGGTGGGGGAATGTAAATGACTGTAGCTTTATAAAAAAGAAAATAAGTACATGGGTTACTGTTAGTGCCAACATACAGTTTATTTTTAATGGTGTTTTGATATATTAATGCCAATTAACGTTAACGTTTTATTTACAAGTATTGATTGATTGATTGATTGATTGAGTGATGGGTTATTTTGTTTGCTTTTAGGTGTCGTCATGTGCCATTAACGTAATGAACAGACAGTGAACAAGCATGCATTATGCTTTAAAGTACTCTGTGCAATGTTAATAACTTACAATAAGAAAAAGTTTTATTATAACACATGGCGTTAGTACCAAATACTACAAGTGAGCAAGTTGGTTTACCACGTGGGTTAAATTTAAAATCAGAACATGATAGATGGTTAACATTTGAATCCTGGCCTGTAGGCTTTTTGTCGACGCATTAACTTGCAAAAGCCGGTTTTTTTTACTTGAACCGAGAAGATGTGGTGCGCTGTGTGTTTTGTCGTATTGAACTTTCGCACTGGGAAGAAGGGGATGATCCCTTTAGAGACCATTTGCGAAGGTCTCCTTACTGTCCTTACATGCTTGGAAAGCAAGTGGGTAACCTACCCGTGCATTCATTTTACCGAACCACAAGGCCTTTGGCCGCTACTTACGTTGCTGAATCACAAATAAATAATAATAATGATGTATTACCAGCCAACGGTAGTGTCGATATATGTGGTCCATATGCCATAGACAGTGTTGAATTGGCGTGTGCTTTTGAAAAATTGGGAGTTTGCAAGACTAAAGCACTAGCACACTCAGAGTACAGTTCTGTTGAAAAACGTTTCGAATTTTATAAAAATGTTTGGCCATTAATATTAAAACACCTTACCAAACAGCTAAGTGAAGCTGGATTTTTTTATACTGGTGAAGGGGATAAAACAATATGTTTTTATTGTGGATTTGCTTTAAAGGATTGGCAAATGACTGATGACCCTTTTGTGCAACACGCTCGTTGGTTACCAAACTGTAAATACATGGTGTTGCTTAAAGGTCAGGAATTTGTGAACACTATTCGTAAAGAAAAAGTGATTGCAGCACAAGACATAAAAGTGCCTTTAGAGTTAGAGCACGCGGAGCAAATACATAAGGCTGAAAGAAAAGACTTGTCTCACGAACAGACACAAAAGTGTGACCAACAATTATGTAAAATTTGTTATCAAGATGAACTAGGTGTTGTATTTTTACCCTGTGGACACATGATAGCCTGTGTCAAGTGTGCATTAGAACTTAACACTTGTGCTATATGCAGAAAAGTAGTATCTGCAACAGTTAGGGCATTTCTTGCATAACTAGTATAATTTATTCGCCATGGATAGTGCAAAATCCCTAATTGCACAATATTATTAAAGCTGTTTTAGAGTGTAATAGATATGCTTTTGTTTTATTTATAGACTACTACAATGAATGTTTTGAATGCTGTGGGACAATCATGTGGCTTAGAGACAAAGAAGCTCAGCGAATTGCCAACGCATATTCCATTCCGCATTATCAAGATTCGGAAATTGAAAACAGCATATGGTGATCGTGTACTTTGTGTATGTGAAAACTTTGAGACATTTCTGCCTATACGGTTTAATGATATGTCGGAGAGTGTTTTTGATGAAGTCAATAATGCTGTGCAACCTGTACACTTAATTTATGAAGGTTTTAAAAACAATAGGTGCATGGTTCGTTTTAATTAAATAAATAAATAATGTGAAATAATAATGGAAAATATAAGTAATGACAATACACTGAAAAAGAAAGAAAATATGTGCATAGAATAGTAATGTTTTAGTGTTTAGTGTTGTCTTTAAAAATATTATGATGAAACCAAAAAAAATGTATATAAAGTTTGTAAATAAATGCAAAATCATGTTACAATGTTGTTTTATTTTATACAAAGTTAGTATATTTAACATTGCAGAGTATACATGATTATGACAATAAATGCACACTGAATACAAGCCTTTCTCACTTTACAATAGTCTGTTATAGTTTTAAACACAAGGCTTGTTGTAGATCATTTTCTAGCAATGTCCATTCAATGTTGTTTTCGAAAAGTGGGGAAGCCGCAATGGTTGTATTGACATAAAAACCTTATGGTTATTACTATTTAGTCACTTTGATCCCCTTGCAGATCAAGAGCAGATGACCTAGTTGTTCCACTATTTAAAACGACAACAACAACACTACCTCTTGCATAGTTTGTGATGTTGATGGCTCTTGCGACGTGGAAGATGGATTAAAAATAACTTTGAGAACAGGGGTTAAACGTTGATCATTAAACAATGCACTATTTTGAGTAGCAATATGGTTTTCTTGATTTTTTGTCGACGGCAACTGTGTTTCATGCGATACACTACATTGATGATCACTGACACTTAAAACCTCACTATTTTTACTTCTTAGGTCACCACGACAATGTTTGGAACGTTGCTTTGAACAACGCCAAATAACAGTTCCATTTTTATTGGTTCGTTTCACAATATATGAATATCCTTTATAGTATGCGTAAGGCTTACCATACCTAGTCACTGATACTTCCATATCAACTGTCAAGCAGAGACTAAGCTCTAGTAAAGTCAACTTGGTAATAAGAATACTAGTTTAGTGTGAGAGCAAATATGGATCCAAAGAGTTCAGGTAAAAGTGAAAGCAAATAAGCAAATATAAGAAACAAGAGTGGGGGGTAAAAGTGGTCGCAAAGTGGCAGACTCATTACACAATAATTTCAGCACGACGAAGCTCTTGTTCAATTTCTTTGATTTCCCAATCGTGACCGATATGCCCAGCTTGTCGTAAAGCATGCAATTGTCGAAGCCGTTGAATTAGCTTACTGGGTTTGTTCCAGTATACAAATTTAACAAATGATTTTTAGGTGTAAACAAAGCATTACCATTATCATGATCATTATCATCATCATCATCATCTTCATTATCATCATCATGATCACCATTATCATCATGACCATCATCACTGTTACTATATAGTCCTTTTTGAACCTCTTGCAATACCACTTTATTTATAGTCTGAGTTGATTTTGACAGTGTTGAAGGTTTCTTGGACGTTGACAACTGTCCTAACATGACGTTTTGAGGACATGATAAGTCCTTTTGAACAAACACTGCACTATCTTTAGCCGCAATATCGTTTTCTTGAACTTGCTTTTTAGCATTTTGATAATTGTTTGTAAACAGTAAGCGTGGTTCGTTTCGAGCACTACATTGATGAACACTCACACTTAAAACCTTTCCATTTTTACTTTTCAGATTGCCTCGACATTTTGTTGACCTCTCTTTTGAGCATTGCCAGAATATTATTCCATTCACATTCTGGCGATTATAGTTATAGGAGTAGCCTTGATAGAGTGCACGTAGCCTACCTTTGTTGGTTGTAATAAGTTCCATAGTAGTAACTGACCTGTCAGTACGATGTTCACACTACAAAGGTTACAACTGTTTTGCTGATGGAGTGACCTACCATAAGCTTATATATTGGCTTATGTGTTGGCTTTTTGTGTTGGCTTTTCGTGTTGGCTTTTGTGTTCGCTTATGTGTTGGCTTTTTGTGTTGGCTTTTTGTGTTGGCTTTTCATGTTGGCTTTTCGTGTTGGCTTATGTGTTGGCTTTTTGTGTTGGCTTTTTGTGTTGGCTTTTCGTGTTGGCTTTTGTGTTGGCTTATGTGTTGGCTTTTTGTGTTGGCTTTTTGTGTTGGCTTTTCATGTTGGCTTTTCGTGTTGGCTTTTCGTGTTGGCTTTTTTGTGTTGGCTTTTCGTGTTGGCATTTCGTGTTGGCTTTTGTGTTGGCTTTTCGTGTTGGCTTTTTGTGTTGGCTTTTCGTGTTGGCATTTCGTGTTGGCTTTTCGTGTTGGCTTTTTTTGTATTGGCCTTTCGTGTTGGCTTTTTGTATTGGCTTTTCGTGTTGGCTTTTTGTGTTGGCTTTAGTATTGGCTTTTGTATTGGCTTATTTGACAAGTTATTTGTGTCAATGTATTTAGTGGATTTTTTCTTGGTGTTGGAAAGTAGTTGAAAGAGAGGGAATATTTAAAGACTTAACCTCAGCTCACTAACCTAACCTAACCTAACCTAACCTTTCAACTCTCAGATGTTAATTAAATTCTGTGCATAGTCGAGTTGGAGCCCAAGACCTCAGGGGTAAAAAAACAATTATTTTTGACGACTTATTTTGGTAACTTATTTTAATGGCTAACCTAACTTTACCTAACCTAACCTAACCTAACCTAACCTCAGCTCACTTTGGATATTACTAGTAAGTGTTCATATCCTCTGCTAGGTAGCATGCTAGTAGTACAGGTAGTGCTCATATTTACCGCTAGATAGCGGAAACATACTTTGCATGTTGCATGTGACACTTGTGAAGTTTAACCACATGCAAGACGTGCTTGTATAAGTTCTCTATTTAAACTCAATATACAATTAACCACTAAATGTTCAGAACTAACATGTATAGCCATGTTTAGGGTATATAGGAGACCCTTAGCAAGAAAGGCTGTCTAACCCACGAGTGTACAGCCTTGCCATACGCAGTAAGCACCTGTTGGCTTTCTCAAATTGTTGTTGTTGTTGTTTTCTGGACGTCTTCCCGAATCCTTGGACTCATCGTACATGCCTCTAACGTTATTGGTTCGTGAGATATCGGCAAAATCACAAAAAACACGTGTTTACCCCAAAATCGAGTTTCCAAATTTTTTTTAAAATTATAACGAGTGGTCCATAGCAAAGAGGACGTCTGCCCGAATCCTTGGACCCATCGTACATGCCTCTAGCGTTATTGCTTCGTGAGATATCGGCAAAATCACAAAAACACGTGTTTACCCCAAAATCGAGTTTCCAATTTTATTAAAAGTTATAACGAGTGGTCCATAGCAGAGAGGACGTCACCCCGAGTCCTTGGACCTGTCGAACATGCCTCTAGCATGATTGGTTCGCGAGATATTAAAAGCGGATGACCTTTTAGTTTTGGTCTTTTAATTAAATAAAGAGCCTATAGGAAAGTAGGGGGCCTCACTACGAGTGCTAGGACACCCTGTATGTTCAAATACGACCATTGGTTAGCGAGATATCAGGTTCGGGGCAAATACGAGGAGGGTTCAATAAGTTAGTAGACAGCTTTCCCCTCATCCCACTACTACACTTACAAAACACAAATTTTTGCTCTAGCGACTTGAAATTTATTTTGGGGGTAGAGGGCATAGGGACCTTTCATTTATGTCAAATAAACGTTTTTGTAGAGTTCCTAGTTTCCAAAATATAGGATTTTCAAAATTCGAGTGTTTTCAAAAAAAACATAAAAGTAAAAAAGTTTCATTATAGAAAATAAAGGGCATAAAGACCATTCGTTTGAGCTATGGCACAACGTTCTATCATGTTTAGTTTTCAAACTATCACCTAGTTTCGAAAACAAAAAATTTCAAAAAAAAAATGAAAAATATAACGAGTGGTCCATAGCAAAGAGGACGTCAGCCCGAGTCCAACGATACCTCATTTGTCAAAATCGTACCACGCGTTCGAGAGATATTTAACATGGCTGAGGCTTAGTAGTGGGGCAAGGAGGGTTCTGGAGTGCGTTAGAACCCCCCTCACCCCCCTACTTCTGTGAGATGGGAGCACGACTCCATCACTACCATAGGTTCACGCATGTTATTTTTAGCAGGTTTAAGAAATACAATTGAAGCAGGTTGCTTGCTCCTACTTACACATAAAGTTCCCACAAGTTGCATCTCTAACAAGCCGGTGAGTTTACCTGTCCCAGCACAAGGAGGGTCACAACTCTGCATATGACCAAGATGCCAATCCTATTCCATTGTCGCTAGTATTCCAACACCACCGAGCAGAATATTCTGATCTGAGGGTTGGATCCAAGTACATTCAGCCTCGTGAGGCAAAACTGAAAAGATGTGAGAGTTCGATTTCCACCTCGGCCGTCCTGGAAGTAGTTTACCATTCCTACTCCAGGTAAATGTAGAGATGATTCCTAACTTAAGGCCACGGCCACCTCTTCACAATCATCACTCTGAATTACGAATACACACTCTCTTATTCAAATACCACAATAACACAGGTTATGAGATAAATTTTGTATACGTTTTATTTATATACATACAAACAAAAGATTCCCGGTCAATGAATGTGTGATTTTTGAAGTGAAAAAGCCATGTCATGTGGTTCGAATTTCACCAGCATCCTCTGCTTCTACTCCTCTCACTTTGAGACCGTTCTGACCATAGCACACTAGGTCTACCTCTGTCTTTCGTACCCTCTACAGCCAAACTCATTAACTTCTCAGGTTATCTCGTATTCCCCAGATATCGTGACTCTACTCAGCACTCACCTCCATAAAGCAAAGTCAGTTTAAATACAGAGAGTTTCGTAACTACACCAACTCCCTTCTTGCAGTGGTCACTTATTTGGTGATGGTTTTTAGCCTACTTTTCACATTTTGTAAAACGAGGAAAAAGTAGACTTATGAGATCAATGTGTCTGTCTTATCTTCTGCCTGTCTGTTTGTGCGTCCCCCCGTAACAACTCCTAAACGGCTGCAGCTATCAAAACAAAATTTGGTATGAGTATAGATCTACACATATCTCACGGCGATACTTGAAAATAACATCAGTGCTACCAACTGCAGAAAAATCTCAATTGAAATTTGAGCTCTATGTGGGATATCTCAGATGTTATGCATGCGAGCTGCTCCAAGATTGGAACAAACAGAGATAAAGAATGGCATACGAGATTAATTTCCAGGAGCCCATCTATAACAGTGTTGCCAACATAATTCTCAGCCTGCTGATAGGTCCAACATTTAAATGCATTTTACTTCTATAATATCAATTGGATTTCAACCAAATTTCGTATGTGCTTTTTGCATCATAACAGATATCATTATGCGTATTCTTGAGAGCAAACAGGGCTGCCATCTGTTAATAAATGCTCTTTGTATTTCTTTATTCTAATGCCAATTTATCAGAAAGTATGCAAGATAACAGCTGTCAACTCTTCACACGTATAGTACCTGACATTCTAGATTAATTTCAAGTAACTGATATACATTGATGCCACCAACATGATTCTACGCCTGATGATAGGGTCTATTTTATGCAACTTGTTTACTAACAAATTTATTTCAACCAAATTACGAATGTGCTTTGTGAACCACAACAGATATGATAACACGTATTCTTAAGAGCCATCGAGATTGCCAACTGTTATTAAGTGCTCTCTCTAGTTCTTTATCCTAATTCCAATATATCGACAAGTTTGCAAGCCAACAGCTCTAAATTTTGCACATGTGAAACCCGATATTCTAGATTATTTGATGTAACTGATACATGTCAGTACTGCCACCATGATTCTAAGTTTGCTAAAAGATTCAACTTTTAAATACTTGTAACTTATATATAAACAAAAGGATTTTATCCAAAATTAGAACATTTAAGATGGCGCCTACTACATACCGAGTGTAAAAGTGCTCCGCAAGTCACCAGCCAAAACAGCCAGTTAAGTATAATTTATCAGTGTCCTCAGTGTGCTTATTTATTTGAACAAGCTTTTGTTGAGTGATTAATATAAAAGTATGACCCTAAAGGCAGTAAACGAGCGCGTGAGTAAGTTTGAAAAGCGGATGGCTGAATTCCAAGCTCGCTTGGAGCAAGCTTTGGAGGCCTCCACGATCAGTGCTACCAACCCCAGCGACACCCTGAATGTTCTCGCGTCAGACTTTAAGGACTTCCGAGAAGTAATTACTGCGGAACTGGACGAAATGAAGAAAGAGGTAATCCTCGTCCAGGAGCATCTCGAGAAGCAGGACATCCGGCAAGATGAGGCAGAGCAGTACAGTCGGAGAAACTACCTTCTCCTCCACGGAGTACGTGAAACTCCCAACGAGGACGTCTACGCGAAAGCAATCGAAACACTCTCAGGGAAACTAAATGTGACTCTGCAAATAGACAGTATAGACCGATGTCATAGACTGGGTCGCCAGCCAAGTACTGCTGCATAAATCGTGGCCTCAGGGAGTAGGCCTATAATAATAAAGTTCGTACGATAGTAGTGTGTTTTGGACAGTTCTAAATCCTCCACCTCCTCACCCTCCACACCCTCCACACAAGATGGCGGCAGCCCGATAACTCCCGAACCCGTGGTCGGATTTTGACGAATGAGGTGTCATTGAACTCGGGCTGATACCCCCTTTTCTATGAACAACATATTTCAACCCCAAAAATAAAACCTACCCTACTAGGCGGTGAAATTGTAATTTTTTAGAGAATCTCTCTCTCCAATTGCAACATGTGAGAGTTTGAATGCTAATATGGAATGAAAAGTTGTTCTACACAAGAGACATGTGTGCGGTGGAAAGCCACTATGAATTAGCATGCCCACTCATGGCTTTTGAAGAGGGTGGGGGGAGCGGATCTCTGTGGACGGGTCCTTGTTGACAGGTCATTGATAACAAGTCCTTATGGACAAGTCCTTGTGGACGAGTCCTTGTGGACAGGTCCTTGTGGATGAGTCCCTGTTGACAGGTCCTTGTGGACGAGTCCTTGTGGATGAGTCCTTGTTGATGAGTCCCTTTGGACTTATCCCTTTAGACCGGTCCCTTTGGATTGGTCCCTATGGACTGGCCCATGGTCCCTAATGCTATGATGAAATTAAATGTTGTTCCACATGAAACGCATGTGAAGAGCCGATTGCTACTATGAATTAACATGTTTGTTTTTTGTTTTTACGCATGCGCACTTGTTTTTTTGTAAGCGGGCGGGCTTTTTGAATAATGATTTATAGATGAGTTATTTTTTAAAAAATTACCAAAAGATCCAAAACTAATATCTCATGAATCAATAAGGCTAGGGACCTGTATGAGAGGTCGTTGGACTTGAGGTGACATTTTGTTTTTGAATATATTATTTATTTATGTCAAAAGGACCTAACTGCACTTTTGTTAATATCTCGCTAACTAATAATCAGAGAGGGTCAAGTGTGGTGTCATAGGACTCAGGACGGTCAACCCTTTTCCATGACCAACGAATTTAACCAAAAGATCTAAGGTCATTAGATTTTTAATATCTCATGAATCAATAAGGCTAGGGACCTGTATGAGAGGTCGTTGGACTTGAGGTGACATTCTGTTTTTGAATATATTATTTATTTATGTCAAAAGGGCCTAACTTCACTTTTGTTGATATGTCGCTAACTAATAATCAGAGAGGGTCAAGTGAGGTGTCATAGGACTCAGGATGGTCAACCCTTTTCCATGATGAACGAATTTACCCAAAAGATTCAAAACAGCAAGGTCATTGACCTATGATTTTATAAACTAATAATCAGAGAGGCTCAAGTGAGGTGTCATAGGACTCAGGATGGTCAACCCTTTTCCATGACCAACGAATTTACCCAAAAGATTCAAAAAACAGCAAGGTCATTGACCTAATATATTATAAACTAATAATCGAATATCTACATGTGAGGTGTTATAGGACTTAGAATATTCAACCCTTTCCCATGGCCAATGAATTTACCCAAAATACCCAATACATCAAGGTCATCGACCTGAGATTTTATAAACTAATAATCGGATACGAACATGTGAGATGTTTACCATGTGTGTGATGAAACATAGCTAGGTAGAGAAATAATTAGTGTAGGCTACATGTATGGTGATTGACAAGTCTTTTACCATTGAAACTTGTTTTTCAGATCAAACTGCAGTATAGAGAGAGTATAGATTGTAGGTATGGGTTAATAAATGACGAACGGTGTACACACAAACTCTGATTTATCGATTCAAGAATTAAGAGTAGACTATCTTTAATTGATTGGTTAAAGAGGATAGCTAAAACACAAAAATGCTCAGTGGTTACCGGGGCAAGATGGTCGCTACACACACACAACAAGCTTTAAATACTTGAGGCTAATAATCTATACACACACACTCGCTTGTTCTAAACTAAACTGTGTTGCTGTCAGTGCTCAGACAGTAGGCTGATGACAAAAAATGCATAGCTAACAGAAATATAATCATTTCCGGTTGTATAATGTTACCAGCTATCCATTTTGTGTTGCAGTGTTAAGCACTTTTAGCTCTTGTACTGGTGGTCTTAATTCAATTTCCAGGTCTGATGCCTAGAACGAGTCAAACTAAGAAACAAGGGCAAGGTGGTGTAGTGGTTAAGCTGTTAGCCTTTTCACCAGGGTTCGATTTCAGGTTAATATGCATGTCATAAACATATTAAACAAAACAGAGATAACGTTCAAAACTGATTACATTTGTGTCTTTCCAAATTATTACTTGGATTACAAATACAAAGGTGAACTGGGTTTGATATACATTAATGCTGTCTATCACACACTAGACTGTAAGAAAGCCAAAAGAGCAAAAGCGTAGGTAGAGCAGTGGTAAAATTGCTATATGTAGAGAACTACCTAGCGGTTTTATGAACTGGCAAAGCTATATATCGCATAAACAGTGTAGGATACAATCCAGCAATCAAATTTGTATCTTGTGGAACAGAAAAAATGCACTTTTACCTTGATGGATAGCAAATGAGTGCAGATGAATGACCTATGCATTAGCCTACCATAGGGTTATAACCACGAGGTGGAGGTGTGACTTCTATATTTTATTGTTTAGAGACATGGCTTTTTTGTAACCAGTAGATTTAGTATTTTGTAAATATTCATTTTTGTAATTGTAAAAATAGTGGAAACATTTTTTTGTAATAGTAAATGTTAAATGTATAACTAAAAGTTATTTGGGAAAAGCGTGCATGTCAAGGATAAATAGCGTGGTTGTATTTGTTTTTCAAAGACAGGTATGGTTGTGTGAATGTATGACTATAGATAGAATGATAGAGAGAGAGAAAGTGTGTGTGTGTGTGTGTGTGTGTGTGTGTGTGTGGGTAGCATTGATTGTTCAACCAAAGCAAACACGGCAAGGTAGGATGGTGGGGTAATTAATGTATATAGCAAATGGTAAATAGTATACTGTAGTTTTTTTAACACTTGTGTTTCTTTTAAATGCAGCGGTAGATAGGTCTTATTTTGAAAAACAGTCTTACCTACAGTAGTAGTATTAGTAGTAGTAGTAATAGTAGTAGTAGTAGTAGTAGTAGTAGTACTATACGTTTTTGGAAACAAACAGAAAGAGAATGCACTATTGCCATGGCCAAGCACTTCCATTAAAATAATTTCAAGAAAATTTTAATCAGCAAATGTGTGTTTTACAAAAATAAACTGTCAGCATGGACTAAATCATAAACGTGTCGTCTGTGATATGGAAAAAATAGGAAATCCATGTTTCCATATCAACACAATTTAAAAACTTAAAACTGACCTTTAAAAAATATAAATGGGAAATTGACAAATGTGTAAACAACAACAAAATAGAAAATTCTTGTTTCCGTATCATGAAATCCAAAAACTTTAAACTGACATTTTCAAATCGTGTACATGGAAAATTGACAAATGGCAATGTGTGAAATGTGAAAATGAAAAACAAATGAACAAATGGCTATCATTATTTTAAAAAAAATAAAAAAACCGTCGTGTTCTATCGTTAAAGTGTGAATCAAACCACATCTACTTATTTGAATCACCCGAGACTGAGTAGACCTGTTTTAGTTCTAATATACTTTTAAAATTTTATGTTAAAGATCGAATTGAACTCAAGAGCTTTAGAGTGCCAGCTAACTATTATAACCGTTACGTCACAAATACAACTTTACACTACTCTTAATGAACAATAATAATAAAAAGAATAATAAATATTGATTTTTTTAAAGAATGAACATGGTGACACTGTTTCTGTTGCACTGTCTGCTAGCTACTAGCCACCAGCTGGGGTCTTAGAAAACGATACAGGTGACATTTTGCAATGAGATGTGACATGTTTCAAAATATAGTATTATACTGTTGTATTATATGTTGAGTAAAAACTAATCCTGTACAAGGAAGCAAGGGTTCGAACCCCTTACCTAACATTACTATTGCCTGAACATGGCTTGACGACACTGTATTATTATGATTCTCGGTACACAAACCATAGATAGAGTGTATTGTTTAAGATCACTTTCTTTCTGAACATAGGTGGAGATTGTTGATGGTTAACAATGACATTAATATAGTAGGACGTGGATATAGCAATTAAGAAAAAACAGACAATACCCATACAATATTTTTATTTATTTAATATAAGTACTTGTACAATAGTTACATTCAAAATACATTTCTTTTTTCTCTATTACTATTTAGTCCTTTTTGATTCTCTTGCATATGAAGGGTAGATAACCTTGTAGTTCAGCCCCTTAAAACAACAACAACAACACAACCTTTTTGCATAGTTTGTGATGTTGATAACTCTTGAGATGTGGAAGATGGATTAAACATAACTTTTACAGCAGGGGTTAAATGTTGCTCAATAAACACTGCACTATTTTGAGTAGCAACATTTTTTTCTTGTACTAACTTTTTAGCATTGTCATGATTAATTGTTGACACCAACAGTGTTTCATTTGGTGCACCACATAGATGATCACTCACACTTAAGACCCTACCATTTCTACTTTTTAGATTGCCTCGACATCTTTTTGACCTCTCTTTTGAGCATCGTCAAAATATTATTCCTTTTACATTTTGACGATTATAGTTATAAGAGTAGCCTTTATAGAGTACACGTTGTTTACCTTTGTTAGTAGTAGTAAGTTCCTTAGTAGCAACTAACCTGTTAGTATGATTTGCTCACTACAAAGGTTATAATTGTTCTGATAATAAAATCATTTAGCTTTGGCTTTTATATTTAATATGTACAGTTTGAAGTGATAGCAAAAGTGAGAGCAAAATGGTAGCATAGTGGTAGAAAATATAACATGTATTGTTAAGAAATAGTTTAAGCGGTTATGTGGATCCATTACATAATAATTTTAGCATGACGAAGCTCATTTTCTATATCCAATAGTTCTTCCTCATATTCAGTATAACCAGCCTGATTATAGACATGCAGTTGCTGAAGTCGCCGGATTAGCTTACTTGGATTGTTCCAGTAGACAAATTTAACAAATGATTTTTAGGTGTAAACAAAGCATTACCATTATCATTATTATCATCTTCATCATCAACATCATCATCATCATAACCATTATCATCATCATCATCATCATCATGATCATTATAATCCACATTACTATTACTGTATAGTCCTTTTTGATCCTTTTGCAATACCACATTTTGCACAGTTTGTTTTGCCTTTGATAATGTTGGGAGTTTTTCAGACATTGACAACTGTACTAACACGACTTTCTGAGGAGATGATACATGCTTCTTAACAAACAATGCACTATCTTGAGCTGCAATATCTTTTTCTGGGACAAGTGTTTTAGCATTTTGAAGAGTTATTTTAAACAGCAACGATGTTTTATCTGGTACACTACATTGATGATCACTCACACTTAAGACATCACTATTTTTACTTTTCAGCTCACCTCGACACTGTTTTGAACGATGTTTTGAACAACGCCAAATAACAGTTCCATTTTTATTGGTTCGTTTTACAATATATGTATATCCTTTATAGAATGCGTATGGCACACCATTGCTATTTGTTGATACTTCCATGTCAATTGTCAAGCATGAACAAATCTCTAGCAAAGTTCACTCGATAATATAAATAATAGTTTAAAGTGAGAGGAAAAGTGGGTGCAAAAGTGGGTGCAAGAGTGGGTGCAAGAGTGGGTGCAAGAGTGGGTGCAAGAGTGGGTGCAAGAATGGGTGCAAGAGTGGGTGTAAAAGTGGGTGCCGCTTATAGTAGGCATGAATTTTACTAGAATGTGATTTGAGTAAATGTAATTTCTAAACCCAAGTAGTGAATAGTCAGTTGGTTTTGATCTATGCAAGCGTAAATATGTCACATACACTGGTGATGGATACTCAAGGCTTTAAGGTCAACGAAAACAAGTCCAGTATATATTTAAAGAGGTGGCTATCATTGATTGCACAACACGCGGGTTACCATATCTTTTTTTTCGGACTAGTGTTTTAACATTTGAAGTATTTTTTTAAACAGCAACGATGTTTTATCTGGTACACTACATTGATGATCACTCACACTTAAGACATCACTATTTTTACTTTTTAACTCACTTTGACACTGTTTTGAACGATGTTTTGAACAACGCCAAATAACAGTTACATTTTTATTGGTTCGTTTTGCAATATACGTATAACCTTTATACTATGCATATGGCTTACCGGTCCCTTTGGACTGATCCCCATGGGTTGGCCCATGCATTTAGCCAAATTATGTCAAAGGGACGGGTCCAAAGGGATTAGTCAAAAGGACCTGTCAACAGGGACCCGTCCCCAGTGAACCGTCAGCCGGGGCCCGTCAAAAATGACTCCCTTCAAAAAGGACCCGTCCAGAGGGACTAGTCAACGGGGACCAGTCGAAAGGGGCAAATCAACAGGGATCAATCCAAAGGGGTTATCGCCTCAAGCTCTGTCATATCCCCCCTTTGATTATTGGTTTGCTTATCGACAAGCGCCGCTTGGATTACTTTTTAATCACCCCTCGTGGGTTAGCCGCCATCTTTAAAAAGGTCGTGGGAACATAGGTGTTTACCAGCAGTCTTCGGCAAAAAGTCCAACAATACCTCATACAATGCCCTAGTCTTATTGGTTCGCGAGATATTAACAAAAGTGCACTTAGGCCCTTTGTCAAAATTTCAAAAATAGATTCAATGTTGTGCAATCAATAATAGCTACCTCTTTAACTATATACTTGTTTTTGTTGAACATGAAGCCTTGAGTATCCATCATCAGTGTATGAGACATGTTTACGCTTGCATAAATCAAAACCAACTGACTACTCACTACTTGGGTTTAGAAATTACATTTACTCAAATCACATTCTAGTAAAAATCATGCCTACTATAAACTACACCCACGTTTGCACTCACTTTTACATTCACTTTTGCACTCACTTTTGCACCCACTTTTGCACTCACTTTTACACTCACTTTTGCACCCACTTTTGCACCCACATTTGCACTCACTTTAAACTATTATTTATATTATCGAGCGAAATTAATTGGAGATTATTTCATGCTTGAAAATTGATATGGAAGTATCAACGAATAGTTATGGTAAGCCATATGCATACTATAAAGGTTATACGTATATTGCAAAACGAACCAATAAAATGGAACTGTTATTTGACGTTGTTCAAAACATCGTTCAAAACAGTGTCAAAGTGAACTAAAAAGTAAAAATAGTGAGGTCTTAAGTGTGAGTGATCATCAATGTAGTGTGACAGATAAGACATCGTTGCTGTTTTAAAAAAATACTTCATATGTTAAAACACTAGTCCGAAAAAAAGATATGGTAACCCGCGTGTTGTGCAATCAATGATAGCCACCTCTTTAAATATGTACTGTACTTGTTTTCGTTGACCTTAAAGCCTTGAGTATCCATCACCAGTGTATGTGACATGTTTACGCATGCATAGATCAAAACCAACTGACTATTCACTACTTGGGTATAGAAATTACATTTACTCAAATCACATTCTAGTAAAATTCATGCCTACTATAAGCGGCACCCACTTTTGCATCCACTCTTGCACTCCCTTTTACACCCACTCTTGCACCCACTCTTGCACCCACTCTTGCACCCACTCTTGCACCCACTCTTGCACCCACTTTTGCACCCACTTTTCCTCTCACTTTAAACTATTATTTATATTATCGAGTGAACTTTGCTAGAGAGTAGTTCATGCTTGACAATTGACATGGAAGTATCAACAAATAGCAATGGTATGCCATACGCATTCTATAAAGGATATACATATATTGTAAAACGAACCAATAAAAATGGAACTGTTATTTGGCGTTGTTCAAAACATCGTTCAAAACAGTGTCGAGGTGAGCTGAAAAGTAAAAATAGTGATGTCTTAAGTGTGAGTGATCATCAATGTAGTGTACCAGATAAAACATCGTTGCTGTTTAAAATAACTCTTCAAAATGCTAAAACACTTGTCCCAGAAAAAGATATTGCAGCTCAAGATAGTGCATTGTTTGTTAAGAAGCATGTATCATCTCCTCAGAAAGTCGTGTTAGGACAGTTGTCAATGTCTGAAAAACTCCCAACATTATCAAAGGCAACACAAACTGTGCAAAATGTGGTATTGCAAAAGGATCAAAAAGGACTATACAGTAATAGTGATGAGGATTATAATGATCATGATGATGATGATGATGATGATGATGATAATGGTTATGATGATGATGATGATGAAGATAATAATGATAATGGTAATGCTTTGTTTACACCTAAAAAATCATTTGTTAAATTTGTCTACTGGAACAATCCAAGTAAGCTAATCCGGCGGCTTCAGCAACTGCATGTCTATAAACAGGCTGGTTATACTGAATATGAGGAAGAACTATTGGATACAGAAAATGAGCTTCGTCGTGCTAAAATTATTATGTAATGGATCCACATAACCGCTTAAACTATTTCTTAACAATACATGTTATATTTTCTACCACTATGCTACCATTTTGCTCTCACTTCAAACTGTACATATTAAATATAAAGCCAAAGCTAAATGATTTTATTATCAGAACAGTTATAACCTTTGTAGTGAGCAAATCATACTAACAGGTTAGTTGCTACTATGGAACTTACTACAACTAACAAAGGTAAACAACGTGTACTCTATAAAGGCTACTCTTATAACTATAATCGTCAAAATGTAAAAGGAATAATATTTTGGCGATGCTCAAAAGAGAGGTCAAAAAGATGTCGAGGCAATCTAAAAAGTAGAAATGGTAAGGTTTAAAGTATGAGTGATCATCTATGTGGTGCACCAAATGAAACACTGTTGGTGTCAACAATTAATCATGACAATGCTAAAAAGCTAGTACAAGAAAAAAATGTTGCTACTCAAAATAGTGCAGTGTTTATTGAGCAACATTTAACCCCTGCTGTAAAAGTTATGTTTAATCCATCTTCCACATCTCAAGAGTTATCAACATCACAAACTATGCAAAAAGGTTGTGTTGTTGTTGTTGTTTTAAGGGGCTGAACTACAAGGTTATCTACCCTTCATATGCAAGAGAATCAAAAAGGACTAGTAATAGAGAAAAAAGAAATGTATTTTGAATGTAACTATTGTACAACTACTTATATTAAATAAATAAAAATATTGTATGGGTATTGTCTGTTTTTTCTTAATTGCTATACCCACGTCCTACTATATTAATGTCATTGTTAACCATCAACAATCTCCACCTATGTTCAGAAAGAAAGTGATCTTAAACAATACACTCTATCTAAGGTTTGTGTACCGAGTATCATAATAATACAGTGTCGTCAAGCCATGTTCAGGCAATAGTAATGTTAGGTAAGGGGTTCGAACCCTTGCTTCCTTGTACAGGATTAATTTTTACTCAACAAATAATACAACAGTATAATACTATACTTTGAAACATGTCACATCTCATTGCAAAATGTCACCTGTATCGTTTTCTAAGACCCCAGCTGGTGGCTAGTAGCTAGCAGACAGTGCAACAGAAACAGTGTCACCATGTTCATTCTTAAAAAAAATCAATATTTATTATTCTTTTTATTATTATTGTTCATTAAGAGTAGTGTAAAGTTGTCTTTGTGACGTAACGGTTATAATAGTTAGCTGGCACTCTAAAGCTCTTGAGTTCAATTCGAGCTTTAACATAAAATTTTAAAAGTATATTAGAACTAAAACAGGTCTACTCAGTCTCGGGTGATTCAAATAAGTAGATGTGGTTTGATTCACACTTTAACGATAGAACACGACGGTTTTTTTATTTTTTTTAAATAATGATAGCCATTTGTTCATTTGTTTTTCATTTTCACATTTCACACATTGCCATTTGTCAATTTTCCATGTACACGATTTGAAAATGTCAGTTTAAAGTTTTTGGATTTCATGATACGGAAACAAGAATTTTCCATTTTGTTGTTGTCTACACATTTGTCAATTTCCCATTTACATTTTTTAAAGGTCAGTTTTAAGTTTTTAAATTGTGTTGATATGGAAACATGGATTTCCTATTTTTTCCATATCACAGACGACACGTTTATGATTTAGTCCATGCTGAAAGTTTAGTTTTGTAAAACACACATTTGCTGATTAAAATTTTCTTGAAATTATTTTAATGGAAGTGCTTGGCCATGGCAATAGTGCATTCTCTTTCTGTTTGTTTCCAAAAACGTATAGGACTACTACTACTACTACTACTACTACTACTACTACTATTACTACTACTACTAATACTACTACTGTAGGTAAGACTGTTTTACAAAATAACACCTATCTACCGCTGTATTTAAAAGAAACACAAGTGTTAAAAAAAACTACAGTACACTATTCACCATTTGCTATATACATTAATTACCCCACCATCCTACCTTGCCGTGTTTGCTTTGGTTGAACAATCAATGCTACCCACACACACACACACACACACACTTTCTCTCTCTCTCTCTATCATTCTATCTATAGTCATACATTCACACAACCATACCTGTCTTTGAAAAACAAATACAACCACGCTATTTATCCTTGACATGCACGCTTATCCCAAATAACTTTTAGTTATACATTTAACATTTACTATTACAAAAAAATGTTTCCACTATTTTTACAATTACAAAAATGAATATTTACAAAATACTAAATCTACTGGTTACAAAAAAGCCATGTCTCTAAACAATAAAATATAGAAGTCACACCTCCACCTCGTGGTTATAACCCTATGGTAGGCTAATGCATAGGTCATTCATCTGCACTCATTTGCTATCCATCAAGGTAAAAGTGCATTTTTTCTGTTCCACAAGATACAAATTTGATTGCTGGATTGTATCCTACACTGTTTATGCGATATATAGCTTTGCCAGTTCATAAAACCGCTAGGTAGTTCTCTACATATAGCAATTTTACCACTGCTCTACCTACGCTTTTGCTCTTTTGGCTTTCTTACAGTCTAGTGTGTGATAGACAGCATTAATGTATATCAAACCCAGTTCACCTTTGTATTTGTAATCCAAGTAATAATTTGGAAAGACACAAATGTAATCAGTTTTGAACGTTATCTCTGTTTTGTTTAATATGTTTATGACATGCATATTAACCTGAAATCGAACCCTGGTGAAAAGGCTAACAGCTTAACCACTACACCACCTTGCCCTTGTTTCTTAGTTTGACTCGTTCTAGGCATCAGACCTGGAAATTGAATTAAGACCACCAGTACAAGAGCTAAAAGTGCTTAACACTGCAACACAAAATGGATAGCTGGTAACATTATACAACCGGAAATGATTATATTTCTGTTAGCTATGCATTTTTTGTCATCAGCCTACTGTCTGAGCACTGACAGCAACACAGTTTAGTTTAGAACAAGCGAGTGTGTGTGTATAGATTATTAGCCTCAAGTATTTAAAGCTTGTTGTGTGTGTGTAGCGACCATCTTGCCCCGGTAACCACTGAGCATTTTTGTGTTTTAGCTACCCTCTTTAACCAATCAATTAAAGATAGTCTACTCTTAATTCTTGAATCGATAAATCAGAGTTTGTGTGTACACCGTTCGTCATTTATTAACCCATACCTACAACCTATACTCTCTCTATACTGCAGTATGATCTGAAAAACAAGTTTCAATGGTAAAAGACTTGTCAATCACCACACATGTAGCCTACACTAATTCTTTCTCTACCTAGCTATGTTTCATCACACACATGGTAAACATCTCACATGTTCGTATCCGATTATTAGTTTATAAAATCTCAGGTCGATGACCTTGATGTATTGGGTATTTTGGGTAAATTCATTGGTCATGGGAAAGGGTTGACCATTCTAAGTCCTATAACACCTCACATGTAGATATTCGATTATTAGTTTATAATATATTAGGTCAATGACCTTGCTGTTTTTTGAATCTTTTGGGTAAATTCGTTGGTCATGGAAAAGGGTTGACCATCCTGAGTCCCATGACACCTCACTTGAGCCTCTCTGATTATTAGTTTATAAAATCATAGGTCAATGACCTTGCTGTTTTGAATCTTTTGGGTAAATTCGTTGATCATGGAAAAGGGTTGACCATCCTGAGTCCTATGACACCTCACTTGACCCTCTCTGATTATTAGTTAGCGACATATCAACAAAAGTGTAGTTAGGCCCTTTTGACATAAATAAATAATATATTCAAAAACAGAATGTCACCTCAAGTCCAACGACCTCTCATACAGGTCCCTAGCCTTATTGATTCATGAGATATTAAAAATCTAATGACCTTAGATCTTTTGGTTAAATTCGTTGGTCATGGAAAAGGGTTGACCGTCCTGAGTCCTATGACACCACACTTGACCCTCTCTGATTATTAGTTAGCGAGATATTAACAAAAGTGCAGTTAGGTCCTTTTGACATAAATAAATAATATATTCAAAAACAAAATGTCACCTCAAGTCCAACGACCTCTCATACAGGTCCCTAGCCTTATTGATTCATGAGATATTAGTTTTGGATCTTTTGGTAATGTTTTTAAAAATAACTCATCTATAAATCATTATTCAAAAAGCCCGCCCGCTTACGCATGCGTAAAAACAAAAAACAAACATGTTAATTCATAGTAGCAATCGGCTCTTCACATGCGTTTCATGTGGAACAACGTTTAATTTCATCATAGCATTAGGGACCATGGGCCAGTCCATAGGGACCGGTCTAAAGGGATAAGTCCAAAGGGACTCATCAACAAGGACTCATCCACAAGGACTCGTCCACAAGGACCTGTCAACAAGGACTCATCCACAAGGACCTGTCCACAAGGACCTGTCCACAAGGACTCGTCCACAAGGACTTGTCCATAAGGACTTGTCATCAATGACCTGTCAACAAGGACCCGTCCACAGAGATCCGCTCCCCCCACCCTCTTCAAAAGCCATGAGTGGGCATGCTAATTCATAGTGGCTTTCCACCGCACACATGTCTCTTGTGTAGAACAACTTTTAATTCCATATTAGCATTCAAACTCTCACATGTTGCAATTGGAGAGAGAGATTCTCTAAAAAATTACAATTTCACCGCCTAGTAGGGTAGGTTTTATTTTTGGGGTTGAAATATGTTGTTCATAGAAAAGGGGGTATCAGCCCGAGTTCAATGACACCTCATTCGTCAAAATCCGACCACGGGTTCGGGAGTTATCGGGCTGCCGCCATCTTGTGTGGAGGGTGTGGAGGTTGAGGATTTAGAACTGTCCAAAACACACTACTTACGATACCACCAACGAGATCGTGTTTGGCGCGCAAAGCGACTGCTCAAAGGCACATCACTGTTAATAACAGAATCCCTTACTGCAACTAGGAAGGACATCTTAAGAAAAGCACGGGACTTTTGGGGATTACGTAATGTATCCACACAAGACGGCCGAATTGTTGTCCACCTCAACAATGGCAGAAAACTAAATATTAACACACCTGCGGAACTAAAGTTGCACATTAATAGGCTAGGTGAAGGAAATGGAATAAGTTCATAGACATGTGTACTATAAGTTACATTAGGTTTGTGTGTGTGATTGTGTGTATGTGTTTAGTATTTTGGCAGTCAGCTGTTAGTTTCGTCAGGAAGTCGAGGTACCGTTACGGTAAGTTCTTGACCTTGTGAGCATGCCATTTAGAAATAGTTCTGCTGTCCTTGTAGGAGCCAATTCACCCTCGGGCAATGACCGAGGCTCGTACAATAGAAATTCACCCCTCCCTCCACTTTCACCAGCGCACGCTGGTACTAAGTTAAAGCAAGCATTTTCAAACTGTCCTAGAACCTTACATTGCTGCCACCTGAATAGCCAAAGCTTACCAGCACACATAGATGACATTACAGCAATATTCTGTGAAAACAATATTCATGTAATAGGAATATCTGAGAGTTGGTTGTCTGAATCACTTCCGAATTGTGTGGTTCAGCTTGAAGGATATAATCTCCTTCGCCATGATCGAGCCGATAGGATGGGAGGCGGTGTTGCCCTTTACTGCAGAGATGATCTGAAAAGCAGGGTTATTTGTTCATCATCGTCCGCTGAGTTACTGAGGACGGAGTTCATGTTTGTTGTGGTAACACTGAGTGAGCTGAAAGTATTGATAGGTATTGTCTATCGCCCACCTACTGTATCATACATTTCCGAGTTTGAAACTAGTCTGCTTAATTTTCTGCCATCTTACGAACATGTCATTATTTTAGGAGATTTTAACACTAACTTACTAACCAAAACATACAAAGCAAAGAAACTTGAAGATCTATTTTCCTCCTGTGACATGACGATACTTCCTCTCGAGCCAATTAACTTCGTAAGCACAGTAAGCTACACTTCACATTCACTAATTGATCTCATCATAACAAATAACCCACAGAAAGTAATGACTCATGGTCAAATACCAGTGCCGGCTATATCCACCCATGACTTAATATACTTAGCGTATTCGCTCCGCGTTCCAAAGTACAGGACTAAATATGTTACATGCAGAAATATAAAGGACATAGATCCGGTACAACTGAAATATGATGCCTACAGTCTTCCATGGAACGACATATTGAGACTGGACGACATTGACGAAAAAGTAAACAAGTTTAATCTATTAATACATGCACTATACAACAAACATGCGCCCAGGAGAAAGATAAGGATTTCTCGTAAACCTAAGCCGTGGTTAACTCCGGAAGTCAAGAAAATGATGTCCCGTAGAGATAATCTTTTCAGACAATACAAACGTTCTGGTCTACCAAATGATTTTGAAAAGTACCGAGTACTTCGAAACCAAATTAAGCAAATTTACGTAATCTTAAATTTAAGTATATTCGTGATACAACATGCCGAATAAATACAGCTAGAGCGTGGAAACAACTCGGTGCTTTGGGCATAGGAAAAAACAGGAGCAACTTCCTATACCTGACATTCCACTAGACGAACTAAATGCGTATTTCACTGATGCAGATATTCAATCCAGCCCAAATAACGCTGCCAGTCACGGCCCATCATTTCCACCACCAGATCGACCCAGCTTTGCATTTCGCAACGTAAGCACTAATGAAGTTAAGAGAGTGTTGTATTCCATTAGATCCCAGGCGAGCGGGATTGATGATATACCTATAAAATTTATACATTAAATTATTGGTGCTGTTCTCCCCATTCTCACACACATTTTTAATTACTGTTTAAACAATGGCACACAGCCTTCTATCTGGAAATACGCCAACGTGATCCCTCTTCCTATGATACTTTGCCCACTGTTACCGTCCGACTACCGCCCTGTATCTATTCTCCCTGCTCTCTCCAAAGTACTGGAACGGTTAGTACAAACTCAAATACTGGAATATTTGAACACTCAATCTCTACTTGACCCACTCCAGTCTGGTTTCAAGAAGGGCCACAGCACAGCTACTGCCTTACTTAAGGTGACTGATGACATCAGACAAGCAATGGACCAAAGACAAGTAACAATACTCACACTCCTCGATTTCAGCAGAGCATTTGACACCATAGATATACTGACCCTATTGAAGAAGCTAAAATCCCTTCTTGGCTCCGAAGCCATAAATTTTTTCTCTGCTTACCTAACGGGTCGAAATCAGCGTGTGATTGTACAGGACACCACCTCACAGTGGCGTCAGAAAAAGGCAGGAACCCCCCAAGGTTCGGTCCTTGGGCCCCTACTTTTGGTGCTCTATATCAACGATATCTCCTCCACAATTAACTATAATAAATATCATCTTTATGCAGATGATCTACAAATATATTGCCACACTAGTATCAACAATATATCAAATGCAATAAGGGATATAAACACTGATATCCATCAACTTAGTGTATACGCCGATGACAACTCTCTCCTGCTCAATCCTAAGAAAACCCAAACTATCATCATCGGCTCTCATAAGTTACTAAACTCATTAAAAAACAACTACGTTGTGCCTCCAGTAACACTGAATTCAATCACCATCCCCTTTAGTAAAGAAGTAAGGAACCTTGGGTTAACCTTAACTGAAACTCTTGACTGGTCACCACATATAAGAAATACACGTAAAAAGATATACGCATCCCTTCACCCACTCGTGCGCCATAAGAATATTTTACCACTAGACATTAAGATTAAACTCATCCAGACACTAATACTACCAATTATAGACTACTGTGACATCGTTCTCGTTGACGCGACTCATGGACAAACAATGAAACTCCAACAAGCATTGAACTCTTGTCTTCGGTTCGCTTTCAATCTAAGATACGATGCCCACATAACCCCAAGCTACCGTGCTCTTTCATGGCTTAAACCTGATGAACGCCGTAAATTTCACTTGTTGACATCCATCTATCGATTTCTGCATGAAAACACCCCCACGTACATGTCATCAAAATTTAGTTACTTGTCCTCATATCATAATCGAAGCACTCGATCTGGCTCTTCCCTCGCCATCCCCATCAACCACTCATCCATGTTTAACCGCTCTTTTGCTGTAGCTGGGTCTCGACTATGGAATTCAACTCCTCCCGATATCAGAAATTCCACAACAATAAATAAATTTAAGGCCGCATGCCGAGATTATCTGTTGAATACTGCTGATTGCCCCGTGTGAATGGTGATGGATGAAAGGACGTATGACTGAGCTAGGATTATATCTAGGATATTATAGAAAGGTCTGTGACATTGTGATTATTATTATTATTATTTGTATTGTTATAATTATTACTATAATTAATCATGTGCCTTTTTTACTAATATTAGTATTAGCATAATTAATTTACTCCTTATTTATCATCATAATATTTTTTGTATTTTTGAAATTGTCATAAGCTATGTACTGGTACCATATTTCGTGGTTAAGTGTAAGAGAGGGCCATGAGCCCTAACTTCGCCACTACCGAAGACATAAAATAAAATAAATAAATAAATAAAGAAATAAATAATGTATCATAATATTTCAGATTAATGCTAAGCTTCACATACATAACACTGTTGCCAACAATGATTTAACGCGCGCTGATAGATCCAATGTAATATTTCATTTCTGATACATAGATTATTTATTGGCATGAATCTTAAATTTTAAGAAAAGTAGGATCTTTAGTTCGTCATGGAACTACTTGTTTTGAATGAGAAACCCCGTATACATTCCATGATCTTGTGGGGGGGCAAACAGCCGTCATAACGGCATAACTAACGTGAATTGTAGGATCATCGGCAAAAACCAACAACACACCAAGATTACGAGAATTACAGAGTATTTTTGCCTATACCATCCAAACCTAACCTACGCGGAAAAAAGCATTATGTTGCAATCTCTCTTAAAATAACCAACATCAACTGTCATATAGTACACTTGTATGACAATCTCAATTTCACAGGTTACCACAAACGGTTCCTAACTTAAGGCCATGACCGCCTCCTTCCCAAACCAATCCTTAATTGTCAAATACACACACCTGTACCTCACCCGAAATGGCGATCTGAATGTTAACACATTAGATTGTTTCCCACAATGCTCGCAATATAAACATGTTTCCTAGAAAACACATCTCCAAGAGTGAGAACTTAATCTAGCCGGACGAAGATTGGTACTTGCGTATCAGCTGCGTTGCATCTTTTAGATCCGAGAACTGATACTTGGGTTATATGGTGACTGATTTCGTGATGTGTGTCTCAATACCCGTCTGCTCTTGGGGAAAACATGCTACTACCAGTTTGTGTCGACAGATACTCACTCGCAGCTACCCTGACCGGCTACTCTTACTCCCATTGGAAGGTAGTTGAAAGTATGTATTTGAACGTATAGTACTGTATATCCGTTTCTGAAGAAGAAGTCTGGTTTGCCCTGGAATTGTAGGATGAGGATTTCCTGGTGGATTTTAGGCAATCTCATCAATTTGGGGAATCATGGTATATTTGGAAGGATTTTTGGTAATCTGGTAAGTTGATGAATTTTATAGAATGTTGGTGAATTTTGGTTATTTTATGAAATCTGGTGAATTCTTGATGAATTTTGCAAGCCACAGGACGCTCGAATGGCATCTGGTTTGTAAGACAATATGAGATGAGCAAGGGAGTTCGACAGAGAGGGACCTAGCATAAGGAAGTGTATTTGTCTTTGTGGGAAATCTGGTAAATTTTTGTAAAATCTGTTTGGAATTTGAAGGAATTCTGGAGGTGATGGAGGTGGAAAAAGGAGGATAATGTGTGAAGGAAGGGGGTAGGGGTATGTTGAAGTTGGGACAGTCATCTTGGATGGGTCGCGAGTGCACGCTGCCATCGTGACCGGTGTTGCAAAAGTAGGGATCGTTGTTTGTTGTTTGAGTCTTCAGTCTTTTGACTGGTTTGATGCAGCTTTCCATGCCTCCCTGTCCTGAGCTAATCGTTTCATCTCTACATAGCTACCACACCCTACATCCGAGGCAATCTGTTTAACATATTCTAACCTTGGTCTACCCCTACAGTTCTTGTCCTCGACCCTTCCTTCCATAACTAAGCTTGCTTTTTCTGGGTGTCTTAGTATGTGTCCTACCAACCTATCTCTTCTCTTCATTAGCAGTCGCCAGAAACATCTCTCCTCTCCCACTCGCCTTAATACCTCTTCGTTTGTAACCCTATCTACCCATCTGATCTTCATCATTCTCCTGAACACCACATTTCAAATGCCTCAATTCTCCTCTTTTCTGTAGGGATCGACCGCTCGACTATCTTGTGTAGTGGTGTAAAACCCATATATAAATAAAGAAATAAATAAATAAGCAAATAAAATAAATAATTATAATCTACTATATATATACAGGGTGTCTCAAAAAATGTACTAACACTTCGAGTGACTGTAAAATGATTATGAACATAGAGACAGGTTTAAGGGCTTCAATTATAGATGAGACATGTAATTAAAGACTCATGTTCGCAAATGTTCAAGTTGGTGACCGTCAGTGACCAGACAAAGCTGATAACGCGAAACAATGGATTCACAACCGTTGCGACAAAGTTCATTTGCAATTTAGTGACATTGTCTGTCAATATCCAATTTCGTGTTGGAATGTAGGATTTCAAGCGCAGACACTTCATGATGCGATGGACGCTATCCTTTGAGATGTGTGTCTCTCGAGACGTTTGTCGTAGTGATTTCGGTAGGGATCGATTGAATGCTTCCTGCACCTGTTCTTCATTTCCAGGACTAGTGAACGTCCGTGGTCGTCCAGAACGTTTCTTGTTGACGTTGAGAACGGCTCCATCTGCTTCAAATGTATCTCTAATGCGAGCAATGATCCGGTGTGTTGGTGGCGGTTTGTCGAACTCCAGGACACTGACGGTGATCAATTTAAACATTTGCGAACATGAGTCTTCAATTACATGTCTCTTCTATAATTGAAGCCCTTAAAATTGTCTCTATGTTCATAAATAATCATTTTATAGTCATTCAAAGCTTTAGTACATTTTTTGAGACAACCTGTTATTATATATATATATATTAATGCTTGCTTGTTTCTTCGTTCCTTATGCGTACATATACCGTTCATCCGATTGCGATACAATTTTAGTGAGTTGTTGTGCACATTCCCTGGATGGTTATAAGTATATTAAATCCAATTTAAAATAGATAGCGTAAGCCGGGTACAGCTAGTAATCAATATATATTTAATATGCAATAAATAAATAAATAAATAAAAGTTAAATAACGAACAAAGAAATATATGTTAAATAATAATAATCATATTTCTTGAATTTAAAATAAATAACTCATATCCAATAAATAATATTAAATACATAAATAATTATTCAATAAATGGATAATATTAAATATCTAAAACAAGATGTTCAGTAAAGAACATATAGCCTACTTTCTCCTAAATGTATGAGTATAGTTATAACTCGTTGTTATTATCAAAGAGTATAATAGAACTATTCTTTGTTGAAGACCTTAGAAACGATTTACCTCTACCAAACGCCACAACCTAGATAAAAACTGCTACCATCATTGAAGAAAGAAAGATAAGAAGTATATCAAGAATGTTATGGATCTGGAGACATAATCGACCGGACTGGCTGCGTGGCTCAGCGGTAACGTTCTCGCTTGCTGGGCCCTAGGTTGCAGGTTCGTATCCTGGCGCAGTCAGCTGGCATTTGAGGGTGCACAAATGCGAGGGAGCCGTGTCAGTACATTTACTGGCACGTTAAAGATCCCCTTCGGGCCAAAATTCCGGCACCCCTGTGTCTCTAAAAGCAGCAGTAGTTAAAAGGGATGTAAAACCAATAACATTATTATTATTATTATTATTATTATTATTATTACATATACGACCTGCCGTGGGCAACATCCAACTTTGAGTTGAGGCATGTCTTTACACGTCTGGTTGTGCATGGCTTTCACAACCCTAATTGAATTAACAAATCTTTCCATGACCCTACAGAGACGTGTGTATACAAACTATGTGGATATTTTCGATTGCTATTTGCCTGAAATAAAAGTAGTAATTAATAACCTGAACTAACACCAACGGCTTGAATTCAGTTACTATGTGAAATCGTTTTGTTCTTTACTTCAAATAACATTTTCAAGTAACGCAAAATAGGCTGTTACAAACCCTTTAAAATAAAAAGTAAAAATGTATCGTAGTATCATCTTGTCATTCTTCAAATTCGATGCGCATAGAATGCCAATGGTATAGTAATCAATGGAGCCCCACGTAGACTAGTCGTGACATCTAGTGGTGAAATATTGAACAATATAATCCTAACAGAGAGAGTGCATTCTAGCGGCCAGAAGAAGAAACTTTTCAATAAAATCTGGAAGTTAATAAGTAGGCGTGCAGTTACCTTTTTGGCAGCTAGATGTCTCGAGTAAATCTGCTGGCGAATTATGTTTTAATTAAATATATATTTTACACCATAATATGCACAATGTAACGCTTAATTTTAAAACATCTGAGTCATTACAAAACAATAAACATATAACATTTCAAGCAAAAAACCTAGCTCTGATCGGGTTTGAACCATAGGCATTTGAGCGATAGGCTAACGCTCTACCACTGAGCTAATTGTGTCAACGAATATCGTTCTATATAAAATGACTTACATAGAACTTGTTAGCAAATAATGATTTATACTAAACGATTTCATCACTGAAGTATATTATTTATATATAAAGCATTTCATACAAAGTTTATTTATTTTGTATCAGTACGCTATATTGCATGCAATACTCAAATTAGTGAAATATAAGTCAGGCACAAGATAACCGCTGCCATCTTGTCTTATTACTGAATCGGCTCAGCTTTTTAAAATCACGTCTGCACTATAGTATTACAAAATAAACTTTTAATTTCGAACGTGCCTCTTCCTTTAGAACAGTTAAAACGATTCTCGGCTCGATAATCGGAACTTCTGGGTCCCATGATATGGATTATAAAGTTTGCATAATTCGCACGGCCGCCATCCTGAAATGGTATGGCGGACGACCATGTAGTTTGGTCACAAGACGCATCCTATACGAAGGTATGTTGTTACCAAATTTGGTAGAGATCGGATGATTTGGTTAGTCGTTATTTGATTTTACGTTTTGAACGTTTGAGTGGCCGCCATTCAGTTTTAGTAAAGATGGCGGCGATATAAAACATGACACTGAGGTGTCCTTTGCTAGTGCTACCTTTGTACCAAATTTCGTTCAATTCGCATTCACCGTGTTCGAATTGATAGGGGGGGACAGACATTCAGAGTACACACACTCACACATACACACACAGACACACACACACACACAGACTCACACACACACATACACACACACACACACAGACTCACACACACACATACACACACACAGACAGACACACTTTTTTCGCCCTGTGTTGATCTCATAAGTCTACTTTCATTTTTTGCAAAAATCGAAAGTAGGCTAAAAATAGAAATCATTATTTCATTTGTCCACGCTACGAGAATGCCCACAACACTGTGACGTCACGCAACAGGTTTGGTATTGTTTGAAACGCTAACGTGAAACCTGCCACCTGCAATAGCCTGCCGTGTTAACTCTGGACAGATTAATTCTTGTTGAAACGACGGCGTGTACTTGAGCGATCCACACATACCGCTACCCGCATAGCCGTCATGATAAAGCGAACCTACACGTTAGATAATAATAATAACTGTACCATAATAATTGTTATGATACGTAAGATTTACTCTGACACCTGGATTTCCACTCAACATTTCTGAACGCACCCCTATTATTTTTATGTTGCCATTAGCAACTATTATTGGTGACCTCTTCAGTTGCACGAGAGTCACCATTACATCAAGACTTGGAATCCGTCAACTCCTCTATACGAAGCCTTTCCTATAGTGTATCAAGATGAAAAGGAAAAAAAAAAGAGAAATCATTTCTAAATAGGACATAATTCTTGACGTGCTCATTTTGCAACCTCTAACATTCAAAATTTAAACTCTAAAAAGTAACATCAAACTAAGTTACGGTATTGTATTTTCTTATCTTTCTTGCAAGTTGTATTTTCATTTTATTTGGTTGGTTGTATTTATTGATATGCATGTGTTTGAGGTTATTCGTTCTACTGGTCGGTATTCTGTTGTCTCATTATTATTTCTTTAAGATGTGTCGTTCTGAACTGCTGGGCAACCTCCATCTAACAAATTTGGTTGACTTGGAAGGTACTTTCTAACCAATTAACTTCTGTTCTCATTCCCTACCGTCCAAGTCATTAGCATAGTTCCATATGAGCTCCGTGTAACATATAAATCTTAGGATTTATTATGTAAATTAATGACTTATCGTTTGTGGGTTTTAGTAAGAGTTCCTAGAGCTGGATAAATTTTATTTTATGCTTTATGCTTGTAAATTCTTCTTTGAAGCACAAACAAGTGCCGTATTGTTATCTGTGGATATATCTTGTTTTTTTCTCGCGAGATGAATGTCGAACTTTGAATTAACTGGTCACATTTTCCTTGAGCTCCAATGAGTTCAAGTAACCGAAGTGTTATTTAATAGAATTTCCATAATTTTCGGTAATAGTAATATCGAATGGCCTCGGTGGCCGGGTGCGAGCTTTATTTGACACTCGGAGGGCAGCTTGGATGTCGAATTTTGTCGTTGCTTGAAATGCTATGAAAGTGAAGGAGGTTAGATATCTAAGCTCCTTGTCACTATAGCGCTATCTAATAGAGAATAGAGGAACTTGTTGGCGGAAAATCCCAAGATTAATTTTGCCTTTATGAACACGGCCTACTGAATTCAAATGGGTTCTTTAACATGCCAACAACGTATACGTGCATGTCGTGATTTTTATCGCCTTTCAAAAATCACTTACCAAGGCCAGGAGCGAACCTGCAAGCTTCGGGGTTGGTAGTACGACACGTTAATCACTCACCCACTGTTTAATATCTAATAAATGGGATGTCAAGTTGATATTTTCTTCGTCCGGTAAATATTTATTTGACTTAATGTACGGATTATCGCATTGCACTATATTTTAGTCCTGGCATTGGAGTTTTATCTCTCCTTGAAGCTTTATTGATTTGGGTCTAAATGTTATTTCCTTCCTGGATTGCAAAATGCAAAATGAGGGCGTAAAAGAATTAGGTCACAATTTAAGAAATATTTCTGTTCTTTTTTTTCCTGTTCATCTTGATACACTATAGGAAAGGCTTCTATAGAGGAGTTGATAGATTCCAATTCTTTATTTAATGGTGACTCTCGTCCAACTGAAGAGGTCACCAATAATAGTAGCTAATGGCGAAAGGAAAATAATGCGAGTGCGTTCAGAAATGTGGAGTGGCAAACTAGGTGACAGAGTAAATCATACGTATCATAACAATTATTATAATACAATAATAATAATAATAATAATAATAGATAATAAATATTTAATAAACAAAATAATCATATTAAATAATTACAAAATATTAAATAACCGAGCCAGCCTTGGCCCAAAGTTTGGGATGCTAGGCTCTGCCTGTCACAAGCTAGGACAAATGCGGAGTGATAGAGGAGTAACACCACTTTAAAGAACCAGGGTTCATCGGGCCCGGATGATAGCACCCTGTAAGGGTCCCTACCAGGGCAATGGACAAGCTACTGCCTTATAGTTTGGCGTCGGATCGTCAACGGCTAGATGAAGAAAGCCACGAACAAAAATAACCTGGCCCTCGAGGTAGGGAGTTGTAGCGATGGGCCAGCTCCCCGTCATACGCAAAAGAGATTATAATGCTAAAAACCTAAAGATATGATAACTGGACGGACTTATAGTCGACAACAAAGGCAATGGAATTGGACAATGAATATTGGATGTAGGAATGTACTAGGTCTGTGAAGCAAAACTATCCCCATCCCCATAGAACTCAAGAAATAAAACATGGATATAATAGTTCTGTCAGAAACTAAGAAAAAAGGTTATGGAGAAGACATTTTTGGGGCATATGTACATTTTTGGAGTGTTGTAGATAAAGGTATAAGTGCAAGGGCAGGTTTGTCATTTTAATCATAAGAGAACTAAAATCAAAATATTCGAAATTGAAAATTCGTTAATGAGAGAATATTATTAGTTGAATTGTTGATTTTGTAAGAGAAGTAGTTAAAGTGGGAACCTATGTACCAACTAATGATGTTGCAGTCGCTGAGAAAGACGAATACTGGGATATATTTCGAAAGGTTTTAGAATATGTGTACCAAGAAGGAAAGAGATGATAATCATGGGTGATACAAATGCTAGAACAGGGTATGATCTAAACAGTTCTTTTGTTGGCAAATTTGGAGAGGAAGACAAGAACGATAATGGAAATAGATTAATAGACATTTCTGAACAATTTGATATGAGAATTGCTAATGGATTTTTTGAGCACAGACAAATTCAAAGTATATGTGGGTCCACAAGACGAGAAATATAAAGGCTATCATCGATTACATTATAACTAAACAAATAGGCCCCACTACAATGATAGATGTAAACGTTTATCGGGGTGCTGAATGTGGTTCTGATCATAATTTGGAACACTATTATTTAAGTGGACAGGAGAAAATAAAGTTAAGGAGATGAATGAGGAAAAGAGTAATATAAAACTGGAAAATGCCAGATTTAATGTTACACTATTTCATGATTACTGTATTAAGTTACTCTACAAACAAAAAATGGATAATGGAGTAGATGTAAATTTTGACGAAAATACCAAATACATTTATAATGACCTAGTAACAAACATAAGGAAAATAGCATATGAAGTCCTAGGAACTGTACAGGGGAAGCGGGAATTAAACAACTGGATCAATCAAGATGTTTTGAGAAAAAATGAGGATAATCGCAAAGCATACCATAAATGGCTAAATACAAAATCAGACGAAGATATGAAAGCGTATAATGAACAGAGAATCATTGTGTTTATATAAGGAAGATAGGTCTAAAATGAACAGTGGGAGAATGTATGTGCGGAAGTAAACTGTCATCTAGGATTTAAGCAGTCTCCTGCAGCATGGAGAGTGTTGAGGGGACTAAGAAGAAATACAACGACCAACATAAAAATTGGATCATACTTCTAGAAAGATGGGCGGATTATTATGAGGGCTTATTAAATGAAACCAGGTCGGACTTTAAAGAAGAAGGGCAGTTTACCCATAGCAGTGTAAATTGGGATCTCTCTGAGGATAATGTTAAACATTGCACAGTAATAGGAAAAAATTGAAAGGCGCCTGGTCCGGGTTAGACACACTTAGACTTGCTAAAGTATGGAGGAGATAAAATAATAACATTGTTCACAAAATTGTATAGAATGATTTTACAAGGAGTTATACCTCAGGAAGTGAAATAAGGGTATATTAGCTCTATATACAAGAAAGGAGATAGGAGATGTCGCCAAAATATCGTGGAATTTGTGTACTGAATCCTATAATGAAAACGTTTTCCAGAATAGTTATGACGCGCTTAGAAAATCAAAATATTGATACAGATCAACAATGTGGTTTTTCGATAGGTAGGTCGTGAATTCACCACATTTTTACATTAAGACTGCTCTTGGAACAACGTAGAGAAAGATATAAAGATATCAGACTGGTGTTTGTTCACCTGGAAAAAGAGGAAGCTATTATGACAAGCTCTAAGAAAAGCACCAATAAGTGAAGAAGTCATTAACATATTACGATCAATGTATTCGGAACATAAGTGCCGGATTTAAGTTGGATGTTATGTATCCAGGGAAATATATACCGTACAACCATGGATCTCGTATTACAAGGATGCTGTTTATCACCGTTGCTGTACAAGATTCATTTATACGTCTTTTAAGAAAATGGTCCAGGAAATGTACAACGGGAATACAGATGAACCAGGAGTATTACATCATTATCTTTTTGCTGATGACCAGGTGATATTGACTCAAGATATAGACGATGCCTCTTATATGATAATGAAATTGGTTGAGCAATATCAAACGTGGGGACAAAATGTCAATTACAACAAAACGGAATACCTTACATTAGATAATAATGTTGCTGAAAAACAACAGTTCGGAAATGCAGAAACTCAAACAGTCACTAAATTTCAATTTGGGTTCAATAATTGAAGCTGGGGGAACAAGTTCATCTGAAATTGAGAAAAGAGTATGTGAGGCTAGGATAACAATTTGAGCATTAAATTCCGTTTTATGGAGCAGAAATAATTTGAACATCACTAAGAAACTTATTTAAAGTTCATCGGTACAAAGTATTTTAATATATGGAGCAGAAACATGGACGTTAAATAGACAGCACACAAACAAATTATTAGTAACAGAGGTAGATTCTTGGAGGAGGGCGGCAAGAAAACCTAGATTGGAAAAAAAATGGAAACACGAGAATCTGAGAAATTATGCAGGTTAAAAACTGTACTAGAAGTGGTTGAAGAAAGAAGAGTACAATGGTTTGGACATGTGAAAAGGATGCGGAATAGTAGAATTCCAAATGTGATGTTACATTGGCAAGTGAAAGCAAACGGAAACGGGATAAACCAAGAGAACAATGAATGGAAGGTGTAAAGAGAAGCATGGCTACCAGAGGCTTAACTGAGGAAAATGCTGAAGACCGAAATTTGTAGAGGAGTAGAGTATTTTTGGGTTGAAGGAAAACTACTGCATTGTAGAATATTCCTAATAAAGAATGAAGACAAATATTTTTTTAATAATAAATATTAAATAAATAATAATTAAATAATAAATATTAAATAATAAATATGAAATACTAAATAAATAAAAATTACACAAATAAATAAAATAATAGTAAAAATAAGCATCAGTCGGCCATGTTGTATCGACCGCTCGAGCTATCCTGTCGGGGCCGCTAGGTGTCATGTTACATGACTTTGCGGAAACCACTCCGAACCTCACCTACACTTGGAAATTTAAAAATGGATAGAGGGGATGGAGACATTACGTTTAAGCCCTCACGCGTTTTTCTCCGATTACGCATTTGGGTGATATCCACTATTTTCGGAAAACTCGGGTCGATGACTTTGTAGTTGTTCAATAATCGATAAATCGATAATCCAGAAATAATAATAAATAAATATTAAATAATAAATAAATCGATGCATAATTAGGAAAAGAACATAAATTGACTAACGGAGGTCAACATGGATGAGCCCGGCGAAAGTAAGTGAAGCAATGGTGGACTTAAGTGTTAAATCTAATTATATTTGGAAAAATCTGTTTGGAATTTTAGAGAATTTTAGGGGTGGGGATGTTAGGGGAAGGGGATAGGAAGTAGAGAAGGGGCTATGCAGGCATTTATTGTCATCGCGACAGGAGATGGCAGTTCAACACGCTGCGATGGGATGAGGTGGCCATTGCAGTACGCATGCGCTGTCCGCCTATTCCAAACCTAAATGTATCGGATTTCCGCATGCCAATGGTTGTTATCGTAGCAGACAACACGCAGTCAGTCAAAGAAGGATTGTGCTAAGTGAGTGAAGCATGCCTGGTAGACCAGTGAGTGTGATATGGTAATAAGGGAAAGACAACTTGCCTGGCATAAATGGAACTTATTGAGGGACGCAGATAACTGGGAGAAATTCCTAGATACAAGAAAAAACACAGTAAAAATTATACGTGGGGTAAAACTTGCCTTCGACAAGAATCACCTAGTAAGAATTCAGCAAGATGTTCAGAAGAACAACACTCGAAACGTCAACAGAATTTTCGAACAGAATCTCAATAAATACACTTCACCAAACCTACACTTCAAAGATCCCGACGGAAGGATTGCTCACAATGACAATGACAACTGCCTAATCCTGGCTCAATACTTTGCAACACTCCTCAACTGAGAAGCCTCAGAATCCACATTTCATTTCGAAGAAAATGCACACGTTCACGCAGATTCACTTCCACCGACAAAAGATGAATTCAAACAGATCATACAGTCATTGATAAACAATAAGGAATTGGATGAAGACTTGATAATATCTGAACTATGGAAATATGCTGGAGACAAGGCAGTTGACATAATAACTAAGATACTAGGCGATATTTTGGAAACAGAGAAACTTCCTGGGGGCTGCACATATCTCAGTTCTCCAATAACCTACAAGATCCTCTCCAATGCTCTCCTGGCTAGAGTAAAACAACAACTGGATCCAATACTGGGAGACTACCAAGGAGGTTTAAGGAAAGAACGTTCCTGTGCTCAACTGATTCTGAATCTTAAATCGATCCTTTCATATCTCAAGCATAGAAACTAACAATAATTTGCGATCTTCGTAGATTTCGCGAAAGCATGTGACTCTGTTGATCGATTCTCTCCATTTGAAATCTTAGAAGAACTAGGCTTGGACAACAAGACAAGGGCAATCATCCAGGAGAACTTAACCAACACTACGTCCAAGGTACAATCCCGAGGTGAAATTTCCGACGCCTTTGACATAAGCACCAAGTTAAGGGGGATGGAAGTTTGCTCTTCAATTCATCCGTGAGTGGCGGAGAGAATTGAGCAACAAAGGAGTTGAAAATGGGGTGACACTGGGATACAAAAACATGAATCTAATAGTTGATTGTCTAGTGTTCGCGGACGATCTCGCATTTTTTTTCACATTCTATGAGTACAGTCATAGAACAAATCAGTGAACTCCAGACACAAGCAGCAAAGGCAGGCCTCAAGATCTCCTTCGAGAAAACAAGTTAATAAGTAATATAAAGCTGGCAGGAAGAGAACTAGCCATTGCAAGGGGAAAGATCAAGCGGACAGGAAAGTTTAAATTCCTAGATCAATGGGTAGAGCCTAATATCTCTGAAAAGGAGGCTTTCACATCACGAATGACAAAAATAGAAACTGTATAGCAGTTACAAGGGGATCTATAACAAGAAATCATTATCTCTATATGCCAAGCTTCTACATTACTTCATAGTGATCCAACCGGAAGCCTTATATGCTGCAGAGTGCTTTACGATGCACAGAAAAGGTCTAATGGAAAAACTTGAATCCAAAGAAATGAAGATCTTACGGAAATCTTGGGCCCAGGAAAACGGTGATTCCAGACGGAGGCAAGACCATGAACTCTACACTCATGTTACCAAAATCACTGACATGATGAGAAAGAGGAGGATTGTGTTCTACGGTCATTTAACAAGACTGAGCCCAATGTGAGTGTCAAACAAAATCTTTTCTTACTTTCTTGGTAAAAATAACTAAAAAAATAAGCGTGCGTGGTTCGGAGAGGTAGAAAAGGATTTAAAAGTGGGAATTATATACAACGATATTCAGATGCGTACGCCCCTTAAGATGAAACTAAAAGAACACCTGAGTTTCCAGGAAAAGCCTAAACTAACAACAGGCAAGGTGTGAACTGAAACCAGGAAACAGCAGCACCGAGAACACATGAGGCGTTACTGGGCGAATGTTAAAGTTCGAGGAAGAGACCAGTTGAATTAACGTGGTCCATAGCTGGCCGAAACGTCAAGAAGAAGAAATAAATAAATCAAATATTAAATAATAGATAAATATTAAATAATAATAACAATAGCAATAATCGATTGTGCCCAAATCCAGTTGCCCAGATTTGAGAGCACAGGCCCAGATGCTAAGTCCACAGCTGAGATTTTGAATAGCGCGCGCCAAACCTTCTAAAAAGCTTTATGCAGCCAAGAGATCGCAAAGTGACGTAGCAAGGTTATCAGAGTCCAGGCTATATTTGCATACAATATTTTTCGGTGGAGTAGAATCATGAGACTAACACCAAATTACTGGCACGGACAAGGGAAGAGGAGCGTGCTATATTTCAAGAAAATTGATCGAGCGGAAGCTGAGATATGAGATGTTTTAGTTTTAGCAGATTTCAAGCAGTGACGTAGAGGAGTCCGTCCGCTGGGTATATAAGAGCTGGGAGCCACCTCTCTAAATGTTCACTTCTCCATAGGCGCTCCTTCGCTATGGATGTCACTTCTTCGTAAGCGCCCTGTCGCTAGACACATCACGTCGCTCCGAACATCGTTATACTTCAGAATTATCTTCGTGCACATGGTTGCAATACTCTACGTTCTTACTAGCACACAGTTGCTGGGACTTAGTGAAACTCTACGACAGAACATGGTTACTGTAATTAGTGAACTCAGAATTCATCGTAAGTTATCACTGAGGTGATAGACTTTGTGGCAGAACATTGGTGACTATTACTGCTACACGGACATATTATAGACTTAGTCTATATTTTTCTTTCCACTGTCCACTAAGATTTAAACTTGGATTATTTTCATCCAAGGACCAAAACAAGCTTTTGTCTTCATAACACTTTGACCAACCAAGATAAGTCAGTACTGTTTACATACCAGTCTTGCACGGCTCAGTTCATTTAGCCGACATAGGGAAACCAGCATGCTTAGCATTGTCTGGAGAGTGAGAAACTCTGCCCAGGGAATTGAACATCAGAACTTGGACCGGTGCTGAATAAGATTATCAGAGTATTGATAGTACTGAATGCATCACAGTTGGGTCACGTTATTACTGGTATTTTTGCATCATGGATCATTTCGATCTTATCCCTATCAAGAAGATTACTTCAGCTGTTGAAGCAGCTAATATTATAGACAGTTTTCATCAAGATATTCAGGCAACGAGTATGAATACCGATATGTCTGGTTAGACATTTTGCGGGTGTATAATGGAGGCCGATACGAGATTATAAGTACGTGTCCAAATGGGGACAGAAGACTGAAATAGTCTGGTTCACACCAGATTATCCACATCAAGATCTACAAGAATGTAAGCTACATTTTGCATTATTCTTATGCGTAGTTAGCTGGAATTTCTCATTTTCCTACAGTCTTGCCAACACATATTTTCTTTCTTCGATATTTTGCTGTTGCAAATATTTTTTCAAGGCATGTGGAAGCCTTGATCTGAGCAATTTTTACACTCAGGCATGAGAAGTCAATGATTTGAATTAATGGACGAGCAAAACGAGCATTTATTTGATTTTGAAATTATTTTTCTAATCGCGGTCATCAGCCTTCGTAACTATAAATTTAATTATAAATTTAAGTTGAGCAATGGATTTGTATCCATATTTAAGAAGTCGAGCATGATATTTCCCGAACAGTTTAGGAACGTTAATTCCATTTGTGGAATAATAATAATAATAATAATAATAATAATAATAATAATAATAATAATGCTGATTTAATAATAATAATCATTTTCAATATTTGTCAGAGATAATAATATTAATTATGATGTATATTTCTAATAATCATATAATGTAGTGTGATTTATAAAGTTGATATTAAAAACAGTTTGCTAGATCGAAGACTTGTTTTTCCGAAGGCTGATGGTTAACGCATGCCCACATTCAACTAACAGAATAATCCTATGGGAACATTTTACACTTGCATTATGCAGTTAAATCTTTTGAAAGACACGGAAAGTAATGATACGGGAAGCAAATAGCATGTATAAATTAGGGTTTTACTAGAGTTTGTATAAATATGATATCATTTTGAGCAACGTTTTGTGATAGAACGTTTGGCTAGAAATAGGCATGGCGTGGAATAATTCATGTTTAAACTGACGGTAAAATTACTGTAAACTCATTTAGGAGCTTACTAGCTTACGAATCTTCCAGTTTGAGTAACAAGCAAAGGCTTGATTATTATGTATAATTTGGGAAGAAATTTTTTTTGTGTGTGGAAATAGTTGAATATGCCATTCTGATTGTGCATTTTAAGTCGCAGGAATGAGGTTGTTATAATGGAGCATCAACCATATTGTAGACTTTGAAATAATGTTGGGAGTTGTAATATTGTTGTAAGCCACACTTTCGTCGAATTCATAACCGAGGGTTATATTATGGAACCATCATGTCAATCCACAGTTTGCCCACGTGTTCTATAAATATTTTCTAGTAATTGTTAGCCCGGAATTTTGTTATTTCATTATGAGAAGACTTTACCGTTGTCTAGATGCTAATTATGATAATGTGATTTTTTGACACATTTAAATCGAATGGGCCGATGCTATAAATAAATTAAAACTGTTATTTCCTAAACAACCACTACATTTTAGAGGATATTTGTGATCCTGTTAAGAATATAAACATTCTGCAAATTAATTTGATGATTAATATTTTTGACATTCTGTCAAAAGAATTGTAATTTTGATAATAGCAACAACTAATATTATTTTTGTGATAATTTTTCTAAATAATATTTCCAATTGATATTTAAATAAATGAATGGTTAAATCCACATTTAAAAGAATTGATATTTTGTTAATAATAAATTTTTGACCATAATATTGCTAATTGAGTCAAGAACTCAGAATATTAATGTTGAATCGATAACAAATGATAGAATTATTTTTTCTGTTTATCGAAGTTCTTCGAATCCATGCTCAATCGTCCATGTAATTAATATTGTGGTATATTCATTGTTGTAACTTTATATTTGAACCAATTTTGAGATACTGATTCCTGGAAAAGTGTTAGTTAATTTTCTGCTACTATATGAAAGACAAACAAAAACAGTGATTTTTTTTTTCATCGAGTGATAATATTTCATTTCAACGTGTTAGGAATCAGGATGGACAATTAAATTTGCACTGACAAACCATACGATTGCAAATAATTATTTTGAACGAAGTCAACGGGACTATTAATCTGACTTTCATTTCAAAAGCCTAGTGTTCATGTGTTGGTGAATCTGTAAATTTGTGTATATCATGTATGATTCGTCATGCATCCATTATGCTATTTTTAGCATTTCTCCATTAACTTTTTAACTTTTTAAATAAAATGAGATAATTTTACGATTTGTGTTTTTTTTTTTCAGAAAATCTCCTTCTATCCTTATTGTTGCATCGAGCCGAAAATCAGTAAAGCAATTTTTTTGTGTGTTATTGTACTCACTTTAACCCATATGGCGCCCTGGGATGTTTAGATTCTCGTGCTGACTGATTTTTGGTGAAAATGCATACGTGGTCGTCTGGACTTCGGTCTAAACGGGCACACTATATATATAAATGAATTGCTGTTCGTTAGTCTCGCTAAAACTCGAGAACGGCTGGACCGATTTGGCTAATTTTGGTCTTGAATTATTTGTGGAAGTCCAGAGAAGGTTTTAAAGGTGAATAAATATGAAAGTTGTAGCGCACGAGTAGATTCAACAAATGAGTGACGGCACGCGAATCGCTTAAACAAAGTCCCGTATGCGTTCATATACCATTCATCCGATTGCTATGAAACTTTGGTTGTATTGTTGTGCACACTCCAGGAAAGGTTTCTGACTTAGTAAATCATTTTTACAATAGGTAGCGCACGAGTAGATTCAACAAATGAGTAACGGCGCACGTATCGGTTAAAAAAATGCCATATGCGTTCATATACCATTCATGCGATTGCAATGAAATTTGGAGAAATGCTGTTTCCACTACCGCAAAGATTTCTGATTTAATAAAAACATTTTACAATTGGTAGCGCACGAGTAGATTCTTTTAAAGAGTGACAGCACAGGAATCGTTTCAACCAAGTCCCTTATGCGTTCATATACCATTCATTTCATTGCGATGAAACTTTGGTGAGCTGTTGAGCACGCTCCCATGATTATTTTGAGATAGTAAATCAATTTTACAATAGTTTAGAGGTGGTTAACGGAAAAAGAAAAAAATATTGGGAATCCAAAAGCACTTCTAAAAACAAAGTTACAACGCCAGCTGTACCCGATTTGGCTAATTTTGGTCTTGAATTATTTGTGGAAGTCCAGAGAAGGTTTAAAAGGTGAATTAAATATGAAAGTTGTTAACTATCTTTCAGATTATTTTTATGTAGATTGATAAATCTTAAGTTTGGTCACAAATTAAATTTCTGAACGCAACCATAATATTTGACATTTGACAATCGACTATATGTAGATTGATAAATCTGGAACGCAACCATAATATTTGACAATCAACTATATGTAGATTGATAAATCCTAAGTTTCGTCACAAATGACATTTCCGAACGCACCATAATATTTGACATTTGACAATCGACTATAACTTTCTTTACTTCGGTGATCCTTTGTGATAGTGACATTTCAAGTTATGTGCTCTTTTTTGTTGATCTTTTGTGATAGTGACACTTTACTGCCAAGTCCGCGAGAACTTTTCTCACTTTGATTAATTACAATTTACGATACCGAGGTCGTCGCAGTCAATCAAATGTGCGAAGAGCTACCTCACGTGCTAACCGCACTGATGACCAGAGAGAGACAGATCAAGAAAATAGTCGTATTGCTATGTCAGAATTGCGTTCTTTAGTGAGTGACAATGAAGTAGATAGGCTTAGAATGCAACGAGTTCGTGCACATCAAACACAACAACAGCGAGCACGACATAATGAAATTGAGCGATTCCGCAGACGCTGTGCTCCTGTGATTCTGGAACGAGCTTTATTCCACTATGATCCGGTAATAGATTATTGTGCCGACAAATCGGTAACAATTGGGGAAATGACAATAATTTGTAAATATTGTAAGGCGTTAAAATACAGTGGTGAATCTTCTGGATTATGTTGTGCTGGAGGCAAAGTAAAGTTGCCACAATTGGTCCCACCACCAGATCCTTTACGCTCTTTAGTTTCTGGAATTGGAAATGATTCTAAGCACTTCTTGACCAACATTCAGAAATATAACAGCTGCTTCCAGATGACATCGTTTGGCGCTACACATATTATACAGGACAATTTCATGCCCACTTTCAAGCTATTATACCATAATATTTTTTATAATATTCAAGTTTGTATTAAAATATTTATCGGAAATAATTATTGAACAAATCTTTAAAAATTACAGATACCAGGACAAATTTATCACTTACTGGGGGCGCTGTTACCACTACCAGATGCAGATCATCTATTTTTACAAATTTATTTCATGGGAAATTCAGATGCGGAAGTTGATAAGCGTTGTGCTCACAATCCAACAGAGAAGAGAACCATTGTCCAAGAATTACAAATGTTTCTTCATCAGAACAAAAATTTAGTAAACATGTTCAAAATAGCATTGGATCGGATGCCATCTGATAGCCATAATATTGTCATTTGAGCAGACAAAAAACCTGCCGGTGAACACAGAAGGAGGTTTAATTCACCTACCATTGACGAAGTGGCTGTTGTCATTGTGGGAGAAAATTTACAATCTAGAGATATTGTGCTTCATCGTCGGAATAATGATTTAAAACGTGTATCAGAAACACACAGGACTTATAATGCGTTACAATATCCTTTGATCTTCTGGCAGGGGGAAGATGGATAACATTTTAATATCAAAATGGTAAATCAAGTAACAGGTAACTAGATTGAACAAGATTAAATAATATTTTTAAATTCAATTCATCTAAGTAACAAATTAAAAAATTGTCATTTTTGATTGCAGGTGCTGAAACCAACAAAAAAGTTACTGCTATGAATTTCTATTCATACAGACTCATGATCCGTGAAGGTGAAGTAAATCATATTTTGATGTGTCGACGACTTTTTCATCAGTTTGCCGTTGACAAGTATGTCAAAATTGAGACAGAACGATTGACATACATCCGTTTGAACCAACGACAGTTTCGATCAGAGGAATACATGGCAATGTGAATAATGTGGGAAGAATGACAAGTTTGCCAGCTACTTACATAGGAAGCCTGCGCCACATGCACGAATATGCTCAGGATGCTAGGTCATATGTTAGGCATTATGGCCGCCCAGACTTATTTGTTACATTCACCTGTAACCCACAATGTACCGAAATCAAGAGGGAATTGCTACATAGCCAAACACCAGTTGATAGACATGACATCACTGCCAGAGTTTTTAAACAAAAATTAAAATCTCTCATGAATTTCTTCATAAAGCATCGCGTGTATGGCCAAGTCCGTTGTTGGATGTACTCTGTAGAATGGCAAAAGCGTGGTCTGCCACATGCGCACATTTTAGTCTGGTTAGTGGACAAAATAAGACCAGATGAGATTGATTCCATAATTTCAGCTGAAATTCCTGATGAAACAGTTGACCCTAAATTGCATGCAGTAGTTACCAAACACATGATACATGGACCTTGCGGAGTTTTCAACTACAATTCACCCTGTATGGTCGACGGCAAGTGTTCCAAGCAATACCCTAGAGACCTGATTGCTGAAACCATAACGGGAAATTATGGATACCCATTGTATCGTCGGCGATCAGTTGCGGACAATGGGCGATCGGTAGTTGCGAAGGTAAGAGGACAAAATGTTGATGTAGACAATCGTTGGATTGTACCATACTCGCCAATATTGTCCAAAGCTTTTGAGACTCACATCAATGTGGAATATTGTAACTCTGTGAAGTCGATTAAGTACATATGTAAATATGTTAACAAAGGCCGTCTTCGCTGTAACCAATGCAAATGACGAAGTATCACGGTACCAAATGGGTCGCTATGTAAGTAGCAACGAAGCGATTTGGCGTATCTTTTCATTTGCGATCCATGAAAGACACCCTACAGCAGTCCATTTGGCAGTCCATTTAGAAAATGGTCAACGAGTTTATTTTAATGAATCGAACGCGGCAGACAGAGTGGCACGTCCACTGTCGACAACATTAACAAGTTTCTTCACAGTCTGTCAAACTGATGATTTTGCTCGCACTTTGCTGTATGCTGACATGCCACGCCATTACACATGGAATGCATCATCGAAATCGTTTCAGCGTCGAAAACAAGGAACACCAGTTGAAGGACATCCAAATGTATTTGATTCAGACGCTCTGGGTCGCATCTACACAGTAATCCAAATAACGATAAATGTTATTATTTGCGGTTGTTGATGGTGAATGTTCGTGGTCCGATATCGTTTAAACAACTGAGAACAGTTAAAGGACAGCTGTGTGCGACTTACCGTGAGGCATGTCAACTATTACACTTACTCGAGAACGATTCGCACTGGGATGATACGCTCAAGGATTCCGTAATATATTCATCGCCGCATCAAATTCGTACATTGTTTGCGATTATCATATCGACATGTTTACCCTCGAAAACAAAAGATTTGTGGGTTAAGTATAGAGATGACATGTCTGAGGATGTTTTGCATCGTGTGCGCCGTCAAACTTTGAATTCTACACTATAAATGACTACAATGAGACATTGATCATGATAGAAGATATGTGTTTATTGATGGCAAATGAAGTATTGTCGTGTTTGGGAATGACAGCACCCAATCGTCTTATGCACGATGCATTAAACCACGAGTTGCAAAGAGAACAACAGTAAGACATTGAAGCATTGGCCGAAACAGTTCGTACAAATGTTCCACACTTAAATCAACAACAAAGAATTGCGTACGACATTTTGATAAAAGCTGTGAACAGTGGATCTGGTAGAATTTATTTCCTTGATGCTCCCGGAGGAACCGGAAAAACGTTCTTAATTTCATTGCTTTTGGCAAGGATCAGATCGCGAAATGATGTAGCTCTAGCGTTGGCTTCATCTGGAACAGCTGCGACTCTGCAAGAAGACGGGCGATCTGCACATTCTGCATTGAAATTATCATTAAACATGCAAATCAACGAAACACCAATTTGCAACATCGCCAAAAATAGCGCAATGGCCAAGATCCTAGAGGTATGCAAATTGATTGTTTGGGATGAATGCACAATGGCCCATAAGAGGTCACTGGAGGCACTGGACAGAACGTTGAAAGATCTTCGTGACAACCGAAATATTTTTGGTGGGGCCATGATTCTGTTGTCAGGTGATTTTCGTCAGACTCTTCCAGTTATTCCCCGATCAACTGTTGCTGATGAACTAAACGCATGCCTAAAATCATCGAATTTGTGGCGGTACGTAAAGACACTCCAATTAACAACTAACATGCGAGTATTTTTGCAAGAAGATGAAACTGCAAATGTGTTTTCGAAGCAGTTGTTAGACATTGGAAATAATAAAGTCGCAGTGGACACCTCGACCGGATTCATCACATTACCCACAGATTTCTGTCACATCACAGACTCAAAAGAGGAGCTTATTCAGCGTGTTTTCCCAGATATAGCGCAACAGTTCAATAATCATAATTGGCTGGGCGAACGAGCAATATTGGCAGCAAAAAATAAAGATGTCGAGGATCTCAATGCGACCATTCAGAATTTTCTTCCGAGACAGTTGCTTACCTTCAAATCAGTCGACACCGTTATGAACCAGGATGACGTAGTCAACTATCCCACGGAGTTTTTAAATTCACTGGAATTGCCTGGATTACCACCTCACAATTTACAGTTAAAAGTAGGATCAGTTGTCATCATGCTGCGTAACATCAATCAACCTCGACTGTGCAATGGAACAAGACTGGCTGTGAAAAAGGTGATGAATAACGTCATTGAGGCAACAATCATAAAATGAAACTACAAAGGAGAGGATGTCTTGATCCCGCGTATACCGATGATTCCAACGGATTTACCATTCGATTTTAAACGTTTACAATTTCCAGTACGTCTGGCCTTTGCGATGACCATAAATAAATCACAAGGCCAGTCGTTGGAAGTTTGCGGAATCAACTTGGGTTTCCCTGTTTCGCGCATGGACAATTATACGCCGCGTGTTCGTGCGTCAGAAAACCGTAATCTTTGTTTATTTACGCACCACAAAACAAAACAAAAAATATAGTTTATCGGAAAGCTTTAAATTGATTAACATACTGTATCGTAACTGTGTGTGTCTGTCAATATCAAATTGAAACCTTATAAACAGCCAGTATTTCAGGAAAACTCTGTTTTGTAAATAAGCAACATCATGTGAAATTAATCAAAAATAATAATAAAACTTCATTCATACCGAGCATTTTTTAAAATTAATTATGGAATACTTTTGTTTGTTTTAAGTTTATTTTATACAAAATTTTAGGTCTTTTATTTATCGATTGAGGCAGTACGAAGTCTGCCGGGTCAGCTAGTATTCAATAAATAAAAATTAAATAATAAAAATTAAATACTAGATAAATAGAAATTATATAAATAAATAAAATATAAATTAACCAATTATGTCGGATCGACCGCTCGGGCTATCCTGTCGAGCGCAGCTAGGTGTCATGTTACATGACTTAGTGGAAATCACTCCGAACCTCACCTAACCTTGGAAACGTCCATCATTAAAAAATATTGGTATTAGAAATGTGTCCTATGGATAGCGGGGAAGGTGATCTTTTGTTTGAGCCCTCACATGATTTTCTCCGATTACGCGTTTGGGTGATATCTACTATCTTCGGAAATCTCGAGTCGATGACTTTGTAGTTGGTCAATAATCGATAAATCGATCATTAATAAATAGTTATGGATTCATATTAAATAAATCAATAAATAAGCTGCAACAGAACAGAAACTGACCAAGGGAAGTCAACAGAGATGAGCTCGGCGAATGTACGTGGAAGCAATGGTGGATTTTGTGTTAAATCTAATTAAATTTGGAAAAATCTGTTTGGAATTTTAGGGCATTCTGGGGGTGGGGATTGTGGGGAAAGGTGGTAGGGGGTGGAGAAGGGGGTATAGAGTCATTTACCATAACAATTGGAAAGCCCGCCGTTTCAGAAGAAACTTACGTGCGCAAGCGCAGGAAAAAATCCTTAATTTCGCCGAGGGTGGAGGTAATTTTTATTTTAGGGGGGAATAGACTTATCCCATAGAGGAGATGGAACCCCTTCCTTTGAGCCCTCTCACGTTTTTCTTCGGGAGTACGCACGGCCTTGCCCCTGGATGTATTGCGGGTTCAGTTACCCCTGGAATAGGACCCCTGTACTTATGAGCACGGGCAACTGAACACCAAGTAACTAGCGATGTGTTTGTTCGTTCATGTTACACTAATAAATTCACTTTATAATAGCCTGGTTGGAATATGTAAGTGTTATCATACTTCACTATTGAACACCTTACTATTTAGGGACACCCCGAGTGTGTAGAGATGATTGATTGACTTAGCACTCAGTAGATGCAGTATAGTGTGGTCTGTTATAATGTACAGAAGCTGGTAACCCTTTAAGAACCACTACACAGCGCACACTTATCGTCCAACACTCGGCATGCCTTCCCTCTAGCGTCGCACATTTTAACTGGCACAATTTATTGCGAACGATCCCTCTTCTCACCACATTGGCTTAATCCTCCTCCCCCGAAGTAGTATTTACAAATTATCTACCTGTACTTGCAATCCAATTAGATTACACTATCTACACAGGATTTCCAAAATAATTCCTGGGCCTCTATTGCCAATTGTTGTGTATAAATGCGAGTTAAGTGGGCGTCACGGTAAGTAATTTATTATTTTCTTAAAGAAATGACGCAGCCTCTAAAATTAACCTTTCTCAGTCTTGCTTTTTATCCTTGTGCCATTGAATGAAGTGATAGCCTATGTGTTGTGATTTTGTTTCTAAGTGGATGCCAATAAATGATGGATTCACCTGGTATACATATTTCTTGATGACGTGATTGACTTGAGTTGCTTGGATTTGAACGTACTCGAATCTCTCATTTATAGAGTTCATTTTTAAAATTCATCCTTCGCGGTGGTAATGTAATTTTACATTAACTAACCGTCTTATGGAATGAACAAAATGGTAAACAGTACAGTTAGCCACAGGAGGGTCAGCGAGACAGCTGCGGCTCATTCCACCCTCATATCTAATATATAAAAGTGAAAGTCTGTATGTGGGTATGTATGTGTGTATATTTGTTCCGTATACAAATCTACACCACCAATCTCAACCAAATTATGCATACACATAGTTTAGGACCCAGAAGAAACCGCTGGCAACATGAATTTTCGATTTTCTTTCTCATTCTTCTGATCTCGGCCTATTTGCACTAGAGCAAAAGGTAATAAAGTCAGAAAATTAACTTATGAAGGAACGGCAAGGCCGGCCGGCCATCTCCATGGCAACAGTAACATAAGAAGGGTCCACCAAGTTTCCATCTATCTCGGTAAGAGGCCATGCCACTCAATTTTCTCAACGGTAACAGTACCTCAAGAAGTGATCACCAGGTTTCCACCTGTCTCTCTAAGGGGCCATGCTACTCCATTTTCTCCATAACTACAGTAGCTCAAGACGTAAACACCACGCCATGGGCCTCCATTTTCCATCCAAACCACGATAAGAACATTAGGAATCTGAACGCCGAAAAAAATCTGAATACGTAGTTTTTAAAATTTTGATTAACAGGAGTCGACGTAGGGAATTAACTTAAAAAAAAAACATCGGCTAACCCTGCTCGCGGCCTAACGTAACAACGGCTATAGATATCATCACGAAAGTTATTAAGATTAAATGAGCTTAAATGATTCTGTTATTGCTGATTGATTTAGAGGCTTGGCGACGTCATGGCCATGTAGCCCCATGAACTTAAGTGTGTATGAATTTTTTCTGATAACCTGTGTTACTGTGATGGCTGTAGTGTGTGTATTTGTAATTCAGGTGGGGATTAAAAAGGAGGTTGCTGTTCCCTTCAGTTAGAAACTATCCCGGTATTTGCTTCGAGTAGCAGTGGGAAACCACGGAGAACATCTTCTAAGTTTTTCCATGGGAGGCGCAGTATACTTCCAGCTCTCAGACCAGAATTAAAATTTCTTGGCAGAGCCGGATTCAAACTCGGACCTCTAAGGCTACAACTGAGATTGTTAGCCGCTAATCCACGTGGTCGTCTAAATGTGACATTTTGGGTCTTGATGCCGCTGCTATTACGGGAGATTTTGAATCTTTACCTTATGACGGAAGGTATCACGCGCAATATATTGTATTGTAGTGTTATACTCTCCGTTAAGGTGTGTTCTACTACTAATATGTTGTCGTTTATGTTTTATTAATCCTAATTATTGACAGTGTTAACCTGTACTGGCTATCTTTTGTATTACAAATCAGGAATACAGTAACTGATATAAGACTTGACTAAGACTAACAGAACCAGAATAATTTGTAGCAACCAAAATGAAACAGTAACCTAAAATAATTAACCACGCCATGAACACGTCCTCTTTTCTACTTAAGACGTTGGGTTCAGTTTAGAGGTACTACGGCAGCTCCCTGCACGCTCAATACGTCAAAAAATGACTATACGAGTAAATGATTTGTACAGAACATTACCTCCTTCACTGCCCTCAACAGAACCAGTACCGTAGCAAACCTACAGGTAATTGCCGTCACCAATAATTCTCATAGTAATCATTAGAAGCCATGACCAGGCTCCTTTTGTACTTAAACATTGGTACTTTCAAATTACTAAGTAAATAATACTGTACGTTTTTCGTACATCAAAAAACTACATCTATACTGATATATAAAAATGAGATGGTATGTGTCTGTGTATTACTCGATCACCAAAGAACCACTGGTCCGATTTACATGAAATTTTACATGGAAGTAGCTTATTTACCTGGTTAATACATAGGCTACTTTTGATTTCAATCTTTGCATTATTTAAAGATGGCGACCATTTAAGTGACATCTCTACACCCTTTGGTTTCAAACATTCATATTTCAATTTCAAATAAAAAGAGAATGCCTGGAAATAGCGAACTTGTGATGGCATATAATAGGTTAAAAATTTAAATTTCTATCAGAATGGCCCTTATCACTTTTCATGTATCTCCAACTGTTAGCGAGTAAAACATAATGTTGTGCTATAAAACACGGTCAATGCCAAGCGGTGTAGCTGGACAAAATATTCCATCCTAACTCTCCCTCCACGCAGCACCTCGCCTATCCCCTGTTTTAACTGTCACCTTCACATTTCAATTTATTTATGACCAGTAGCGAAGCACGGGTACTTTAGCTAGTCCTTTATAAAATAAACCAATTGTCAACTGCCATTTTATAAGTATTTGCGTCTGAGCGAAAGTAATATAGTGTAATTTTGTAAACGGAAATTAAGTGTTTTACCATTAGCCACAAAATGAAACTCGCTCTAAACATTGTGGCATTATTTAGTCTCTCTATACGAATGTTATAGTTTGCCCTGAATAATAATGAATTAATAATGCTTAATTAATTTTTAATGAATAAATGCGTGAAATTCATTTTTAAGCTGAGAGTTTAGCACCCGCATTTAAAAAATGAAAAGCCTAAACATTCCTACAAAGTGGGTAAGTATAATGTAAACGAAAGAACATGTAGTTTGTACGTTTAACACTTACTCATTTAAGTCAGTTCCACTTTCATCTGTTTCTTCATTCTGATTTTCTTCTTTTACATCCTGGGGATAAGATGGAATAATTTATTTCAGGGTTATCACCCTATACTTTTGCACAAATGACAACCCATGTAATTGTACAGCAATGCATAGCTGAAGTGAAGATACATTCGTTGATTGACCTTCAAATGTCCTTCACATCCTAGAGCTAGAGATCAAAATTATACAGATATGTGGTTATGAATCCCAGTTCTGAAACTTATAATACACTTTTAGAGACCAAAGTAAACTTAGAGCAAATGAAAATGCTAAGACCAGTGCCGTAATGGAAGAATTAGTCTAAAAGGATTGAGGTCAAATGAACATTTATTTTTTAATTATTTTAGCCCTGAGACCATAAGAGAGGGACAGATGTCAATACAATAGACCAGTGCTTTCCAAACAGAGTGTCGCGTGCTACCAACAAGGGAGTCGTGAGATTCGTCTAACTTATAAATTCAGGATAGAACACGAATAAAGAACCTGTGAGAAAATATTAAACTTACTTCCCCTCATTGGGCCTATTAGCCGCGTGATCGAGATGTTGATAAGAGTTCAAATCTCCTTACCGCTAAGACAAAATTGCCACTTTTAGGGTAAAACTCAGTGTATGGTTGACAAAAATAAATGACAGCAATTTTGAGAGTTTCCTTTCACATCTAAATGTCCAATTAGTGACAAAATACAACCACTGGTTCATAATCATTTAATGCAACTGAAATAGAGGCTGGTTGGATATTTTCCAACACTAAATATAAAACAATACGAATGGAAAAGAATTCCTTTTGCACCCTCCAGCTCTTGTGAACTTCAACTTATCGAAGAAAATGAACTGGCGGAGCTTAAAACAACCAGGCTTGAAGACTTAAGAACCAAGTGTCAGAATTAGACAGCTTCTGGGTTTCTATTCAGAAAGATCTTCCTCACTTGAGTAAAAGTGCCCTCATTGTTTTGTTGCAGTTTTCAACGACATATTCGTGAGAAAGTGCGTTTCCTGCTATGTCTAATACAAAAACAGTTAAACGTGGAAGTTTGAGAATGTTAGATGAGGAAATGCTTGTGAAATTGTCCTGCATCCGACCTGATATAAAGCAGATTTGTAATGATCGCCAAGCCCATAGCAGTCATTGAATTGGAACAAGGTGCAAGTTTTGTATCTATAAAAAGGGTATTTAATATAGCCTATTATACTAGGAAAATCATATTTATCACAAAAAAAACCCCTGGCACTATCCAGCCCATGACGGGCTGGGAAATTAAATTTCTTTAAAATTAATCTCCTTTGTTAAAATAGTCTATGTTTATAATTAAAATAATTAAATGGGTGTCATGTAGAATTATGTGTGCAAATAGGGCGTCGCCATGAGAACAAATTTCAAAAGCTCTGCTGTAGACCATTACAGGTCCTACGGTCCAACACTTACACATACCATTGGGTAATAAGCAACTAGACTGCCCATACGAGCATAGCCTTTGAAAATGAAGGCATAAATCAACCAACTTTCAGAATATTATACAAGGCATTTCTCCACAATTCGCTGCAAATTAATATTTTAATTATCAAAAGAGTTAGACTGAGTCAATGAAATGCCTCTATGGGAAGTATATCGTAGAGCATGCTGTAACTACAAGCATTATGTGTCTGCTAAAGTACGGGAGCACACTGCTTGCAAAGGAGATACAGGCTTAGAATGAGATTGGAGTAGATATTAACAGCCACTTTCGTTTGTCATCAACGTAATTGTGAGAATACAACTCTTAATCCTAAAATGAAAGGTGATAAGGAGATGTCTTGCAACGACGCATGAAGATACTTACCTCTTTCAGATCAGAAAATGATACTGCTGTTGTGATGCATGGAACTATCTCCGGAATAGAAGATTCCTCAATCTTAATACCTGTGCGATGGTCTGTATTGTCCTGCAAAGAAATTACTTGTTTCACATATGAGTTCCTTTCCGTAGGTGGGATTGTATCTTACAAATGGTTTATAAACTTGCACTGAAGGAATGAGGGAATCAAGTAACAATACTGAAGGTAATTCAACCCTGCATTCATAGTTTTCCTTCGTCCATGGCGAAATGGCAAAAAGAGCTAACAGTTAAAGTGCAGTTTTTATCAAAAAGCATTTCAGTTAATATACACTCGCAAAACGTGGGCCCAGCATATTGTCACTAGCATTGAGTGTGAGTGTTGCGACTTCGCGGCGTAGATGCAGTTACTTTTAGTTACCATACTAGCAGAAGTACCCGTTCTTCGAACGGTGTTCGGTGTTAACACCAGACAATTATCAATTGAGGTACTGTTGCAATGGTTAGCGGTTTGTCATTCCTTCATAGGTTTATCAGAACGAAGTTAGTTTTCTGGGTATATTACACACACTGTTAATTTAAGGGTCTTAAAATGTGGTTTTTGGACACCCTATATAGACTCCGAAAATTTGTGTCTGACATTGAGAAGCGTAACGTATGCTCTGGTTGTCCTTCTAGGATAATTTTTATATTTCGCCTATTTTAGCATGTATTTTGAGAATTTTTTCCCTATATCCAACTTTTTACTGTATGAAAAGTACGGTGAAGAGTTTTATAAATGATTGGTGTATTGACTCTCATGGATACCATACCTAATTTTACGATGCACCAAGCATCCGAACACGAGTTATAGGTGTACTTAAAGATACACAGAAAGACAGACACACAATTCTATTGTCTACAACATATCACCCAGATATCCAAATATGGGTATATCTATCGCACAGTATCAAACAAAATCATCCTTACGATGAACCCGTATGTCGACAATAAATAAATAAAAAATAAATGATGAGTTAAAATGTGTTCTCAAACTAAATACAACTAACGTGAACTTCATGACGTGAAATACAATTGAAAGCCTTGTAGATGGAACGCAATACACGCCACATAAAAACTGACCCTCTACGTTGTGTAAGGTCTCCATACACAGGAAGACACCTTTCATAAATTATACAGGCTTGTGGTGCATGAAAATTCATGTTCTTTAGCCTCAATTGGCCCAAATTCCTAAAAGCCGCAAAATATACTGATTCAATTCAGGAATTTTTGAAAATGATGTTGCTGTTTGGAGATATAATAGACCTTCTGTACTATATGTCGCACGTGAAAATTGCGTGAAAAAATTCTAGGTTACCCCTTGACCCCCTTCATTGCATTGATGAATTATACAGTCTAAGTTGGTTCCGTGATAACATAATAGCCATTTGAAAAAAAAAACACAGAAATATAATAAATGGAGTGATATTGCTGCTTACAGCAATAGATGGAAAGTTGGATGCCACCCCTTGAGATAATGTTGTCATGATTACCGATTTGCATTCCTTCATTAGTTTGTTAAATTAGGTTTAAATTAGTTTTCTGGGAACACTTCAGAAACTGTTGGTTTTAGAGCCTTATAATGTAGTTTTTGAGGACCCTTTAGGGCCCCCGAGTTTTGTTTCTGGCACCGAGGGGCTTTCTCTCGCCGTTGTTCGCCATAATATAATACTAATATAATAATATAATATAGGGATAGGAATATAATAGACCTGCCAGACCACACCCGCAGGTGTAAATCGCGTGAAAAAATTCTAGAGTACCTCTTGAGCCCTTAAGCGCATTATACGTATTGTTGAAATTTACAGCTTAATTTGTTTCCGTGATAACCTTCTAGCCGTTTGCAAACTTTCACACTAATGTAATTAATGGAATTGCAATAGATAGACCTCTGAGAATCTCTTGCCATGGTTACCGGCTTGCATTCGTTCATTAGTTTATTAAATGAAATTAGTTTTCTGGGAATATCTCAAAAACTGTTGATTTTAGGGCCTTAAATTGTGGTTTTCATGGAACCTTTAGGGCCCCCGAGTTTTGTCTTTCACATTGAGGGGCTGAAAATGAGCTTTGTCACGTCCATCTACGCCTATTTCAGCATGTATTTTAAAGGGGGTAGGCCCCGTTTTGTGAGAGGTACGGAGAAGAGTTACATCAATGATTAGTGTCGTGCCTCTGACGGATATCTGTACCAAATTTTACGTTGATACACCCAGCCGTTCTCGAGTTAAAAGGGAACAAAGTTGTCCACAGACAAACAAACAAACAGACAGACAGACAAAAAAAAAATTCGCGCGCATCCATCATAAAACAGTCTGAAACGCGTAAATAACTCAAATTTCCGTAGAAATTCAGAAAAAAAACAGGCAAACTTTCACTTTTAGCTTATTTTCAATTTTGAAAAAATTGGCTTATGAGATCACCTTTTGTCCGTGTGTGTCCCCCCCCCCCCCCTAATAAAATCTAAACGGCTGGAGAGATTTCAATGAAACTCGGTAACTTCATAGCTCTATTCCGGGCGACCCCGACCGTGCCCTTCAAATTTTGTTAGGTCTCACCAATCCAACATGGCGGCTGTGCGAAATATTTCACCAGCATTCAATATCTCCGAAACTATTACAGATATCACCCTGGAATTTTGTATGGCGATAAAGGGAACTACTAGAAATTCACCTATGTGACCTTTGAGAACCTGGTAACTACAAAACCAACATGGCGGCCAAGCGATGTTGCGACTTTTAAATGGACGTTTCTCGCGATTTAACCAACAAAACGCAATGAAACTTGGCACAATATATGTTTAGATACATTGTCATGCACCGACATCTAACTTCGTTCAATTGTTTACATAACCTCAAAATGGCGGCTGTGCGAAATATTTCAGAGGCATTCAATATCTCCGAAACTATGATATCAACCTGAAATTTTGTACGGTGATAAAGAGCACTGCTACAAGTTTATCTATGTACCTTTCTAAAACCTGTATACTACGAAACGAACATGGCGGCCAAGCGAAGTTGAAACATTCTAATACATTTGTCTCGTGATTTAATCATATGAATGCATTGAAATTTGGTACAGTAAATGATTATACATATTGTCATTCACTGGCATCTAATTTAGTTCGATTGTTTACATAAACTGAAGATGGCGGCTGTGCGAAATTTTAATATTAAGTTTTTATTACATAAACTGAAGATGGCGGCTGTGCGAAATTTTAATATTAAGTTTGTATTCGTGTGTCGTAATTATGCGATCGAAGTGAAAGTTTGAATAATGAAGCTACGCAATAATTTTCCTTTAATGGTTCATAACTCTATGACCTATACATATAAAAATCCAAAATGGCGAGCATCCGAAATATTTTGACGGTTCTCAATATATAAGAATCATTTCCAGCAATCAAACTGATTTTTTTATGTTCATAGAGGCTATGAACATTAAGTTCACCTATATGACTTTCAGTAACCTGGAGAGCACTAATCCAGCATGGCGGCGACGCGAAGTATAAATATTTAAATGGACATTTCTCGCGATTTAACCATCTGAGTGCAGTGAAACTTTGCACGATAATGCTTATACAAATGTTAATCCACTGATATCTAATTTATTTTAATTGTTTTCATAACCACAAGATGGCAGCTGTGCGAAATTTTATAATCTCGTCTTTACTTCTTGTGTCCGAATCATGCGATTGAAGTCGGAAAATCACACGTACACAATAATCTTACTGTAATAGTACATAAATAATAATCCAACCTGGTTACCATCTGCAATATTTAGTCGGTTCTCAGTATCTACGAATCTAACGCAGCAATCAAACTGAAATTTTGTATGTTGCTAGAGGCAATTATTATGAGTAGGATATATGAAAATAGGCTGTATAGTTCTTCACGGAACTACTTGCACCGCTCGGTGTTGACCGTGTTTTATTGCACAAATTTAGGTTTTACTCGCTAACCATTGGAGATACACGAAACGTGATAAGGACCTTTTGGATAGAAAATTTAATGTTCAAGCTCGTGTATGTCATTAAAAGTTTGCTATATCTTAGCGTTCTCTTTTTATTTGAAATGAAAATATGAAATGTTGAAACCAAAGGGTGTAGTGACGTCACAAATGTGGGTTTTACTCGCTAACCGTTGGAGATACACGAAAGGTGATAAGGACCTTTCCGGATAAGAAATTAAATTTTAAAGCTGGTATGTGCCATCAAAAGTTTGCTATTTCTTAACGTTCTCTTTTTATTTGAAATGGAAATATGAAATTTTGAAACCAAAGGGTGTAGTGACGTCACTAAAATGGTTGCCATTTTTAAATAGTGCAAAATATCGAAATCAAAAGTAGCCTATGTGTAACTCTGGTAAATCAGCTACATCCATGCCAAATTTCATTTAAATCGGACCAGTGGTTCTTGCGTGATTTAGTAACAGACAGGACGACAGACAGGACGACAAACACCATCTCATTTTTAGCCTACTTTTCACATTTTGCAAAAATGAGGAAACAGTAGACTTATGAGATCGGGCAAATGTGTGTCTGTCCTTGTCTGTCTGGCTGGCTGTGTGTGTGTGTGTCCCCTATCAACTCCTAAACGGCTCCAGCAATCGAAACAAAATTTGGTAGGAGTAAAGATCTGTACCTGAATATCTCACGGCCATATTTGAAAATGATGTAAGTGCTACCAACTGCAGAAAAATCGCAATTGAAATTTGAGCTCCATCTTGGATATCTTGGAAGGTATGAATGGGAGCTATTTCAAAATTGGCACACGTATACATAATAATATTGCAGTTTAATTTCCAGGAGGCCATACATGGCAGTGTTGCCAAAATGATTATAAGCCTGCTGATAGGTCCAAATTTTAAATGCATATAACTTCTACACTATCAATTGGAGTTCATCCAAATTTCGTATGTGCTATGTGTACTTAAACAGATATGACTGAACGTATTCTTAAGAGCTACCAGGGCTGCCAACTGTTAATAAATGCTCTCATATTTTGAAATCCAAATACCCATATATCAGAAAGTATGCAAGCCGACAGCTTTAAACTATGCACACGTATAGTACCTGACATTCTGTAATTAATTGGAGTAACTTATATACGTCAGTGCTACCAACATGATTCTAAGCCTCCTGAGAGGTCCAACTTTAAATACATGTAACGTCTATACTATCATTTGGATATCAACCTAATTTCGAGTCTGCTATGTGTACGAAAACAGATATGACTATGCCGATTCTTAAGAGTAACCAGGGCTGCCAACTGCTAATAAATACTGTCTCTATTTTTGTTTACCTAATATCAATATATCAGAAAGTATGCAAGACAATAACTCTAAACTTTGCACACGCATCGTACCTGGCATTCTAGATTAATTTGGAGTAACTAATATAGGCCTATGCCAGTGCTGCCAACATGATTCTATGCCTGCTGATAGGTCCAATTTTAAAATGCATGTAACTTCCTTACTAACTAATGGATATCATTCAAAATTGACACAACAATAGATCATGTTATTTCAGATTATTTCTGATCAATACATGTATGTCATTGTTGCCAACATGATTTTACGCACGCTGTTAGATCCAATGTTTAACTGCATGTAACGTCCATGCTATCCATTGGACTTTAACCAAATTTTGTATTCTGTAACTTAAGAGATGGAACTAAGGATATATTCAGTCACCAGGGCTGCCAACTGTAGTTCTCTATTAGGCTACATTATGCCAGGTATACAGTATTTCGAACTAATTAGAAATGTCGATATTACCAACTCCTTTTTGTCATTATTCTAGATAGATCCATATAGATTAATCATTGGCATGAATCTTAAATTTTAAGAACAGTAGTCTCTTTAGTTCGTCATGGAACTTTTTGTTATATATTAGTATGATAACGTTAATGAGGACAAGAAACTTGATAAATTTTTTGTTAGAAGTCATGTACCAAGCGTTGGCAATTTAAAACCAATTTTGATCTCAGTGAAACTTAACTTAGGGTGTAATTTAACGGAATGAATAACAAATAGGGGCTTATTTGTATGTACAGTGGCAGCTACTTGAAATCTCATGTTATATAAATCCACTTGTAATGAATAATGCATGAGCCCTTGCCGTTATCAAGATGATTACGCAATGTGTTAATAAACAGGGAAGTGAATAACAATGTTTTTATAGACAACAGCTTAAGAACTTTTGAAAATGATATTGACAACCGTGGTCCAAAAAGGCTGAGAAACAACGCCATAGACCATCTCTGCGGTATTTTCGACGGTGACTTCGTGCCAGTGAAAAAAAAAAGCACTCTTTCTCCTTCGTTCAATGTTCCTACAAACACCAAGAACTCCTCACCATTAAACATTTATGCAACAATAGGGAATATCATGAAGATGAAGGATAAGTCAACAGTGGACCATCAATATATTGACAGCCATAGCTAACTGGAGAGGGAGGCATCAAGGTGGAAGGAGGACCTACATCGTAGTGACAGGCATGGCTAGCTCTCCCTCGTTTGATTTTTATAAAAATACACCTTAGATGTGAAAGAGTTTAACAAGTTTCTTTTTACTGCCAGAGATTTAAAATGTTGAAGTTTTGATGTCAAAGATTATCACTAAATCAGTGTTTTATCCTCCGACAAATATGCCAAATGAGTGAACCACACCCGGGAAACTGGAGGTGGTCAACGATGATGATGATGATGAACAGTGAACCTGCATTACCAATAAATTAGCTACTGTAAGCACAGCTTATGGTGTGGACTTCACATACAATGGGCTCAGGATGGCAACAGAGTGAACCTGCATTATGAACACATCAGCAACTACTGACTGCTGAAATAAGAACCATATATAAGGGAGGAAATATAAAACCTATAATCACCTGTACTTGATGTTCAAATTTCACTACCCCACTTTTATCTTCATATATATCACCAGAATCATCCAGCAGATTATAAGAGGGCAACAGGTCAATCGATTCCTGCTAAGTATTATACAAGTATGAGCCAACGTCAAACACACAGACAGAATAACTGTACTAAGTTACGTGTAACAATAAAATATGATGACATTTTGGTCAGCATACTAATTGGTAGCAAGTATTAAGTCAAAAAACCTTGCTTGTTATGCACATCACTGAGATTGTTATGTTACATGATAAACATAATAAATACAACTTACAATATTAGGTAATTCATCAGTTTGAGGCAGCCATTCTGGCTCCCTCTTAATGAATGGTTGTTGCTCCATAATATTCAGCAAACTAGAACACACAAAGTGCGCTTTAGAATTATAAGAGGTCGTACTTACTCCAGTTCGCCAAATCTTTATCATATACAGGGTTATTCACATAAGATGATACACGGAAATAACATCTAAACCATTCAAGATATCGGTACTCTGTTTTCATATTCGTAAATCATACCCAGGGGCTTGCTAAATAATGTGCTACTTACGCTCATGGGGTGAGCAAAAACCGAGATATTGACACTAAATCAATATTCTCAAATGGAAGAGCACAAATTCATACAGCTGGTTCAACTGCGTACAAGTTCAAATATATAAGTATTTACAAAATTGAACAGTTACTTTTTGAGATACAAATAAGAACAGCATGCTGCATCAGAGAGCGTGCAGTCGGGCAAGGACATATTGACGCGCAAGCAGGTTCCTGGGTTCATACCAATTACACCAACGAGATGTTGTTATGTTCCCGTGTCCACGCCCTTGGGACCATTCCACATAAGTCAACCTAGGACATTATTAATTTGCTTTTCTAGAAGGGGCTCTTCAGGTGTCCTGTGTTGTGTTTATTTCTCAATTCATACAGTAGTAGGTACTGTACACTCAAACCAGTGACAATTAATTATAGGTTCGTTATGTTCCTTTGAAGTCGTAGTAATTATTTTATTCCTTTCAACCCCCTCCCCTCTCTCTGTCCTGTCAGGCATTCGCCTATCATACACATTTTGCATACCCACCACATGTGAACGATATGCTTACATGCCTGGTATCCATTCTGTGGCTAGAATCACACCCAGGAACCAATATGTCTTTGCACGACTGCACATTGTCTGATGTGGAATGCACAACTGCGCATGCTGTTCTTATTGATATCTCAAAAACTAACTGCCCAATTGTGAAAATACTTAGATATTTTAACTTGTACTCAGTTAAACTTATAGATCGGCTGTATGAATTTGGGCCGTTCCTTTTAAAATTAGGGTGTTAGTAGACTATCAATACGTCAGTTATTACTCACCCCATGAGAGTAAGTAGCACATTATTTTCTAAGCCCCTGGGTATTAATTACGAATATGAAAATAGAATACCGATATCTATATGGGTTTAGAAGTTATTTCCGTGTACCGTATCATCTTAGGTGAATAATCGTGTATAGCACATCAAATGAGGTAATTTCAGTACGGTATTCAAGTAAGGCTACTAGTAATGAGAATATAACCCTCCTGGTGCACACTGAGAAGAAGAGGTTAAAGGAAAAACTTATTCGACCATGACGTTCGGGTTTAAAAGATATAAGTTAGAGTATAATATCGGATAAAATATAAATGTCTATCATAGTAATTGAATGATAAATTACAGGGAGAAGCCACTGAAATGGAGCGTCCTATATTGGCTTATTTATTCCTAAATAGGTTGCACACAAACCTCAGCGCAATACGATGGGGCAGGCGGAATTAATTCCACTTAAGTACATAACAAAGCAATCAATGTGAAAGTTAACTTATTAAGTTACACAGGAGTACTAAGAAATTGGCAGTAACTGTATACTATGAATTTCAGAAATTACAAGCCAGTACTTCCACATCGGATTACAAGAAACCTACTTCGAACCAAACACAACATATCTCCCTCTTTGCAACACATTGAATAGAAGTGATTGAAAAATGTAATTATGGTTACCAAATTATAAGTAGTCCTACCATCACTGGGTAACGTGTATAACCGCCGTCATAATTTTTAGTTACACATTTAATGCTGTGTATCCTCGAAAATAAAATATTGTAAATTTATCTACACAGGGCACGAACATGTCCAAGCAGAACTCGTTTGAAAGAATCAACTCCATTATTTAATTTCGTCACGTCTGTAAAGAGTACCTCAAATATCCCTACGTGGAACTCAAAATTCTCAGATCTTAATATTTTGCTGCGATGTACATGGAAGACACTTACTCGGTGACAATACTGCCAGCCAAGGAGCATATAATAAGAGAGACGACACTCAATGCTAATTTTCTGGACGCTTATATTGGCTAGAATTTCGTAGAATTTCAGGTCCACATGGCAATGTTTGGGCTACAATGGCTACTAATCTCGCATATAATGTAACTACGATTGACTGTGATCATTACAAACGCACATTACTACGTTCGGAACCGATTTTTTGTGTCTGACATTGAATCAAAAGAATTCGTTATTGCACCTCAGGAGGCGTTATCGTTCCAAAAATGAAATACCAATGATGAGTTTTGGTTTGACATGTTGGTATGATTTCCAAATCTACGAGAACTATTTTTCCATTTATTTGCCTATTTGAAAGCCTATCGGTGCTTTTAATACAGTATAAATGTTCTTAATAATGACTAAAAGCTATTAAAAATGATATAATCGAGAGTAATTAGAGTTTGCTTCATTATACCATCATAACCTCAAAACATTCGTAACCCCTCCTCGCCCCCAACCTTGCTGCACTTTATTCACCAGTAATGCAGCTGCAATGAAATGCTATGTTCATATATTTCATTCTCCCAGAAATTCCACCCCCACCCTCCTCTACCGCATGAGATCAATATAACCTCAATATTCTATACAGTAATGTGGACTCAGGATGATGAGTAGGTTTCGAGGAATGACAATTACTTTGTGAAAGACAGATTTCATTTATTTGAATACCGCTTTCTGCATGTTTACATTTTGTCTTTTACATTTGATTGTGCAGCTGAAAACAACCTTCAGAGATGTGAATACCAATGGTTAAGCTCGTTGAGAACACAGAAACACATGAGATCTTGAACGTGGTCAGTAGGCTACTTGGATGGTTGATGGCACACTGTTTTAAGCCATCCGACCGCCAACTCCAGCCTCGGAAACCCTCTTTGGAAAACTGGACCAGCCCCGGGTGGAAGATAAACTGCAAATGTCCAAAGCACAAGTCGAAGCAAAAATTAAATTTCAATGTAGGCCTACACAGATAAATGCAATGCAAGTAGTAGGTATTATTGTTGCAAATCAACAACACATATATGCAAATGGTCGGTAATCTGCCTTTCAATATAGCAGAGGCAGAGTGGGGGAATGTTTGTTTGCAGTAGAAGAGGAGCAGCACACGTGAGTTGCTCTTCTGCCCAGTCCTAGTGTAGGCTGGGCGCCTGATACTTGTTTCATTTATTACCCCTTATCTTCATGAAGCTAGAGAAGGTCTCAAATGACGAATGTGATAAAGCTGAAACAGATTTGTGAACAGAAAAGTTTGGCCAGGGGTCTCTTATAGTTCAGAAGTTTTCCACACTGTAGCACGACCACTTTCAACACAAGTTGTTTTGTTGTTGCTTTTATCATTCGTGGGGCTTGGACATGGTGGTCATTGAGACCCATGTACTTAGGTGTGTGTATTTTTTTTACGATAACATGTTGTAATATGGTGACTGTATTAATAATATATTTATTACAGCCAATGGCCAAAGCAAACAAAATAAGAAATATAACTACATAACTAGTCACAACAAATTTCCTTCAAGGACTTATTCCTCTTCATGCAAGTAGCAAGGTGATAACGCTCACATGTTTTCTCGCAGAGAGAACAAACACAGTTTATATCAGGTGTGTGAAACTGTAATGTGCGGCAAAATCTGTGGTGAAAACCATGTACCGCATATCGGGTAACAAGAAGACGCAATTCGTAATTGGCAACTGACCACTGTTTATCATAGCGTCAGTAGAGTAAAAATCGCTCCAAATCTCTGCTTTCTTCTGATGATGCTCTCGCAATAGCTCTTGATATGGTGACTGTATTAGTGTGTCTTTGTACTTTAGGTGAGGATTGGGAGGGAGGCAGCCGTGGCCATAAATAAGGAACCATCTTGGCATTTGCCTGCAGTAGACGTGGTAAACACTTCCAAGATGGCCTAGTTGGGAATCGAATCCACCTCGCCTCAGGATTGCCACATGAGGCTTAGCATACGCCGTTTCAGACCCCAGATCAGAATTACTTTTATGGGCAGGGCCAGGAAACGAACCCAGACCTCTGGGGAAAGAACCGAGAATGCTAGCCACTACACGAGGTGGTCAAACAAGAATTGTGTCCAGGCATGTATCTAGGCCTAATGGGTAAGACTAGGGAGTTGTGTGTCTAGAAGGTATAGGGGAGCTGAAAACATGGTAGCCTTTCTTCCTGGAACTACAAACTGTCATTCACTCATTGAGAACAGTTTCCAGCTAGACTGTAAAGAACCCATTACAGATTTGGGTGCTAGTCAGCACCTAGAACAATTACTAGGTACTGAACTCCATTGTCATGCACAGGAATACAATGCTAACTTTCTTACATATTTCGAGTGATCAAGCTAAGAGAACTTTAACCCTCAGTGTAAGAAAAATGTCCCTACGATGCCAGAACAACCCTTGTTCTCTCAGCTATAAAATGCATGTTAGCAGGCTCCACCATCAAATAGGGAGGTACAATATGACATGCTGCGTACATAAAATGATGATTACTAACACAGTAAGACTGAAACCTACAATGAAGCAGCACTCAAAAGGAGCTACGGGCTAACGTACACTACTGAATGAAGCCCTACTGTACTCCTAGGCTTTTACAATTATAGGATGTAGTAGGCCTACACCTTGCAGGCTCTAGGCTAAGCATAAAAATAGAGGACCAGACGGAAGATAACAAAGTAGCCAATAAAGCCTACTAATATTTTGCTGGAGGGTATCTGTATTAATATCTTCTAGCAAGTACACAAACAAACAATATTAACATATATTTCTAGAGCCAACAAACATTCTTTGTCGACTTCATTGCCCATGCCTAGGTTTGTATCAATCCTTGCCTTATTCCCTGGTGCATAGGACGCCAGAAGTCACAGCCATGCAGAGTGTATGTCAAAATAGGACCATGGTCCAAACCTGGGTGCTTCCATCACAAGTCACTTTGTATCTTTAATACCATACTTGTAGTATTTGATTAAGACAGCTGCATGCATGCAAGTATTAGCATAGATAGGAAAATTATGGACATGGATAGGCCCTACCACATATCAAACTACTTAAGTAGCCTACCGTTAACTAAACTAAAACTGATCCTGCACAAAGACTTGTCAGAATTCTTCAGCAAGATGAAAACAATTGTTTGGTACGTCTGGCAGGAATAAATTACATATTGTCCAATATGTACAAGACTATCGTACCTATATTTGGATTTTTAAGGTACGCGAAAAACAAACAAATAAAAGTAAATCCATAAATTCTGATTAGTCAGTATAATTTGACCGACAGAAGCTATGACAAAGGTTTACATCTTAGCAATTAAAACCTACCATACATATCAATTATGTTGTCCCACGTTTAGAGCGAACGTAGCTGTCGCCATTTCTAATAACACCGCTAGTCACTTGTTATTCAATTTAGTATTGGATCCAACATAATACAGATTAAGTCACTAAAAATGGAGTATACTGCAACAGATGTCGGCATGCGGGCCCAAACAGTAAACAAAACGCACATGGCGGTCTTTGTTTTGATTCGAATCGCCCATAACAGTGTCCCGCGCCTGCTGCCAGCAACCTCGCCCCACTGATGATAAATAGCCTGGGCACGGTGTTTGAAAAACGGTAAATCTAGTGACGTAGGCCTACTGTATTTCTAACAATAATCTGATATAAGTATATGCTTATGCCCCGGTGACATATTACAAAACGTAATGAAATAAATACATATTCCATTAATAACCTAAAGTAAACCTCCATTCATCTCAATCATAAATCTATCCAATAGGTCTACACACTCCCTCCTTGACACTTTCTGACGATATTGGTTGTCGTGTTGGGAGCCTGGAGGATCTTCGACAAGGTGATTCTCTCAATTTAACCTTGTCCCTCTTCACCAGTGATTTTTCATCCACAGTAATTTGGGTGAAAAGAGAGAATTATAATTCCTTCCTTTTTTTTTTTTTTTTTTTTTTTTTTTTTTTTTTTAGCGTATGGCTTTTAGTGCCGGGAGTGTCCGAGGACATGTTCGGCTCGCCAGTTTTGTAGCTGCTTCGAGACGGACACCCAATGGGTGAGCTACAAGTACCGTTGGGGAGGGAAGGAGGGAAGTTGGATTGTAAGGACGAGGAGTTGGAAGGTAGCGGCTGTGGCCTATAGTTAGGGACCAACCCCGGCATTTGCCTGGAAGGAAGATGGGAAACCACAGAAGACCATCTTCAAGGTTGCCGGCGGGGGGATTCGAACCTCCTCGCCTCCCGGATGTGAGCGACTGCCATCAGTCATGCCGTAACCACCACGGCTAACTCACCCGGTATAATTCCTTCCTTATACTGTTTAATTTCACAGAGAAGCCAACGCATGTATTTTATCCCACGTGGTAAGTAGGCTATTTCTGTAGCGAACTTGGATAAAACCACTCAGTGCATTTTAAACCATTTATTCTCACTAAACAGCTATGAATATGCGGTGATCTCCTGAACTGTTGATTTTTATTGTAACTTGCCACTTGAAGACCACATTAAACCATTATCCCTTATTTGGCATCTTCTTTCCCGGAAACTGCCACTTAAACCCTTATGCCCCAATTACCTAGACCTCTTCCTTAATTCCCCTTAAGGAACAGGGATTTGGAACATGGAATATATAATGCCCACCCATACCGGTATCCAGAAAAATAGATACCGTACCGGTAAACTGATCATCAAACTAGAAAGTTGGTACCTGACTGCCTCGTTCTAGCCTTTGGATGTCACAACGAAGGCCCGGGTTCAATTCACGGCTCTGCCGCAAGACATTAAATTTGGATCAGAGGGATAGTGAGGAAGAACTCAGCCATCCGTCGTTTCCCACTCCAACTCAATGCCAATGCTGGGATAGTACCCAACCGTAGGCCACGGCCGCTTCCTGCTATTATCCTACCTCAATTAAAAGTTACACACTAGTTTTGGCTTCACAGAGTTGGGGAAAAATACTCCCAAAAAGTATGTTACCTTCATAATAAGTAATTCTCACAAAAAAGTATTGTATATACAAGATACCAGTAGGCAACACATATGGATTTCCGAAAAACACAAAATAGTATTTTAACCCTTTATAGGGCAGAGTACGGTATTACTGAAGATCTTTTATTTGTATTTATAATAATTCAATTTTAATTCTTTGACCCTAATTTTAATTATTATTAATTTTAATTTTCATTAGAATTATTTATTTTTAAGCATAATTTAAATAGGCCTACCATTTTAGTAAACTTTTTATTATTAGGCATATTCGTTTTTATTTGAAAAACATATTTCATGTACTTAAGGTCAAGGAGATAAAAGAGATAATATTTGGTTGTCAGTAGGCTAATGTTAACACTTCCAAAAGTCAAACTGTTGGTCAATGACTGAAAGATTCAACCATCAGCATCATTGAGATCAGAAATCGTCCATATAATAGGTGGTTAATATATAGACCACTGACTTATAACGGCTTAAAATACAAAATACTTTCAACCATTCAGACTGTTCAAAATACTATTAGATATATTATTGTCATTGTTGAACGCGTTAACGTGCAGTTGCAATGGTTCAAATCCCACCGTCAGCCCTCTTGAAATGTTTTTCCTCACCCTGTCTCCGGTCCTGTAAAATGGGAAATAATATGTAGCGATTATTAATATTTGCCTATTACACTTTCGTTTCACCCTGTTTGCGGTACGTTGAAACAAGCATTTCTCTTGATGTTGTTCTTTCCTTTGTGCCCAGTATCCCAATTCTTTCTGATCTTCTTTTCCTCTCTTCTTCCTTTGAAATGATGGGGTTTGTATTTTAGTGTAGATTTATTCAGGAACTTAATATTTTTGTCCTTAGTAACTTAATTACATTAGCTTTTCGATTGAGTAGCGAATTTTCTGTAATTTTTAATTATTCTACTGGGTCTTTTTCAGTTTCTCTAAACCATGTGGGTTTAGTTTTGCGGTTACGGAAGAACTCAAAGATTTGTTTGGTCAATCTGTTACAGTTCATTCTGAGAAGGTGACCGGAATGATTTATCCTCCTGTTATGTATTGTCGTGACCTTACCTGTCCTGTGAGTTGGTCTGGCAGGTTGACAGCGCTTCTGCTGTTATTTACTAGTCGAGTGGTTACTAGATAGGGAGTTTGAATTGCTGGGTGGTCCTGGAACTCACCGGAATGAAAGATGTTACTTCCCCGGAAATTACTGCTGTTTTAATTGAGTATAGCAGTCGATGTATGTACGCTATTTACAGTTACTTTGAATATACTGACAGAAGTTTACGCAGCTTGATTCAGCTCTACTAAGTCTTACTTCTAGACGAAATCTGGCATGTCCCCACGGGCCTGAACTCTAACACATGTTCAAGGCGATGGCTGGAGGCTAAGGGCTCCCGTGCGCCATCTTGGATGTCATTATATCCATCTAGAGATGACCACAGTCCATCCCTCCCTCTACTGAGTGTCTGTGGCTACTTCCAATTCAACCACCCAGTGGGTGCTGCCAACCAAGCTAGTGGTGGCTTCAAGTACTAACATTCATATGACTGCAAGTCCAACTAATTGAACCCGCTAGTTATTCTGTTTCATTTGTTCAAATAGTGCATAGTGCACAATAGACTGGATTCTTGAATCAGTCAATAATACTAAAGTCAGTGTAAATTTCCTGTCATGCGCTTCTTGCTCATTCCCCTGAGACTAATAAGCATGGCTTACTTACATACATCTATTACCAAATAATAATAATCTGAAATGAGGTTCGTACTGAACTCCAGGGCTAGGTTCAGAACCTGGGAGGCTCGCAGTCACGAGTGTATAGTATCTGCGAGTTAGTATTATTATTATAATTATTATTATTATTATCATCGTAAGCCGCCGCTACCTGTTGTAAATCTTTCGAACCAGGTGATCTACCGTACCCTCTAATTTCGATGCAGCGAAACCGGAACTGTATTGGGCAGCCTGTGACTAAGATATTATTATTACTATTGTTATCGCTGGATCCCAGATTTTTGCGGACTTTAAGAGACGTTGGCTCGATCCGTTCTCCTTGGTTCCCCATTTTCAACCCGAAGCAAATGCCAGGACGGCAGCTTTTAAGCCGCGTTCCCACGGCCTGTGACTCGGCGGGCCTGGTCTGTAGTTTGCCAGACCCCGCGCCGTGGGAACGCAAAGACCCGTTATTACTCGGGTTGGCGCGTGGTGGCGCGGCCTTTCCCGCATATTGTCGGTACCTCAAAGGCCTGTGGCTCGACGGATGACGGGCCGCAGTACAGCGTTCCCACGGCCTGTTGTGGTGTGTGGCAGTTTGTGCTGGCTTGTTCCTTGTTTTCATCCCACGGCCCCCTGTTGTGTGTTGCAGTTTGTGCTGGTTTGTTCCTTGTTTTCAGTGCTAGATTATATTATATTACAGTTAATATTTACGGATAATTATGGAGTGGTCCAATTTAGTGATCATGGAGTTCTTAGATCTTTATGAGGGAGAACCTTCTATCTGGAACCCGCAATATGCCGATCATAAAGATAGGAACAAGATACACGATGCTTGGAAGCGAATTCAAGCGAATATCAGCGTTGAGTGCTCGCTAAAAGAATTGAAAAAGAAGAAAGACAATTTGATGTCGACTTACAGGAAGCTGGCGTTGAAGGTAAAAAGTAGTATGGGAACTGGGACTGGCACTAAAGAAGTGTACAAGCCAGAATGGTTTGCATACGAGAAAATGGCAACGTTTTTGCACTGCATCTACACACCAAGGAAAACGACAACGTCTGATGAGGTAAGCAATTTTATGGACATTTAAAAAATAAAAATTGTTTAATTTACAACAATTTATTTAAACTTCCTGGTACACTAATTACTTGTGTATTAACAATACTTGTCTTGCCAAGGTAACTTGCCACTTGTTGTGAAATACTCAGCGAAGGAGTCGCGAATACCCCTTGCTACTTCTCCTGGTTTTCTAGCTGATTTCTTTATGGGTAGGAAGGACGTCATTCCACTTTGGTCATTTCTCCAAGATCCAGGAATCGTTTCACCATCTACTTCCGTGTCAAACGTACCTGAAGGAGCATACAATGTTGCTGATGATGGGCTTGACCTCATGAAGTTGTGCAAAAGGACGCATGCTAGGGTGATATTGCTCACTTTCTCGGGCTCTAAAAGCATTGGTTTTCTGAAAACTCTGAAAACGGATGCCATTATACCAAAAACATTTTCAACAACACGCCGCGCACGAGATAACCGGTACCCGAAAATTCTTTGCGCACCTCCTTTCTCATAGATACCAGGATATGGCTTCATCATATGGCGACTCAAGCCAAAGCTGCGTCGCCAACGAAGACATACGGTAATATTTTATCAAATGAAGGCAGTATCCTGTCAGGTGGTACTTTCAGTTCACCCTTCTGTAGTTTAGAGAACAGAGCTGAATTGTTGAAAACTCCTCCATCACTTATCCGACCTTGGCATCCAATATCCACAAATGTGAAACGATAGTGAGCATCTACTAGAGCTAGAAGTACCACACTGAAGGTCCCTTTGCAGTTGAAAAATTCCGTGCCAGTATTCATTGGGGACTGTATTATGATGTGTTTGCCGTCAATCGCCCCCAAACAGTTAGGAAAGTTCCAAACTTTTTCAAATTGTTGTGCTATCTTCAACCACTCGTCTTCATTTGTAGGTAACTGAAAAAAAAGGGTCATTATTCTATACACATTTAATGTAGGTAACTTAATGTAATGGTTTTGTAAGGGTATAGGCTATCTACAAATTGACAACATGGTTTACAAAAGGCTGGCTAAACCTAAATATTATGCTTTGTTTTCAGGGACCCGAAAATGAACAGGATGATCCACCAACAAATGAGCATGCAACACCTGATCCAGTACTATCTTCGGACACAAACATTGCATGCCACAATGCAGAAAGTCACGACACTGCAGCTACGGAAGCAGCTGTAATAATCGATCAAGGTGGACCTCCAACCGGCAGGAAAAGGAAAGCTGACAAGACAGGAAATGTTGAGAAGCGCATGGACGAGGCTTATACGCTGTTGAAACAAGTTGCGAACAAACCCAAAGCAAAGAAAGATGAAAGCTCATTATTATGTGATCTACTCTGCTTAAAATTGAGAGCGCTAGATGATGACACTCGCGAAATAGCTATGCACGATATCAACAACTTGATGTTTAATTACAAAAAACCCAAGATTCAACAGCCCTACTGGTCATACACTCAGAACAACCACCAACCTGGATATTTTGGAAATAATGTTCCACATGGTCGGGGTGTGAATCCAGTGGAGTCACCAGTCGGTGGGTCTGAAAATTCCTTTTCTTCGTGTGCCTCGTCTGGGCATAATTCTTCAGCTTCAACTACACCGCAAAATGGCTCCAATGACAATGACAATCAAATTGAAATGGCATGTCGCAATGCAGCAGACTATTTTCACACATTCAATTTTAATTAAAAATTACTGTTGCTAATTTTGTAAATAATTTAATTTAGTGTAAATGGTGTAAATATAATTGTATTGAATCAAAATATCATTAAACATCAGCATATTTGTAACCATGTTTATTCTTTTATATCGAGTACGTACCTTTACTACTTCTTGGAGCTCTTGTAGTATGGCCTGACACACTTCCTCCACACATCTGGACACGGTTTGCTTTGAGAACTTAAACAAGTAGGACAAACTGGCATAGCTGTCCCCAGTAGCGAAGAATCGTAATGTTACAGCTAGTCTCTCTTGAATGGGAATACTTTCATATTTGTATCTCGTTTTGCTATAAATGGCCCGATTCTACTCAATAAACTTTCAAAATCAGCTCTTGTCATTCGGCAAAAGTTTTCAAATCTGCCAGACGGTTGACTTCTCAAGTCACTCAGCATATCACTAGCATTGTATCTGCAAACAAGAAAAAAATCAGAGTTTTCGTAACTTGAATGAATTTATGCAGGTAGGTGCCTGGTTACTTTAGTATATTTAACTAGTGAATAATTACCTTTCACGACTTTTATTCAGTGTTCCCATCCACCAACGCCTTTTGCGAGCCGTTCTTTTTTCTTCATCAAAAAATCGCCACTCAATAATACATAAGCCGCTAGGGCACACGCTACTTCCTCGTCATCACTGTCCAAATCCATTTTTCGGAATCTATGAACACGCTAAACACTGTACTACTAGCTGTGGTGACTCTTCTACTAACTTGTGGCCGCCCGAGATTCGCCAAGCCACGCGCCTTTCCGCTCCATGCGAACGACTTGAGGTCGTGATACAACAGACCACGACAGGCCACAACAGACTACACGTCTGTGAGTAGGCGCGCCAAGTCACAGGCCGTGGGAACGCGGCTTATTAGTAGGTTACGGCCGCTTCCTTCCAATGCCTCGCCTAGTTTCATTCTGCTTCGCTCATTTCATCTCTTATTAACCCCTCTCATGAGGTTGGCGTCAGTAAGGGCATCTGGCCGGTAAATCACTCTCCACAAGGAAGAAAAAATCATTGCGTCTCATCCCCGACCGCTTTGAAATGGGAATAATTAAAGGTAGATATTGTATATAAATGATTATTATTATTATAACTACTATCATCGTTTCTTAACGTATACAACTATGGAATGCAATTTAAGAGATTCAAAATTTGAATTCTGGAACTGACAGTGGCCTTTCTGGGTGTGGTGTTTGCTGGATTCTTCCCACTCTTCGTGTAGACAAATGCTGGAATGGTAACATACTTCAAGTCTTGCATCTGATCGATCATTTCCAGACCATAATAAATACTCCCAGGGAAACTACTACAGCCACCACACAAATACAGGTTATCATAAAAATTAACACTCATAAATACATGATCAAGATTTACCGAAAACATCTGCAAAACTTAGTTTTTGGTGGCTCGTGGCACAGAGGCTAGTATTCATGGTTGTCATCCCTGAGGTCCGTGTTGGATTACCAGCTATGCAAAGAAATGTATTTGTGGTCTGAGGGTTGGAGCAGGGTTCGTTTACTAAGGCGACACTGAAAAATGGCTTCCACCACGATAAAGCATTAATAGACATTGTATTGATCCTCGAGGCATAGTGACTAGTATTCTTAGCTATCACTGCAGAGGCCCGATTTCAATTCCCGGTTCTGTCAATAAATGTAATTCTGATCTGAAGGCTGGAACGGGGTATACTCAGCCTTGTGAAGCAAAGCTGAGAAGAGGTGGGTTCGATTCCTAGCTCAGCCATCCTGGAAGGGATTTTCCGTGGTTTCCCAACTTCTACTCCTGGCAAATGATGCGTTGGTTCTTAACATTAGGCCACAGCCGCCTCCTTCCCAATTCTATCCCCAATTTACAAATACACACACCAGTACAGCCATCACAATAAAACAGGTTATCACACAAATTCCACACACACACACACACATGGGCTTGTATGACTGCGATGTCACAATCCCTAATATAACCAACAACAACAACATCATTTCTATCTATGTCTACCCCTTATTATTCCCGTTTTCCAACAAGGTTGGGGATCAGATGTGATGAAATTCCACGTGGCTGATAGTCTCTACGGACGAATGCCCTTCCTGATGCAAATCTCACGAGAGGAGTTAATGAGAGATGACATGGATCAAGATGAATGAAAGTTCAATTTCAAGTAGTTCCAACTTTAGCTATCAGACGCCACTGTCACTGACACCTGGCTGCGAACGTCGGAACTTGATAGAGCGTTTTCTAACCAGCTAAATATAACCGACTAATATTGCTAAACACTTCCAATTGCAATGGTAGGTTATTTTACATGCCATAAATCTAAAACAAGCAACAACATCATTTATATGGATTTATATGGTGTAACATAATGTATGACTAGAGCCAAAAATGTATATTATTCTGTATCTTTATGGTGTCCCAGATGCCAGGCAGATATTCCCTTGGAAATACATGTTCAGTTCCTGAGAAGAAAAATGTGTACCGTAATATTCCAGATTGTTGATTGTTAAAGGTGTAGTTCCCCCCTTAAAGAAAGATGATACCAATTGTGCAATACAGCAGTACCAACAGTTGCTGCCACTCGTCACTCACCACTAGCCAGCCTTTATTGAATTGATTTCACACTTATACCTAGTTAATACAAAATTAAAATTAATCGGAAATGGCCATAGTCGCCCTTACGAGGCAGAGCGGAGAGTTTCATGAACTGAAACAATGTTGTGATCAATTATGAGCACTGAGGTGTTGTTTTAATAGAGTTTAGAGAGCTTTGAAGCCATTTTTCATTGTTTCCTTATTGACAATTGATATTACAACATTCACAATGTATTCCCAATTACTGGGTCATGTGTAAAATAACCTGAAAAATATTATATGTGATTAAAATACACACATCAAGAAAGGTTTTGCATATTGCAATGGAGCACAGTGGGGACGGACTATTTATTAAGCAGTGTCCACACCTGCTCTAAGCAATTGAGATCGGGAGCATTGGCAGGCCATTCCATTCTCTGAATACCATTCTCCTGAATAAAGGCATTGCCAATGTGCGGGGGAGCGTTATCGATCACGAAAGTGAAATTTGGGCCAAGATTGTCAGCATAGCCTTTTACTTCAAGTACCAGGATGGTATTCCTGTAACGTATGCCTGTCATACGCTCTGGGATCCACACAAGAGGGGTTCGGCGACCATACATGATGCCACTTTAAATATTGCACCACCTTCTCCCTGTTGGTACCGGTCACGGATGTATTGGTCGAGCATACATTCACCGGGTCGTCTCCACACTCGCACAGATTTATTCACAGACACAAGTGAGTGTACACAGCCGATATACACGTTCGCAAGAACGACTAATGGATTTGAGACCACTACGACTCTTGGCCAGCAATATGCAAAACTATTTTTGATGTGTGTACATACAGCAGTCTCTCGGATATTCAAGATGGACGGGACCAGACCTATATAGAAAACACTGGACTTATGAAATTACTCTATTGTCAGCGCTCATAGTGAATAAAATCAAAGCATTAACTGCCACATGCACAAACAATACGATCCAAGTCTAAACTGGTTTATTTTTATAATAAGGTGGCGATATATAGTCCTGTAATTTTCCTCATTAACGAACAGCTCGCTTTCGAAACCTAGCTGGGCGGCCATGTTTATATTAGATGTCTGCTTGGAGTCAGGACTTTCCCATCTCGAGGCACAGCGTTGTCAACTCTCCACCTTAGCCATTGAGAACAAGCTGTGAGACCTGACAGCACTGCATGCAACTGTGCAACACTGGAGACTTGACAAGCGAGCCGGACTCCAGACTCCACGTAGAGGAAGCATGCTATTGGTCATGAACCATTAGCTAATGGTCAGCAGCGAATAGTGATAAATATGGTTATTGTCTGCGCGTGGAAGGCCTACTGTGGCACGTTCGAGTCACCGGTTGTTAACAAGGAATTTGTGAGAACTATATTGAGGGTGAGAAGGAGGGAGTGGCGGATAGGGGTAGAATCAGTGTCCAGCTTGAATCCAAGCATATCACCCGTGTACAGCTTTGAAACTGAAGATTTGAACCCGCGCAACGAATAAGGGACTCCGCGCCACCTCGGTCTGTTTTGAGATTATCCTGGAATAAGGTACCTGGTCGCATGTAGCATGAAATGACGTGCCAAACGAGTACACAAGTGCCACCTATGGGTAGATATTTGCAATTGAAATGTCACGTGCGTGGAAGAAGGGCCCTGGTATTCCAAGACGGGGGACGTCAGGAAGTTGAAAATCTCTCCGTCAGCTAGCAAACGTGACAATATCGGCCGTAGACGTAAACGGAACATGCAAAAGTGGAAGGATTGCAATAGAAGGATGTTGAAAGATGCTGGGGAAGCAAATGAAAATCGTCATGGTCGTAAAATACCAGGAAAAATACAACCAAAATAGGTGAGTGGAAAAAGGACCTCCGTGTTTTCACCTGGGTGTCTGGATGTCAGAATTATTAGGTCTCAATTTTGGGAATGAGACATTTGAATATATCCCTGTTAATAATGTAGAGAATAAGTTGTTTTATTTGGGGACTTGGGGGCATCGATGTCATCATCCCCGTGTACTTGAGTGTGTGAGCTGCCTTATAACCTGCGTTATAGTGGTGATAGCTAGGGTGTGTACGTGTTTGCGGGGCTAGAATTTGTAGGAATGTGAATCTGGCATGTTAGGTAGGCTATCATCCCGATATTTGTTTGGAGTAGAAGTGGGAAAGTACGGACGACCATTTTGAGGATAGACAAGGGAGGTACCTGGAAACTACTCCTCGGTAATGCTCACAATTTTAAGTGTACTTTGTTCCAACACTTATACCAGGATTTAAATTCCCCATGGCAAAACTGGGGATCTAACCCAAGCCTTCTAAAAAAGGGCAAATACTACACTTACCCCTAAACCACTCCCAGCTACTGTAGAGAATAAGTGGCACGTAATGTCTTATTATGATAAGATTTTACGATAATCGATGTCCCCTTTGCCATAAGGATGAACCCGGAAATACTAAAATTTTCAGAGGGAAGACACCATAGTACAACCTTGTCCCATGACGTCCTAGTTTATATAAATTTAGTGTAATATCCTCAGTTCTTTGAGACCTGCACCGAAGGTTCCAGGTTCGATCCTCAGCTCTAAGATGGAGGATCTTTAATGCTGGTATGAGAGTTGGAGCGCATGGACGCAGGTAGCCAAGGGGTTCTAAAAGGTGCTAGTGCACACGCATCCATCACCTCAACACCTTTCAGCGCACTCTCAATGTTGTGGGAGAATAATCGAGAGAATATTTTAAAATATTCGAAACGCATGTTCTTTTAGAGATCCAAGACTGTGTTTGCAGCCCAGTAACGTTCTGTATGTGGACGTGTGAATGAGACCCTCTGCAAGATGTATCTTTTCACATCATTCGGTGTTGTCATCGGTTTCGTTATCGCCACGCTTATAAGGAAGACGTCATTTGAATGTGATAACCCGTTGAAATCCTCCCTAGCTCGTTATCTGATGTACAAATGACTCACTGTTTCCAAATTAACTTTGTCAATCATCACTCTTCCTAAATCATGTCAGTAATATGATTGTGTTTCTTCCCACCCAAAAGAGAAAAAACACTATTAGATTGTTACAATAGGTCTGGAAAAGGAATAGAACTACATTTTTGTTGTTAACCTAGAGTAACTTGAGCGTCCCCTCCGCACCCCTTGGTAGCATGCTGAGCTTCTATGCCCTTGATTGCGGGTTCGAACCCGGTCGAAGTCGTCGGATTTTTAAGAGCGATAAAATTCCCTCAGCATGCCTTCCAAATTTGTAGGTTAGTTTTGATAAACGCTCTGTAGTTCCAACCTTCGTAGCCAGGTACCGGTTGCAGTGGCATCTAATTGCCAAGCTCGGGGCTAGGTGTCGTTGGCGGTAGCATTTGGTGGCAAAAGTAGGAACTACATGAAATTGATCGTCTGCAGTACCAATACAGCCATCACAATTAACGCCGGTTATCAGACAGATTCTACACACACCCAAAGTACACGGGGCAACATGACCGCGTTGTCGCAGCTCCTAAACTGAGGAACCATCCAAGCAGTGTTTTGTCCGCCTCGTTCCATTGTGGCTAGCATTCTTGGCTGTCACCGTGGAGGTCCGAGTCCGATTTCCGGCTCTGTCAAGAAATTTAATTCTGGTGTGAGGGCTGAAACGGAGTACACTCAATATCCTGAGGCAGAATTGAGAAGAGACGGGTTCAATTCCCATCTCAGTCATCCTGGACGTGATTTTCCGGGATTTCCCTCTCCTACTCCAGGAAAATGCTAGAATGGTACCTAACTTAAGGCCTCGGCCGGTTCCTACCCACATCGTACTGCCCCCGTAAATTGAATTATACTGAGACCACGGTGGCTGTATTGGCATATGTGGATATAGTTATGGCCGTCATAGTTGTGACGTGTATATTCATGACGTAGGCACGGATGACCCAGACTTCATGCAAGTAGGCTGGTTGAGCTGAGATTCTTGGTGAAGTCATGATTTTGTTCGAGAAAGATCTGAGATTTACGACGCAGTCGCAGGGAAGCATGGAATTGTGCTGAGGAAGAAGTTACGCTATTGGAGGAGAGGCTCGAACCAATGAATGATAGTTTGGAGGGAGACGGAGATTAATGAAAACTACCATATTTCATTACTTTTGGAATGCAGAATTGTGGAAAACTATTTTCAGTTATGGCATTGATTTGGAATTATGAAGAAATTAATTATGAGTTTTTGAAATTTGAAAATCCGTCAAGTATAGCCAAAGTTAGAACTTGTAGCAATGACGGAGGAACAAGCTATGGAAGGGATGGATACGCCCCTTAGGAAGTTGATAAAAGGCCTTGCACAGCAGAGAGGAGGCTCTCATGTCTCATGGCTCACTTTTCTGATTCTCATATTGTCAGACTTCGAGTGATTCAGTGAAGCAAGTCGTCATTAGCAAGTGTGGTAGAGCCCACAGCATCGAACAAGCACGGAGCGTGCAGCAGTACAATTTTACGGTTACTAAAACTAGGCGAAGTTGGAGCGCACACATAAACGAGTCTACAAGATTTTCTATCAAGAGTTAGCTACTGCATTTATGCTAATTCAATTGTGCATTACAATATTGAGGCGTGTATGAAAATTGAACATTTTCACTATTATACTTTGGAAGATATTCGCGTTTTAAGACTGCAGACAAAAGTGATTTTCTCGACACCTGAGAAGCACTTTTATAATACCACATTCTACGCTACGACTGACACGTGTATTGCAACCGTGATACTGAAGATTACATTTGGTGATACAACGCTACATTCTACAATGGAACAATATAATCTGGCAGTACTTTCTACTATTATTATAACGGAAGTGGAGATGGAAGACTAAAACTTTAATGCAATTGGGACATATATCAATGGAGTGAAATAGCAGCATGGAGCTTCGTTAATCGTCATTCTACAAAAGCGGGCATGTAGTGAACATCCAACTACACTCATGCATCGTAATCCATCGCTGAATTACATCAAATGGCAGTGGAAATATCTTCATACTCCACAATTATGAACATTTCTGCGGAAATAATTGCAATAAACTTCATGGCGAATTTCTACCAGAACTTCAGGGAACTATCAAGAGAGGCCAGGGTGGACCCGGCTCACAAAGAAGAGTTTTGCCAGAAGGATGTCTATCGTCTACACGGAGCAGTGCAATTTCCGGAGGAGGAAGCAGTTCTATTCTCCGAGGGCGCAGGTTCCAGGTTCGAGGTCGGAGCACATCTTTACGGTGGTGAAATGGAATCAACAACAGTCTTCTTTTGGAAATTTTCCTCTAGAAATTCAATCAACAGATAAGGTAGTCGTGAACATTACTTGATTTATTTGAGCCATTTAGCGATATCTGAGCAACCATTTTTCCCATATTTTCTATCCCATATATTTTGCCTCATACTCTTGCTTGATATTTCTGTACTCAGTACACTTTGCTGATTTATGCATTTTTCTACGATTTATTGAGACATTATTATGTCATTGGCATATTTATATAATTTTTGGATCAGTTGAGACTGATAATATATTTTCTTTCAGTAATTTGCATATTTTTGTAGTCACGATTTGACTGTAAAGTTAACGATTTTCTATGGCAAATTTGATTTCAGACAGCGTGTCATTTTATTAAAGTAATTCTATTCAGTAAATTACTTTGACCAATTTTCTGACATCCTCAAGAAAGAAGAATGATTAAAAGATTTTAGAGCGTTAAAATCTATTTCTTTATCGACGATCTTGGAAATACTAGTCGTTTTATGAACATGATTGCAACTTAGACATTTATCGTCAATCCTGGAATACCATTGCATTATAGACAATTTTATGAAATATGAACTTTGATTACGATTTATTGAATACACTATAGTAATGAACATTTGATAGGAGTTTTTCTCAATTCTAGATTGGAACAATAATGTTTGCATTCCACAGTCTAATTGTATTCTATTCGATTATTTATGCAGTTTAGATGAACTTTGATTGAAGATAGTATTTTTATACTGCGCTACTTTGATGATATTAATCTCAATTTTGATAGACCAGGGAGGCGTGTCTAATCGTATTTGCTATTAAATTTATTTGTGATTGGCAAATTTTTACTTCATATCGATTCATGAATGAAACCCACGAAGGTTAAATATAATAACAGTTTTCGATACAATTGATGAATATAAGAATTTTTAAAGAGGAACTATGGATGTATAATCGTTAGTTCAGTGGACATGTAAAAGTCGCTGATGAATAATGCCCTGTATTAAGTGAAGGAGGTTACCACAGTAATATTGATGATGTTGATGAATTTATAAGTGGAGGATTTTTGTGTGTATTGTGGAAGATTTTGATGCCATATATAATGAGATATATGATGAATTATGGGCCAATTTTTGTGCATTTTTGTGCGTTTTGAGCGAAGTATTTTTCCGCTGATTGTATTGTTCAGGTCCATTGAAAATTATTCATGTGAAGTTACTGTTAAAATTAACAAGAGTGTTTAATTATTTGAGATAACGATTTTGAATGGAGGTTACCGTCACTAATAATAATTATTAAATCTTATTAAACCTGAATCTAAAATTTAAATATAACTAACCTTCATTGGTCGATTATATCACCTCGATTTGAGTAATTATCAACCGGATAAACGTGTGGTTTAATGTATCTCTAATATAAATAATATAAATAATGTAAATAACTATGTAAATATCTTTAATAATAATAATTTGAAACGAACGGGATTAATAGAGGGGTGTATAAATTTTTCAATTGTCGTTTGACAATGTTATAAACAATTTAAAATGTTGTAAATAATTAATGAACATTTTGTTATAAACATTAAGCATTTTCGTTATTATACTCTAAACAACACTAGTTCAACAATTGGAGTATACAATTAAACAAGATTTGGGATTATAAGAGTAATCCATTGATATTTGAACGGAGCATTTAAAAGATTTGCGTGATAATATTTGAGTTGAGATGTGAACATTTAAAGTGTTTTGAAAAGGAGCTAGGCTCGGAGGTAACTAGCATATGCTAACATTGGCTGGACAGGTGGGTCCATTTGACGATGCAAGCTAGCGACACGGTGAAGGGTGTATCGCAAGTGGCCAGATAACTGTATGATAGAGGCCAAGGTCTTCTACATAGCAGCCTTGCGGTTATAAATAAAATGTGAAGTTCATGAGAAAGGAAACAAACACTATATATCTCGTCCCAGCTCCCTTATCCATTCCAAAGTGCATTGTTATTATTACGTTCTTTTGAGCTATAGAAAGCTGAAAATTTGTATGAGAAGTCGACAAGTCCTACAGGAGGACATGATTGCATTGACAATGGCTTCTGATTGCCACGTATATTTTGTTGATAAATTTGTTTAATTATATTTTTCTTTATGTGAAATATATTATTGTGCAGTTTAAATTTTCTTGTTTCGACTTGGTTCATTTTAAATATCGAGGTGGAGGTTATTGTGAGGGCATACTATTAAGTGATCCAGTTGAAAACCCAGACCCGAGATTAAATTTGTATAGGTAAGTAAAAGGTAAGTATGAACCCCCGTATATTTTGGTGTGTTCCACAATAATTTCTTGTTAACTACTGTGTTCTAATCTCGGTAGTATCTGTCAGTGCCATTTTCATATATGTAGCTGTGCCGGTGCGATTGATTATTGGCAATCCGATTGAGGGGGCGGATATCTGACAGCCTACTATCTGGATTATCGGGGACAGTAGGATTGGCGACCCTAATCCGTGGGGATCGATTGGCTCGGATGGTTCGAATGCCAGTAGGATTGGCACCGCAAATTCGTGGGGCTCGAATAACATTGGATTACCATGTTATCGATGTCAATGGGATTGTGAAGACTCAAATAAAGTGGTTGATTCTTTGTTAGATGTCTTGGCCAATTGTAGAATTTGAGAGTGTGGTTATATAGGGATTAAATGTTGTGTTGTATTAGGAAAATTATACTCAGAAAAGATCAGATCTTATACAACCTGAGAGAGGTTAAATAGGCTGGAAACTTAGAAAGATCGCCTATGATCTGGAGTCTTATTTTATTTGACCGGCTTATGACATGTTTAGTCATATTAAAGATAAAATTAAACTATTTGGATTGTGAATGTAAATTATTTGTGTTAGGATATTTAAAATGAACCAAAGAAATTTGAACATGTGCTTGAGTTTATTTCAACATAGGGTGTCTACGAAAGTTAATTATAAGGTAATTATAAGTTAGATTTAAGCCAGAAAATTGCTCAAACTTTATATATGGTGAAAGATGTTGCTCAGATGTTGTTATCTTGCTCTGTTTGATGTATGTCCCTAACGCAGTCTATTATTGAAATATTATTGAGATGTCAGATGAGAGTATAAGAAAGATGTTGGAGGAGATGTCCAACAGAATGAAGCAGATGATGGAGGAGAATGCTAGTAATTTGTCTATTAGGCTGGATGAAAGTTTGCAAGTTCTTCAGACCAGTTCTGCAAACTTGGAAAATAATATGTCGCGTTTACAGACCAGTACCCAGGGAATCCAGAATGCCGTGACTGACATTCACAAGGATGTCTCAGAGGTTAAAGTAGATTAATCCAATGTCCACAAGGATGTCTCGGATGTTAAAGTAGATTTATCCAATGTCCATAAAGATGTTTCCAATTTACATAAGTACCTTAATATGTTGAAACTTGATGTTGCTAATGTCCGGGGTGATATTTCATGTGCTAGAGCAGAAGTAATCGTTGTTAGGAATGATGTTGCTACTGTACAAGACAAGGTAGAAGAAGTTCAAAGTGAGATTATAAATGTTCGAACCGATGTGTCAAACGTTCAAGTAGACATAAATAATATTTATTCTGATGTTAATGATATGCAAAGCGATATCAATAAGATACAAATAGAAGTTAATACAGTTTTTGTAGACATTGCCAAAGTTCAAACTGATGTTAATAAGGTTAGAGAAGAAATTGAAACTTCAAAAACGCTTTGTACTCGTAACATTAGTGCTTTAACAACTAGGTTGGTTGACGAGTCTGTTAGGACAACAGCTTCTCTAGCTGGATTAAAATATGATGTAGAGGTCATGAGAACCCAAGTCTTAGATCATAATCGTTTACTTAAGGAAGACATTGAAGTAGATATTGCTGAAATGTTAACTGCAAATGTAACGGTTTGGAAAGATGAATGGAACAGGTCAAGTGGGGAACATGTCAATCAGATTCAGGAGCGAATTGAACGAAAACTTGCCAGTACACAAGTAGATATAAATAATGAAGTAATTCAAATTAGAAAGGATTTGAGTGTAAGGATGGATTCGCTATCCGAAAAGCAGGTAGAGGATAGAACTCAAATAGGCCAGGACGTGCAAGCATTAAAAGCCGCGTTAGAGGAACAAATTCATAAGGTTGTCTCTGATGTCAATGAAACTACGAGCAAACTTCAGAATTTGAAACTAGGAGAAGCTAGCATGATGGAAACATATAAAGAAGAGTTGATTAGGAAAGTCATCACGGAAATCACAGATAAGGATCCAGAAGGATTGACATGTGAAGATAATAGAAATTACGTGAGAAGATGTAACCTCGCTACTGAAGAGAGAGATATTAGTCCTGAGGAACGTATATTCAGATTCCGGGAAGAAGAAGAGGATAGGAATATTGAACCTGAATGGAAATATCGTGATAGTGGGAAGAATTACATGGATTCATATCCAAGAAATGTGACAGTCATCCGAAACTTTGAGGACAAACCTCAAAAATTTAGTAATACAGATAGTCTAACACCGATAGAATATTACAGGAACCTGAAAGACTATTTTATTGAAGCCCATATTCCTAGAGAAAGAGAGATGAGAATTGTAGAAAGATTTCTAGCTGGAGGACCCCTGAGTGGTTCAGAGCATTTCGGTACACTTTTAGTAATTTCGATGAATTTGCAGAGGCACTGATAAAACGATTCTGGTCAATAGAAGCACAAAATTCATTAAGAGTTGAGGTATACTCGAGGATGTATTCAGGTACTCTTCCAACACGGTACGCTGATTTCTACACGAGCCAGTTATCGCGCTTGAGATTTTTGCAACCCCCATTGTCGACAGAGCAGTTGATAGATGCTATTTCTCGTATGCTACCTGTGGAGGTGAGAAGGCTTATTATATCGTCAAATATTAGGGATTTGACCAGTGTGGACGAACTATTGAGAAGGCTTGACTACACGAGTCCGATGCCAAATTTGGTTCAAAAAGGTCAGAGGCACAAATTCAAAGACATTAATACAGTCTACTTGGATCAAGTTCAGCAAACTGATACGCCTGCTGAAGAGAAAACTGAAAATGTAGGTCCTCACAGGAACAATTATTTTCGCAACAACGGATCACAAGGTTACCGTCCATATCAGCAAAGACGAGGTTGGAATAACAATAGAGGGAACTATAATAACGGAAGAGGTAGATACTATAATAACTATGGATACAATAGGAACTACAACAGAAATAACCAGTACCAGAATAGGAATCAGAATTCTCAAGGTCAGGTTATGACACCGGACAAGTATCAAGAGAGAGAGAAAGAAAGTCAGCAGTATTTGAAGGAATTACGAGAGAAGGAAGCTGAAAACCAGAAGAAAAGACAGGATGTAGTGATCGATCCTGGTCCTTCTACAAGCCAGCAAAATTTGGAAAACAGGAATACAGGACAGAAGAGAAAGTAGAGAGGAGAGAATGCATTAGCCACACACAACCCAAAGAAGAGACTTATGATTAAGGAACATAGAGGAAATATTATCCAAGAGTAAGCCAATAATAATTCAATTTCGTGTTCAAGTGATTTCAGATATGTATAACACAGAGAGTTTAAAAACAATTTGCAACTGTTTTTAAAAAGTGGTGAAGGGAGAATGCCCCCGTAAATTGAATTATACTGAGACAACGGTGGCTGTATTGGCATATGTGAATATAGTTATGGCCGTCATAGTTGTGACGTGTATATTCATGACGTAGGCACGGATGACTCAGACTTCATGCAAGTAGGCTGGTTGAGCTGAGATTCTTGGTGACGTCATGATTTTGTTCGAGAAAGATCTGAGATTTACGACGCAGTCGCAGGGAAGCATGGAATTGTGCTGAGGAAGAAGTTACGCTATTGGAGGAGAGGCTCGAACCAATGAATGATAGTTTGGAGGGAGACGGAGATTAATGAAAACTACCATATTTCATTACTTTTGGAATGCAGAATTGTGGAAAACTATTTTCAGTTATGGCATTGATTTGGAATTATGAAGAAATTAATTATGAGTTTTTGAAATTTGAAAATCCGTCAAGTATAGCCAAAGTTAGAACTTGTAGCAATGACGGAGGAACAAGCTATGGAAGGGATGGATACGCCCCTTAGGAAGTTGATAAAAGGCCTTGCACAGCAGAGAGGAGGCTCTCATGTCTCATGGCTCAGTTTTCTGATTCTCATATTGTCAGACTTCGAGTGATTCAGTGAAGCAAGTCGTCATTAGCAAGTGTGGTAGAGCCCACAGCATCGAACAAGCACGGAGCGTGCAGCAGTACAATTTTACGGTTACTAAAACTAGGCGAAGTTGGAGCGCACACATAAACGAGTCTACAAGATTTTCTATCAAGAGTTAGCTACTGCATTTATGCTAATTCAATTGTGCATTACAATATTGAGGCGTGTATGAAAATTGAACATTTTCACTATTATACTTTGGAAGATATTCGCATTTTAAGACTGCAGACAAAAGTGATTTTCTCGACACCTGAGAAGCACTTTTATAATACCACATTCTACGCTACGACTGACACGTGTATTGCAACCGTGATACTGAAGATTACATTTGGTGATACAACGCTACATTCTACAATGGAACAATATAATCGGGCAGTACTTTCTACTATTATTATAACGGAAGTGGAGATGGACGACTAAAACTTTAATGCAATTGGGACATATATCAATGGAGTGAAATAGCAGCATGGAGCTTCGTTAATCGTCATTCTACAAAAGCGGGCATGTAGTGAACATCCAACTACACTCATGCATCGTAATCCATAGCTGAATTACATCAAATGGCAGTGGAAATATCTTCATACTCCACAATTATGAACATTTCTGCGGAAATAATTGCAATAAACTTCATGGCGAATTTCTACCAGAACTTCAGGGAACTATCAAGAGAGGCCAGGGTGGACCGGCTAACAAAGAAGAGTTTTGCCAGAAGGATGTCTATCGTCTACACGGAGCAGTGCAATTTCCGGAGGAGGAAGCAGTTATATTCTCCGAGGGCGCAGGTTCCAGGTTCGAGGTCGGAGCACATCTTTACGGTGGTGAAATGGAATCAACAACAGTCTTCTTTTGGAAATTTTCCTCTAGAAATTCAATCAACAGATAAGGTAGTCGTGAACGAACGTTTCTTGATTTATTTGAGCCATTTAGCGATATCTGAGCAACCATTTTTCCCATATTTTCTGTCCCATATATTTTGCCTCAAACTCTTGCTTGATATTTCTGTACTCAGTACACTTTGCTGATTTATGCATTTCTCTACGATTTATTGAGACATTATTATGTCATTGGCATATTTATATAATTTTTGGATCAGTGTGAGACTGATAATAAATTTTCTTTCAGTAATTTGCATATTTTTGTAGTCACGATTTGACTGTAAAGTTAACGATTTTCTATGGCAAATTTGATTTCAGACAGCGTGTCATTTTATTAAAGTAATTCTATTCAGTAAATTACTTTGACCAATTTTCTGTCATCCTCAAGAAAGAAGAATGATTAAAAGATTTTAGAGCGTTAAAATCTATTTCTTTATCGACGATCTTGGAAATACTAGTCGTTTTATGAACATGATTGCCACATAGACATTTATCGTCAATCCTGGAATACCAATGCATTATAGACAATTTTATGAAATATGAACTTTGATTACGATTTATTGAATACACTATAGTAATGAACATTTGATAGGAGTTTTTCTCAATTCTAGACTGGAACAATAATGTTTGCATTCCACAGTCTAATTGTATTCTATTCGATTATTTATGCAGTTTAGATGAACTTTGATTGAAGATAGTATTTTTATACTGCGCTACTTTGATGATATTAATCTCAATTTTGATAGACCAGGGAGGCGTGTCTAATCGTATTTGCTATTAAATTTATTTGTGATTGGCAAATTTTTACTTCATATCGATTCATGAATGAAACCCACGAAGGTTAAATATAATAACAGTTTTCGATACAATTGATGAATATAAGAATTTTTAAAGAGGAACTATGGATGTATAATCGTTAGTTCAGTGGACATGTAAAAGTCGCTGATGAATAATGCCCTGTATTAAGTGAAGGAGGTTCCCACAGTAATATTGATGATGTTGATGAACTTATAAGTGGAGGATTTTTGTGTGTATTGTGGAAGATTTTGATGCCATATATAATGAGATATATGATGAATTATGGGCCAATTTTTGTGCATTTTTGTGCGTTTTGAGCGAAGTATTTTTCCGCTGATTGTATTGCTCAGGTCCATTGAAAATTATTCATGTGAAGTTACTGTTAAAATTAACAAGAGTGTTTAATTATTCGAGATAACGATTTTGAATGGAGGTTACCGTCACTAATAATAATTATTAAATCTTATTAAACCTGAATCTAAAATTTAAATATAACTAACCTTCATTGGTCGATTATATCACCTCGATTTGAGTAATTATCAACCGGATAAACTTGTGGTTTAATGTATTTCTAATATAAATAATATAAATAATGTAAATAACTATGTAAATATCTTTAATAATAATTTGAAACGAACGGGATTAATAGAGGAGTGTATAAATTTTTCAATTGTCGTTTGACAATGTTATAAACAATTTAAAATGTTGTAAATAATTAATGAACATTTTGTTATAAACATTAAGCATTTTCGTTATTATACTCTAAACAAGACTAGTTCAACAATTGGAGTATACAATTAAACAAGATTTGGGATTATTAGAGTAATCCATTGAGATTTGAACGGAGCATTTAAAAGATTTGCGTGATAATATTTGAGTTGAGATGTGAACATTTAAAGTGTTTTGAAAAGGAGCTAGGCTCGGAGGTAACTAGCATATGCTAACATTGGCTGGACAGGTGGGTCCATTTGACGATGCAAGCATGCGACACGGTGAAGGGTGTATCGCAGGTGGCCAGATAACTGTATGATAGAGGCCAAGGTCATCTACATAGCAGCCTTGCGGTTATAAATAAAATGTGAAGTTCATGAGAAAGGAAACAAACACTATATGTCTCGTCCCAGCTCCCTTATCCATTCCAAAGTGCATTGTTATTATTACGTTCTTTTGAGCTATAGAAAGCTGAAAATTTGTATAAGAAGTCGACAAGTCCTACAGGAGGACATGATTGCATTGACAATGGCTTCTGATTGCCACGTATATTTTGTTGATAAATTTGTTAAATTATATTTTTCTTTATGTGAAATATATTATTGTGCAGTTTAAATTTTCTTGTTTCGACTTGGTTCATTTTAAATATCGAGGTGGAGGTTATTGTGAGGGCATACTATTAAGTGATCCAGTTGAAAACCCAGACCCGAGATTAAATTTGTATAGGTAAGTAAAAGGTAAGTATGAACCCCCGTATATTTTGGTGTGTTCCACAATAATTTCTTGTTAACTACTGTGTTCTAATCTCGGTAGTATCTGTCAGTGCCATTTTCATATATGTAGCTGTGCCGGTGCGATTGATTATTGGCAATCCGATTGAGGGGGCGGATATCTGACAGCCTACTATCCGGATTATCGGGGACAGTACCTCAGTTGAAGATACACACACTAGTACAGACATCACAGTGATACATTCCCCAATACACGGGACTACATGACCGCAATGTCGCAAAGCCTCTAAAACAATCAACAACTACAACAACAAACAACAAAGATCAGTGTGTGTATTAATATAACTATTACCATCCGTTCTGTGGAATAAGGACTCCAGCGAGTGGGCTCTGAGACAACAAAACCTGTTACGGGGGCCCTTCTTCCCATTTTATAGACAACAAGAAGTTCCGTGACGAACTAAAGAGCCTACTTTTCATGCCAATGATTATTCTACAGTATATGAACCTATCTAGAATAATGACGAAATTAAGTTGGTAATATCGAAATGTCTAATTAGTTCGAAATATTCCTGGTATAATGTAGCCTAATAGAGCATTACAGTTGGCAGCCCTGGTGACTGAATATAGTCTTAGTTCCATCTTTTAAGGTACAGAATACAACATTTGGTTGAAGTCCAATGGACGTTCCATGCAGTTAGACATTGGATCTATCAGCACGCGTAAAAGCATGTTGGCAATAATGTCATGCGTGAGCTGGTTAGTAATAATCGGAAATATTATGATATCTTTTTGCGAATTTTGGATGAAATGCATTTGTTAGTATAGAAGTTACATGCATTTTAAAATTATCAGCAAACATAGAATCATGTTGGCAGCACTGACTTATATTCATTACTCCAAATTAATCTATAGTGTCAGGTGCTAGACGCGTGCAAAGTATAGAGCTGTTGGCTTGCATACTTTGTGATATATTGATATTACGGTAAACAAATATAGACAGCATTTATTAACAGTTGGCAGCCCTGATTGCTCTTAAGAATACTTTTAGTCATATGTGTTTATGTACACATATTACATACAAAATTTGGTTGAAATTCAATTAATAGTGTAGAAGTTATATGCATTTAAAAATCGGACCTATCAGAGGGCTTAAAATTATTATGGCAACACTGTCATGTATGGCCTCGTGGAAATTAAACTGAAATACACACATCAAAAAAAGTTTTGCATCACCTCGGTTCCCAGATCTCCGGCATATAGACGTTTACTGTGTATATTGTATCCAAGATACAGTCCCTTTGACTGTTCATAGATGTCACTAAAACTGCTCAAAGATGTAAACAACCATGCATGAGCAGGGCCTATTAGGCGGAGGGGGTACGACAGCCGATCAGTTCCAGTCATTCCACCAGGACGAAGGTACGCTGCTCATGTTGTCTGTAGTTCTACCATGCCTAGAAGGTCAATACCGCAGTTCGATCGCGTCCGCATTGTTACTTTGTGTCAAGAAGGGCTCTCAACAAGGGAAGTTTCCAGGCGTCTCAGAGTGAACCAAAGCGATGTTGTTCGGACATGGAGGAGGTACAGAGATACAGGAACTGTCGATGACAGGCCTCGCTCAGGCCGCCCAAGGGCTACTACTGTAGTGGATGACCGCTACTTACGGATTGCCTCTCGGAGGAACCCTGACAGCAATGCCACCATGTTGAATAATGCGTTTCGTTCAGCCACAGGACGTCGTGTTTCAACTCAAACTGTGCGCAATAGGCTGCATGATGCGCAACTTCACTCCCGACGTCCATGGCGAGGTCCAGCTTTGCAACCCCGACACCATGCAGCGCGGTACAGATGGGCCCAACAACATGCTGAATGGACCCCACGGAATTGGCATCACGTTCTCTTCACCGATGAGTGTCGCATATGCCTTCAACCAGACAATCGTCGGAGACGTGTTTGGAGGCACCCTGGTCAGGCTGAACGTCTTAGACACACTGTCCAGCGAGTGCAGCAAGGTGGTGGTTCCCTGATGTTTTGGGGTGGCATTATGTGGGGCCGACGTACGCCACTGGTGGTCATGGAAGGCTCCGAAACGGCTTTACGATACCTGAATGACATCCTCCGACCCATAGTGCAACCATATCGGCAGAATATTGGAGAGGCATTTGTCTTCATGGACGACAATTCTCGACCTCATCGTGCACATCTTGTGAATGCGTTCCTTCAAGATAACGACATCGCTCGACTACAGTGGCCAGCATGTTCGCCAGACATGAACCCTATCGAACATGCCTGGGATATGTTGAAAAGGGCTGTTTATGGACGTCTTGACCCACCAACCACTCTGAGAGATTTACGCCGAATTGTCGTTGAGGAGTGGGACAATTTGGACCAACAGTGTCTTGATGAACTTGTGGATAGTATGCCACGGCGAATACAGGCATGCATCAATGCAAGAGGACGTGCTACTGGGTATTAGAGGTAGTGGTGTGTACTGCAATCTGCACCACAAATGCTGAAAGTCTAGCTTTATGATGGTACAACATGCAATGTGTGGGTCTCATGAGCAATAAAACGAGCCGAAATGTTGTTTTTGTTGATCTCTATTCCCTTTGTATTTAACGGTTCCGGAACTCTTGGAACCGAGGTGATGCAAAACTTTTTTTGATGTGTGTAGTATTATCTACATGTGTGCCAATTTTGGAATAGCTCCCATGCATACCTTCCATGATATCCAACATGGAGCTCAAATTTCTAGTGCGTTTTTTCAGCAGTTGGTAGCACAGACATCATTTTCAAATATGGGCTTGAGATATTCCGGTATACATCTTTACTCATACTAAATTTGGTTTCGACTGCTGCAGCCGTTTATGAGTTGATAGGGGAGGGGGGACACACACACAGCCAGACAGACAGACAGAAGGACAGACAGCCAGACAGACAGACAGACACACACACATTTTCCGGGATCTATCTGATAAGTCTACTTTTTCCTCATTTTTGCAAAATGTGAAAAGTAGGCTAAAAATATGCTTATATCTATGTTCAGTGATCACTGAAGCCCCACCCAAGTAAACTACAATGTTTATATGATAGTAGGGACCACTCATATAAAAGTTGGACGAAATTCATGCAATAGCGCGCTTTCAAACAACAAAAACGTACTTTACACAAAACTACAAAAATGGCGCGGAGTCCCTTATTCGTTGCGCGGCTTCATTTGTTGTTTTGTTAGTTCAAATTTTTCAACTCACATTTATGGGAATATTGAACTATGCAGACTTGAATCGAAACTGATAATAGCTAACCAGACCATTTTTTCAAATTTTCGTATTGAAATTTCTTAAAAGATAACTAGCACATTCGTAAAATAAATATCCTGGATCCTTTGGTATAACAATCGTAGTTCAACCCTTTAAAACAACAATAACTAACTTCCATTGCATGTGTGTGACAGTGCTATTTCAGCTTTTGAAAGTCATTAAGTAAAAAGTGAGAAACTCCACTGAAAGTGATTCACTATGATCAGGCCTCATTTTCCTGACAGATCCTGAATTGAACATTCAGAGACTTGTGTCAGAAAAATGTTCACATTGACTCGCGTTATTTTAAGGTGTGTCAAGTGAGTAATACCACATATTGAAGTTTATATGCAATCTGTGTGTTAAATTACTGGTTAGTTTACTAAACAATTACATTTACAAATAATTCTACGATATTGTTAACAAGCTGCAAGATGTGTCAAACAGGTAAATTGCACTTTCCATGAATAAAGATAGCTTTGAAGCCATTTTGCAGTGTTGCTTTATTCTTAATTGATCATGTAACAGCGCTACAACGATTACCACGATAACCCAAAATATACGGTTTTATAGGAATCTCTGTTTCGCGGGCTTATAGACCGTATTCTAAGGACATTTTGTCCTATTTCCTTTTTCAACGCCGGTCGTGAAAGTCTGAATTTTTACTTGATACGGTTTTATCTTTATAAATTTTGCTTCCAAACGGCATCTTAGATAGTTATTTCAAACGCTTCTTGTATTCACTTTGCATCTTTGTTATTGTCACAATTTATTACATTTGCATATTCTAATTTGTTGCCCACTGTTTAATGAATGTTGGATATTTTATTTCTCAAAGTATCCAAACATCATATTTTGGCTTGGCAATATCCAAATCGTTTCATACGTCTTACACGTATAAAATACTAGCTGTTACCCGCGGCTTCTCAATCGAGAGTGTTTTTTAACGCATAAGGACTTCTCAGTAAACTACATTTCTGTTTTTTCTCTCAGGCTACAGAATGACTAAGCCACAAGAAGAACTGACTCTGGAGCATGCCACGTACAATTGACCATGTGCGAAAGAGTCACTTCTCAGATCCACACCAGCTACTTTTAAACTCTGCCCCTGAGCCTTGTTAATTGTCATGGCGTAGCAGACTATCAAAGGAAACTGCAGACGTTTGAATTCAAAATGGTAGTCTGATGGGATTAGAGGAATGCGGGGTATGAAGACAGTTTCGCCTTGGCCAACACTTGTAAATATGGTGGCTTCAATCACAAATTTATGCAGTGCTTTAACCTGCAGCCTGGTTCCATTGCAGAGTTTAGCTTGCGCAATAACATGACAGGAAACACTTGGGGACAGATCTTTTCGATCAAATTCTCTAAACTGTCAACAACTTCGCACAGTTGAACTGGAATAATTATTTTCCGTCATTTTCCTCCAACTTTCCATCGCCAATGCTTAGAAGGAGACGGGAAAACTCCTCAGCCATAAACTCACCATGGAGGTGTACGTGCATGTAGACAGTCAAGAGAATTGATGTGACTTTGGGCCATATGTAAGACGGTTTTAGACAGGCATTTACTTCGTCAGTCCGTGTTCCACGGGGTATAACAGGGAGGGTCTGTCTAAAGTCACCGGCAAGTAGTTTGTGACTCAACCCATAAGTTGGTTGATACCCGTAATGTCCCTAGGTGTTCTGTTCAATGCCTCGACTCCTCCTTTGTGCACCATCGTGCATACATCCAAATAATGAGTTTTGTCTCTCTCAGCACGCGAGCTGTTCCACTTTGCTTAGAGATGTTACAAAGGGCAGATGCAGCGTGACTGAGGTTAAGAGGGAGCTTGAAGGCAGAAAGTGCTGTTCTTCCACCATCCAGTAGAGATGCTGCAATACCCGAGGAGGCGACTGCGATGGCAATGTTCTATCGATTTCTAAATGTACTCAGCAGGAGATTAATGAGGAAGGTTTTGCCAGTTCCGCCTGGTGCATCCAGAAAAAAGACCTGACCACATTCTGAAAAAACACTTCGAACTATTTCGTCATAGGCCAATATCTGCTCTGCTCGTTGTTCAATTTTGGAACATTATCAGAAACCACTTTGGACAACTTAATTGTGTCGTAAGATATTCACTGACATATTCTCGGTGAACAACAACGGAGTCTTGTTCTCGAGAAGGCGACGTAAGTCCAAAGCGTTCCAGTTGTTGACCAGACAATTTTAGTACTAAATCCTCAAGAAGCACCAGACACCTGTTGTAGGTAACGCCCATGACCAGGTTGACATCAGCACACTGCCTCTGAACCTCTCTCACCACATCTTCCACGAGGTTGTCTTTGTGTTTTTTCCAGAGTATGATGGGATCACTCACTTGACAAAACACCAGTAAGATGGCAAACAGCTCGCGTGTCTTCTGGGGAGAGTCAGTGGAGGATGCTTTCTCTAGTGTGCGTTCCCAGTGAGCATCATCCTCGAGCAAGCCAAGTGCTTTACATGCCGCTTGAAATGTTGGTTGAACCACCCCTGCCACGGTTTTGAGGTCAGTAAAAGAATGAGGGCCAGGGATTTTATGTAAAAGGAGGCGGAGGTAGTAGTACTCGGCATTACCAGGGTGAACGGTGTAAACTCTGCCAAGAATCTGATCTTTTTTCATACTAGGATGGCCTGGGACTGGCTTTCCTTGTTTCCTTCTACAGAACTTCTTACCTTTCCAAACAAAATAGGGTGGAACTTCACAATATAAAAGTGTTGAAGCAAATTTGTCGGATCGGCATAGTTCGAAGACAGCAAGAAGAGTTGTGTTTTTGGAGGGCTGTTAAACTGGTCACAAACGTCGTCTTCATTAAAGTAAACCCGATGGCCATACTCGAGGTGGACGGGAAGTTGCATGACCGAAGGATAGCGTTCATGTATGAGGAAGCAGAATATGCGCCAAGCCGCCTCTGAGCTGCTGATGTAACGTCCTGATTCATATCTCGCAACTTCGACAAACTCTCCGATGTTAAAAGTAGCTTGGTCGAAACCTTTGTTAACATACTTGCAAATGTATTTTATTGACTTTACAGAGTTGCAGTACTCAACATTGATATGAGCTGAGAAGGTGCGAGATAGGACGGGGTTATAGGGGACCACCCAGCTATTGTCAATTTCCACTCCCTTTTTAATAATAGAAACCCCACCCTCCGAAGTGGGCAGCCTGCGATATCCATTTTACCAACATATGACGAACGGCTGACAGCTCTACTCATTGCGCCCTTCAAGTGCACATATTCCTCACTTCTCAACTTTTTCTGATTGATGCGAATCCAAAGTAGTCTCTCTGTCTCAATCTTTGCATACATATCAACCAGAAACTGATAGAGAAGATTGCGAAATAGCAAAAGATAAGAATTATCACCCTCAAGCTCAAATATTCTGATGCTGTAAACGTTAGCGGCAGACACGGTCTTCTTCAATGGAGCTTGAGTGCTGCTGTGACGTTGAGGGATATTAATGCATTAGCCATCTTCTCCTAACGTAATAAAACAAATCTCTACTTAAAAACCTGATAAATGGAACAGACCTAGCCTAACGTAACAAAATTAACGTTGGTAGAGGTAATTTTCTTTTACCCAAGTCTACTATTCATTATAACTACAGTTACTTCAACTTAAGGCTAATAGATAATGCAATATGATGATTATAAAGTGATGGTGAATGTATAAAGTACAAACAGAAATTACATAGAAGTACTGTTTGATCAGAGAGAGTGGGTAAAGGTCGGGAGCGCAGACAACAATGACGTGCACGTTATGACAGTAAGCTCACTGCCTGCAACGTACCAGAACACTGGTAGGGGCGACGTTATGCAGCCCGCATTGCCTCATATAATCGCGGTTTTCGCGGTTTGACCATGATCCCGAGTGATTGTTTTGAAAACCTTTCTTAGCGAGCGCCTACGACCCTTGAGGAAGCTGCATACCCAATTTCATTCCAATCCGTTCGGTGGTTTCTGAGATTTCGTGATGAATGAATGAGTGAGGGAGTGAGGGAGTGTTATTTGACAAATATATAGTAGACTAGATCAGTTTGGATTAAGATTATTTACTGCATTACCAACTTGGACAGCTAACGTCAAACGATCCAACTAGTAGGAGTCTTCTGGTTTATTTAAAGGTTAGATAATTGTATACCATCAAAATGTTACATCTTTCACCTATATATTACCACCATCGTAGCAACATCATAACTGACAAGTATGTTTCTGCTGATAATGTTAAGGTTAGACCACATCAATGTGATACAGGCTGCAGTATTCATTAAGGTTGATTTACGTCCGATAATATTAAACCTCACTGAAGTTGATCTTGATATAACTGGAAGATACATCACATAGCAGCGATGTCTGATTCACTATAATCGAACCATATATGTTAACAAGCAGTCCTTTAAGGTACACTTATATTCATTCGATTCTCATTTATTCATATGGTTTTAATTCTTTTTGTGAGCTTTCTTTTTATTTAAATTTCTAATAGTGTTTTGCAAGGATATCTATTTTCTCTTTTATTTTTGTAAACTTTGTTTTGAGTTTATTTTGAGGGGGGAGGTACGGTACACCATTTAAGGTCAAAAAATTGCAATTCTTTTTCAGATCTTATAATGATTAATAGACTTTGCTCTTTCCAATAAAGAAATAATTTTTAAGGAATCTTTAATAGTTTCGGAGATATAACGTAAAATATAAATAGGTGTCAGCTGATCTGAAGCACTGTCACGCCCACGTCTCAGCGCCGCCTTGGATTGTATTACTTCCCTCCTATTGAAGACAGGTGCTTCTAAATCTCTCTCAGGCATACTCCGTAGTACATTTCTCTTTGCATCTCAGGAACAGGAAGTCACGTGATGCTTTTGTTTACCAATATAACTTAGTTTCCGCGGTAACGGAGCACATGTTAACTTGTGAGAAAGAAAAAAATTGTTCACCTGTGTTTCAGTGCAGTTTTTGCAAGTGGCTGTGTTCATAACTTCGAAATGGGTAAACGGAAAGCAGTATTTAGGCCTAAGAAAGTGAATTTCCGTGGAAATAGGCATACAACTGCAAATGCTATAATTCATGATTCACCTAACCTAAAAAGTGCCTCAGCCGAGAAGTTTCCCAAAGACTGTGGCAATAGCAGTAGTTCGAACAGTTGGAAAAAAGCCTTCGGTGTGTATGTGGGGGAAATGTGAAACTCAGTATACATACAATAGTAGGTTTAGGTTGTAATGTAACAATAGTGTGCCAGAAATGTGGTGTAATTGGTTCCTTTGACAGATGCCATAAATTAGGAACAAACAACGATGTTTACTCCATAAACAGGCGTGTAATATATACTATGAGGTGTTCAGGGCAAGGTTTAGCAGGATTAGGTATGTTTTGTGGCCTAATGAATTTACCACCACCTGTAAAGGAGTCCACTTACTCGCTGGTGTACCAGAGGATTCTGGCTGCCACCAACCAAGTAGCTAAAGAATCTCTAAGTAAGGCTGCTGAAGGGGAAGCAAGTCTTACAGGCAGTAGGGATGTATCTGTAAGCTGTGAAGGCACATGTTTAACGAGGTGTCACAGTTCACTACATGGTGTGTGCACTGTTATAGGTGCAAAAACTAGAAAAGTGATAGATATAGAGGTTCTGTCATCATCTTGCAAAGGATGTGATCAGTGGAAAGGCAAGACTGGCACCCTAGCTTATCGAGAGTGGTGGGAGGTACATGAAGAGGTCTGTGACATCAACCACAAAGGAAGTGCAGGCAGCATGGAGGTGGAGGGGATGAAAATGATTTTCAGCCGAAGTGTAGCCAGTCACAATTTACGGTATGTCAATTATATTGGGGATGGAGATACCAAGAGCTACAAGTCTGTTTCTGATGACCAGCCATATGGGACAGATATTAATATAGTGAAAAAGGAATGTGTTGGCCATGTCCTGAAAAGGATGGGGCCTCAGTTGAGAAAAGTGAAGGAGAATATGAGAGGGAAAAAGTTAAGCGATGGGAGGCCACTCGGTGGCAAAAACAGACTGACTGATGCTGTGATAAATACCCTCACTGTCTATTATGGAAATGCCATTAGAGCTAATAACTTGTCTGTAGATAATATGAGAACAGCCATCTGGGCCATATGGTACCACAAGGCTTCCACAGATGATCACCCGCAGCATTACTTTTGTCCAAAAGGTGTCTTTACCAGCAGGCTGTGGTACAAGGCAATGCAGACAAATATAAGCACAAAAATAATCTAGCCCCTGCCATTATGGAGACAATCAAACCTGTTTTCAAGAATCTTGTGAAAACCGAACTGTTGATAAGATGTGTTGGTGGCCACACACAAAATAATAATGAGTCATTGAACCCTAAAATCTGGAAGATATGCCCTAAAACATTGTTTTCTGGAAGAAGAACTGTTCAGATTGATGTTAATGATGCTACCGTGACTTTTAATGATGGAATGAGGGCTAGAATTTAAGTGTTGCAGCAGTTTGGGCTTGTGGTGGGAACATACTGCTCCCAGTTCCTGCAAGTTGAAGATGAGAAACGCATACTTTCGGAAAATAAAAGGGTTCTGGAGACTACAAAAGAAGCAAGGAAATGCAAAAAGAGACTGAGGTTGGAAGAGGAGGCCAAACTGATCCAGAAAGAGGGCACTGTGTATGAAGCAGGGAAGTTTTAATGGACATACAACCCTTTGGTATGTTTATCATGCATTTTCTCAACTTTCATTTTTTACACAGCGTTTTCACCATAAGTCTCTAATTTTTAAGCTACTGCAATACCATTTTGCATGAGTGTGAAGTTTAATCATGCCAACAGCATGTGCTAGGATCTTTCATAACATGTTCCATTACATTTAAAAAAAAATCAAAATAAATATTCAAATTTTTCCTCAACTTATTTAAATAATCGAAAATTAATATTGTTTCTTATGCGATGTCTAAGATTCTAGTGTATGTTGTAACCTTGGGTCATACAAACAACGCAAGAAAAAAAATCCAATAATTACATAATTGGGGTAGTTATTGTGTTAACGCTGCGTGACTGCACAAATTACGCAAGGAAGTTTTACAGTGTACTGATGACCAATGGATAACTTTTTTTAAAATTTTATAATGTTTTAACAGTATATAAGTTATAAATACTAAACCTGTAAATTTTCATTTTTCTAAATCATAGGGCTTCAGAAAAATAAAATATTGGAAATTCATAAATTTACACTAGCGAATGGTGTACCTCCCCCCTTAATTAATTTACGCTGACGAGGTTGTCATTGAACACCGAAGCATGTGATCATGAGCCACGGGACCTCTTTGTACGTTGAATCCAAACCATAGGACATGGCATTCTCTTCAAAAATATCACATGTATTGCCCGGAAATCAAACCCAGTCTACCTTGGTGAGAGACAAACAGTTTGACCACTGCACCACCCGTAAGGAAACAAGCAAGTACAACTTAAAATGCAATTTTTTGAAAAGTCACACAGAAGACTTTTATACATTTCCTACTCCTTAAATGCACGATAGAAGTGATGGCCCTAATGCCATCATAAAGAAAGTTTCAATTGGCCCTCAAGTAATGAAAAGTTTGACAACACTGGGATGAATGTATAGTCAACCTATACTGAGACCCAAAGCAATATGTTTTTAAAGAATTCCACCCTCTTAAATTTGAACAGATCACAGTATTCCACATGAGTTTATCACTTCACTGTCAAGGAGTACATGATTTCCATCTTTAGTTTTTACAGATCTCATACGGGAGATCTCTAGGCATAACTCAATACCTTCCACTTCTTTGCCTATCAACAGTGTGCGAGGAAAGGGACGGAGTAATCGCTTGCCCACCCAGATATACAACTGTGATCCCATAAGACCAAGTCCAGTTGACTCATCCATCCCCATACCTCGCATACAAACGGCATCCATTTCATCCTTCGACCCACATTTTTCTGGGTGAGTCTTGACACTCTCTAAGGGTTAGAAGACTTTGACGTGGTGAGAGTGCTTGCGAGGTCTATTGATCCTTTGGGCTATGCCAGCAGTAGCATAGCTACTGGCAGGGCCTCCCTTGCCGGACAGGTCAAAGGTGAAGATCCAGACTAAGAAGCAACACAAGAAGATGTCCAACGACTCCAAGTGCGGAAGAGGAGTCAGAGTCCCAACGAAGGAGGAGGCGGAAGAGACACTTCAGGATATGGAGGGGCAGACGAAGCTCCAAAGCCATGGTGGAGGCAGCTTGTCTAGAGGTTGGATTCCTCGATAACAATATCCCCGTCCCCGGTAGAGGTTAGGCGTGAGAATATCAGACTTACCCTGTAAACATATCTTGTTGAGAAGGAACAAACACAGAATAAACCAGATGGATTTCTTGAACTACGACCAAAGCAAGTTAAAAGGACTCGCATAAGGAAAATGGACATAAAATGGCTACTTGGAATGTAAGAACGATTTTACAACCAGGGAAGATGCAAAAATTGGGAGAGAGATTAATACATTTTAATTAGTCTTAGTTGCACCACCAGAGATACGATTGAATGGAAGAGGAAGAATTGATAAGAAAGATTTTATTTTATTTTATAGTGGACCAGAGAGAAGAACAGGATTATTTGGAACGGGATTTATTGTAAATCAGAAAATAAGGAAGAGTATTCTAGGGTATAGCACCGTTTCGGTACATTGGGCGTTCATCTCCCGTGCCCCTCCCCGCCCATCAAACGGCGAGAGAAGTATGCCACTGAAGGATTGTGTGGGGACAAAGAGTGAAGAACTGCTGTTTTATTTTGGATTTTGGGATATTGGCATGTTAATAATAATTCAAAAAATAAAACAAAATGTATTGAAAATTCAACTTGACGTCTGTTTCGGCAACAATGTACATTGTAACTGTTGCGAGTTGGCACTGATTTTGAAATTATTATGGCGGGCAATTGTACCAACTGATTTTGGAAGCAACCTTTGAAAACTCATAAGAATTTAAATTTGCCGGCAAATGTTGGGGGTGACAGCCCTGTCGCAGCTGCCAAAAGTGAGCTTGTTGCGACGCGTGAACCTGTATCCATAGTCTTTGACCCTGAGCGTTTGAAGAAAACGGTTGTGTGAAGAGGTTGCTCTGTGAGGGTCAGATCTCCTCTCCAATGCTCCGAGATGTGGACGGTACGTGAAAATAATTTGAACCGAAGTGACTTTTGATTTGGAGAAGTTATGAGAAATTGAACTTTTATGCTGGACTTTTAGGAATTCAAGTCATGAGGGAAATATTTAATTAAATTGCTCGTGCACGTGGCGGGTTAAGATTGTTTGATTATTCAAGGGGTTTATTGTGTGTGTTTCTCTGGCTTCTGGTTTCACTATGTTACGTGGGTTAGTGATCGCCTCGTGGCATATTCCGGGTGATTGGTTAGCTTTATGTTTGGTATTTGTCCGCGGGGAAGTTTTCACGAGGTACCAAGTTAATTTTCCATATTGTTAGCGTTAAGTCCACCTCGTGCTCTAAATTTAAGAATTGTTTATTTTGGGGGTATTTCCTGGTCTTCAACGGGATTCATTTAATTTTGGAATCAGGGGTTATTTTTGTTATCTTCAGCCGTGTATTTTGGTGTCGGCCATTGGCCATGATTAGGGTACATTTATTTCTGGTCTGTTTGTTCTCCGAGAGGGATTGTTATGTCAAGTAGGATTTTTCGAGGGTAAGTTTGTGTGCGTTTTCTCGTGTCCTGCGGTCAGGGATTCAGGTCTTTTTATTCTGACGGAATTTTTAGCTCTTGATAGTGAAAAGGGTAAATGTTGTGTGATTTGTTCCACCTCGGAGAGAAACTAACTTTCCCCTATCTTGTCCCTTCCTGCCTCAGTAGTGGTTTTTGATCGGTTCCACAGCCTCCTCCTCCTCCCCTCCTCCCAAGATGGCGGCCGTAGCTTAACTTAACCTTGCTTGTGAACCAAGAAGGCTAGAGACTTCAACGAGGTGTCAAATTACTCGGGCTGACAACTTATTTCAACCCCAAAATGAAACCTACCCCTACGAGGGGGTGAAATAGTAATATTTTAGAAAAAACTCGCTTTTCAAGTGTGACATGTGAGAGGGTGAATGCTTATATGAAATTAAACGTTGTTCCACACGAAAAATATGCAGAGTCCTGAATGCCGCTGTGATTTAACATGTTTGTTATTTGTTTTTATGCATGCCCACTCATAGTTTTTGTAAGAGGGCAGGCTTTTTAAAGATGGCGGCTGTAGTGTAACCTAATCTAACCCAACCCACGAGGGGTGATCAAAAGTTATTCCAAGCGGCGCTTGTCGATAGGCAAACCAATAATCAATGAGGACATGTAAGGCCTTGAGGCGATAACGCCTTTTGATTGATCCCTGTTGATTTGTCCCTTTGGACTGGTTCCTGTTGACAAGTCATTGATGACGAGTCCCTTTGGGTGGGTTATTGTTGACGAGTCCCTGTGGACAGGTCCTTGTTGACGGGTCCCTGTGGACGAGTCCCTGTTGACAGGTCATTTTTGACAGGTCATTGTTGACGGGTCATTGTTGACAGGTCCTTGTTGACAAGTCCCTGTAGATAGGTTCCTGTTGACAGGTCCTTTTTGACTAATCCCTTTAGACCGGTCCCTATGGACTGGTCCCTATGGACTGGCCCATGGTCCCTAATGCTTTGATGAAATTAAACGTTGTTCCACATGAAACGCATGGGAATGGCCGATTGCTACTATGAACTAACATGTTTGTTTTTTGTTCTACGCATGCGCACTTGGTTTTTTTGTGAGCGGGTGGGCTTTTGTATAATGATTTATAGATGAGTTATTTTTAAAAAAATTACCAAAAGATCCAAAACTAATAGGTCATTAGCTTTTGAATATCTCATTAACCAATAAGGCTAGGGACTTGTATGAGAGATCGTTGGACTTGAGGTGACACTCTGTCTTTGAATGTATTATTTATTTTTGTCAAAAGGGCCTAACTGCACTTTTGTTAATATCTCGCTAACTAATAATCAGAGAGGGTCAAATGAGGTGTCATGGGACTTAGAATGGTTAACCATTTCCCATGACCAATGAATTTACCCCCAAAATCCAAAACAGCAAGGTCATTGACCTAAGATTTTATAAACTAATAATCGAATATCAACATGCGAGGTGTCATAGGACTTAGAATGGTCAACTCTTTCCCATGGCCAATGAATTTACACAAAATACCCAATACATCAAGGTCATCGACCTGAGATTTTATAAACTAATAATCGGATACGAACATGTGAGATGTTAACCATGCGTGATGAAACATACCTAGCTAGAGAAAGAATTAGTGTAGGCTACATGTATGGGGACTGACAAGTCTTTTACCGTTGAAACTTGTTTTCAGATCAAACTGCAGTATAGAGAGAGTATAGGTTGCAGGTACGGGTTAATAAATGACAAACGGTGTACACAAATTCTGATTTATCGATTCAAGAATTAAGAGTAGCCTATCTTTAATTGATTGGTTAAAGAGGATAGCTAAAACACAAAAATGCCCAGTGGTTACCGGGACAAGATGGTCGCTACACACAACGAGCTTTAAATACTTGGGGCTAATAATCTATACACACACACTCGCTTGTTCTAAACTAAACTGTGTTGTTGTCAGTGCTCAGACAGTAGGCTGATGACAAAGTGCATTGGTAACAGAAATATAATCATTTCCGGTTGTCTACTGTTACCAGTTACACATGTTGTGTTGCAGTGGTAAGCACTTTTAGCTCTTGTACTGGTGGTCTTAACTCGATTTCCAGGTCTGAGGCCTACGGTAAATAGTATACTGTAGTTTTTTTTAATACTTGTGTTTTTTTAATGCAGCGGTAGATAGGTGTTATTTTGTAAAACAGTCTTACCTACAGTAGTAGTAGTAGTAGTAGTAGTAGTAGTAGGCCTATACGTTTTTGGAAACAAACAGAAGGAGAATGCACTATTGCCATTGCCAAGCACTTCCATTAAGACGATTTCAAGAAAATTTAAATCAGCAAATGTGTGTTTTACAAAACTAAACTTTCAACATGGACTAAATCATAAACGTGTCGTCAGTGATATGAAAAAAATAGGAAATCCATGTTTCCATATGAACTCAATTTAAAAACTTTAAACTGACATTTAACAAGATGTTCGGGAAAGAACATATAGCCTACTTTCTCCGAAATGTATGGGTATAGTTATAACTCTCTGTCCTTATCATCTCCTAATTTCTTCCTATTTGAAGTGCAAATTGGCACACAGGATTTGAACAGTGGCGTTCAAACCATAGTTTATAATTTACCCCAGCATTTTGCAATTTCATCAGCAAACACTCCAAACACCGACTACTTACAATAATTGAAACTTCGTTGCTCTAATAAGGCCCATCTACAATGCGCAGTCGGCAGTCCGTAGTTGGTAGTCCTCGGTCGGCAGTCGCGATCGACTCCGTGTATACTATAGGCACCATACACAACATGAAGTTGCAGTTGGTAGCTGGCAGTTGGCAGTCGAGAATTTTATCCTTGACTGCCAACTACCCGACTGCAGCAATGTAATAGCCAATCAGAGCAGATCAGAAACTGACGTCACGTTGTTGTTCTGTGTCGTGTACGAATGATATAGAACTAAGTGAAGTAACTTCGCAACCCGTAAATTTATAGGCTAATCTTAAATACACTGTATAACAAAATAATCCATCTCCAAATCATCCATATTGCAAGTTTTGAGATTATCAACAACGCCTCTGTGCACAAGGAATAAACGAATGTTACTGTCTTATTACTCCTAGCAGTCGTTAAGACTGGGTTCACTAACTGGCCGGTATAGAGCGCTGCTCGAATCTATAATTTCTGCATAGTAAAACTGAAGGATGGAAGATGTCACTCCAGTGGAGAATGTCGTTTTTTTTTAATATATAATTTCCATTGCAAAAAGCACCATATAAAGCTTTATTTTATAACGTCTCAGTACTCAAGAAACAATAAATATAAAAACTAGTCGTGATATCTAGTTGTGAAATATCGAACAATATAATCCTAACAGAGCGAGTGCATTCTAGCGGCCAGAAGAAGAAACTTTTCAATAAAATCTGTTACCTTTTTGTCAGCTAGATGTCTCGATTAAATCTGCTGGCGAATTATGTTTTAATTAAGTATATGTTTTGCACCGTAATATGCACAATATAACGCTTAATTTTAAAACGTCTGAGTCATTACAAAGCAACAAATATGTAAAATGTCAAGCAAAAAACATATCTCTGATGGGGTTTGAACCATAGGCATATGAATGACAGACTAACGCTTTACCACTGAGCCATTTGTGCCAACGAACATTGATCCATATAAAATGACTTACATAGAACTTGTTAGCAAATAATGATTTATACTAAACGATTTCATCACTGAAGTATATTATTTATATATAAAGCATTTCATACAAAGTTTATTTATTTTGTTTTAGTACGCTATATTGCATGCAATACTCAAATTAGTGAAATATAAGTCAGGCACAAGATATCCGCTGCCATCTTGTCTTATTAATGAATCAGCTGAGCTTTTTAAAATCACGTCTGCACTATAGTATTACAAAATAAACTTTTAATTTCGTACGTGCCTCTTCCTTTAGAACAGTTAAAACGATTCTCGGCTCGATAATCGGAACTGGTGGGTCCCATGATATGGATTATAAAGTTTGCATAATTCGCACGGCCGCCATCCTGAAATGGTATGGCGGACGACCTTGTAGTTTGGTCACAAGACGCATCCTATACGAAGGTATGTTGTTACCAAATTTGGTAGAGATTGGATGATTTGGTTAGTCGTTATTTGATTTTACGTTTTGAACGTTTGAGTGGCCGCCATTCAGTTTTAGTAAAGATGGCGGCGATATAAAACATGACACTGAGGTGTCCTTTGCTAGTGCTACCTTTGTACCAAATTTCGTTCAATTCGCATTCACCGTGTTCGAATTGATAGGGGGGACAGACATTCAGAGTACACACACTCACACACACACACACAGACTCACACACACACATACACACACACAGACTCACACACACACACACACATACACACACACAAACAGACACACTTTTTTTTCGCCCTGTGTTGATCTCATAAGTCTACTTTCATTTTTTGCAAAAATCGAAAGTAGGCTAAAAATGGGAAATTGACAAATGTGTTAACTACAAAATGGAAAATTCTTGTTTCCATATCATGAAATCCAAAAACCTTAAACTGACATTTTCAAATTGTGTACATGGAAAATTGACAAATGGCAATGTGTGAAATGTGAAAATGAAAAAAATGAGCAAATGGCTATCATTATTTAAAAAAAACGTCGCGTTCTATCGTTAAATTGTGAATCAAACCACATCTACTTATTTGGATCACCCGAGACTGAGTAGACCTGTTTTAGTCCTAATATACTTTTAAAATTTTATGTTAATGCTGGAATTGAACTCAAGAGCTTTAGAGTGCCAGCTAACTATGCTAACCGTTACGTCACAAAGACAACTTTACACTACTCTTAATGAACAATAATAAGTAAAAGAATAATAAATGTTGAATTTTTTTAAAGGATGAACATGGTGACACTGTATCTGTTGCACAGTCTGCTAGCCACTAGCCAGCAGCTGGGGTCTTCGAAAACGATACAGTTGGCATTTTGTAATGATATGTGACATGTTTCAAAGTACAGTATTATGGGTTGCTGTTGAGGAAAAGCTAATTCTGTACAAGGAAGCAAGGATTTGAACCCCTTACCTAACATTACTATTGCCTGAACCTGGTTTGACGACACTGTATTATTATGTTACTCGGTACACAAACCATAGATCGAGTGTATTGTTTATGATCACTTTCTTTCTGAACATAGGTGGACACTGTTGATGGTTAACAATGGCATTAAAAAGTAGGACGTGGGGATAGCAATTAAGAATAAACAGACAATACCCATACAATATTTTTATTTATTTAATGATAGTACTTGTACAATAGTTACATTCAAAAAAAAATATTTTTTCTCTATTACTATTTAGTCCTTTTTGATTCTCTTGCATATGAAGGGTAGATAACCTTGTAGTTCAGCCCCTTAAAACAACAACAACACAACGTTTTGCATAGTCTGTGATGTTGATGACTCTTGAGATGTGGAAGATGGATTAAACATAACTTTTACAGCAGGGGTTAAATGTTGCTCATTTAACACTGCACTATTTTGAGTAGCAACATTTTTTCTTGTACTAGCTTTTTAGCATTGTCCTGATTATTTGTTGTTGACACCAACAGTGTTTCATCTGGTACACCACATTGATGATCACTCACACTTAAAACCTTTTCATTTCTACTTTTTAGATTGCTTCGACATCTTTCTGACCTCTCTTTTGAGCATCGCCAAAATATTATTCCTTTTTCATTTTGACGATTAAAGTTATAAGAGTAGCCGTTATAGAGTACACGTTGTTTACCTTTGTTAGTTGTAGTAAGTTCCATAGTAGCAACTGACCTGTTAGTATGATTTGCTCACTACAAAGGTTATAACTGTTCTGATAATAAAATCATTTAGGGTTGGCTTTTATATTTAATATGTACAGTTTGAAGTGATAGCAAATGTGACAGCAAAATGGTAGCAGAGTGGTAGAAAATATGTCATGTATTGATAAGAAATAGTTAAAGCGGTTATGTGGATCCATTACATAATAATTTTGGCACGACGAACCTCATTTTCTATATCCAATAGTTCTTCCTCATATTCAGTATAACCAGCCTGTTTATAGACATGCAGTTGCTGAAGCTGCCGGATTACCTTACTTCGATTGTTCCAGTAGACAAATTTAACAAATGATTTTTTTGGTGTAAACAAAGCATTAGCATTATTATTATCATCATCATCATCATAACCATTATCATTATCATCATCATCATCATTATAATCCTCATCACTATTACAATATAGTCCTTTTTGATCCTTTTGCAATACCACATTTTGCACAGTCTGGGTTGCCTTTGATAATGTTGGGAGTTTTTCAGAAATTGACAACTGTCCTAACACGACTTTCTGAGGAGATGATACATGCTTTTTAACAAACAATGCACTATCTTGAGCGGAAATATCTTTTTCTGGGATTAGTGTCTTAGCATTTTGAAGAGTTTTTTTAAACAGCAACGAAGTTTTATCTGGTACACTACATTGATGATCACTCTCACTTAAGACATCACTATTTTTACTTTTCAGCTCACCTCGGCACTGTTTTGAACGATGTTTTGAACAACGCCAAATAACAGTTCCATTTTTATTGGTTCGTTTTACAATATATGTATATCCTTTATAGAATGCATATGGCTTACCATAGCTATTTGTTGATACTTCCATGTCAATTGTCAAGCATGAACTAATATCTAGCAAAGTTCACTCGATAATATAAATAATAGTTTAAAGTGAGAGGAAAAGTGGGTGCAAACGTGGGTGCAAGAGTGGATGCAAGAAATGGTGCAAAAGTGGGCGCAAAAGTCAGTGTAAAAGTGGGAGAAAAAGTGGGTGCATGAGTGGATGCAAGAATGGGTGCAAAAGTTGGTGCTAAAGTGGGTGCAAAAGAGGGTGCAAAAGTGGGTGCAAAAGTGAGTGAAAAGTCAGTGTAAAAGTGAGTGCAAGAGTGGGTGCTAAAGTGAGTGCAAAGGTGGGAGCAAAAGTGGGTGCAAAAGTCAGTGTAAAAGGGAGTGCAAAAGTGGGTGTAAAAGTGGGTGCAAAAGTGGGTGTAAAAGTGGGTGCAAATGTGAGTGCAAAAGTGGATGTAAATGAGGGTGCAAAAGTGGGTGCCGTTTATAGTAGGCATGAATTTTACTAGAATTTGATTTGAGTAAATGTAATTTCTAAACCCAGGTAGTGAATAATCAGTTGGTTTTGATCTATGCAAGCGTAAATGTCACCTACACTGGTGATGGATACTCAAGGCTTTAAGGTCAACGAAAACAAGTATATATTTAATGAGGTGGCTATTATTGATTGCACAACACGCGGGTTACCATATCTTTTTTCGGACTAGTGTTTTCACATTTGAAGAGTTATTTTAAACAGCAACGATGTTTTATCTGTTACACTACATTTATGATCACTCACACTTAAGACCTCACTATTTTTACTTTTTAGCTCACTTTGACACTGTTTTGAACGATGTTTTGAACAACGCCAAATAACAGTTCCATTTTTATTGGTTCGTTTTACAATTTACGTATAACCTTCATAGTATGCATATGGCTTACCATAACTATTCGTTGATAATTCCATATCAATTGTCAAGTATGAAATAATCTCCAATAAATTTCGCTCGATAATAGAAATAATAGTTTAAAGTGGGTGCAAAAGTGGGTGTAAAAGTGGGTGCAAAAGTGGATGCAAAAGTGAGTGTAAAAGTGAGTGCAAAAGTGAGTGCAAAAGAGGATGTAAAAGTGGTTGCAAAAGTGGGGGCAGTTTATAGTAGGCACGATTTTTACTAGAATGTGATTTGAGTAAATGTAATTTCTAAGCCCATGTAGTGAGTTGTCAGTTGGTTTTGATCTATGAAAGCGTAAACATATCACATACACTGATGATGGATACTCAAGGCTTTATGGTCAGCAAAAACAAGTATATAGTTAAAGAGGTGGCTATTATTGATTGCACAACACTGAATCTATTTTTGAAATTTTGACAAAGGGCCTAAGTGCACTTTTGTTAATATCTCGCGAACCAATAAGACTAGGGCATTGTATGAGGTATTGTTGGATTTTTTGCCGAAGACTGCTGGTAAACACCTATGTTCCCACGGCCTTTTTAATGATGGCGGCTGTAGTGTTACCTAACCTAACCCAACCCTACCCATGACGGGTGGGGTGATTAAAAAGTATTCCAAGCGGCGCTTGTCGATGGGCTTACCAATAATCAAAGAAGGGTATGACAGACCTTGAGGCGATAACCCCTTTTGATTGATTCCTGTTGATTTGCCGTACATGAAGTGCAAAAAGCCATAACAAATCTCGACAGTTGGGCAAAGGATAACAAGATGGAAATTAACACAGAGAAGACAGTAAAAATGACGTTTCGGAAAGGTGGCAGAGAGGCCTCGGGAGACAGAATATACCTAGGATTGAATCCCCTCAAGACAGTAAATACATTCACATACTTAGGATTGACAATGCAAACAACAGCTAGAGCCTACCGAGTCCACATCAAGTCTCGTGCAACGGCAGCAACTAAAGCCATATATGACATTAAATCACTCACGAAGCTCTCTTTGGGAACTGCTATGAGATTATTTGACGCGAAAATAGCGCCCATCGCCACATACGGGATAGAAACCATCTGGGAGAAACTGACCCTGGCGGACTTGAGGACGCTCGAGGCAGTGAAGTCGCGCTTCCTAAAAGCAACCCTGGGATTATCAAAATATGCAAAATCTAGACTAGTGTACGAACTTGCCAAGGAGAACTTTTTCTTTGAGGACCTACGGACGAAGAGAGGACTACCATCTACGGACGCCTGGAATAGACTAATGCAAGAGAGAGTGAAGAAGAGAGATGAAATCTGGCCTGAATTTTACATAACGGAAGCCATGACGAATAGGGTATGGACTGACACCAATCAAGACCTACGACACTTCGTTAACTCGATGGCGGTACATAAACCATAAACTGTGCGTCACCGAGTACTGTCATGACATAGACGTATCCTGTACTTGTAAATTATGTGGTAAACAATGTAGTCGGTACCACGTAATCACATGTAAGAACCGGGGTCCTTCCATTGTGAAATTTTGTGAAGGTGGAAAGTGAAAACATTAATGTATATTCACATTTATTAACCCTATGCACAATTTGTGCTCTGTATTTTCAATAATAATACTGTACTTTGAAACATGTCACATCTCATTACAAAATTTCAAATGTATCGTTTTCTAAGACCCCAGCTGATGGCTAGTGGCTAGCAGACTGTGCAACAGGAACAGTGTCACCATGTTCATCCTTTAAAAAAATTCAACATTTATTATTCTTTCTCTTATTATTGTTCATTAAGAGTAGTGTAAAGTTGTCATTGTGACGTAACGGTTAGCATAGTTAGCTGGTACTCTAAAGCTCTTGAGTTCAATTTCAGCTTGAATATTACATTTTAAAAGTATATTAGGACTAAAACAGGTCTACTCACTCTCGGATGATCCAAATAAGTAGATGTGGCTTGATTCACACTTTAACGATAGAACACGACGTTTTTTTAAATAATGATAGCCATTTGTTCATTTTTTTCATTTTCACATTTCAAACATTGCCATTTGTCAATTTTCCATGTACTCAATTTGAAAATGTCACTTTAAAGTTTTTGGATTTCATGATATGGAAACAAGAATTTTCCATTTTGTTGTTTACACATTCGTCAATTTCCCATTTACATTTTTTTAAATGTCAGTTTTAAGTTTTTAAATTGTGTTGATATGGAATCATGGATTTCCTATTTTTTTTCATATCACTGACGACAAGTTTATGATTTGGTCTATGTTGAAAGTTTAGTTTTGTAAAACACACATTTGCTGATTTAAATTTTCTTGAAATCCTGTTAATGGAAGTGCTTGGCCATGGCAATAGTGCATTCTCTTTCTGTTTGTTACCAAAAACGTACAGGCCTACTACTACTACAACTACTACTACTACTACTGTAGGTAAGACTGTTTTACAAAATATCACCTATCTACCGCTGCATTTAAAAACACAAGTATTAAAAAAACCACAGTATACTATTTACCCTAGGCCTCAGACCTGGAAATCGAGTTAAGACCACCAGTACAAGAGCTCAAAGTGCTTACCACTGCAACACAATATGTATAGCTGGTAACAGTAGACAACCGGAAATGATTATATTTCTGTTAGCAATGCATTTTGTCATCAGCCTACTGTCTGAGCACTGACAGCAACACAGTTCAATTTAGAACAAGCGAGTGTGTGTGTATAGATTACTAGCCCCAAGTACCTTTAAAGCTTGTTGTGTGTAGCGACCATCTTGTCCCGGTAACCACTGAGCATTTTTGTGTTTTAGCTATCCTCTTTAACCAATCAATTAAAGATAGTCTACTCTTAATTCTTGAATCGATAAATCAGAGTTTGTGTACACCGTTTGTCAATTACTAACCCATACCTGCAACCTATACTCTCTCTATACTGCAGTTTGATCTCAAAACAAGTTTCAATGGTAAAAGACTTGTCAGTCCCCATACATGCAGCCTACACTAATTATTTCTCTACCTAGCTATGTTCCATCACGCATGGTTAACATCTCACATGTTCGTATCCGATTATTAGTGTATAAAATCTCAGGTCGATGACCTTGATGTATTGGGTATTTTGGGTAAATTCATTGGCCATGGGAAAGGGTTGACCATTCTTAGTCCTATGACACCTCGCATGTTGATATTCGAATATTAGTTTTTAAAATTTTAGGTAAATTACCTTGTTGTTTTGGATTTTGAGGATAAATTCATAGGTCAAGGGAAAGGATTAACCATTCTAAGTCCTATGACACCTCACTTGACCCTCTCAGATTATTAGTTTATAAAATCATAGGCCAATGACCTTGCTGTTTTAGATCTTTTGTGCAAATTCGTTGGCCATGGAAAAGGGTTGACCATCCTGAGTCCCATGACACCTCACTTGACCCTTTCTGATTATTAGTTAGCGAGATATTAACAAAAGTGCTGTTAGGCCCTTTTGACAAAAAAAAAATCATACATTCAAAAACAGAATGTCACCTCAAGTCCAACGACCTCTCATACAAGTCCCTAGCCCTGTTGGTTCATGAGATATTCAAAAGGTAATGACCTATTGGTTTTGGATCTTTTGGTAATTTTTAATAAAATAACTCATCTATAAATCATTATTCAAAAGCCCGCCCGCTTACAAAAACCCCAAGTGCGCATGCGTAAAACAAAAAACAAACATGTTAATTCATAGTAGCAATCGGCCATTCCCATGCTTTTCATGTGGAACAACGTTTAATTTCATCATAGCATTAGGGACCATGGGCCAGTCCATAGGGACCGGTCTAAAGGGATTAGTCAAAAAGGACCTGTCAACAGGAACCCATCAACAGGGACTTGTCTACAATGACCTGTCCCGTCCAAAGGGACTCGTCAGCAATGACCCGTCAACAGGAACCAGTCCAAAGGGACAAATCAACAGGGATCAATCAAAAGGGGTTATCGCCTCAAGGCCTTACATGTCATCATTGATTATTGGTTTGCCTATCGACAAGCGCCGCTTGGAATACTTTTTGATCACCCCTCGTGGGTTGGGTTAGGTAGGTTACATTACAGCTGTCATCTTTAAAAAGCCCCCCCTCTTACAAAAACTATGAGTGGGCATGCGTAAAAACAAATAACAACCATGTTAAATCATAGCGGCATTCAGGACTCTGCATGTTATTCATGTGGAACAAAGTTCTATATCATATTAGCATTCACCCTTTCATTTTGGGGTTGAAATAATTTGTCTAGAGGAAAGGGGGTGTCAGCCCGAGTAATTTGACACCTCGTTCAAGTCTCTAGCCTTATTGGTTCACAAGCTAGGTTAAGTTAATCTACTGCCGCCATCTTGGGAGGAGGGGAGGAGGAGGAGGCTGCGGAATCGATCAAAAACCACTACTTGCCTCTTTCTGCCAAATTTAGGGCGACTTTATTTCCATTTCTCTTTCTACCGAAATTTTGGGAGGGGGGGGGGGATTCGTTTTGTTTGGTTGGGTTAGGTTCTGCTTTGTGCTTCTTGTTCGGCTTCAGTTTTTGTTGTATTTTTCATTTTTGTAATTCAGCGCTACTTGTAAAGGGGATCTCCGGGTTTTGCGTGAATGTGTGTTGAGGTGCGTCGAGGGAAGGGGAGTTAGTTTTAGGTTTTGTTTGTTTTTTCAGGGTAGTTTAAGTTTTGTGCCTTGCTTTGATGTCGTTCTAAATATTTCCTTTGGGGGTCGACGTGTAAGATTAATCATTGTATCCTGGCAACTTCATACTGTACTAAATTCTAAATCCCCTTTTCTAAATGTAAATGTAATCGGGCACATTAAGTTTAGGTTTTATATATATTCTCTTGATTTGTCATTTTATTTGGTGAATACATTGAATACATTGTTGTTTCCTAGACTCCCTTTCATTTCATAACGAACTATCCCTAGGCACCTATCCCCAACACGGCCTCGTTTAGGGTCCTTCTCTATAGGCATGTTGGGGAGTGTGTGGGAATGGAACAGACTGTCGAGTAGATGTTTGTCGAGTAACAAAGGGTGCACATATTGAGCATTTGTAAAGTATGTAAGAAATTTATGAGTTACAGAACTTATTGAAACAAGATTCGTAATCCTACACTAATAGGATAATTACCTGCTAACTGGTCCCCAAGCCTTTCCCAATGCTCGCTCCAATGCGCATTCAATCAACAAATGCATATATTTTTCCTTGGACATCTGTACAATTGCCTTACAACTTGTGTTAATGTGATGTCTGCACTAGTGTAGTTGCCTATTATGATTTTTGTAACTTCAAAAATAATTTTGAATAACTTTCTATTACACAATAAGGTTTCTATTAAAGTAAACACTTTAATCTTATAAATCCTATAAGAAAATAAAGAACTAGGGTACTATTATATCTATTGCGTAATATACTGTAGCATAATGAAATGAATTTCCACGAGACATTCAAAAAAATTCAAAGAAATTCAAAAAATAAAACAAAATTTATTGAAAATTCAACTTGACGTCTGTTTCGGCAACAATGTACATTGTAACTGTTGCGAGTTGGCACTGATTTTGAAATTATTATGGCGGGCAACTGTACCAACTGATTTAGGAAGCATCCTTTGAAAACTCATAAAACTTTGAAGCCTACAGTAATTATTTTTACTTTAAACTCAAACATGCGGAACCGAATGTACTGGCCACATTCAGCATTAGGAAGAGAACAGCTTGGTATTTGGATTTGTACGTTAAAGGCTTTGTAGCAAATTTGAGTGTACTATACAGTAACAAAGCAATGTACTCTTAATATTAATATATATATTCGTACAGCGTATATGTTTTTTCATTTTTATTTCATTATTCGGGATTAATTAATGAATCTTTTTTCTTATTTAAATTCAATATGTAGGGGAAAGTTGGGCAATTGTGCGCAGCGGGTAATCGTGTGCACTTATGTTTTTCGAGTTGGCAGTACAACTAGCAACTGAATCCACTCCTATCCTCTAGCTGTCACCGTACATGACATATAGGGTAAACCATCCTATTGTTGGCACCCCTCCAGTAATTGGCACTGCTTACTGCAACTGGTCATACTAAGAAGTCTGTCATGTTTTCAGTCCTGCAAGTTCCCTAATTTTGAGCCTCAACACTCCGCATGCAGTATTTCAATTGTTTCCGCCAGTCGGAATTGTTACAATAGTGGCTAGCAGGTATCCCGCCAGTTACTGCAAACATTGTTTCTCACAAGACTGTTTCCTTAGCGGTAAGTGAAGAACATTATATACACATGACGTTAGTTTATTAATATATTAAATAATTATGATTGTTTATGAGTATAGGGTACTTTCGTTTGTGAATTGAAATATACTTTTAAGACAACTCAAACCTCCTACCCGCATGGTTTACGTCCTTTAGGATAGCTTAAACCACCCTTGGCTCGCTAATCGGAATTGGTGTGTCCCATGTTATGGATTATAAAGTTTGCATAATTCACACGGCCGCCATACTGAAATGGTACGGCTGATGACCTAGCAGGTTGGGTAAAGGACGCGTCCCATATGAAGGTATGTTGGTCCCAAATTTGGTAGAGATCGGATGATTAGTTTAGTTGTTATTTTATTTTACGTTTTGAACATTTGAGAGGCTGCCATTCAGTTTTGGTAAAGATGGCGGCGATATAAAACATGATACTGAGGTGCTCTTTGCCAGTTCTACCTCTATACCAAATTTCGGTCAATTAGGATTCACCGTATTCGAATTGATAGGGGGGAAAGACATTCAGAGTACACACAAACACACCCTCACACACACAATTTTTAGCCTACTTATTGCATTTTGTAAAAATGAGGAAAAAGTAGACTTATGAGATCGATCCGGGAAAATGTGTTTCTGTCTGTCTGTCTGTATGTGTGTGTGTCCCCCCCTATCTACTCCTAAACGGCTGAAGCAATCAAACCCAAATTTGGTATGAGTAAAGATCTCTATCTGAATATCTCACCGCTATATTTGAAAATGATGTTTGTGCTACCAACTGCTGAAAAATCACAATTAAAATGTCAGCTCCATGTTGTATATCCTGGAAGGTATGCATGGGAGCTGTACCAAAATTGGCACACATATAGATAATAATATTTCAGTTTAATTTCCAGGAGGCCATATATGGCTGTGTTGCTAAAATTATTCTATGGCTGCTGATAAGTCCAATTTTTAAATGTATATTACTTCTACACTATTAATTGGGTTTCAACCACATTTCGTATGTACTATATGTAGATAGACATTTATGTGTGAGCGTAATCTTAAGAGCCACAAGGGCTGTCAACTGTTAATAAATGCACTCTCTATTGTTTTTATCCAAATAGCAATATATCAGAAAGTATGAAAGCCGACAGCTTTAAACTACTCGTATGCACACGTATAGTACCTGACATTCTAGATTAATTTGGAGTAACTAATGGACCTCAGTAGTACCAACATGATTCTAAGCCTGCTGATAGGACCAATTGTAAATACATGGAACTTCTATACTATCAATTGGATTCAACCAAATTTCGTATGTGCTATGTGTACTATAACAGATATGACTAAGCGTATTCTTAAGAGCAGCAAGGGTTGCTAACTGTTAATAAATGCTGGCTCTATTTTTTACCCTAATATCAATATATCAGAAAATATTCCAGCCAACATTATGCCAGTTATATTTCGAACTAATTAGAAATGTCCATATTACCAACTCAATTTCGTCATTATTCTAATTAGGTCATATAGATTAATCATTGGAATGAATCTTATATTTCGAGAAAAGTAGGCTCTTTAGTCCGTCACGGAACTTCTTGTTGTCCCTGTGTAGATCTTATAAGTCTACTTTCATTTTTTGCAAAAATCGAAAGTATGCTAAAAATGATAAATGTCCATGAGCTAGAACGTTAGCTTTCGTGAAATTACATTTTATTGTTACACTAGCTGAACCCGGCATGCGTTGCAACGCCAATCAAAGAAAGTGTTGGCTTTGTAATTTTGTTTCCAGAAGTGCTTTTGAATACACAATTCTATTTTTTATCTTCCGCTAACAGCCTCCAAATTATCATAAAATGGATTAACTAATTGAGAAACATTCGTGGGAACGTCCACAACAACTCAACAAAGTTTCATTGCAATCGGATGAATGGCATATGAATACATACGAAATTTCATTAATACGATTCGTGTGATGTCACTCATTTGTTGAATCACTCGTTCGGTTCATACAATGAAGTGGATTTACTAAGTTAGGAACCCACACGTAAGTCCACACAACAACTCATCAAAGCTTCATCGCAATCGATGAATGGTATATGAATGCATACATGATTTTGTTGAAACGCTTCAAGCGTCGTCACTCATTTGTTGCATCTACTCGTGCGCTAAGTATTGTAAAATGGATTTGCTAAGTCGAAACCTTCCCTGGCGAATACACAATAACTCATCAAAGATCCATCGCAATCGGATGAATTGCATATGAACGCATACGGGATTTTGTTTAAACAATTCCCATGCCGTCACTAATTTGTTGAATCTACTCGTACGCTACCTATTGTAAAATGGATTTACTAAGCCTGAAACCTTCCATGGAGTGTACTCACCGATCCACCAAAGTTTCACGCAGTCGGGTGAATGGTATATGAACACACACGGGACTTTGTTGAAACGATTCGCGTGCTGTCCCCATTTGCTGAATCTACTCGTGCGCTAGCTATTGTAAAGTGCATGTACTAAGCCAGAAACTCTTCCTGAAGTGTACACAACAATTCTTCATAGTTTTATCGAAATCGGATGAATGTTATATGAACGCATACAGGACTTAGTTGAAACGCTTCGCGTGCCGTCGCACATTAGATGAATCTACTCGTGCGCTACCTATTGTAAAATGCACATACTAAGCCAGAACCTTCTCTGGAGTGTACACAACATCTCGCCCAAGTTTCATCGTAATCGGACGAATGGGATATGAACACATACGGGTCTTTGTTGAAACGGTTCGCACGTCGTCGCTCATTTGTTGAATCTACTCGTGCTCTACCAATATTGTAAAATCGAATTACTAAGTTGAAGACCGTGTACACAACAACAAATCAAAGTTTCAACGCAATCGGATGAATGGCATATAAACGCATGCGGGATTTTGTTTAAACGATTCGCGGGACGTCACTTTTTTTAATCTACTTATGCACTATTTTAACACGTTTTTACTAAGCCTGAAACCTTCCCAGGAGTGTAGGCTACTCAACGATTCACGAAAATTCTTCGCAATCGGATAAGTGGTATATGAACGCATATGATAATTTTTTGAAACGAAACGCACGCAATTTTGTTGAAGCCACTCACGCGCTAACTATTGTAAATTGGGTTTACTATGCCTATAACGTTCCGGGAGTGTGCACAACTCACCTAAATTTGATCGCAATCGGATGAATTGTGTATGAACGCAACGCCATCACTCATTTGTTTAAACTACTCGCGCGCTATCTATTGTAAATTGGATTAACTACGCATATGAATATCCCGGGAATGTGCACAACAACTCATCAAAGTTTCATCGCAATCGACGAATGGTATATGAACGCATACAGGATTTTTTTGAAACGCTTCACGCGTCGTTACTCATTTGTTGCATCTACTTGTGCGCAAAATATTTAAAAATGGAATTGCTAAGTCAAAAACATTCCCTGGCGTGTACGCAATAACAAATCAAAGTTTCATCGCAATCTGATGAAAGGCATATGAACGCATACAGGACTTTATTGAAATGATTCGCGTGCCGTCGCTCATAAGATGAATCTACTCATGCGCTAACTACTTCAATATGAATGTACTAAGCCAGAAACCTTCCCTGGAGTGTACACAACTTCTCACCAAAGTTTCATAGCTATCGGACGAATGGTATATGAACGCATACGGTACGTTGTTGAAACACTTCGCGCGCCGCCACACATTTGTTGAATCTACTCGTTCGCCACCTATTGTAAAATGGATTTAATATGCCTGAAACCTTCCCTGGAGTGTACATAATATCTCACCGAAGTTTCATCGCAATGGGATGAATGATATATGAATGCATGTAGACTTTTTGAAACGAATCGCACGCCATTTTTGAAGCTACTCGCGCGCCATCTATTGTAAATTGGATTTACTACGCCTATAAATTTCTCGGGTGTGTGCACTATAACTTACAAAAATATGATCGCAATCGGATGAATTGTATACGAACGCATCAGATCACTCATTTGTTTAAACTACTCGCGCGCTAGCTATTGTGAAATGGATTAACTATGTCTATGAACATCCCAAAAGTGTGTTCAACAACTCACCTAAATTATATTGCAATCGGATGAATGGTTTATGAACGCATAAAAGACGAACAGACAGACATTCCTTTATATATATATGATATGTGATCATAATGGCATTTGTTTTACATATTTTTATTTTTTAATGTAAAATTACATATTCTGTGTTTTCAATTTACATATTTGAACAAAATGACATTTTTAAACATACTTTTACCTTATTTATGGAACATTACATATTCAGTCTCTTACTGTAAGGAAAGTATGTTTTCGCAAGTAAAATATACGGTAATTCCAAACAGTTTGTATGACAATATTTGTTCACTAGGAACTCAGGTACATGATACGGATATTCCAATCAATGCATAAGCTATTGAGAAAGGGCAAGGGAGGAATATCAAGAAATATATTAGTGGAAATAAGGGGATGGGAATTCACCTCACACCCTGCCTGAGACTCAGCGGCTGGACTTAAGTTTATTTTAATTGTCGAGTTAGTGTCTGAGACTTATAATAAGATTAACATGCAAAATATGTACTTATTATGTAATAATTGTAGGTGAAATATTGAGGCCTAATATTACATTAAAAAATTAAAATATGTAATATTAACTTACAGTAATTTTTATATAAATAATATATTACACAAGATATTACTTGAAGATTCCTCATTTTATTTCAAATATTTTTTTACAAAATAACGTGTGGTGCGGGGCAGTCAACCCTGCTGTTCCTCCCCTTAAAACAATAATACAACAAATGTGTTGCACAATAATTAATCAATTCATTAGTTGTTTATGCATGCCCATATTATAGCAAACATAAATAAATTTCATTATGTCTGAGAAAATGAATACGAACCATGAATAAGAATTTTGAGGAGCACTTTTTTTTTCCGGGGTGGAAATATAGCAGCCTTTCTTATTGACAGGTTGAAAGTAGAGTCCCAGGCACTCTCTGGACAACTGACATAAACTAAATTCAAGCCGCTGGGTCTCCAGCAGGGTGTTAGGTGAATTCCCTTTCCCTATCTCCACTAATATATTTCTTGATATTCTTCCTTGGCCCTTTCTCAACAGCTTATGAATTGCTTGGAAAATACGTTTCATTTACCTGAGTTTCTAGTGAGCAGATATTGTCATACAGACTGTTTAGAACAGCAGTTCTCTTGCGAAGACATACTTTTTGTTACAGTAAGGGACAGAATATGTAATTTTAAATATATAAAGTTAAATTATGATTTAAAAATGTAATTTGATTAAGTATGTAAAATAAAAACACGGAATATGTAATTTTACATTAAAAATATGACATAATGATCAGATATGTAACAATAAAATGTACTTATATGATAGCTAAAATTCTAATTCATGGACATTTATCATTTCAAGTTATGTAAAAGCAAAGGGAAGAAATATGTATTTACATAAGACTCCTAGCCCTAATGATCGGCCTAGATAGTGAAGTTCGGCTACATTCTTATTGTTCCGCTGCGCTGGTCTGTCTCAACGAGGAAAAGCTGACTGCCCCGCTGCTCTGTCTCGAGGGGGATGGATGCTCAGTTGCAGTCGTGTGTGTTCAGGTCGCTTCGTTTGCAGCGCTGGTCTGAATCCAAGTGCTAATGTTCGGTAAAGATATGCCAATGGCATTACGTCAGAAAATGTAGTATCAACAATATGGAACACCAGCGCACTTTGTACGTGCAGTCCGCGAACATCACGAACAAACACTCGGGGAAAGAATGATAGGTAGAGGTGGTCCAATTTCGTGGCCACCACGATTGAAAGAATAATCTCCCCTCGACCTTCTCCTGTGGGGCCATATGGAGAGCCTTGTTTATGAGACCCTTGTCGACTCGTAGGATCTTGTTTCACGCGATCTGGCGGCAGCGCACATTATTGAACACACACCAGGTCTCGTGGGACGTGTGTACGACAATATGTTGCGCAGATACACGTTGATTAACGAACAGCTGGCTGGGTCACTACGTGGAACAGCTCTTGTAGTGCAAACGTGTCTCTAGTGAAGTGGGAGATGTGCAATCGGGTGAAACTGATTCGTTATCGAAACGATACATATCTCGACATGGGTTCCTAATCAAAATGTTATCTGCATAGTCCCATCAACAAACCCAAGAAGTTTTTAATAGGAATTATGAATCACCCTGTATAAGTGAGTTTGTTTGAGTCGCAATTACAAATTATTAGTATTTAAAATTTATTTTCCAACAGGCTTTGCTCAAATGAACTACATGAACATGGTTGTGTTTTATGCTCCGTATGTACAACTAAGATATTGTTTCTATACACTAGCCTATGAACGCAAACGTGTCACTTGGGTAAAATTCTATGATCGCATGATCTACAATACATAATTTAGACTGCCAGTGCCTATCAATTAAAATGTGTGTCTCGGAATTTCTCTACGTACTCACGACTGGAAGTAACTCATATTTATATAGCTTTCCAATATGAATTAACAGGCCATTTTTCAAAGTTCCTTAATCAGTAAATTTTGCTACTTAGTATATGAATAAGGCTTTTTGCCAGTAAGAGCTACATGAGTCTTCAAACACCCTATTTATGTGAATATTGTTCCATATATTCTACTTTAATATGTCTTCTGGCGTCTAAGTCACATGCAACTCCGAAAAGATACTCCTTGTGTAAATGTAGCTGCGCATTTAACACTTGAGTTTGGCGCTAGACCAATAAGAATGAAGCACATCAAAGAAAAATCTGCATATTGCCATAGAGCAGAGTAGGGAGGAACTTATTTCTTATGCAGTGTCCACCCCTGATCTACGCAGTTGATATTGGGAGCATAGGCAGGCCATTCCATTCTGTGAATAACAGTCTCCTGAAAAAAAAAAACACATGAAAGTGAAATTTAGGCCAAAATTGTCAGCATTTCACTAGAGGTGACCGGATAATATGCATGTGACGTATGGCTGCCACACACCCAGGGATGTAAGAATGACCAATGGGTTAGAGACCACTACGCCACTTGGCCAGCAATATGCAAATCTTATGTTTATGTGTGTGCGCATGAGGGACATGTGTGTGGTTAATGGACATGATGGATCATCGTGCGTATCATTATTCCTTCTTTCGTAGTGAAGGGGCCGATAACCTAGATGTTTGGCCCCTTAAAACAACAATTATCATCATCATCATCATCTTTCGTAGTGAAACCTTCCGGCATGTAATTACCAAAAAAATATTTTCCAGAATAGATTCTACATGCAGAACTAAGAAAGGGGCTTCAGAGAAGCATACTACATGAATGTGACATTAGACCACTATATATCAATACGTGTGTCTTCAGTTGACCTTTCTGAGAACAGGGTCCTCCATATGTACCACAGGAATATCGCCTGACATAATGTGAGTTTCCAAATTACATTTTTGAATTAACTATGATCCGCACGAACAAAGTGAATACGGGATTAGGCTACAAAATGATTGCTTCTTCAAAATGTCCTTCTCAGCTCATATTGCATCCCATGTACTTTCGGAATGAGTCACTAGACCACTATGGAACAACATGTGCGGCTTAGTACAACCTTTCCTAGTAAAGCTCGCTCTGCGCATATTTGGCGGATGTGGCAGACGACCACTATGAATCACCATGTGTGTCTTCAAATAGCCTTTCTGAGTGAATTTTGCACCATATTTTCCACATGAATGTGGCATTAGACATCTATGGAGCATCACCAGTGTTCAGGGTTCTTGTCTAAGTAACGTTTGCTTCATATATTGTACATGAGCCATTGGTGCTCGAGACCAATGTGGAACAATATCTGTGTTTTCAAAATACCCATCCAAATAAAGTTGTCTCTGCATTTTTTTTTTTTTTTTTTTTCAGAAATGTTTCTTTACACTACCATACATGTGTCTTCTAAAATGTCCTTCTTCAGTAAAAACTTTCTCCACATGTATCGCAGGAATGAGGCTTGAGACCACTATAGATCATCACGTCCGCCTTCAGATCAGCCTTCTGCGAAAGGTTGGCCCCACATGTACCTTGGAAAGTGGCTTGAGACCACTATGGGTCACCTCGTGTGTTTTCAGGGCACTTTTTGTAATAAACTTAGCTCCACATTCACCACAGGAATGTGACTTGAGTCCACTATGGATCATTACGTGTCTCTTGAGGTGACTTTTCTGTGTATAGTTTGCTCCACATGTACCACAGGAATATGGCTTACGACCACTATGGGTCACCTGGTGCTTCTTCAGGTTACTTTTCGTGATAAACTTAACTCCACAGGAATGTGGCTTGAGTCCACTATGGATCATCACGTGCGACTTCAGGTAACCTTTCTTCGCAAAGTTTGTTCCACATGTACCACAGGAATATGGCGTAGGACCACTATGGGTCAACTGGTGTTGCTTCAGGTTACCTTTCGTGATAAACTTAGTTCCACATTCACTACAGGAATGTGGCTTGAGACCACTATGGATCATCACGTGTGTCTTCAGCTCACCTTTCTTCGTAAAGTGTGCTCCACATGTACCACAGGATTATGGCTTAAGACCAGTATGTGTCAGCTCGTGAGTCTTCAGAAAACTTTTCGTAAAAAACTTAGCTTCGCATTCATCACAGGAATGTCACTTGCGACCACTATGGGTCAACACGTGCACCCACAGGGCACTTTTCTTAAGGAACTTTGTACCACATTCATCACAGGAATGAGGCTTGAGATCTCTGTGGGTCATTTTGTGCCTCTTCAGAGTGCTTTTCAAAATAAACTTCATTCCACATGCATCACAGGAATATGGCTTGATACCACTATGGACCATCACGTGCCTCGTCAGGTCACCTTTCCGAGTAAAGCTTGCTCCACATGTACCACAGGTATATGGCTTAGTACCACTATGGATCATCTCGTGCGTCTTCAGGGCACTTTTCGTAGTATACTTACCTTCGCATGCATCACAGGAATATGGCCTGAGACCGCTGTGGGTCATCTCGTGGATCTTCAGATAACTTTTCAAATTAAACTTCGCTGCACATGTACCACAGGAATGTCGCTTGTGACCACCATGGATAATCGCGTCTCTCTTCAGGTTATCTTTCTGCCTAAAATTTGCTCCACATGAACCACAGGAATATGGCTTAAGACCAGTATGGATCATCTCGTGCGTCTTCAGAGAACTTTCCTTTGTGAAGTTTGCTCCACATGTACTACAGGAATGAGGCTTGAGAACACTATGGATCATCATGTGTGCCTTCAAATTACTTTTCTTAGCAAACTTTGCTTTGCAATATATGCATATGTGTGGCATCATACCGCTATAGGTTGACGTGTTTATTTTGAATACATATTGATTGAGCGAGGCAACGTTTCTATGTCTTGTTAAAGTGATCTCCGAATTGTGGTCGTTTCTGTGAAAAAGTTGTAATGTTAGTACGAGTAAAATAGCCACTTCCATCACAATATCACACCTTACATAGCACAATGCCGGATAAGTAAACAATAATCTTCTGTATTTGTAGACATAGATTAAAACGCCGAAATGAAATGCGTATGTCGACGCTCGGAACTAGTTACCCAGGGGAATATTTTAGCCTGATAATTTGCTTCAGGGAATAACACTGTTTACCATTTCCGTACAATACTGTTGACCAACTGAAAATAATTTAATTTCGCTACGTTAGAAGATCAAGAGAAACGAAGTAATAAATTTGCGGTCAAGAGATCTACCTAGTGAAAACTAAATTAGTGCATTTTCAGCTATTTGCATTAATTTGCATGTTTTCCTTCAATACTATAAAGTGAGCTCGTTACTACTCTTCAGTCAAATGGTGTTCGTGCAGTCGATATATATTATACATTCAATGCTGATTTATTCTGTATGTCGGGGTTTTGGGATTTATAGTTCTTCCGGATGAACGTGTTAATCCTTTTACAGCAAGAAAGAAGTGCTTGTGCCAGTCAACATGATCTTTCATCGTTTCGATTAAGCGGATAAGGAAAATTTGGGGGCTCTATACTATAAGTACGAGAGTTGAGGAGCAGGAGGGATCCTATCTCTGGGGTATTTGAATAGGCTACCCACCTTCCAGGGACAAGACCGTGCGTACTCCCGAACGAGTAAGCGGGGAAAGTCGTGTCCGGGTTAAAACGAAAGGGCTCCATCCCCTCCATCTATAAGACAAGCTTGTTCCAACCTAAAGTAAAACGTATCCATACCTACGGGGAATGTAAGATTCTTTTAGAGAGCATGCGCACTTGAGGCTCTTCCAAGATGGCGGGTTTTTCAAACCTTATGGAAGATGCTTTCAAACCCCCATCCCCCACCCTCCTTCCTGCAATTACCAGAATTCCCTTATCTTCGCAAGAGATTTTTCAAAATTTAATGAGTTTTTTTTAAGTCCTCCATGGCTTCCACCTTCTTGCTCTAGTCCCAACTCTGTTGACCTCGTTTGGTCAGTTAATCTTCTCTTCGAACTTAATTGATTTACTAAATTTTAATAAGTATGTTTTTATTATTATTGATTGATTATCGATTTGTGAGCTAAGCAACATCAGAGCAAACACTCGCATCGATTAGGTTGGCCTTCCAATCCCGAAAGTTTCTTCATCGGTGAGTTCGGAGGTGACTATACAGCCCAATGCGGGAGGCACACAATTCGCCTCAGCGATGACACCTGGTCCCAGGTGGGGCTTCCACGATCCTTTTATTTCTTCTAATGAGCACTCTGTCCTTTCTGCGTTGCCTCTTAACCTCGACACATTGTCGGCGGTTTCGTTCAAACTATATTGCACCATGATGAACAATTTATCTCCAGGAAGAGCGAACAGGGGCTAAGCTCTCAAAGTTATTATTATCAATGTGACACATTTGTATAATAGCTTTCAGTACGTCTTTGAATAGCTTTCGCTGACCTTCCACACAGCGATTACCCTATGTTAATTCAGAGCAAATCACCCTTTTGGGAATGCGATTACTGGGCATGCGCATTACGTGTCCTGTCCATCTCTGCTGACGTTAATAATCATGGCCTCAATACTAGTAGTATGTGCATCTTCGAGAATGGTGGTGTTTGTACGTCTGTTTTGCCTTGTACATGAAGAATTCTCCTCAAGCATAGATGGTGATATTGCTCCAGCTGTTTGAGGTTTAGTCTATAGCATGTCCAAGGTTCAGATCCATAAAGTAAGGTGAGAACTACAACTTAGTTGTACACAAGGATCTTTGTTGCCATCATGGTTGTGAAAGACTTAGACCTAAGACTTGCAAAGGATGCCCCAGCACGTTTAAACCTCTGTTGAATTCAGGAATCAATATAAGCACTTGATGACAGGTAGAAGGTGTTAACTTCTTGAAGCCTAACTCCATCAATGGTGACACTAATGTTTCCTTGTCCTTCTCCAAGGCTGGTTGTTAGAGGGTCTGGGTTTTAATGGTGTTAACATTAAGACCAATCTTTTTGTATGCCGAAAACAAACCATTCAAGGTTTTCATGAGTTGGTCCTCTGATTGAGATACTACTGCAGTATTATCTGCATACTGTAACTCAACCAATGCATCAGAAGATGATCGAGTCCTTGCGATTAGACGGCTCACTTTAAAGACGTTTCAATCTATCCTGTGTTATTTGTATACCAAAAGGAAGATCGTCTTTGACTAGCTGCATGACAGCGGCAACGTACAGGTAAAACAATGCAGGATAAATCACACAGCCTTGCTTAACTCCAGTATTGATATGGAATGGGTCTCCAACAGAGGCGTTACCAATGACAGTTGCCGTCGTATCAGTGTAGAGCAGTCTTAAGATGGTAATTAATGTTGGTGGAAAAACATACAGTGCTAAAATTTCCATCAAGCTTCACGGTTTACAAAGTCAAATGCCTTAGTGAGGTCGATGAAGGCAATATAAAGAGGTCTATTTTGTTCGTATAATTTCTCTCGAAGCAGTCGAGCTGTGAATATCATATATGTGGTTCCTCTAGAAGACCTGAAACCACATTGGCTCTGTGGAAGTATTTTCTCCACCAAAGATAGAACGCGATTAGCCAAAATACGACCAATAAGCTTTCTGAGGTATTATAGTAATGATATGCCACGATAGTTGTTGCAGTCTGTCCGATCACCTATCTTAAATATGGAAACTATCAGAATATATCTGAGATCAGCAGGTATTTTTTCAGTTCTCCAAATAATAATAATAATAAAATTATATTTGTGGCTTATGAGTTCCTCATCTTCATCTATGAGAGCTTCTGTTGGTATACCATCTTAAACTGTGGCTTGTGCCGCTTTGTTTAACAACACACTGAACTTCTCCTAGTGGTAGCAAGGAGCCGAGTTCTTCCCTGATGGGTGCTTGCTCTAATATGTCATACACCCGCTCATCAATAATTGAATCCTGAACCAAGAGGTCTTCAAAATGTTCTTTTCACCTATTCATGATGGAATATTCACCTTTTAGAAGTGTACTTTTGTCACTGGACCAAGGTGAATTTCTACCAAAAGCGGTGGGACCATAAACTGTCTTTGTTGCTTGGAAGAACTGTCGCGAATCTTTGTCCGCTGAATATTGCAGCTCTTTAACTTTGGATATCCACCATGCGTTTTTAAGTGCACGAGTTCTTCTTTGGACTTTTGCTTTGGCAAGGCAAAAGGCTCCTTTCTTAGCATGGGAATTCATTTTTTTTTCGAAGCTAGCAAGGCTTTTCTCTTTTCAGAACTCAATCCTTCAATTCCCTCATTATTTTTTATCAAAGCAGTCCTGATATTTCCAGGTCTTCTACCTGAGCGTTTCCTTACAAGCATTTAGTTTAGTGGCCTTCAGACTCTCTCAGTGTAGCGTTACATCTAGATGATATTCCGTTGGCACTGTCTGGTTAAGCAGGTCTCTATATTGGGAGATAAACTCTGAGTTACCAAACTTCTCGGTATCAAAATTATGCCTACAGATCTTCTTTTGTTTCCTCATTTCAGTGGATAATTTTACATCGGCTCCTGTCATTGCTTCGGTGATAAGAACATCTCGTTATTTTTTCTTGGGACAATGACATCGTCAATGTGATGCCAGTGCTTCAATCTAGGATGCTGCCTTGGAGTATTGAGGCGATTCTTTTCGCGAATGATAGTATTGCTGATTACTAATTCATGTTCAGCACATTTTGAGAACAGCCGTATACCGTTGGAGTTTTCACTCCCAACTCCCTCCTTGCCAATGATACCATTCCAAACATTGTAGTGCTTACCCACTCCAGCGTTAAAATCACAGAGCAGGATGAGTTTGTCTTCTCGGTTGATATTTGATAGGACGTTATCCTGATCGGAATATAATTATCTATAATGACATAATTGGATGTAGTGATTACCGTGGCATGCTGGTTGTTATTTAGTGGAAGTCCTAGTGACATGAGGCGTTCACTATACCCAGTTGGAAGCTCAGACAAATCATTGAGAAGCTTTTTCTTAGTGGTGATGCCAACGCTATGTATTCTGCGCTCATCTGAAAGTTTACCCTGCTAAAAGAAGCCGTGCCCCGCACCTTGCTCATTCAACTGACCTTCTTCAGCAAGACGGGTGCTGCTATGTCGATGCCATATCTCCGTAACCCTCTACCCACAATAGCCGTTCTCCTTTCAGGTCACTCATGTGCGGGGTCATCAGTAAGTGATCTTACATTCCATGTTGCAAAATAACATTTCTTACAAATCCAATTTGGTCGACCGCATGGATGTGATACAATTGGACGCGTCTATTCAGTCGGTAGAAACTACAAGGTCATCGACCCGCTATTTCCGAAAATTGTCGATATCCCCGGAACGATAATCGGAAAAAGTCGTTTGAAGAATCAAATGAAATGGCTCCATCCCCTCTAACCATACGACACATTTTCTATTTAAATACTATTTTTAATGATGGACGTTTCCAAGTGTAGGTGTGGTTCAGAGCGGTTTCCACAAAGTCATGTAACATGGAACCTAGCAGCCTGCGACAGGATAGTCTGGGCGGTCGATCCGAGATGGCCACCAATTGATTATTTTTATTAATGTTTATTATTTTATTTTTGTTTATTTAATAACTAGCTGTACCCAGCATGCAACGCAATGCCAATCAAAGAAAGTATTGGCGTTGTAACTTTGTTTGTTGAAGTGCTTTTGGATTCCCAATATTTATTTATTTTCCGTTAACCACCTCTAAACTAATGTAAAATTGATTTACTATCTCGAAAAAATCATGGGAGCGTGCTCAACAACTCATCAAATTTTCATCGAAATGAAATAAATGGTATATGAACGCATACGGGACTTTGTTGAAAAGATTCGAGCGCCGTCACCCATTTGTTGAATCTACCCGTGCGCTACCTATTGTAAAAAGGATTTACTATGTCAGAGACCTTTCCTGGAGTGTGCACAACAATCCAACCAAAGATTCTTAGCAATCGGATGAATGGTATTTGAACGCTACGTGACTTTAAGCAATTCGCGTGCCGTCGATAATTTGTTGAATCTACTTATGCGATACCTATTGTAAAGTGGATGTACTAAGCCAGAAACATTCCCTGAAGTGTACACAACATCTCATCCAAGTTTCATCGCTATCAGACGAATAGTATATGAACGCATACGGGACTTTGTTGAAACGCTTCGCGCGACGTCGCTCATTTGTTGAATCTACTCGTGAGCTACATAATGTTAAGTGGATTTACTAGGCCAGAAACCTTCCCTGATGTGTACACAACAACTCACCTAAGTTTAGTCGCTATCGGACGAATGGTATATGAACACATACGGGACTATGTTGAAACACTTCGCGCGTCGTCGCTCATTTGTTTAATCTACTTGTGCGATAACTATTGTTAAGTGGATTTACTAACCCAGAAAGCTTCCCTGAAGTGTATACAACATCTCACCCAAGTTTCATCGCTATCGGACGAATAGTAAATGAACGCATACGGGACTTTGTTGAAACGCTTCGCGCGTCGTCGCTCATTTGATGAATCTACTCATGCCCTACCTATCGTAAAGTGGATTTACTAAGCCAGAAACCTTGCCTGAAGTGTACACAACCACTCACCGAAGTTTGATCGCTATCGGACAAATGGTATGTGAACGCATACAGGACATTGTTGAAACGCCTCACCCGTCGTCGCTCATTTGTTGAATCTACTCGTGTGCTATCGATTGTTAAGTGGGTTTACTAATCCAGAAACCTTCCCTGAAGTGTACACAACATCTCACCCAAGTTTCATCGCTATCGGACGAATAGTAAATGAACGCATACGGGACTTTGTTGAAACGCTTCGCGCGTCGTCGCTCATTTGATGAATCTACTCATGCCCTACCTATCGTAAAGTGGATTTACTAAGCCAGAAACCTTGCCTGAAGTGTACACAACCACTCATCGAAGTTTGATCGCTATCGGACAAATGGTATGTGAACGCATACAGGACATTGTTGAAACGCCTCACCCGTCGTCGCTCATTTGTTGAATCTACTCGTGTGCTATCTATTGTTAAGTGGGTTTACTAAGCCAGAAACCTTCCCTGAAGTGTACACAACATCTCACCCAAGTTTCATCGCTATCAGACGAATAGTATATGAACGCATACGGAACTTTGTTGAAACGCTTCGCGAGTCGTCGCTCATTTGTTGAATCTACTCGTGCGCCACCTATTATAACATGGATTTACTAAGCCAGAAACCTTGCTTGTAGTGTACACAACCTCTCTCCCAAGTTTCGTTGATATCGGACGAATGGTATGTGAACGCATACAGGACTTTGTTGAAACGCTTCGCCCGTCGTCGCTCATTTGTTGAATCTACTCGTGCGTTACCTATTGTTAAGTGGATTTACTAAGCCAGAAACCTTACCTGAAGTGTACAGAATATCTCACCCAAGTTTCATCGCAATGGGATGAATGGCATGTGAACGAACGTGGGACTTTCTTGAAACAAACGCACGCCATTTTGTTGAAGCTACTCACGCGCCATCTATTGTAAATTGGATTTACTACGCCTATAACTTTTCCGGGACTGTGCACAACAACTCACCAAAATTTGATCGCAATCGGATGAATTTTATATGAACGCATCGCCATTACGCATTTGTTTAAACTACTCACGCGCTATCTATTTTGAAATGGATTAACTATGCCTATAAACCTCCCGGAATTGTTTACAACAACTCACCAAAATTTGATCGCAATCGGATGAATGGTTTATGTACTCATAAAAGCCGAACTCACAGACATTCCTTTAAATATATATATATATATACTTGCCGAAGTACCCATTCTTCAACGGTCTTTGGTATTAATAGCCAGACGTAATCAATTGAGCTACTGTTGCAATGGTTAGAGGCTTGGAACCTGTTTGTCGACAAAGAAGTATGATTAGTTAAAATATGCTCTGAAACTAAATTTACTTAACGTGTACTTCCTGACGTGAAAATAAAATTGAAAACCTCGTAGACGAAACGCAATACACCTCACATAAAAACTGACCTTCACTGTTGTGTCAAGTCCCCATCCAGGGAAAGGCCTCTTTAGTAAATTATAAAGGCTTGTGGTGCGTAAAAATTCAGTTTTTTTTAGCCTCCAATGGCCCAAATTCCTAAAAGCAAGAAATAAAATACTGTTTCAATTCAGAAATTTTTGAAAATAATGATGCTGTTGGGACGTATCGCACGTTTAAGTCGTGTGAAAAAAATCTATGGTAACCGCTGACCCCCTTAAGCGCATTGTGAATTTTACAGTTTTATTTGGTTCCGTGATAACCTAATAGCCATTTGCAAACGTTCACAGAAATTTAATAAATAGATGGAAAGTTGGATGTCACATTTTGCGATGCTTTTGTCATGGCTACTGGTGTGCATTCCTTCATTAGTTTATTAAATGAAATTAGTTTTCTGGGAATATCAGAAACTGTTGGTATTAGAGCCTTAAAATGTAGTTTTTGGGGACCCTTTACGGCTATTTAGGGTCCCCGAGTTTTGTTTCTGACACCAAGGGGCCGAAAATAAGCTTTGTCTCGTCGTTGTAGGCCGTAGTATAATAATTATAATAATTATATAACAATATAGAGATAGGGACTTAATAGACCTTCCGTACCACACCGGCACGTGTAAAACGCGTGAAAAAATTCTAGAGTACCCCTTGACCCCCTTCAGCGCATTATATACATTGATGAATTTTACAGCTATATTTGGTTCCGTTATAAACTTATAGCCGTTTGCGAACTATCTCAGTAATGTAATAAATGGAATGGCATTGCGTCTTACAGCAATAGATGGACCTGTGTGGTTCTGTTGCCATGGTTACCGGATTGCATTCTTTCATTATTGTATTAAATGATATTAGATTTCTGGGAATATCTCAGAAACGGTTAGTTTTATGGCCTAAAAAGGTGGTTTTACGGGCCCCCGAGTTTCGTTTCTCACATTGAGGGGCTGAAAATGAGCTTTGTCTCGCCTTTCTACACCTATTTCAGCGAGTGTTTTAAGGGGGTAGGCCCCCTTTTATGAGAGCTACAGAGAAGAGTTACATCAATGATTAGTGTCGTGCCTCTGAAGGATATCTGTACCAAATTTTACGTTGATCCACACAGCCATTCTCGAGTTATAAGGGAACATAGTTGCCCACAGACAGACAGACAGACTGACAAGACAGATAGACAAAAAAATTATTTCCGCGCGCATCCGTCATCAAACAGTCTGAAATAGCGTAAATTAGGCGCATTTTTGTAGATATTCAGAAAAAAAAACAGACAAACTTTCATCTCTATTGCGTTTCGTCTACGAGGTTTTCAATTTTATTTTCACGTCAGGAAGTACACGTTAGGTAGGCTAAATTTATTTTCTGAGCATATTTTAACTAATTATTTATCTTTGTCGACAAACAGGTTCCAAGCCTCTAACCATTGCAACAGTAGCTCAATTGATTACGTCTAGCTATTAATACCAAAGACCGTTCGAAGAATGGGTACTTCTGCTAGTTTTTATATATAGAGAGATAAGATTATTATTTTTGATTTTCGAATGCTCATTATTTTATTTTTATTTATTTATTATTTAATATGTATTTATTACAAGCTGACCCGACATGCGGTGCAATGCCAATCAAAGAAAGTGTTGGTGTTGTAATTTTGTCTCTTGAAGTGCTTTTGGATACACAATATCTCTTTTCAATTTCCGCTAACTGCCTCTAAACAATCGTAAAATGGATTTACTAATTCAGAAACATTCGTGAGAGCGTGCACAACAACTCACCAAAGTTTCATCGCAATCGGATCAATGGCATATGAACGCATAGGGGATTTTGTTTAAACGATTCGTGCGCTGTCACACATTTGTTGCATCTAGTCCCTATTGCAAAAGGGATTAACTAAGTCGAAAACCTTCCCTGGCGTGTGCACAACAACTCATCAAAGTTTCATCGCAATCGGATGAATGGCATATGAACGCATACGGGATTTTTTTTTGAAACGATTCACGCTCATTTGTTGAATCTACTTGTGCGCTACCTATTGTAAAATGGATTTAGTAAGCCAGAAACCTTCCTTGGAGTGTACTCAACATCTAACCAAGTTTCATTGCAATCAACACTCATTTGTTGAATCTTTTCCAGCGCTACCTATTGTAAAATAGATTTACTAAGCCTGAAACCTTCCCTAGAGTGTACTCAACGATTCGTCCAAGTTTCATCGCAATCGGATGAATGGTATATGAACCCATACGGGACTTTGTTGAAACGATTCGCGCACCATCGCCCATTTGTTGAAACTACTCGTGCGCAACCTATTGTAAAATGGATTTACTAAGCCAGAAAACTTCCCTGGCGTGTACACAACATCTCACCCAATTTTCATCGCTATCGAACGAATGGTATATTAACGCATACGGGACTTAGTTGGAAAGCTTCGCGCGTCGTTGCCCATTTGTTGAATCTACTCGTGCGCTCCATATTGTAAAGTGGATTTACTAAGCCTGAAACCTTCCCTGGAGTGTACACAACATTTCACCTAAGTTTCATCGCTTTCGGAGGAACATGGGACTTTGTTGAATCGCTTCGCGCGTCATTGCTCATTGTTGAATCTACCCGTGCGCTACCTATTGTTAATGGATTTACAAATCCAGAAGCCTTCCCTGAAGTGTACACAACATCTCACCCACGTTTTATCGCTTTCGGACGAATGACATATTAACGCATACGGGACTTTGTTGAAACGCTTCGCGCGTAAATACTCATTTGTTGAATCTAATCGTGCGCAACCTATTGTAAAATGGATGCCCTAAGCTAGAAACCTTCCTTGAAGTGTACTCTACATCTCGCCCAAGTTTCATTGCAATCGGATGAATGGTATATGAACGCATACGGGATTTTGTTGAAACGCCTCACGCGTCATCGCTCATTTGTTAAATCTACTTGTGCGCTACCTATTGTAAAATGGATTTAGTAAGCCAGAAACCTTCCTTGGAGTGTACTCAACATCTCACCCAAGTTTCATTGCAATCGGATGAATGGTGTATGAACGCATACGGGACTTTGTTGAAACACTACGCGCATCGTCGCCCATTTGTTGAATCTACTTGTGCGCCACCTCTTGCAAGTTGGATTAACTAGGCCATTAACCGTCCTTGGAGTGTACTCAACATTTCATCCTAGTTTCATCGCAATCGGATGAATGTATATGAACGTACAGGAGACATACACACACACTGACAGATAAACTATCGCGTAATATTCATTTTTATGTATCTTGATTTTTATTTATTTATTATAACTATTTATAATTTATTTTATATTTATTATTAATTATGATTATTATAATTATTATTATCAAATGTGCAGATTCACTTTATAATGAAGGCTATGCGGGTAGCGGCCTGTATGGCTCGCTCAAGGCCACGCCTTCCTTTCAACAAGAAAAAAGAATGTCGAGATTTAACACGCCTGGCTCTTGCAGGTGGTGGGTTTTACGTTACCGTTTCATACAAGACCAAACCTTTTGCGCATCGTCAGGAATTGTGGTCATCCATATAACGCGGACAAATGACACCTTTATTTATTGCTAGCTGAAGAAACCGTTCTTCGATCGGCTTTTAGTACTTGCTGGCCTAAATCATTAATATCATCACACATTCGTAATGTAGATATGTTATTTCCCTGTTACGAACTACATGTGTAGACTACATGCATTTTCACTCACCCAATTATTTATCAGAGGTAGGAAAGTGAAAATCCACAGCCTGCTTTCAGGCGACCGACCGGATCAGGGAATGGAATGATTGAAACCCCCGTCTAGCGGCTGCCGAAGCCTGTCGCACTCCCCTGGGGCAATGATGAAATGCATGAGAGATTAAATGAAATTATAGTGGAGATTGTTTCTGGAATGAAATTGTGACAGGGAAATCCGGAGTACACGGAGAAAAACCGGTCTGCCTCCGCTTTGTAGGTAGGAAAGTGCGTTTATATATTGGAAATAATTATTAGCTTATATGTAGTAAAATTTAAATAACCTTTCTTAAATATTGAACACCTATCGTTTAACGTCTTCATACTATATTTAAACATGTAAAAAGTATGCTAAAAATACATCAAACTTGGTAGCAATTGTCATGTCCGCAGTAAGTAATATTGCGGAAACTACGTACCATGTCATGATAAAAAGTAACAGTAACAAAACAAACTTTAATAATCCCAAATAATAAAAACAAAATCAGTTTTAATCACAGCAAATTTTCTAAGTTTATGCCGTGTCTTGTGCGAGATTTCACCTAGTTACTCCGTGATAGTTCATCAGCGAGCTCTTGTGGTCCATTTGCGGACCACCAAAGGAGTAGCAAACTACGCGATACCTCAATTCTTGACTAGACCACCTCCCGTAATTTACTGCGAGAGCTAAACATTCACACAGTCTTAAACCTCCCTATAAAGGCTTCCAAAATGATTGTATATTGAATTTCAGGGCCAAGCAATTAAATCTCAGCAACATTTCTAGATTTATGCCGTGTTTTGTGCGGGGTTTCATTGGCCTTGAAAGTCAAAATACCAACTTTATTGAAATAAGTTTGCCCAATTCTGCATTAAGATTAATTATGAAAACTAAATAAACTAATGTGACAGTCGGTAGACTACGACACATTAGTCAGTGAATTTGGGTTTCTGATCATGGTATAGAAAATACAAAAAGCAGATTAATATTGGCCAACAGAAATATTCAGTTAACAAAAAATAATCTATAAACAGTAAGAAAGCATACCGTGCAAAGAAGAAAGCACTATTACAAAGTAAAACAGCGTGAAGATCCAAATACTCACATACAATAACCGGCACTAAGAGTATAAAATTAGATTCAAAATCATGCCTCGTTTCAGACCCCACAAACCACCTCTATAGATAAAACAGTTCATGTAGGGACTAACACAGACTAACATAGCTCGGCGTTGACCGTGTTTTATAGCACAAATTTAGGTTTGCTCGCTAACCGTTGGAGATATACGAAAAGTTATAACGACCTTTTGGATTGAAAATTAAATTTTAAACCCCGCATATGCCATCAAAAGTTTGCTATTTCTTAGCGTTCTATTTTTATTTGAAATGGAAATAAGAAATTTTGAAACCATAGGTTGTAATGAAATCACAAAAATGGTCACCATTTTTAAACAGTGCAAAATATCGAAATCAAAAGTAGACTGTATGTTAACCTGGTAAATCGGCTACATCCATGCAAAATTACATTTAAATCGGACCAATGGTTCTAGCGTGGTTGAGTAACAGACAGACACACAGCATCTAATTTTTGATGTGTAACATCTTTCCACTCAGTATCTGGATATTTTTGTGGCACTCGGTAGCTGGAAATTTTTGTGTGAGTGTTTTTGGAAAAGGGACGGAAGTGCATGGGACGGAAACAATGAGCGCGCGCGGTGGCGGAGATTGGTACAACGACGTACTGTTGGCCATGTGGCTATGTAGAATGTAAATCGCATACGGTTTAGTTCAAGGTTTGGAGACCCTATTTAAGCTATTCCCACAATAAATCATCTTCAAGTTGTCGTTCTTTGGTGTGAAAATATTCATTTGCTGAAAACAATTACGATTTAATAAATCTTCACACTTTTTCTGTATTCTTATTTAATGTAAGCACTCGATATACTGTCGCCCATCTGGCTATGTGGAATCTATATCGCATCAACAAACACTCCAAACAACGTAGGAATTCAGTATATTAACACCGACTACTAACAATAATTGAAACTTCGTTGGTCGAAATGTATCACTGGGAGAAACACATTTAATATACCTACTGCACACCTAATTTTTAATCGCGTCTATACTTGGCAGTGCGCTCTATCGGCAAAAACACCGCGGGCATGCGTTCACTAACTGGCCAGTATAGAGCGCAGCTCGCATCAAGTAGGCAGTGGATTACTCCCGCATACCGTAATTCAACTAGTGGCAGGTAGATGTCACTACTGCAGATCCATTGGAGAACTTCGATTTAATTAAATATATATTTTCCATTGCCCCATTAAAGAAATTCCTAAAATAAAACATCTCCAAATGTTCGTTCTTTGGTGTGAAAATATTCATTATATCATATTTGCTGAAAGGATTTGGCACAAGAGTTTTACAAGTACCGCGCGGAAATCTTACTACTTTTGCTGTATTCTTATTTAATGTAAGCACTCGAGGTACTGTCGGCCAAAATACAGCCCTATTACAACATATTTGCTGAAAGGATTTGTCACAGGAGTTTTACAAGTAGTTATTGCAGAAATAATACTAATGAGAACTTACCGATGGAAATAACACGAAGGAATCCTTCATGTTTACTGGCACAAGGTAGCACTATGAGTTCAGTCAAAAAAATGCGAGTAAGTAATGTGGAACTATTCGAATAACATGTCAGATGTTACACATCATACGCGACTACTATAAGGTTCGTAATTTTTTATAAATTAGTATGGATGACGTTGATCTGTTTCTCAGAGGGAACATATTTTTAGGGAATATCTAGGAAACCATTCATTTTAGGACTTTAAAAAGGGTGTTTCGGGGTCCCTAGGGGACCTCCGTGTATTGTTTCTCGTATCTGGTGTCTTAAAATGAGCTAATTCCGGTCTTTCTACTTTTGTCCATGCTCAGTGCCAAAGGGCCGAAAAAAAAAACGCTTACAAATTGAATTTTCAAAAACCGTTTCTTAGAGAGACCCCACACCCTAGGATCAACCAACATGCTACATTTCAGCTATCTAGGTCTAGTGGTTTGAGCGCTATAGACTAACATCGCTCGGCGTTGACCGTGTTTTATAGCACAAATTTAGGTTTTACTCGCTAATCGTTAGAAATACACGAAAAGTGATAAGGACCTTTCGGATAGAAAATTAAATTTTAACCCTCTTATATGCCATCAAAAGTTAGCTATCTCTTAGCGTTCTCTTTTTATTTGAAATGGAAATATGAAATTTCGAATCCAAAGGGTCATTAAAATGGTCAACATTTGTAAATAGTGCAAAATATCTAAATCAAAAGTAGCCTGTATGTTAACCTGGTAAATCAGCTAAATCCATGCGAAATTTCATTTAAATCGGACCAGTGGTTCTTGCGTGATTGAGTAACACACAGACACACAGACACACATCATCTCATTTTTATATATTAGTATGGATTATTAATTCACTTTTATTTATTGGTTTATTATTTATTTAATTTTTATTTATTTATTTAATATTATTTATTGAGTATTGATTGTTTATTTTTTCAAATGTATTATTATTACTTAATTTTTATTAATTTAATATTTAACATATATATTGATTATAATAACTTATTTATTTGATTATGGGTGTTACAGCATTAGACAGCAGAGCCAAGCGGTCGAGTCCAGGATTTGTGATGCCGGCCACGATTGCAGCGTGCACTGACGACCCATCTAAGATGCTGGTCCCACCTACACCATACCCCTGACCCCTTCTCTCACACCCTATCCCCCAATTCCCACCACCACCACCTCCAGAATTTCCTCAAATTCCAAACAGGTTTTACCGAAATTTATCATATTTTCTTCAAAGACCAGCATTGCTTACACTTACTTATGCCAGGCCCCTCTTTGTCGACCTCCCTTGCTCATCTCTTATACTCTTCCAACCCAGATGCCATTCGAGAGTCCTGTAACTTACCCAAATAATAAAAAATCACCGTGTTTCCAAAAAACACCAAAATTCTATAGAACTGGTCAAATTGACCAGATTCCACCAAATCCCTCCAAATACACTAAGATTACCCAAAATGTTCTACAATACGTTAAAAAGATCATAAAATCACGCAAACATTCCCAGATTTATTTCAAATTGAAAAGATTCACCAAAAATTCGTACAAATATACAAAGATTCCCAAGAATCCTTCCAAATATACTAAGATTTCCCAAATTCTTCAGATTACATAAAATCCACAAACAAACTTTACGAGACTTACAGTAGTCGCATATGATGTGAAACATCTGACATAGAAGAAACCTCACGTGAAATTGTTGATACAGCGGTATTTTATAATATTATTGGCACAAATATTAATCTATTGTAGAAGGGAGTGTTTTACAGATATTGTAGATTATAATACGGAACACATTTTATTAGAGGTTTTGTAGCTTCCACCACCATTAGCCTAAATAAAGAATACGATATGGATGAACTACATTAATAGGCGCGACACCGCTCATAACCATAAATTCCTTATAAATAGGCCAACTTGCGAGTAAATACAATGTGCACAGCAGTAGATCATGAAAGGCTTGCCCAGTTCCCGGACCTCTTGATTCATAGACCAACACGTAATTTCATAAGGATTCTGTTGAAATGAGTCATATTGATATGATAAGTATCGTTTAAAACGATAATCTGGTAGCAAATATATCTATCCCGTCCGGGATTCGAACCCGAGATCTCTAAATTCACAGTCAAAGACACTAACACCACGGCTATTTTGACCACGTTAATATTGAGCACAAGATGGTGACTTATATTCACGTACCAACAATAGTGCATTTCGGAATTTTCATTTATATTTCGCTTGTTTCGATAATGTGCCTGCGTGAAATTGAGTTTAAAATGCCTTATGAATAGGCCCTATTGTGATTAAAGAGAATGTATTCAGCAATGGTTCATGAAGGCTTGCTCTGTTCCCGTATGAACACAACGATATATATTATATTGATGACTTGCCTTACCGTTATGTGGGTTATATTTGAATAGCTGTTTGATCGCGAATTAGAATGGGTTTTCACGACCGAACCTTACCTCTGGTGGTCGCAGTATATATCACGTTTATTTAATGTTATTTGCGGAGGACCACTTAATGTAATTGAGAAATAATGAAATGTAGTATACAGTATTTGAAATCAATTAAAGTACGCCGGTCATTCGTTTATTGCACCACTTTATTCCACTGCCATACATGCCATGAAAAAGAATAATGAATATTGTCGAGCCTATATCTGTTGATTTCCATGGTGACTGACTCCAAAGAAAATCTAAACTAGACTAGCAAAACTGTTAATGCTGAATGTGCATTAACATACCAGCCCACTTAAAATGTGCTCGCATATTTTACTTAGAAATACAATTAAACAATGAAAAATAAGTTCCCTGAAAATAAGATCACTAGAATCCCTCTTAAAACTGTCAATGCACGTAATTATACACATACACAAATACATTTACGAAGCATACACTGAAGTCATTGGTCAATTGGGAGTGGGCACAACTTGTGCACATGTCTCCTATAAACTCCCGAAGACGTGCGGACATCAACGACTCTCACCAAGCCGTTCTTGCCTCGGAATATTTGCTGAACGACGCCCAATCTCCAGTCCAATGGTGGAATATGGTCATCTTTAATAAGGACCACCTTTCCTGTAGGCACACTGGGCTGTGCCGACCTCCACTTCATGCGCTGCTGCAAGCTGCCCAGATAGTCAGATGACCACCTATTCCAAAAATGTTGCTTCATTTTTTGAAGATGGTGCCACCTGGAAAGCCTGGAAGTGGTTGACAAGGCTAAATCTGGTTCTGGAATGTCCATCATGGGTTCTCCTATCAGGAAATGTCCTGGTGACAGATAGGATGTGTCATTCGGGTCATTGTTCAGAAGAGTGATTGGTCGTGAATTTAAAATGGCTATTATCTGACAGAGGAGCGTAGTCATTTCTTCAAATGTCAAGTGAGCGTGCATGGTAACTCTAGTAAGATGAAATTTCATAGATTTTACCCCAGCTTCCCAAAGCCCTCCAAAATGTGGTGCTCGTGGAGGAATGAATATCCAGGTAAATCCTTCTTGAATTCCAACCCTTTCAATGTGTCGTTGGTGTTGCCTTGACTGGAACAACTCATGAAGTTCTCGAAGTTGATTTCTGGCTCCGACGAATGACGAACCGTTGTCACTGTGAATTTGAAGTACTTTCCCTCTCCGGGCTATCATTCTTCTTACAGCAGCAATGAAGGCTTCGGTAGTGATATTGCTTACAAGTTCCAAATGAATGGCCTTGGTGGCTAAGCAGACAAAAAGTGCAACGTAACACTTAACTTTCGTGTTACTCCGTGGAGAACATTGTTTTATAAGTAATGGCCCCGCAAAATCCACTTCAGTATATAGGAAAGGACGAGTAGGCTTAACTCTTTCAGTAGGCAGCTGACCCATTAATTGCGATGAGCTATTAGCCTTGAACCTGTAGCATGTCACGCATTTGCGAATGACACCTTTGACAGTTGTCCTAGCGTGAGGAATCCAATATTTCATTCTTAATGAAGCAACAAGCAGCTATGTGCTAGCATGTAGTAGTCTTAAGTGTTCGTCGCGGATAATCAATTTCGTGACATGGTGATACGCTGGTAATATAGACTGATGTTTCTGGTCGTACGCTACGTCTGCATTGCGTAATCGCCCGCCCACTCTGATACATCTGTCTTTATCGAGAAATGGAGTGAGTGATTTTAACTCACTTCTCTTGTCAACTTCCTTCCTCAATTGGAGGTCTTGAATTTCCCTTTGAAATTCCTGGTGTTGAACATATCGTACACAGCAAAGTAGTGCATTTTTGCATTCTTCAGTACTTAATTCTCCTGTAATCTTCGTACGAGGGTGCTGTAGATTGTAGATAAATCGCTTACAGTAAGCTAAGACACGTTTCATTTTAACAATGAGGAAAACCATGAAGTGATATCTTCATTGTTGCAGCAGGTGACTGCACATGCTGTGGGTTTAGCTTCGAGTGCTTCTGAGGTACATTCCACGGTAGTAATTGGCCATAATTCTTCAGGCTGGCACAACCAGGACGCCCCACGCCACCAGAGGTCGTTTAATTTTAATGCTTTGGGTCCGCTTCCTCGTGACAATACGTCAGCTGGATTCTGTTGTGTAGATTCATGATGCCATGTACATGTCTTTGCCGTGTCCTGGATTTCAGAGACCCGATTGACGACAAATGTTTTCCACATCGACGACGGTGAATAAATCCATTGTAAGACAATTGTTGAGTCTGTCCAGGCAGGAATAGAACTAATATCCAAAGTGAGACACTTGAATGTTCGCTTCAGTAACCTTGCTAATAGGAGAGCGCCGCACAATTCTATACGCTGAATTGACAATTGTTTAAGTGGCGCGACTCTTGATTTGGAACACATTAAATTGCATGTAATAATCCCTTGTTCATCTGTAGTACGAATGTATACGCAAGCTCCGTAAGCACATTCAGAGGCGTCACAAAAACCACGTAATTGATAATTTATAATCTTGTTATCACTTAAAATATACCTGTCAATTTTAATATCGTTAAGTTCTGGCAGTTGCGAATAAATTGCATTCCAATTGTTAAGAAGCTGACATGGTAGTTCTTGGTCCCATTGTAATTGAAGAGACCAGAGTTGTTGCATAAATACCTTACAGGAGAGGATAACTGGACCTAATAAACCCAAAGGGTCAAAAATTGCAGCAATAGACGAGAGTACACTTCTCTTGGTTACGTGAACAAACCTTTTGACAGTTATGTCGAATTGAAATTGATCTGTTGATGGGTGCCAGATTATTCCCAACGTCCTTACCGTGTCTGCACTGTCGAGTTGAATTGGCGATTTGGTTTCTCTATTTTCTTCTGGTATTGTTGGCATGACCTTACTGCTGTTAGAAACACCATTTCTTAAGTTCAAATCCTCCTTTTAACAGTCTGTCTGTTAGGTAGTCAGCCCGAAGGCTGGTTGGATCCTCAAATAGTACCGCCATTAGGTTATGTGGGTAGATACCCACAAAAACCCCAGGCAGCGCTATATTGAGGCGTACTAGGCAAGATGAGGAGTGAGGTAGTTTGCCATTGCTTTCCTCACTGAGTCAGAACAGCGGTACTAACCCTATGAGTAGAACCTTTCACAGCATCCACAGGCACTGACTGTGCCCTGAATGTCATTACTAAGCACCACCCATACCTCAGTAGCTTCCATATAATCACAGCCATGAGTGAGACTGAGACATCGGTCAAAAGCCACATTTTACTCTAGCCTGTGCCAACAGACGAATGCAAATGTACTGCATTCATCAAGGGATGGCAAACAGGCCATTAACTCTTAACAGTAGTGTGTCAAATTCTTGCTGTAAGTGAATAGCCTCTAATTCAGTATTAGCTCCGCTTAGAAGGTCATCAACATAAAAATCCTTTCTGAGGACAGCTGCTGCTTGTGTAAATTCCTTCGTCTCTTCATCAGCTAACTGTTGTAAGCATCTCGTAGCTCGAAACGGAGCACTTGCCGTTCCATAAGTCACTGTCGTGAGTTCATAACACTGCAGTTGTTCTGTACTATTGTTCCTCCATAGTATTCGTTGTAGCTTCGTGTCTTTGACAACTTGAATCTGGCGGTACATTTTTGTAATATCTGCGACAAGAGCAACCTTGTGTGTCCTGAAACGTAGTACAATAGCATGCAGGTCGTCTTGTATTGTAGGGCCTACGAGTAAATTATCATTTAACGATACGCCACTGTCAGTTTTTGCGGACGCATCAAAGACAACACGAGTTTTAATGCTGGAACTTGTCGGTTTGAATATTGCATGGTGTGGCATGAAGTATCCTCCATCTTCGGTGCACGTAAATACTGGTTTCATGTGACGAAGTTGTAAATACTCATTCATGAATGTTGAATATTCTTGCTTTAACTTATGATCACGATTAATTTTTTCTCAATGGCGTGGAATCTCACTACTGCCTGTGGATATGAATTCCCTACCTGCGATGAAGTTTGTTTAAGGGGTAGTCGAACTCGGAACCTTCCCGTAGCATCACGCATTGTATTCTTCGTAAAGTGCTCTTCGCAATCTCTTTCTTCTTTAGTGTTTGGTGACGCATGCAAATGTTCAATTTCCCGGAATCTTTTAAGCTGTTTGTCTAGTTGGTCTATTTGAATGAATAGCGACGTTGCATTTTCCCTTTGTTGTTGTTGCAGGGGTGCCTGACCAGCTACTACCCATCCCAGTTGCGTATTCTGCAAGGTTGGATACCCATCACGAGTTTTCTTACCTTCTAGTATGACCTTAAAGAATATGTCTGCACAGAGTAGCAATTCGATCTTGCCTGGAATGTTGAAATTTCTGTCAGCATATTGTATATTGGCGGGTAAATTCCATCTTGAAATGTCAATTTTTCTACTTGGTAGGTTGTTGGTAATCTTCGATAGCACTAGGCATGTAGCATCTATATTGAACGAGCTGACCGCAGACTGTAAATGAATTGTAACGCAACGTGAGGTTTGAACCCCTGCTCCGTTTATTCCAGTGACTGGTGTAATGTGTTTTTGTTTCCTAAGATGTAATAATTGAGCTAATTCTTCGCTCACGAAATTAGTTTGAGAACCTGAGTCCAGCAAACATCTGGCCTCATGCATATTACCATGACTGTCTTTGACTTTCACTATTGCTGTTGATAACACGACTGTTGACAGATTGGATTCCTTTACAGCGCAGTGAGTGACATCTAGTGGACGTGCTGTGTGGTGATTAGCTGTATGGCGAGAGATGTGTTCGCTCTCTGTCCCACGTGACGTAGCCATTGGCCTGGTGCGATCAGGTCTCATCTCATTATGCAGAAGTGTATTGTGATATTTACCGCAGATCTTGCACGAGCTTGATTGACACTGATCGACATTATGGTTGTTGCCCAAACAATTGAAGCATAGTTTATTCTCCCTTACAACATTGTGTCGGTCATGGATATTAAGTTTTTTGAAGGAATCACATTTATATATGTAATTTGAGCCCTTACAAAATACACATTGGTAATCAACACTTGCATGCACACTGCTAACACTATGTTTGGATGTAATTCTACTTGGCTGTTTACTCTGTTGATAACCATGAACTTGTGTACCTGGCTTGATTTCCTCAAGTGCTAAACATCTCTTCTCAAAAAATTTCCATAGAGCCTCCAGGGATTCTAACTCAGAACCTGTAGTGTGTATTTCCCACGCCTTCCTAGTTGCTTGATCTAATTTGTTGATTAACAATTGTGACAATAACAAATCTTCAATTGAAACATTTAATTCAAGGGCCTGTAAGGCCTTCACATTGGCCTGACTTGTGTTTATAGCCTCTCTAAGAGAATTGGGATTCTCCTTCTGGATTGAGTCTTGCTCTAATAACCGATTTATGTGAATTGAAGAAATTAATTTCTTGTTTTGGAATCTGTCAATTAACCTCTGCCAAACTATGCTGTAGTTTTCAGCAGATAATGGAAGACTCTGTGCAATTGAAAGAGGTTTGTTTCTTAAACGGCTAATTAAGTAGTGGAATTTCTGAATGTCATGCAAATCTTGATTGTTATGGATCATAGATACAAAGCAATCATGAAATCCTCTCCAGTTTTCATATTCGCCTCCAAATGATTTCAGTGTAATGGTAGGTAATTTGATGTGGGCCCCAATGTAGTTACTTCTAACTGAGATATCCCCTTGACTGGAGTGTCTTGAAACATTTGGTATTTCATGATGGGTGATTATTCTGTCAATGTCGACCTTTATTTGATGATATGTGTCTTCCAACAATTCCCTATCAGCTTCGTACGTTTCGCCCTCTTCACTGATTTCTAATTGACATTGAACCTCCTCATACTTTTGTTTCAGTTTCTCTAAACTCTCTCTACGTGATGTGATAGCAGTAATTCCTTGCTCACTGTTAAACCCATCTATAAAGCTTTTAATACGTGTCACGCTGCCCTTTATTATACCTCGCTTGCGTATTAATACGAGGCACGTCCAGAAAGTAAGTTCCGTTTGGTAATAAAATTAAATTGTGTACAGATACAGAAAAAATATTTATTGCACAATATTTCACACCTCTTAAACTACTTTTCCACATAACTGCCGAACTTTTGCAGGCATTTGTCATTGGGTGGCACAAGTTTTTGGATACCTTCTTCATAGAAGTTTGCCGCCTGTGTCTTCAACCAGTTGGAAATATCTTCTTTCAGCTCGTCGTCATTGTTGAAGTGTTGACCGCCAAGGAAAGACTTGAGATGTGTGAACAGATGAAAGTCGCTAGGAGCAAGGTCAGGGCTGTACGGAGGGTGGTCAAACACGTCCCTGCCAAATCCCTGTAGGAGGTTTTTCGTCTCGCAGTGTGTGGTCGTGCGTTGTCGTGAAGAAAAACAACAGCAACCCTCGGATCTTATTCTGTATTGCGCGGCGCAATTTCCTAAGTGTCTCGCAGTAATCATCTGCGTTGATTGTTTGATCGCGCGGTAAGAAATCAATGAGTAAGATGCCTTTCCAGTCCCAGAACACTGTGCACATCATTTTCCGAGGCGTTAAGATTTGTTTCGGCTTAACCTTTGCTGGGGATGAAGTGTGCCTCCATTCCATTGATTGCCGCTTACTTTCAGGGGTGTCGTAAGAAACACAAGTTTCATCTCCTGTGACTATCTGTGTCAGAAATTCTTCGCCGCCTTCATTGTAACGGATCAAAAACTGAAGTGCACTACCCATCCGTTTTGTTTTGTGTTGCTCCGTAAGAATCTTTGGTACCAAACGTCGGCAAAGTTTACGAAAGTTCAGTTTTTCGGTAACAATTTCATGAATTAGTGATCGTGTGATTTGGGGAAATTCCATAGCGGGAGCACTAATTATAAACCTGTGGTTTTCCCGGATCTTGTCATCAATCGCGTGAACCAGTTCTTCTGTAACCAAAGATGGACGCCCACTTCGTTTTTCATCGTGCACTTCACTACGTCCTTCATTGAACTGTCGGACCCATCTTCTCACCATTGAATCACTCATCGCATTTTGTCCATACACTTCGCAAATTTGCCGATAAATTTCAATTGGTTTCACTTTCCTAGCATTCAGAAAACGAATCACAGATCTGATTTCACAAGCGGCGGGAAGTTCAATCAACACCGATTGTACGAGTAAACATGCACAACAACGCGTACGTGGCTGACAGCGCTCTCCAAATGGCGCACGTTTCTTCTCCTTGATACAGTGCGTCTACAGCGTATATGCGGAACTGCGCTGCAGCGGAACGTACAACTAGTTGAAGACACAGGCGGCACACGTCTTTGAAGAAGGTATACAAAAACTCGTGCCACGCTACGACAAATGCCTGCAACATTTCGGCAGTTATGTGGAAAAGTAGTTTAAAGGTTGTAGAATTTTGTGCAATAAATAACTTTTCTGTAGTTGTACACAATTTAATGTTATTACCAAACGGAACTTATTTTCTGGACGTACTTCGTATTTTAATACTCTCCTCTGCCATAGTGAAAGGATAGAAATTAAAATGAGAATAAATTGGATCTGACCTTGTAAGGTGTGGGAAGAATTTGTTGTCATCAATGATCCTTCTGTTTCAATGACTTAGGGTTGCCATTGCAAATTGTTTACAGGTTATACGTTCCATAGCGCGGCAGTTATGACCGGCGAGGTTGGTAGGCACGATTTGGCGTCGTAAGATCGTAGTAATATTGTCATAACACTGTGGTTATTATAAAGGCACTGTATATACTGTCACTGTAACAAACGTAAATTGGAATATCCGGCCCGCCAAAAGACCAAAATATTTGATCGCGAATTAGAATGTGTTTTCACGACCGAACCATACCTCTGGTGGTCACAGTATATATCACGTTTATTTAAGGTTATTTGCGGAGGACCACTTAATGTAATTAAGAAATAATGAAATGTAGTATACAGTATTTGAAATCAGTTAAAGTACGCCGGTCATTCGTTTATTGCACCACTTGAATCCACTGCCATGAAAAAGAATAATGAATATTGTCGAATCTATATCTGTTGATTTCTATGGTGACTGACTCCAAAGAAAATCTAAACTAGACAAGCAAAATTGTTAATGCAGAATGTGCATTAACAATAGCCATTGTTCAGAAAGGACACAAGCTGGTAGCAACATGTTTTCCCCTAGGGCAGACAGATGGTAAGACACCTGGCTGAGAAGATTGTGTAGCCGTGCAGTCTACAGCTAAATTCTCACACAGGAATTCCCATAACTGTTTCTAAAATTCCCACATCATGGAGTCTTCAACGAGTGGAATGTCGGTTAGCGACCAAGGGGCTCACAGCCGTGTATGGCATATATTTCACTTACATGGGGCTAGGTTCTTCACTGTCATCTTTCATGTCCACCACCTTGGGTCAAATCTTGTTCTCTCTTCAAACTACGACGGTATGTAATTATCCGTTGCCTAGGGTGTATTGCGATCGATAGAAAAATTATCTCTCAATGGTCAGGCTTCTGCCGTTACAGTAACTGACTGAACTCTTAAAATTCATCTGAAGATGTTTTAAGAGTTGAATATGACTTCACCCGTGGGTTCCCGACCTGCTGTTTTGTAATCAGTGCATGCTAGTCAACGGACGGTAACCCATTTTTAGCCTATTTTCAATTTTGAAAAAATAGGCTCATGAGATCACCTTTTGTCCGTGTGTGTGTGCGTGTGTGTGTGTGTGTGTGTGAGGTGTGAGGTGTGTGTGTGTGTGTCCCTAATAAAATCTAAACGGCTGGATCGATTTCAATGAAACTCGGTAAGTTCATGGCGCTATTCCCGGCGACCTCGACCGAGCCCTTCAAATTTTGTTACGTCTCACCAATCCAACATGGCGGCTGTGCGAAATATTTCACTAGCATTCAATATCTCCGAAACTATTACCGATATCGCCCTGAAATTGTGTACGGTGATAAAGGGCACTACTAGAAGTTCACTTATGAGACTTTCAAAAACCTGGTGACTACAAAACCAACATGGCGGCCAAGCGAAGTTGAGACTTTTAAATAGACTTTTCTCGCGATTTAACTACCCAAACGTAATGAAACTGGGTACAGCAATTGTTAATACACATTGTAATGCACTGGAGTCTAATTTAGTTCAATTGTTTACATAACCTCAATATGGCGGCTGTGCGAACTATTTCACTGACATTCTATATCTCCGAAACTATTACAGATATCACCCTGCAATTTTGTACGGTGATAAAGGGTAGTGATACAAGTTCACCTATGTATACTTCATAAACCTGTTAAGTAAAAAACGAACATGGTGACCAAGCGAATTTGAAATATTTTAATAGACTTTTCTCGTGATTTAACTCTCTGAGCGCAGTGAAATGTGGTACAGTAAATGATTTTGCAGATTGTAATGCACTGCCATCTAATTTCATTCAATTGTTTACATAACCTCAAGATGGCGGCTATGCGAAATTTTAAAATTATGTTTTTATTTCTTGTGTCGTAATCATGCGATCGAAGTGAAAGTCTGAATAATGAACCTAGGCAATAATTGTCCTTGAATGGTACATAACTCTATGGCCTATACATATAACAATCCTAAATGGCGAGCTTCCGAAATATTTAGACGGTTCTCAATATCTATGAATCATTTACAGCAACCAAACAGATTTTTTTAATGTTCATAGAGACAATGAACATATGTTCACCTATAGGACTTAGAGTAACCTGGTGAGCACCATTCCAAGATGGCGGCAACGCGAAGTATAAATATTTAAATGGACGTTTCTCGCGAATTAACTATCCGAGTGCCGTGAAACGTTGCACGTTAAATGCTTATACAAATGTTGATCCACTGGCATCTAATTTATTTCAATTGTTTGAATAATCACAAGATGGCTGCTGTGCGTAATTTTAAAATCTCGTTTTTACTTCTTGTGTTCTAATCATGCGATTGAAGTTTGAATACCACGCGTACACAATAATCTTAATGTAATAGTACGAAAATAAAAATCCAACCTGGCGACCATCTGAAATATTTAGACGGTTCTCAATATCTACGAATCTGTTACAGCAATTAAACTGAAATTTTGTATGATGATAGAAGCAATTAACATGAGCAGGATATATGAAAATAGGCTGTATAGTTCTTCACGGAACTACTTGTTCTACACCATTTACACGGTGCCTATGAGGTTTCTAAATTCCAACAAGAAATCTCGAAAATTCTCAAAACCTAAAAAAATTCACCAATCCCTAGTACTGTGCCCAACATATTACCCCAATATAAGCACGGAGTGGCAACCCCGCGAGAAATCCTAGCCCAAAGCACCGCATGTTAACGCTGTGTGCGTGACCGCAAGGTTGAGTAACGTCACGCGTACCTGAATACTATCTCCGCCAGAGCGCGCTGCCTCTGACCACGTGCTCAGTCCTTTTTTTTTTGGCAACTTGTCACATCGAGGAGACAGACACATGCTTTTATGTGCGTACGGGACAGTGCTCCGTCGTGCGGAACGTGAGTGATTTAACATTCGATCGTGATCGTAGAGGACAGTGTGTGCTGTGTCACCACAGTTCTAAGTGTCGTCGTAAACCGGGCGTGATTTTATCGGAGTCCCGAGTGACCATATAATTACAGGTCACCAATGCTATACCGGGCGCAATTACTGTATCAGACGGTCGGGTCTAACGTGTTTAATAGTGCAAACGCATATTGGTTTGATAACGAAAGAACTAGCCCATCGCAACTAGCCTTAGATGTGAGCTACAATATGGAATATTTTGTGCAGAAAACTTTTGAGAATACGCGAGGCCTTTATCATCGAAGGAGGACATGCCGATGCAATTTGTATTTCGATAATAAACGCGCAGTTTATGAACAGCTGTGAATGCTATTAAATTACTGCTTACATAAAGCCGGTTGCAGTTTGCTGAGAGCAAGAATTGTGTCTACATTGTTCGTGGAGCAGGTACTTATGATTTCCAGAATGGAACGAGTACATTTTCTAACCTGTGCTGTTGAAGAGTCGGTGAAGAATTTTGAAATGGAACTATTCAGTGAAAATAAGAGGCACTAAACTCATACGTGAGGGGACTGGATGGAGTGACATCTATATCAAGATGAGGCCATGATGTTGCCATGACATAACCACACCATGGGAGTCGGAGAACGCAGCCACCATGAAACGGGAAGGTCTCAGTTTCGATTCCCAGATGAGGCGAGGAAGAAGATGGAGGAAGATGGAATCCTGCCGGCTCTCGAATGAGAAGAAGATGGTCCTGGATGAAGATGGAGGAGACTTCATTGGTTCCAGAGGATCTGCATTCTATGAGCATGCTAGGCTGGTACCATATTTTCTTATTTCTGCCAGTTGGTGAGCTAAAACATTACTTCAGTTTGTAGTTGTGAGTGGTTTGACTACTCAGTAGTACTAGATGCCATGGAGTTGAACTAATTATTAATTATTTGCTGATTAATTATTTTTATGATTATTATTATGAACAGCCACATTTCTTTTTCGTCTATGAGGAAATTATGTGATGAAGTGATTCTCATTGTAGGGTTATCGAACGTGGCAAGGAATAATCCACCATGCTTGGCACCATGAACCAGTTAATATTTTCTTTTGGGAATCCATCACTACTTCGAATGATAAGATTTTTTTTTTTAATGACGTGGAAACTCAACTGAATTTATGATGGAATAAATGAAGGTGGTAGACTAGCTGTCGAGAGCTAGGGTGGAATTCATGTTTGAATTATTTGTTTTTTTATTTTGACTTCAGCGTTGGTGAATCTAATTATGTAACTCTGAAAGATTATAACTTAAAATATTCCCATTTTTTTCTTCCTCCACATTCATTGATTCGGGGACGTTGATTATTAAGAGCACGCTCGTCATTATGCTTAGACACTTATCCATTTAACATTACTACAGGTCAGGCCTGCATTAGATAATAATTTATGCACACTAGTTATGTGATTAAAGGAAAAGTCGTGATAATTAAAATATAATTAGTTTATCTACACAAAAACAAGTAGTTCCGTGAAGAACTATACAGCCTATTTTCATATATCCTACTAATGTTAATTGCCTTTATCAAGATTCTAAATTTCAGTTTGATTGCTGTAATAGATTCGTAGATATTGAGAACCGTCTAAATATTTCGGATGGTCGCCATGTTGGACTTTTATACATTTAGGTCTTAGAGTTATGTACTGTTACATGAAGATTATTGTGTAAGTGTAGTATTCAAACTTCAATCACATGACTAGGACACAAGAAGTAAAAACGAGATTTTAAAATTTCGCACAGCTGCCATCTTGTTGTTATGGAAACAATTGAAATAAATTAGATGCCAGTGGATTAACATTTACATAATTATTTACTGTACCAAGTTTCACTGCACTTGAATGTTTAAATTGCGAGAAACGACCATGTGAATATTTATAATTCGCGTCACCACCATGTTGGATTTGTGATCACCAGGTTATTGAAAGTCCTATAGGTGAACTTATGTTCACAACCCCTATGAACATAAAATAAATCAGTTTGATTGCTTCAGTAGATTCGTGAATATTGAGAACCGTCTAATAATTCCGGATGGTCGCCATGTTGGATTGTTATATGTATAGGCCATAGAGTCATGTACCTTTAATGGAAAATTATTGCGTAGGTTCATTACTCACACTTTCACTTCGATCGCATGATTACGACACAAGAAACAAAAACTTAATTTAAACATTCGCACAGCCGCCATCTTGAGGTTATGTAAACAATTGAAATAAATTACATACCAGTGCATTACAATGTGTATAAACATTTGCTGTGCCAAGTTTCATTGCGGTTGGATCATTAAATCGCGAGAAAAGTCTATTTAAAACTTTCAACTTCGCTTGGCTGCCATGTTCGTTTTGTAGTTAACTGGTTTTTGAAAGTCTCATAGATGAAGTTCCAATAGAGCCCTTCATCTCCTTGCAAAATTTCAGGGTAATACCGGTAATAGTTTCAGAGATATAGAATGCCGGTGAAATATTTCGCACAGCCGCCATATTGAGGTTATGTAAACAATTGAACGAAGTTAGATGTCGATGCATTACAATGTATATAAACATATACTGTACCAAGTTTCATTGCGTTTGGTTGGTTAAATCGCGAGAAACGTCTATTTAAAAGTCGCAACTTCGCTTGGCCACCATGTTGGTTTTGTAGTTACCAGGTTTTCAGAGGTCACATAAGTGAACGTCTAGTAGTTTCCTTTATCACCATTCAAAATTCCAGGGTGATATCGGTTATAGTTTCGGAGATATTGAATGCTGGTGAAATAATTCGCACAGCTGCCATGTTGGAATGGTGAGACGTAACAAAATTTGAAGGGCACGGTCGGGGTCGCCCGGAATAGTGCTGTGAACTTACCGAGTTTCATTGAAATCGCACGAGCCGTTTAGATTTTATTAGGGGGACACACACACACACACACGAATACACAGACAGACACACGGACAAAAGGTGATCTCATAAGCCTATTTTTTTCATAAATGAAAATAGGCTAAAAAAGAGATTGGTTGTTGTAGTTGTTTATAAGAATGAGGGTGAATTGAATTGAATGTAATAAAATAAATTTAGGATGATAGTTCACATATTCTGTGAACGTCTTCTGGCAATATTCTGAGAATTAATCATGATGAAACCATTTGTGAATACATTTTAAAAACTGTAATAATAATTAGTACTACACTGATGAAAATGGAAATTGCAACACCATGAAGGCATTGGTCGTTTGTGTTGATTTCCAAGATATGGAACGATGCCATGTAGGTATGTAAACGATCAAAGTTTCAGACCCATTGGATTGTTGCTACAGGTCTCCCCACGTGATTGGTCGCGGAGGAATCAACTCCAGTATACGGACTCTGGTGTAGCGTAGTTGACATGCAGTCTGTGCAGTGATGTGTTCCCCGTCAAACATGCCTCGACGACAGTAAAGAGCACGCTATCAACAACTGTCGCCGTTTGAGCGGGCTCGGATAATTGGGCTGTGTGAGGCTGGATTATCGCTGCACGTGTTGGCCGACAGGCATCTACGGTACAACGTGTATGGCAGCAGTGGTCAAATGAAGGTACCCTCACTCGTAGTCCTGGCACAGGCCCAGCGCGACAGACAACTGTGAGAGAGGATCGCCGCATCATTCGGATGGCCCGGATGGAACCCCATGCATCAGCAGCGCAAATTCAAGCAGCTGTGGCACCCCACGTTACACAACAAACAGTTAGTAATCGCCTGCGTGCAGCTGGCTTACGATCCCGTGTCCCTGCAGAAAGTGTTCCACTGACCCCACAACAGCGATGTGTAAGGCTGGCCTGGTGTCAAGAACGATCGACGTGGGTCGACAAATGGCATAGGGTCGTCTTTAGTGATGAATCGCGCTTCTGACTTGCCCGCAGTGATCGCCGGAATCGTGTGCGCCGACGTACCGGGGAGAGGGGCCGCCGAGACCTTATTGTCGAGAGGCACACAGGGCCAACACCAAGCATTATGGTCTCGGGAGCAATTGGCTTTAATGTGAAATCACAATTAGTGCTTGTTGAGGGCACTATGACTGCTCGACAGTACGTTGATAGGGTATTCAAGCCAGTGGTTGTCCCTATGATGGCGAACAATACTAATGGGATGTTTCAGCAGGACAATGCCCCTGTTCACACTGCGCGCATCTCCAGAGAAGCTCTCTACGACATCACAACCTTAGAATGGCCCGCCAGATCCCCGGACCTCAGTCCTATTGAGCATGCGTGGGACATAATGGATCGACAACTGGCCAACCGTCCTCAGCCACCCACACCTCTGGAACAGCTGACCCATGCAGTCCAGCAAGCATGGGCCACAATTCCTCAGGAAGCGATCCAGGGCCTTATTGACTCCATGCCTCGCCGAATTCATCAATATATTGCAGCTCTTGGTGGGCACATCCTGTATTGATTGTTGTCCAAACTTGCGGTCGTAGGGACCAGAAAGTGTAATCATCGAATCACAACCGAACATTCGTCCTGCATGTTCAATTGCAGCAATGTAGCACCACTCCTTCTGGGTGTTGCAATTTCCATTTTCTTCAGTGTATCATTCTAAATAAGCATGGCTATGCAAAGTGCAGTCAGATGATGGTGAATTAAGTATTCACAGAACTAAGCAGGCGATAATCCAATCACTATGTAATTGATGGAGTGAAATACACTGCAAACATACCATCGAATTTGGAAAGATGGGAACTCTTATTTGTGATATAATGATCAGCCATGACTTTGACTTTTGCATAAATGTAAGATAATGGGTGCACGTTTGTTTGAGATATTTTGAGTAATGAGACTCTGAAATAACCTGTAGAAGCTATTTAATAAATTTGATAACTGAGATATAGGCTCTGGATGAGTGATTGGTAGGTTGTAAAAACATAGACATTCAAGTGAGGGAAATTATTCCTATATTTACAGGAATATGTTAGTTGTTCTTGTACGATAAATATCAATATTGATTGCAACATTAATTTAGTGGTCAAGTAGGACCTATATTGCTATAGCAATAATTTTAATTAATAATTGGTGGATAAAATATATTTGATTTTTCCTCTCATTAGTTAGAACGGAGATCAATACTATTATTTTTAGGCAAGCTATTTATTCAACTTTCTTTCATTATAAACTCAAGTGAGTTTACTGATTACTGATCTAAGACTCCACCTGAAAGACATTTAGCGTGTTTAGTTGATTTTGATTTTTAAATTGCTAATCTGTTTTTATTTTATTTTATTTTCTTCGTGTATCTCCTAATTTTATTTATATCTAAGGATAGGACCAAGGAGATTTGTTGACCCTTTAAACTTAATTTTTATTTGGACTCTAAATATTTTTCTTTTTCATCGGTCCACATCAACGAGCTTTAAAGATACTATAGAGAGGCTAAGGCACCGTTCACAGCGCTCTTAGCGGAAGATATTGGTAAGAACGTCCGCCATGTTTTCTGGAGTCATCGAGTCAAAACATTCAGTCAGCTGATTGCGAGGGAAGAGTTCAGTGAATTGTGATTTCTATTGTCGTTTGTGTTACTAGGTTGAAATTTACCGCATATTAATATCCGCAGTGATGCCTGCTGTATGTTCAGCGTACGGCTGTACTAATCGAAGCAATGAAACAACGGATATATCCTATTTTACGTAAGTATAGCCTAATTGTGCTACTAATATACTTCACTGCACGGATACAGTAAGGATGTTACTATCAATTTTCCAGAACATCTGGTCTCCATTGCTTTCTATTAATGTCTGATACAGGCCTATACGGTATACGATACCGTATATATTTGTACTGGTTCCGTAACAGAAGGAATTGTTTGCTGTGCAGAACCCTCAGAGTTGGTTTCCCCATCCTGCAGATCCTCAACTTAAAGTATATTCTTTACTGGATGCTGTGCACCTAATTAAGCTGACCAGGAATTTGTTAGCAGAAAAGAGAGTGCTTGTTCATGGCAGCGATAAAATTAAATGGGAATATTTTGAGAAACTTGTTGAGCTACAAGAATCAGAGGGGCTTCATGCAGGAAATAAGTTAAAGAGAAGACATATTGAATGGGAAAGACAGAAAATGAAGGTATCTTTAGCCGCAGAAACTCTAAGTAATTCTGTAGCCAATGCTATGCAATTCTGCCTGGATCTGAAACTTGAACAATTCAAAGATTGTGAGAGCACAATCAATTTCGTTAAGGTCATAGATTTAGCTCTAGATTTGCTGAATTCATGCCATCCAATGGGCAAAGGGACGAAATCACCTATTAGGAGGTCAAATAAAGCTGTGACATGTCAGAATATAGATAAATGTATAGACTATTTAAAAGATCTCAAACTTACTGATGGCACATCCTTACACAACTCTTCTAAAAGAATTGCTGTTAGTGGATTGATCTTGGACCTTTTGAGTGTTAAGGGCCTTGCAGAAACTTATGTTTGGGAATCAGGTTCAATTCTAAAATTTATGCTTACGCGTAAGTTAAGTCAAGACCATTTAGAATTGTTCTTTTCTTGTTTGAGAAGTAGGGGTGGAAACAGAAACAATCCCAATGCCTTAGAATTGAAAGCTGCATACAGGAAATGCTTAATTGCTCAAATTGATCCTTCCCCTAAAGCTTATGTGAAGACAGATGATAGTCTAATACTAAGTCCTCCCATTATGCAGCCTATTGTAATTAATGTTGATGTAGGCCTAAGTGAACTTGACTATGTAGAGTGTTTTGAAACCCTTTCCACTTTCAGTGATCAAGTGGTAGAATATGTTGCAGGTAGTGTTGTAAGAAATGTGTCGAAGAAAATCAAATGTGTGGAATGCTTAGATGTTCTACTGACAATGAGTAATGACGCAAAGTGTGGGCTCATAAAATGCAAAGATGTGGGCAACTCATTGTATAATCCATCCGCTGACCTGAAATACTTGTGTAAGACAGCAGAATGTGTTTTCAGGAGTAATGCTCATATCTTGGACAAAAACTGCAAAAATATCTTGCTCAAACTAGAGACCAAAGTATTTACAAGGTTAAACTGTTGTTTGTTCTCTTCCTTCGAACACCTATTCACTGCAGTAGAACCATGTGAAGAATCGCATTATGTGAAGCTGATAAGGCATATATTGAAGTATTACTTCACTTGCAGAGTATATCATGCACTCAGAGAAAAGTCCTCTCGAATCAGAGGACGGCAAGTGAGACAAGTTTTAACAAAGCTGATTCTATTTAAGGGACAGTAATTACAATTGTGCAGTGTAAATAGCCTACGGCACTATTGTTGTAACTTGAAACTATTCTGAATGTTTAAGAAGTGATTGGACTTCATAATTTGTCGTAAATATGTTTCTTATTAATGTTCCAACATGCCCTGCTCTGAAACTTCAACATATGGCATAGCTCCTCCCACTTTCTCTTGACTACAGAGAAAATGGCGGACACAGTTTCAAGTAGCTTCAGTCTTGCGGCGCTCCTGCCTCTCTATAGTAATGTTTATGCTCGTTGGTCCACATCAAGCTTTCATTTAGATCGAATCTCCGAGGCTAGATAGGCTTTTTGGGGGTTTTCTATATTTGTGTAGGTCGATGAGTTGCCAATAAATGGATGCCTATTTTATCTTTTTAATTGTGCTTATCTTCTGATTTCTGTTGTGCTATTGCTTTGATTTAGGTTTGGGAGTGGGTTGATTTAACCTGTTACGACTATATCCTGTTAACCACCCCTGAGACTACTTGAGTTCTTGTACCCACCGGCATTTTTAAAAATATATATTCGAGCCCAGAAGTCAATCATTTTTGTTCTTTATCTGATATATGTCCTGTGTTATCGGCATGAATTGCGATGATTTCGCCCGGTCATCCAATTCACTGCCGGTTAACGGGGACAGTACCTATATTTACACAGTATCTCCAAATTCACTCCAGAATTCACGTAAACGTCTTTAAGATTCCTCAAAACCACAGATTTCAAATAGACAATAAATCATAAATACCCCAGATTTTCAAATTACCACCCAGACGGAGGATAATGACAAAGGATTCTCAAGTTCTCCCTCATCCAACGACACGAGGTGGATGACCGAGCGGCCACAAGTTTCTAACCATACGGTGCCGATGACCAAAATGTCACAATCGCCCAACATGAATTACACACACGCAAATACACGGGGCTGATAACTGAGATGAAACAATCCCCCAACATGAATTGCTCGTACTCAAGGACACAGAGCTAAATGATCGAGTTGTTTCATGTCCACTGTAAAGCGAACTATTCAACCAGTTTCCCAGACCGTGACAGATGCCATTTCAGCGGGAATACAACACCGCTTCAAACCCGTACTTACCAGAACATGCCATCTCCATTCAATGTTAAAAATATAAATATGACTTTCACCGCGAATACCCTGGTTCGATTCCCTTCTCTGCCAAAACTGGAACAGAATCCACTCAGCCTCGTGAGGCAAAACTGAGAAGAGGCGGGTTCGATTCTACTTCACCCATCCTGGAAGTGGTCTAACACTAAATAAAACTACATACCTCAGATCTTCCTCCATATGTTACACCAGGATTCACTCAAATCCCAAAATGTCAACACAAATAAACGAAATCAACTCTTAATTACCCAAATTTCTGGGTTCCACAAGCCCATGGAGCTGTATCGACAGGTGGATGGTTGTGTCGAGATCAGGAAGCGAGATAGTGGATGACGTCATAGGACCACAGAGAGTTGTCTCCACGACCCCCTATTATCAATTAGTACTGAGGCCTCCTGTTCTTCTAAACCTCTCACTTTGGGGTCGTTAAACTCTGATTTCATCAATCACCTCCTAAATCTACCTCTGTTACTCTTACCCTCTACAACCGAATTCATTAACCTCTTAGGTAATCTCGCCTCCTGCCATTCTCATCACAGGACCCACCATATAAGTCGACTCACACGAACAGTTTCATCTGACGTGCCCATTTCTAACCTAACCCTTAACTTCACATTACGAGAATGGATACACCTCCTACCATTGTTACCACCAAATCGTCACAGCAATCATTAGTGACACCCTCATATAAGTTACCTCTAGCTTTTGTATCATATATCCTGAATCTGCCACTAACTCACTTCAATAAAGCAAGGGTGGTCCAAATACTAAATGATGTAGAAAGAGTTCATCGCTACACTAACTTCTTTCTTGGACAATACTGTTGATCCCAACTGATAACTCACTGCATTGGCTTTTATACACCTCGTCTCTTTATATCCCTCAAAACAACCATCATGAGAATCGTTTCAACATAGCCCCGTATGCGTTCATATACCAATCATCCGATTGCGATGAAACGTTGATGCGTTGTTGTGTACACTCCTGCAAATGTTTCTGGCTTATAAAATCCACATTACAATCGGTAGCGCACGAAAAAATTTGGCTAATGAGTTAAGGCACGCGAATCGGTTTTACAAAGTCCTATATGCGTTCAGATAACATTCATCCCATTGCGATGGAACTTTGGTGAGTTGTTGTGTACACTCCTCCGAAGGTATCTGACTTAGTAAATCCATTTTACAATAGGTGGCGCATGGGTGGATTCAATAAATGAGTGACAGCACGCGAATCGTTCATATACCCTTCACCCAAGTGCAATTACACTTTGGCGAGTTGTTGTGTACACTCCTGCGAAGGTTTCTGGCTTAGTAAATCCTTATTGCAATAGGTAGCGCTCGAGCAGATTCGACAAATGAGCTTCAGCACGCGATTCTTTTTTTCAACAAATTCCCATATGCGTTCATGAACCATTCACACGATTGCGATTAAACTTTAGTGAATTATTGTTTACACACCTGAAAATATTTCTGACTTAGTAAATCCATGTTGCAATATGTAGCGCACGAGTAGATTCAACAAATGGGTGACGGCGCGCGAATTGTTTTAACAAAGCCCCGTATTCGTTCATATACCATTCCTAAGATTGCGATTAAACTTGGTGAGTTGTTAAGCACTCTCCCACGAATGTTTCTGAGATAGTAAATACATTTTACAATAGTTTAGCCGCAGTTAACGGAAAAAGAAACAAATATTGTGTATCCAAAAGCACTTCAAGAAACAAAGAAACAACGGCAACACTTTCTTTTATTGGCATATCAAGGCAATAAATAAATTAAGAAAAATTATACAATGAAAAATACATATATGTTAAATAATAATAATAATAATAATAATAATAATAATAATACAAATAAGAAATAAATAATAATAATAACAATCATACTCTTCGAATCAAAAGTAAATAATCGATATCCTATAAATAATATTATACACATATAAATTATAAATAAATAATATTAAATAGCTAAATAAATAATCAATAAAAATATATAATAATAAATCATTATTTCTCTTGTCCACGTTACGAGGATGACCACAACCCTGTGACGTCACGCAACTGCTTTGTTCTTGTTTGAAACGGTAACGTGAATCCTGTCACCTGCAATATCCTGCCGTATTAACTCTGGACAGGGGCAGATGACCTCGTAGTTCCATCCCTTAAATCAACAATACCTAACCAAGTAACCGCTACCCGCATAGCCGTCATGATAAAGTTAACCTACACGTTGGATAATAATAATAATAATTATAATAATAATAAACGATAATAAATCTTATATCTTATGTTATCTTATATCTTATCTTATACTAGCAGTAGTACCCGGCTTCGCCCGGTGGAATGATGATAATATTTCAGTCTCCTTAACACTCAACGTCATAAATTGTATTTATTAATGTATTCATTTATTACATTATCAAACCCAGTGACAATGTTTATACTTAAGTCACTATGGGAAGGCTCTGTAAAATAATGATCATTCTCGTGATATTTGTCTTCAGTCCGAGTCGAGATAGGTCGTTAGCGGTCCCAGAATTCGTGACATCTCAGTCGTAGAAGACTTTATGTGGTGGTGATTAGAAATATAATGGACTTAAAATCTAGGTCATTTGCCCCCAATGACGTTGAGGGCGTAACATCTAGGTAATTTGCCCTACTGATCAGGATGATATTGAAAATTACTACATAACTGACATATGAAACTTCGAAAATAATAGAAAAAGTTATTCTTAGGACTCACACTTCGGGAAAGACTTGATTATTTTTTGCCAAAGAGCTCCCACTTAGATCGCTATCTGGTTAAAAGTTTCGTCTTGTTAAGGTTTAAACTGTACGATAAATGTCTGAAGCAATTCCTCCAAGAGAAGCTTCCAGATTTCGCAGTCGATATATCGTTAACGTTCCTGAGCATCCAGTTGTCTTTTCTTCTGACGCAAAACATCTTCTACATAGTGATGATGAACATAGAAGCGACTACTGGCACATGTAACTTATCACCGAATGGGAAAAATTGATACTTTAAAGGAATGAGAGGTCATTTGCCCTTTTGATGAGGATGACAATGAAGACTACTACTACTACTGAACGGGTATATCAAACTTACAAACTAATGGAAATACACATTTTAAAAATCACAGGCTAGGTAGACTGTGGTGTTGCCTAGTAGTATAATGGACATAACATCTAGGTCATTTGCCCTTTTGATGAGGATGATCATGAAGACGACTACTACTGAACGGGTATATCAAACTTACAAACTAATGGAAATACATAGTTTTAAAATCACAGGCTAGGTAGACACTGGTGTTGCTTAGTAGTATAATGGACGCAAAATCTAGGTCATTTTCCACTTTAATGAGGATGATAATGAAGACGACTACTACTGAACGGGTATATCAAACTTACAAACTAATGGAAATACACATTTTAAAAATCACAGGCGATGAAGACTGTGGTGTTACTTAGTAGTATAATAGACGTAACATCTAGGTCATTTGCCCTTTTGATGAGGATGGTAATGAAAACTACTGTTGAATTGACACGACAAACTTACAAACTACAGTGATAGAAAGAAATATTTAAAAATTGACAGGCGATGAAGACTTATTGTGTGTGTTGATTAGTGGTATAAAGGGCGTAACATCTAGGTCATTTGCCCTTATGATGATAATAATAAGGTAATGAAAAATGACTACTAAACGAACATGGTGTAATTTTAAATCTGATATAGGTAATTCAGATCTCTACCTTCGATGTCTTCCAAAGTCTGAACGTTATATTCTGGCTTAGGCCTATACTCGATGCGTGTAGTGAAAGAGCTTATCAAGTACTGCTCGGGTCCAAGCTGCACGAACCTGAGAATATCGCAGATGATGACGATATATGATAACAGACGTTCGGCGGGGGGGTTCGCGGTCCTATTCACATTGACCGGTGAATCACTCATTCTTTCGTAACACTACAGTGGTTTGAGCAAAGACCCTGTATGAACATCAGCATAGTCAGCAATACCAGGTAACACGGCGGGGTCTGGACATTTCTCTCATGTCATCTCGCGATGAATCAGCAAGCTATTCTCACACCTGCCCCCTCCTCCCCCCTCCACCCACCAGGGTCTCACAACTTGTGGGACGTGGGTTTGCGATCACGGGACCCCAGATGAGTCCGGCATTGCTTCTACTTACTGGTGCCGGGCTCCTTTCAGTTCTCTTTCCTGTCAGCCTCCCTTGGTCAAACTCTTGTTCTCTTCCGACCCCGATGGTATCAGGGTATACGAGGCCTAGCGACTCTTTCACTTTCCCGCCTTAATTGGCCCTTGTCAAATCATTCCTGATAGCCTCATTCTTCGAGGTGTCAGCCTTCTTTTTCTTTTCTTAATATATCATGTCTTCTGCTCAAGACCCTCAAGGAGGCAGGGTGAGTGTAGCCCCACCACTTCTGGTGCACCCTGGATAGTGCTACATCCTCAAGGGCTCATGGCTGGTGAGTTCGGGAGCTGGCAACCCTGAGGGTTTCCTGAGCGGGTCCAGTTTTACCCGTTCTTTCCATTGCCTTTGGGACGGACCCTTTTCTCTTTCCGGGATTGGAGTGGTCTGTCCGCAATTTCAAGCAGACAGTGTTACTCGCAGAGTACCAAAGGGTAAGTATACAAATTTTGGTTCTGATCGGTGAAACGGTGTAGATTTGTGCCAAAGGGCCTAAATGCAGGGAATGGGGGGTGATCTGTCTGCAATTTCAAGTGGACAGGGTTACACGCAGGGTTCGAAAGGGTAAGTATACACATTTTGGTCCGGATCGGTGAAACTATATAGATTTTTGGTAAAGGGCCTAAATGCAGGAAATGGGGTGGTCTGTCCGAAATTTTAGATGGACAGGGATATTCACAGGATTACAAAGGGTAAGTATACACATTTTGGTTCTGATCGGTGAAACGGTGTAGATTTGTGCCAAAGGGCCTAAATGCAGGGAATGGAGTGGTCTGTCCGAAATTTCAAGCAGACAGTGTTACTCGCAGGGTTCCAGACGGTAAATAACAAATTTTGGTTGAGATCTGTGAAATGGTGTAGATTTGGGCCAAAGGGCCTAAATGCAGGGAATGGAGTGGTCTGTCCGCAATTTCAAGCAGACAGTGTTACTCGCAGGGTACCAAAGTGTAAGTATACAAATTTTGGTTCTGATCGGTGAAACGGTGTAGATTTGGGCCAAAGGGCCTAAATGCTGAGAATGGGGTGGTCTGTCCGAAATTTCAAGTGGACAGTGTTACCCGCAGGGTTGCAAAGGGTATGTATACAAATTTTGGTTCGGATCGGTGAAACGGTTTAGATGTTTGCCAAAGGGCCTAAATGCAGGAAATGGGGTGGTCTGTCCGAAATTTTAAGTGGACAGTGTTATTCACAGGGTTACATAGGGTAAGTAGGCCTATACAAATTTTGGTTGAGATCGGTGAAACGTTGTAGATTTGGGCCAAAGGGCCTAAATGCAGGGAATGGGGTGGTCTGTCGGAAATTTCAAGTGGACAGGGTTACCCGCAGGGTTCCGAAGGGTAAGTATACAAATTTTGGTTCAGATCGGTGAAACGTTGTAGATTTGTATACATAACAGACAAACAGACAAACATTGAGGTTTATATATATATATATATATATATATATACACTAGCAGAAGTACCCATTCTTCAAACGGTCTTCGGTATTAATAATCAAACATTATCAATTGAACTACTGTTGCAATGGTTAGGGTCTTGGAACCTGTTTGTCGACAAGGAAAAATGATTAGTTAAAAAGTGCTCTCAAGCTAAATTTACCTAACGTGTTCATCCTGACGAGAAAATAAAATTGAAAACCTGTTAGACCAATCGCAATACACGTCACTTACAAACTGACCCTTACCGTTGTGTCAAGTGCCCAACCACAGGAAGGCCCCTTTTATAAATTATAAAGGCTTAAGGTGCATGAAAATTCAGGTTTTTTTAGCCTCCAATGGCCCAAATACCTAAAAGCAGCAAAAAAAACAAGTTCTACTATTTCAAATCAGGAATTTTTGAAAATAATGTTTCTCTCTGGAGATATAATAGACCTTCTGTATGACATATGGCACGTGTATGTCGTGTGAAAAAATCTAGGGTACTCCTTTAACCCCCAAAGCACATTGATGAATTTTACAGTTTTAGTTGGTTCCGTGATAACCTTACAGCCATTTGCAAACTTTCACAGAAATGTAATACATGGGGTGGCATTACATCTTGCAGAAATAGATGGAAAGTTGGATGTCACCTCTTGAGATACTGTTGCCATGGTTACTGACTCGCATTCCTTCATTAGTTTATTAAATGAAATAAGTTTTCTGGGAATATCTAAGAAATTGTTGGTTTTAGAGCCTTAAGTAGGCCCCCTTTTACGAGAGTTACGGAGAAAAGCTACATCAATGACTAGTGTCGTGCCTCTGATGGATATCTGTATCAAGTTTTACATTGATCCACCCAGCCATTCTCGAGTTATATGGACACACAAGATTGTTCACAGACAGATAGACAGACAGACAGACAGACAGACAAAAAATTATTTTTGCGTGAATCCGTCATAAAACAGTCCGAAACGCGCAAATATCACAAATTTCTGTGGAAATTCAGAAAATACAGACAAACTTTCATATATATATAAAGATGTTCGTCTGTTATGCGTTCATAAACCATTCATCCGATTGCGATCAAATTTTGGTGAGTTGTTGTGAACACATCCGGGATGGTTATAGGCATAGTTATTCCAATTTATAAAAGAGAGAGCGCGAGTAGCTTAAACAAATGAGTGTTGGTGATGGGTTCATATAGCCTTCAATTCATCCGATTGCGACCAAATTTTGGTAGGTTGTTTACCACACTTCCGGGATGGTTATGGGCATAGATAATCCAATTTACAATAGACAGCGCGCGAGTAGTTTAAACAAATGAGTGTTGGCTATGCGTTCATATACAATTCATCCAATTGCGATCAAACTTTGGTGAGTAAGTGCTGTGCACACTTCCGGGAAAGTTATAGGCATAGTAAATACAATTTACAATAGAAGGCGCGCGAGTAGCTTCAACAAAATGGCGTGAGATTCGTCTCAACAAATACCACATGCGTTCATATACCATTCATCCCCTTGCGATTAAACTTCGGTGAGATGTTGTGTTCACTCCAGGGAAGGTTTCTGGCTCAGTAAATCCATTTTACAATAAGTAGCGCACGAGCAGATTCAACAAATGGGCGACGACGCGTGAAACGTTTCAATAAAGTCCCGTATGCGTTCGTATACCATTCGTCCGATAGCGATGAAACTTGGGTGAGATGTTGTGTACACGTCAGGGAAGGTTTCTGACTTGGTAAATTCATTTTACAATAGGTGGCGTACGAATAGATTCATCAAATGAGCGACGACGTGCGAAGCGTTTCAGCAAAGTACCGTATGCGTTCATATACAATTCGTCCGATAGCGACGAAACATGGGTGAGATGTTGTGTATACATCAGGGAAAGTTTCTGACTTAGATCATCCACTTTTCAATAGGTAGCGCATGAGAAGATTCAACAAATGAGCGACAACGCGCGAAGCGTTTCAACAAAGTCCCATACGCGTTCATGTACCATTCGTGCGAAAGCGATGAAACTTGGGTGAGTTTTTGTGTACACTCCTAGGAAGGTTTCTGGATTAGTACATGCATTTTACAATAGGTTGCGCACGAGTTTATTCAACAAATGAGCGACGGCACGTGAATCGTTTCAACCAAGTACCGTATGCGTCCATATACCATTCATCTGATTGCGATGAAACTTTGGTGAAATGATATGTGCACTACAGGAAAGTTTTCTGGCTTAATAAATCCAATTTGCAATAGGTAGCGCACGAGTAGATTCAACAAATGAGCGATGGTGCGCGAATAGTTTCATCAAAGTCCCGTATGCGTTCATACACTATTCATTCGATTGCGATGAAATTTTGGTGAATTGTTGTGTACACTCCAAGGTAGGTGTCTGGTTTAATACATGCATTTCACGATAAGTAGCGCAGGAGTAGATTCAAGAAATGAGCGACGGCATGCGAAACGTTTCAAAAGAGTCCCATGTGCGTTCATATACCATTCATCCGATTGCGATGAGACTTTGGTGAATCGTTGAGTACACTCCAGGAATAGTTTCAGGCTTAGTAAATCTATTTTACAATAGGTAGCGTATGAGTAGATTCAACAAATGAGCGACGGCACGAGTATTGTTTAACCAAAATCCCGTATGCGTTCATATGCCCTTCATCTGTTTGCGATGAAACTATGATGAGTTGTTGTGTACACCCCTGGGAAGGTTTCCGACTTAGTAAATACACTTTATAATAAGTAGTGTACGAGTAGATGCAACAAATGAGTGATGACGCGCGAAGCGTTTCAACAAAATCCCGTATGCGTTCATTTACCATTCATCGATTGCGATGAAACTTTGATGAGTTGTTGTGTACACACCTGGGAAGGTTTTCGACTTGGTAAATGCATATTACAATAGGTAGTGTACGAGTAGATGCAACAAATGAGTGACGACGCGCGAAGCGTATCAACAAAATCCCGTATGCGATCATATACTAATCATCGATTACGATGAAATTTTGTTGAGTTGTTGAGTACACTTACGTGAAGGTTTCTAAGTGAGTAAATCAATTTCGCAGTAGGTAGCTCAAGAGTAAATTTAAAAAATGAGTGACAGCGCACGAATCGTTTAAACGAAATTCCGTATGCGATCATATACCATTCGTCCGATAGCGATGAAACTTGGGTGAGATGTTGTGTACACTCCAGGGAAGGTTTCTTGCTCAGTGAATCCATATTAGAATAGGTGCTTCACGAGTAGATTCAACAAATGTGCGACGACGTGCAAAGCGTTTCAACAAAGTCCCGTATGCGTTCATATGCCATTCGCCCCATAGCAATGAAACTTGGGTGAGATGTTGAGTACACTTCATGAAAGGTTTCTGGCTTAGTCAATCCACTTTACGATAGGTAGGGCACGAGTAGGTACAACAAATGAGCGACGACGCGTGAAGCATTTCAAAGTCCCATATACGTTCTTATATCATTCGTCCGATACCGATGAAACTTGGATGAGATATTATGTACACTCCAGGGAAGGTTTCAGGCTTAGTAAATCCATTCGACAATACGTAGCGCACGAGTAGATTCAACAAATTTGTGACGGCGCGCGAAGTGTTTCAACAACGTCCCGTATGCGTTAATATACCATTCGTCCGATAGCGATGAAACTTGGGTGAGTTGTTGTGTACACTCCAGGGAAGGTTTCAGGCTTAGTAAATCCTTTTTACAATAGGTAGCGTACGAGTAGATACAACAAATGAGTGACGGCATGCGATTTGTTGAAACAAAATCCCGTTTGCGTTCATATGCCATTCCTCCAATTGCGATGAAACTTTGATGAGTTATTGTGTACACCCCTGGGAAGGTTTCCGACTTAGTAAATACACTTTATAGGTAGTCTACGAGTAGATGCAACAAATGAGTGACGACGCTTGAAGCGTTTCAACAAAATCCAGCATGCGTTCATATACCATTCATCGATCGTGATGAAACTCTGATGAGTTGTTGTGTGCACATGCGTGTAGGTTTCTAACTTAATAAATCTATTTCACAGTAGGTAGCGAACGAGTTGATTCAACAAATGAGTGACAGCACTCGAATCGTATAAATGAAATTCCGTATGTATTCATGTGCCATTCATCCGATTGCAATGAAACTTTGGTGAGTTGTTGTGGTCTTTTCCACGAATGTTTCTAAATTAGTTAATCTATTTTACGATAGATTGGGGGCAGTTAGTGGAAATTGAAAAAAATAATTGTGTATCCAAAAGCACTTCTAGAAACAAAATTAAATCGCAAACACTTTCTTTGATTGGCATTTCAACGCATGCCGGGTTCAGTTAGTATTAAATAAATAAATAAAGAAATAAATAATAAGGAAACCGTGGAAGACCTCAAGAAACTAAACATCTCTACAGACGACATGACAGACAGGAACATATACAGAGAAAAACTTAGGCAACAGATGTTTGAGCAAACTCCCAAAGAGGGACAACCGGGAAAGAAGTGGACGGAGGAGAGAAAGAGGAAGCATAGTGTGTATATGAGAGGTTTTGGGGATAAAAGAAGAAAGGGCCAGAATAAAACATGAAAATTGATTATGTTGTAACGCCCTCCTTATGGGGAATTAACGAATAAATAAATAACATATTAAATATATAGGCTATATATACATACAGGGTTATTCAGCTAAGATGTTAACGTCCAAACCATGAAACATATCGGTATTCTGTTTTAACTTTTGTGAATGGTGCTAAGGGACTCATAAACTAACTTTCGCTGTGAATAGCTGAGATATTAGTATATCAACTTTGTTTTTTTAATGGTACTATACTATTTTTGCATACAGGGTAACAGTTTTCACTGAGACAATTTCAACGGTGTTATTATTTTCGAAATCGGACCAGTACTTTTGGGGAAATCAAGGATATGAAAATTGTGCTATGCCAAGCCTCCTTTTGGTGACGCGATGTTATAATGGCTAGTACGTTCCAGCTGAATGTTAAATACGGCTTGTTGGTGCCCTTACCTATCCTAGCCTCATTCGCAGGCGTAATCTGCATCAAAACAAAATGAATATCCGGAAATCAGAATCGTAGTCGTTCTTTGGGAAATGTAAATGAGTGATCGAAGAAATAGAGAAATGAAGTTCCATTTGTTGTTTAATAATTTCTTACGTCGCTAGCTGTTTGGTAAAATGGGACAATGAAACTAATTCATTGGCACCGGCTCCCTTTTAAATTATAAAGCAAGGACATCACCCCCCCCCCCCCCCGTGTTATTCAACTGAAAGGTTCGGGGTGGATCTCCAGTAAAGTGCATGATGCTTTTCAATTCAAAACATCAACATTGCTTTGAAAGATTAACTAGTTAAAAGAAAGATCAATTTTGTGGTTTCAAGTAGGCTATTAGTTATTAGTAAGAACGAGCTAAGGCACAAAACTTTTCACGGGACTCAATATCTGACCTACCCTGACTGTTCCCTCAAATGTGAAATGAATATATCTATTATTACTTTAATTACTAGTTATTAATAGCACTACAGTGTGGTAAAATAATAAATACTTTGGAATAATTATAACAAATAGCCTACTATTTGTATCTGATTTCCCAGCATAGTCCCAACGCTCCTCTTTCCCTCCTCTTCCGATATTTGAAAGCATTTAACGCCTCTGAACAATGTCTAGGTTGTATTTGCTTTTGAATTGCAATTACGTTTTCAGTCATTACTACCTGATGCATAACACATATCATGAGCTTTAACCTCACCAGTGGATAACAGGAAACGAGAAATGAAAATATTATAAAATGAAGAACTATACAGCCTATTTTCATATATACTAGTCGTGTTAATTGCCTCTATCAACATACCAAATTTCAGTTTGAAGGTTGTGATAGATTCGGTCTAAATATTTCAGATGGTCGCCAGGTTAGATTTTTATTTATGTACTATTACATGGAGATTATTGGCTACGGGTGGTATTCAAACTTCAATCGCATGATTAGAACACAAGAAGTAAAAACAAGATTTTAAAATTTTGCACAGTTGCCAACTTGTGGTTATGAAAACAATTGAAATAAATTAGATGATAGTGGATTAGCATTTGTATAAGCATTTAACGTGCGAAGTTTCACTGCACTCAGATGATTAAATCGCGAGAAACGTCCATTTAAATATTTATACTTCGCGTCGCCGCCATGTTAGATATGTGCTCACCAGGTTGCTGAAAGTCCTATACGTGAACTTAAGTTCATAGCCTCTATGAACCTAAAAAAAAATCAGTTTGATTGCTGTAAAAGATTCGTAGATATTCAGAATCGTCTAAATATTTCGGATCCTCGCCATTTTGGATTGTTATATGAATAGGCCGTAGAGTTATGTACCATTAAAGGAAAATTATTTCGTAGGTTCATTATTCAAACTTTCACTTCGATCGCCTGATTATGACACCATAAATAGACACTTAATTTTAAAATTTCGCACAGCCGCCATCTTGAGGTTATGTAAACAATTGAAGTAAATTAGATACCAGTGCGTTACAATATGAATAATCATTCACTGTACAAAATTTCACTGCGCTCAGAGAGTTAAATCACGAGAAAAGTCTATTCAAATGTTTCAAATTCGCATGGCCGCCATGTTCGTTTTGTAATTTGAGGGTTTATGAAAGTTGCATATATAAACTTGTACCAGTGCTCTTTACCAACGTACAAAATTTCAGGGTGATATCTGTAATAGTTTCGCAGATATAGAATTCCAGTGAAATATTTCGCACAGCCGCCATTTTGAGGTTATGTAAACAATTGAACTAAATTAGACGCCAGTACATTACAACGCGTATAAAAAATTATTTACCAAGTTACATTACATTTAGATGGTTAATAAATCGCGAGAAAGCCTATTTAAAAGTCTCAAATTCGCTTGGCCGCCATGTTGGTTTTGTAGTAACCAGGGTTTTGAAAGTCTCATAGGTAAACTTCTAGTCGTGCCCTTTATCACCGTACACAATTTCAGGGTGATATCGGTAATAGTTTCGGAGATACTGAATGCTGGTGAAATATTTCGCACACACGCCAGGTTGGATTGGTGAGGCGCAATAAAATTAGAAGGGCACGGTCAGGGTCGGCCAAAATGGTACTATGATCTTACCGAGTTCCATTGAAATCGCACCAGCCGTTTAAAAGTTATTAGGGGGACACACACACCATCACACACACACGCACGCACAGACACACTGACAAAATGTGATCTCATAAGCCTATTTTTTTTTTCATAAAATGAAAATAGGCTAAAAATGGAGTAGCCTCTGCAAAGCGGGAGATGACGTCGCTGTTCCGTCCTTTAAAACAACAATAACTAACAAGCCTCTGCAGACTATGAAATAAGATGTATTGTTCTCCTCGTTACGATATTACGATGATGATGATGATGATAATTGTTGTTTTAAGGGGCCTAACTTCTAGGTTATCAGCCTGGGTGATGGCGAAAATGACAATGAAATGGAAACCATAACGAAAATTAAGCTGGACTGAAAATACAAAATGGAACTCAGATTGAAATAACTCACAAAATGTAGATTGGAAATACTTACAAAAGGTGACGGTAATTTAGAAGGAAAATACTAACAAAATGAATTTAGAGGGAAAATACGCACAAAATGTAGTTTAGGTTCAAAATACTTACTGCAATTGAAATTGAAAATACTTACAAAATGTAATTAAGATTCAAAATACTCACAATATGTGGAAGCCCGCGATTCAAAATACTATACCGGTACTTACAAAATGCAATTTAGATTAAAATACTTACAAAATGGAGTTGAGATCGAAAATAAATACAAAATGCAACGTAGATTGAAAATACTTACAAAATGTGCTTGAAATTCAACATACTCACTGTGATTTAGAGACACAGGGAGTCAATTCATAAGAACAGGGCGGGAATCTTAAAAGACAAAAGGAACTATAATGAAAAGAAAAAGAAGGCTGATCCCTGGAAGAATGAGGGATTAGGTAATATGAGAGAAGAGCCAATTAAGGCGAAACAGTAAGATACTCCCTAGGTCTCGGATACCCTAATACCGTCGGGGTCGGAAGAGAACAAAAGTTGACCAAGGGAGGCCGACAGGAAAGTTAACAGAGAGGAGCCCGACACAATAAAGTGGAAGCAATGCCGGACTCAGCTGGGGTCCCTTAGTCACCATCCCACGTCCCACTAGAATTGAGCCCCTGGGGGGGGGGGGTCGATATTACATTTATTGGCATGTACCTGGAGTAGAATTGAGATAGCACAAGGAACCACTTTTTGGCTGGCTAGAGAGGGAATTAAATCCACCTCTTGCCCCATGAGGGTGACTAGATTCCTCAACCTTTAAACAATTCCATTATTTGTCAGAGCTAGAAATCAAACCCAGAACCTTCGGAACCGGGGTCTCAATATGTACCCGGGTACAAGGAAGATGGTGCCATTTTTGATCATATGCTCGAAATACAAAGAAATAATACAGTGATGATTTTCTTTTTCGTGTGACCTCCTGAGAAGCCGAGTACAGGTCTTTCTAGTTGACGGCCGTGGGCGACCTGCGCGTCGAAATGAGAGATGAGATGAATGGATGAAAGTGGACAAGGATGTTGAAGGAAGCGGCCGTGGCCTATCAGAAGGTACCGTCCCAACATTTGCTTGGTGTTGAAAATGGGAAACCACGGAAAACCATTTCAAGGACGACCGACGGTGGGGCTCGAACCAACGTGTCTACCGAGTCAGCAAAGACCTTGGCCCCATGACCTAACGCTGCGTTTTGGCGAGCATAGACACCGCTGTGGGTACTATGATGATGATAAGTTTTATGGGTCTTAACATCTAGGCTATCGGCCCCTCAATAACACAGAAGTCTGGGTTGAACAAGTAAAACCAAGAGATAATATGTGTTCAGTGTTGAGGTAATTCACAGACAGAGAATCAAAATGACTAGATTCAGCACATGTACAAATCAATATTGCTTAAGATTTCATATCATCTTACTTAACCATGAGCTCGAAATGCATAGAAATAATACAGTAGCCTGAATTGAACAGGTAAACCAAATAGTCAATAGGTGTCAAATCAGGTGTAAGTGGTGGCCAACTTATAATGCCTTCACGCCTAATCGACTGACTAGGAAATAGAGTTAGTCTAGCCACACGTGAGTAGTGTGCAGGACACCCATCGTGTTCAAACCACACTCGGGAAGTTCTATAATTCCACTAAGACTCGAGTGCAGAATCAGCCTCCATTCTTAACCTACCTATTTTCATTTTTCTTGAAGAAACTATATGTCTCAGTGACCGCTGCAAGCTGGATCGCGATCTACAGTGTAGTGACTTACTTCATTTTCCATTCAACCTGATGTAGCTACGCTTGAAAAGGCCACTCTTTTCCTGAAGAAGCATTAAAATTTTCTATTTATAATTTTAAATACAGCCAATGGCCATGTACTTTTCTTTTCAGAACGGGTCAGGGAACGGATTTTGGAAGGCAATCGGCCGTGGGCCTATTGAAAGGAACCGTCCCGGCATTTGCCTGGTGGCGAAAATGGGAAACCCACGAAATCTATTCTCAGGACGGCCGAGGTGGGAATCGAACCCACACTCTCCAGATGCCAGCGAGGCTACGTAACTCTAATAAATAAATTAAACCGACTGTTTAAATACTTTTTCAACTTGGACTATTCTGTACGTACTGTATTTGCAAAACATTACTCCTTCCAATTTCGTGTTATCCACTGGTACATTTAAAGCTCCCGAAGTGTGTTACGCATCGTGAATTATTTATTCTACATGTTATAGCAAATCACAAGCAATGTACGCCACCATCTGTTCCTGTCTCCCATTAAAACAAACAGCTAGTGACGTAGGAAATGATTGGAAAACAAATGAAACTTCATTTTCCTATTCTTTTATCACTTTAGGTACACTTCCCAAAGAACCAAACTCCGATAATAACGACTAAGATTCTGATTTCAGGATATTCATTTTGTTTTAAAGCAGATTACGGCTGCAAACGAGGCTAGCCTAGGTAAGGGCACCAACGAGCCTCGATTCACATTCAGCCGGAACGTACTAGCCATTAGCACATCGCGTCACCAAAAGGAGGCGTGGCCTAGCACAATTTCCATATCCTTGATTTCTCAAAAAGTACTTGTCCTATTTGGGAAATAATAACACCGTTAAATTTGTCTCAGTGAAATATGTTACCCTGTATGAAAAAAATAGTATAGTCCCTTTAAAAAAACAAAGTTGATACCAATATCTCAGCTATTCACAATGGAAACAAGAAGTTCCATGAAGAACTATGCAGCCTATTTTCATATATCCTACTTATATTAATTGCCTCTATCAACATTTAAAATTTCAGTTTGATTGCTGTAATAGAGACGTAGATATTGAGAACCGACTAAATATTGCGGATGGTCGCCATGTTCCATTTTTATAAGAGGGCGTGGTGGCTCAGCGGTCTAGCTATATGCCTCTCACCAAGGCGGTCCGGGTTCGATTCCCGGTCAATGCATGTGAGATTTTCGAAGTGAAATGCCATGTCCTGTGGTTCGGATTCCACGTAAAAAGGAGGTCCCGTGGCTCATGATCTCGCGATTAACGGCCACGTTAAACTACAAGCTTCCTTCCTTCCTTCCTTTTTTCCATTTTTATATGTGTAGGTCTTAGAGTAACGTACTGTTACATGAAGAGTATTGTGCACGTGTAGTATTCAAAATTCAATCACATTATTAGGACACAAGAAGTACAAACGAGATTTTAAAATTTCGCACAGCTGTCATCTTATGGAAACAAATGAAAAAAATTAGATGCCAATGGATTAACATTTGTAGAAGGATTTGCTGAACCAAGTGTCACTGCACTCGGATGGTTAAATTGCGAGAAACGACCATGTGAATATTTATACTTCGCGTCGCCGCCATGTTGGATTTGTGATAACCAGAATATTGAAAGTCCTATAGGTAAACGTATGTTCATTGCCCCTATGAACATTAAAAAATTCAGTTCGATTGCTGTAATAGATTCGTAGATATTGAGATCCATCTAAATATTTCGGATGGTCACCATGTTGGATTGTTATATGTATAGGCCATAGAGTCAAGTACTGTACCCGTTCGTCCTGGGGATGCGATGACCCATCTGCTATAACATCGCATTCCTGGAGTTCCAGGACAGAGCGGAGTTAAATGAACCTCTAGTCAAATAAGGAATGTGTCGGAAATTCAGCTGAGTTATCGAAAAAGCAGTGGGTATCACGAGACAAAGTATCTCTAGGGTCGTTACGGGCTTAAGTTTAATAGAAATAATGCAAATATAAATGGGCGCCATCAACTGAATTCCTAGCAAACCACTTCCTTTCCGGATAAGCCTTACTCAAGACAAGGAAAGAAAAAGGAACATCACACCATCATCAGATCACAACTAAGATAAAAACAAATTTATTTTACTTTGATAGTCAGACAGACATTTTAAATATAACTCCTACCTAAGAGTATGGTCGAATGCCAACGTTAAATTGTCATTGTCCAAAAATCGAACCATCTCTTTTCTAATCCAAAATTATTTCATCCACATAACAAGAAAAATCTCTAAAGTTCTCTTGGGTTCTCAGGATCACTGTAGCACTATGTCTTTCGTCACTGACATTTGTGAAACCTGAGACCTAATTTCTCTTTAATTTAACATCATCAATGTGGATTTAAAAAATTATTAATCTGTCTAAACATACACATATTATAATCACACATATTAAACATCACGTAATTTATGGTTTGCATGGCATAATTTGAATGTTGAACATGTTAGTCAAATGCTCCTAAACATTGAATAATTAATTTACACTATTTACATTGTCATTCATAATTACTTATCTGTGAATTACAGAAAATTCATGGCTCATTGGTCATCGTAATCGTCATCATCAAAATTAAATATTTCTCACATTAATTCTCACTTCAAAATTCTACATATTCCTGTCAGAATCATTAACTCATCACCATTAATCATTTAAATTCTCAACTCAAGTTGCAATTCCTCAAATTATATCTCAATTAAATTGATTTAATTCCATATAAATTCATTAATCATCAGCTTCTTTAATTAATTATCACCTTCTAATTCAGTTATTCATCATCATTACAATCGTCTATTAATTTATTTAAATCAGTTTAATCTATCCAATCTTTAATTCATCCATCTATTTAATTCATTGATTCATTTCAAAATTTAATTTATCAACTTATTTAAATTTCAATCTTCTGGTTATTTAGATTTTCATTATTTCATCTAGTCATTCTGATTTTTATTTCATTAGGTCAGATCGTTAATATGCTTAATTCTCAGATTATTATTTCGTTAATTATTATTTTCAGAAAATCTTGTATTATCAACTTCATTTATTTGTTTAATTTCCTAACAAATTGTTTAATATGGTTTATAGAACGTTGTCTTACAGTTTTATTACTTCCAAGTTATATCTCGTATTTAATTTATCATGCCAAAAAATATTATTGCCTCCACGACATCACGTTGGATCTAACTATCCACAACGACATTACATTTCCTCAATACTTCAAATATCACATTTGAATACAACAATTACTCCACAAAACTCCATAAATATTCAGCACATACAGCATGAATCTCAACAATTACGCTAGACTGGGTACGACGACCTCATGTCTGCTTCAAAATACATTATCAACGTTGCTACTATCACTTGGCAACTTCCACAAAATGCCTACCACAAACTCCACTTAACCATGTTGCATGATCTACAAAAAATATATAACTGGCTTCAAATTATCAACGCACACAATCTCCAATAACTGTAATTACTCTGATCACATCTAGACAACTTCTTAAACAATTGGAAAAAATATATTACCTCAGTAATTTAAGATCTGCTTTCAAATAGCATAAATTCTCTTACAATTTTCATAACTCACATCACAGAAAAAACACCAATGTGCTATCATTTCTCATATCAAAATCTGCAATACTGATCTGCCTTATAATAAATCTGACCGTTAATGATTAATCTTACAAGATTCAATTACTTTAAATCCTTCTCAAAGGTATCAAACACAATTATAAAAATCATCAAAGCATCAGCTGTAACAGCTGTTAAACTGAAATTACTCTCAAAAGAGTATAGCAACAAAATATTGGATTGGCAAACAAGAATTACTAAATGCAATCCTGTTGACATTTATCGTTACTTTATTTAACAAAATTTCGACTGATAAATGACTAGTAGTTCCTTGTTTGATTCACTTACAATCTCGTGTACACTCGGATGATAAAAATGAGTCCCTCAATGGCAAGTAAGATGTGTAACCACCGTACAGTCGTATAAATACGAAAGACCTCGCCCCGTCGACTTGGATGATAGTGCCCTGAACGATGGGTAAGATGAGTACCACCATACAATCGTATAAATACGAAAGACCCCATCTCGTAGACTATATGAGTGAATGTACCAGATAGGAATCAACAAGTTTCTAGTTGTCATATAAAAGCGATGTTCATTCACTAAAGTGAATAACTTCTTAATATCTCCAAACAATCCAATGGAAAAAATCCCTACTGATGAATAATACACACTCGCTAGTATGCAATGAACTGACGAAGTAATTTTAGATAATCAATTGCAGATCACGAGTTCGAAATACTCGTTACACACAAAAAACTATTTATGAAAAATATCCTAGCTGGAAAAATGTCTAAAAGACCAAACATCTGCTTAATAAAGCCAACCAATGGTGAGAATTTCATATAATGATGCCTGCCATATCATATGGTCACTCCATATTCTAGCAAATTCGAAGTATATAAAGTCAAACCATGTCTAAATAATCGTATCACTCCTATTAGAAAAATATACATGTGTGCCCAGTATTCATGAAAATAATCGTATCAGGTAGTTATGACTCTTACAGTACCTTTTTCATAATCAGCTGTTATTAAATTTCCAAGATCGTCGATTTTCCCTACATAATGAATTTCTCGAAAGATCGGCGTGAATATCATTCCATCCATGAAATGACGATTGCATTCGAAATCTCAAGTGAATCAGCTGGTGGACCTCCTCTCGTCAGGAATCGAATCCATCGCTCTGCGGTGCCATCTTGTCTCTATCTGCGTCTACTCTGACATTTTGAACTTCGGATTACCCATAGCGGATATTGTCCAACTCCTCTCGAAGAAGTTCATGGAAACAGCGGACCCCCTATTCCTCTTTTAAGTTACGCCACTGTCCCATTAAATGTTCAGTTTGAGTATTGAAAGACCAATCTCCAATAACTGCTAAGTCTCACTTTCGTAAAATAAAATTTTACATGAGAGTGTCCAAGTTTACTAAACACCCTGTAGTTGTCTGTATTTGGTAATTCATGAAACTGCATTAGAAACAAATCTCATTAATGCACGATCTAATGTTCATCAGTGCCTATGCTAACAACATTCCGTTTGCTTGAAATTGTTAAAGTAACTTTGAATGCGTTATGGAAAAGCATAGTCGTCATATTATTCATAAAAGCTGTGTTCAAACTGCGTTGAAATGTAGCTTGTAATAAAGTCTCCAACTAATTGCAGTGCTGTTCTAACATATCCCGGCCGTCTGTGATTGCTTCCTCGGCAAGTCCGCCTGGATCAATGACCTGCTTGGCATTCGCTGCTCGGCGATGCTGAAACTGTCGCCTACACTCTGCCGTGACAGTTTCGGTATGCTACGCGACCTTCACCGTGCGTCTGGCTTGCGCTACAGAGCTCGACCCTACTTGCTCGACTGACAGAGCTCCACTGAATGTGCTGGCACTGTCTTCTCTCTTATCTGCCTGGCGCAGACACGTGGTGTAGTCCCCCACCACTGTGCTCTCGCGTCACGATCATAGTCTCGAACCCTCATCATCTCGGCTGTTCCGTTATAAAATAACTTAAGGGAAGAGACGTTTATTTATGATTTATGATTTTCAGCATTTACCGAAGATGTATTAACATTGTACAAACTTTTGAAGAGCTGATTTCATTGGCAAGACTTCATGATATATCACAGCTATTTTGATTATGCGCCAACGTCTTGATTCATCGATCTACGCACCGTGAGAGTGGGGGATGATCACCCTCGTGAAGCTGCGGGCAGTTCGAGCAAGACAGATTCTTATACATCTCTGCCGAGACCAGAACGACTTACTAGCGATATTATTCAACTCGTATCGCGAGTTCGAGGTCTACTTGAATACGTGTGCGAGGCCATCGTTAGGAAGTTAGAGTTATGTGACGAAAAACTCTATCTTAGGCATTTCAGTAGTGAGTGCAATCTTCACTCTGAATATGTGTCATGTAGCGTGCAGGCTTAATCATGCCATGCATATATTAAGGCAAGCTCTATGCAACGAGCAACATTAACTTGGCAAGTGTACTGTAATACCCGCAGTGGAACGTTCACTTCAGAATAGTGCCACTTCTATGGACATAAGTATTGTGATACAAGAGCACTACATGAACTATATTACTCATTCCTCTTATTTTACCGACATTATTATCAACGAGATGTCGGGAGGAAGCGTTTACATGCACGATTACCTCATAGCTATGGTTGGCTCAACATTTATACATGAATACTGCGGTGTAAGCAATCACAACAGGCATTCTACGGAATGGACACTGACATCGTAAAGCGTTATCGCTAATGCTAAATGTCTTCCACCATGTCAGCTCATTATGACATCATGGCATTAAAATGCAATTATCGCATCGGGCGAATACTACTACATTGTGACGAGATTCTTATTCGGAACGATACGGACTGTACGTGGATTGCAGTAACAAACGGTGTTGTTCGGGTGGCTGTCTGGAACCCGTGCGTTGGTGAATGGCGATTCGGGGTTCGATTCCATCGACATTCCAGGATGACACAGGGCATTTCTACGTCTAAGGAAGACTTGATATGTGAGGCATATCATTGCTTTCGATTCCAGGATCGTCTGGAGAGAAGGTACAGCAAATTAACACTCATCAGTAGTAGTAATGCAGGAATATTGTAATGTTTTAGTAACTGTCATATTTTATTTTTATTTTTCTTAGTATAGTCGATGGGTAGGGTTTAGACTTGACGTCTTACTCATAGCTGGTCCTATTCGTGACTGGATTTTGATTCTTTTTAAAAGAATGCATCAATTTTTGTAGTGTGTTTTTACACAATTTATGGTAACTTATAGTAATTTATATGGGAACATTTTTGTCGTAGTGAAGAGAATCAACTTAGGGGATGATTTAATTTTATGTCTTCACTATTTAATATAGTGGTTTTGAATTTTCATTGTGGTATATATAATTTTTTTGCCACGTTTATTCGCATTCGCATTTATTGACGGATCTATTTTATAGAGATCGTTCTGATTGTTGGTTGGAGAGTTGTTAATGTTCTTTTGAACATTATTCTACGTCGTGTTTGATAGTTTCGATTTTATTGAGCACACACTTGGTGTGATAGGATTCTTTTTAGCTTTTGCTAAGAGATATTTCCAGTTTTAGTGTACTATGGAAACAGTAGGGGTTTCTAATCGACTATGTTGGTGCTTATCGTTACGATCACCCTCTTCGATGGTGTAGGAACCCTATATTATTTTCCAGAACCCACTCGAGCAGGAATATTTCTTTTTATGCTTGAGGCATCTTGATCCTATTGAATTTATTGTTTTGACACACGAATGTCAAGTTAACTTTGAGCTGATAGAAATCCATTTCTTATGGTATTCTTCAGACTTTTCGATGCGAATTATAGTCTATTAAAGACAATCTGAACAGCATTTACAATCTTTCCTTCAACGAGAATCTCAGATAATCGAATGTGGAAGCATGTCCTTTAACAGACGTGTGATTGTCATAAACTATTGTAAAAGCATTAACAATAATTCCAATAATTATTTGGAGACATAAGAGATAACATTTTAGATACTCTATATGAAGTATAACGATCCTGTATAATTCCAGGAACGCAAATATAAAGCAAACTATTACTATTAAAGTATATTAGTGATAAAATCATTCGTATCACCATAGAGGGTGACTAATGATTGTAAGTGTATAAATGGCAATTATGAAACAGTAATAATGTATACTCAGTGGAGTAGATTTATCAAGTGGATATGACCGGGTATTGGCACCGTTGAATTATATAATAATTAATTAACGTTTAAAATAATTATGATGAAGTCCATTGCTGAATTGAAGGTGAATAAATAGTCAGGTGTGACATAAAGTGATTATAGATTTACAGATATAGAACTAAATAGCGATAATGTATTATCAGGAAACGTGCACTTCTAGACACGAGCACGTATAATTTGAGTAATGATCTTTATTATCCGATTTCTGAATTTTATTGCAATGCTAATAGCTACATAATCATCCCTTTGATGAATTCTAGGATCAGTGTAGAATGAATTTGATTTTTGCTGGTTCTCACAAGAGATTATTGGGTTCGAGGGACACCAAATATTTATTATATAACTACCTCGAAACCACAATTGAATTAAACAAATTACACTCAAGGAGGGTGTACAATCATCGTGTATTCCACAGAACACACTGAGAGGTATTGAAACAAATTGTATATATGTGTATAAGTTCTTTTTCAGGGTCATTATTAACATGTGTTTCAGAGGAAATTACCTACTGAACGAAACAGTTCTGATATTCGATCCAATAAGAGTGTGTGTAGATCTATAATTTCTTTTTATGTGATTTCACAACACAGTCTTGTGTGTTGGCTTTGATCCTTGTTTTGTGTGATTTATTCTTGACCAAGTCAAGCTTATTATAGTTCATCAGATTATCATCTGAAGACATAGAACTTCGCTATGCCATTTTGTGAATAAATATTTCAGTTCCATTTTAATTCGACATTGTGGTGATATATAGAAGTGAGTGGAGGTCACGTTAACAAAGCCATTGCTGGGTATTTCTAGGTGTTTCTACGCCTGAGATTACACTCTTGTGTAGATCTCGTGTTCTTTGAGCTGTTGCTTTTTAGCGTTTAGCCATGGATTTTCTTAACGTTGCCTGGTTAGGTTACCCTGTGCCCTATTATTCCCGTCTCTTGTTGGTAGTATCTGGGGGTTTTTAGCCTGGATTATACAGGTTCTACGATCCAGTGATCTTCGTAGGATTTCAATAAGCTGATGATAGGTAATTTCGGGTACAGTACCAAGATTATATACATTGGAATGGTATCACCTGTTGAGTGCAGAAATTGTGTCAATAATAAACTGTCTTGTTGTTCGATCGGAAAATCTTGTATATAAAAGTGAAAGTCTGTGTGTATATATGTATGTATGTATATATGTATGTATGTATGTATGTATGTATGTATGTGGGTATGTATATGTGTTCCGTATACAAAGCTACACCGTTCCAGCAATCTCAACCAAATTTTTTATACACATCGTTTAGGACCCAGAAGGAGCGGCTAGCTAGATGAATTTTCGATAGTCTTTCTCATTCTTCTGATTTCGTTTCTTTGCACTCGAGCAAAGGCTAATTAAGTCAGAAAATAAACTGATAGAGTAATGGCAAGGCCGGCATCTCCATGGCAACAATATCTCAAGACAGGACCAGGAAGTTTCCATCTATCCCGGTAAGAGGCCATGCTACACCCACTGCCAGCTGGATCGCATCCCTCCTGGCTGCTTTAAACTGCCTGCCGATTCAACACTCAGACAGGTACAGGATCTTTTCACAATAGCGCTCGATTCGTATTTACGTCTTTTTCCAGAACTAGCACTGACGTTATTTCATTTCTTACTACCATCTATTTTAGTATTTGGACTTTGCTACACCCATAAAATTTTAAACAATAGACAGATCATTTTTTCAAAGAAACATTGTCTTAACCTCAAGCAAGTTATCGTATTTATTAAATTTATGTTCATTCAATGGCATTTAAATTAGAATTGCACAGTGATTTTAACATATTTTCTCATCTTAGTCACTTTTATAATTATATCCGTTTTTTCCATTGCTTTCCTTTTAGACACCATATACTTTGTGCTAACTTCTTTACCAAGAGTTGTACTTTCCACCACGTTGTGTTACTTCAAGCCGCTTTGATTAGAAAAGGCTTGGATGTTAGACACCATATACTTTGTGCTAACTTCTTTACCAAGAGTTGTACTTTCCACCACGTCGTGTTACTTCAAGCCGCTTTGATTAGAAAAGGCTTGGATGTTCAAGCATACAGCCTCTTCATTAATTATACACAGATTGGTGAAGTATGGATATTCCATGTCTGCCATTTCAAGCTTTTGACCTCCTCAATACGGAACTATGAATGTAGTGTCTACTGTTTGTCATACATCTTCTTTAGCTCCTACAGGCTTATCACCGTCACCAACTACATGTCGACGAGTTCTGATCTTTGTACAAGTATCTGATATTGGCTCTCAAAATAAATTGTGTTCATCCCACAATACGTTTGCAAAAGAATACGATACATTATATAGTTGGTTTATGTTCATTCACACGTATTTTTCCAAAGTATTAGCCATTTTAGTGCTTACTGACGTATGATATTGTATAATGGTGTATTTATCACGGATTCTAAACACCTTTAACTCCGCTATAGCATTTTAGAGATCATTACGGTATGGGTTTAGAGAATATATTTCTTATCTTACGAAATACTTTAGGGGCTAAAGTAGCCCAATGAGTTCTCAATCAATGCATCTTATTTGACAATACACTGGGACTATACGTTGCTGCATTTACTTTAACTAGGTGAGATAGGTTGGTTGGTTCCTCAGTTTAGGGGCTGCGACAACGCGGTCATGCAGTCCCGTGTACTTTGGATGTGTGTAGAATCTGCCTGATAACCGGTGTTAATTATGTGGCTGTATTATTGTGGGTTATATGTGATTCAGGTAAGGACTGCAGACAGTCAGTTTTAAGTACTGTAGTTCCTAATTTTGGTACCAAATGCTACCGTCAACGACACCTGGCTGCAAACTTCACTAATAGATACCCACGCAACCAGAACCTGGCGGTGACCGTTGGAACTTAATAGCGTTAATCAAATTTAACCTACAAATTTTACTTTCACACGAGTGTAGTTAGTGGAAGGTTCTTTTACATCACATAAATCTATGTCCTATGATATGGGCCCACTGGCTTTACTTCCCCTCCGAAGGAAGGCATACTAAGGGATTTTAACGCTCTTCAAAAATCTGATGACATCGGCCGGATTTGAACCCGCGACCTTGGGCATAGAAGCTCAGCATGCTACCAAATGCGCCACCAAAGCCGCCCAATATGAGATAATAGGAATGTAAATACAGCAATACTATTCCCTAATATGAAGCTATAGTAGCCTACACACTGATCTATGTACATGAATAAGCCATTTCTCATTAATCACACCATTTGTGCGGGGTTAAAAATCGTAATGATATCTGACTGCAGAATGATGACTTAATATTCCAAATATTGAATAATTTAAATATTGTCATTTAGACTTTCACGGCCCGTGTTACTATTCATAATGTTGAATTTTGGGCTTATGCCGTGTTTATTATATTAAAATTCGACGCGTTTCGAAAGAAACCATGCCTTTCTTCGTCAGGAATAATCTGGAATACGACAATGATTGCTAAGAGAAAGCAACAAAGAACATATAGAAGGGGCCCAAAGATGGACGCCATTATAGCCCCATGTTAGGGACAACGGAAAGCAGCAGTGAATTACTTTCTCAGGGTTCTGATAATAGGAAGCCAGGATTCACTGAGATTGTAGCCGGTGTCGCGGTTGAAATTATCTGGTTGTTTACGTATTTCAACCGCCTCCCTGATGATTCTGGGACGATATTGCTTTATACGGGCAAGAACATCCACTCCTTGGAACATGACATCATGGCCAGGTGTTAATGCATGATCGGCAACAGCTGATTTATCAGGTTGAATTAGCCTGATACATCTATTATGTTCCTTAATGCGAGTGCATATTGTTCTCGAAGTCTGCCCGATGTAAACCTTGCCACAAGTAACACCTCCAATAAAATATGCAGTTTTATTTACAGCATCTATATGCATTACAAGATCTTTCAATAGCTTTGCACATATTATTAATACATCTGTAATGTTTTACTCTTTACTGATCTATGAAACGCATCTGCGTATATCGGAAACTCGTTATTATCAAAGAAGCAGACGTAGAATCATCTAAAAGAAATTTTAAAACACGTCAAAACGACACACGGTGACGTGGAAAATTTACTACTGAATTAAAACTGTCAAAAATGGCATCTAAACATGACTAAAAGGTTGGTCACACAAGATACACACAACATGGCAACAACTACTACATGAATCATAAACTCTCAAATACTTTACTGCCCGAATACATCTCTCGCCACTGTGATTGCAGCGAACAGCTGATAGCCGGATTCCTTGGTGCTGCAGGTTGAAATGCCAGGACCGCATTCTTGGTCGCCGACCTTGCCCTCGATCGAACCAGCTGGGGCCAAACACACCAGCGCTCCTCCCAGTATGACCTGAGTTGAACTTGCTTGGCTCTGCGATCTCGAATCTCGTACATGGACTGCCATCCCTAGTACGCTTCGGAATCCTTCGATTCTGATGAATTTCACTTCATACGACTGCTCTCTCGATGTTCCACGGCGATTGTATATGGACTGACAATTATGCTGCGAAGATTCCATGATAGAGTTAGGATCTCGCTTAGTAGGGTTGCATTCTGTGACTTCTCTGAACTACGGTTGGAAATGGTGTAGTTCTTCTTCATATTTCCTTCCTGTCTGCTAAGTCACACCCGATATCCACAACATCAGTAGTAGACTATTTCCCCATCATGTGTTTAATGACTCATATCTTCTACTGTAGATTTCATATCCGTTTCTGCCTTCATTATAAATTTGGTCGACATCGTAAGCATATTTGAATATTTTTCCGAAGAATTGTAGATTTTAATGTTTCCTTTGAAATTTTATGTAAATCTCAAGAAGTTATCGAGTAGTATTTATAAATAGTCTACTTCTGTAGTTGTATGAACCTTCGGAGAAATGTAATAATGTTTCTCTGCTTCAAATAAAGCGTTGTTTCAATGCTTATATTCAGCGGGGCTTTCTTCTTCAGTTTGACCGAAGGAAGTCTATTCCCTGACGGCATCTCAATCTTCCTCGCCGACTTGAAATTTTCAATCAGTTGGAGCTTTACTTTTTGACGACTACTCAGTTCAATCGTTCGAAGTGGAATGCCTCTAGTCTCGAAGCAAGACCTGCTTCCTTTGTATAGAAAATGGCGTCAGCGCCCAAACTGCTTCTTTCCATTTCTTATCTAATTATCTCCATATCAAGGCATAAACTCAAAAAAGTTTTTAATCCAATGTCGTTTATTTCCAATTAGCTTGATATTTCCATGATCCAATTGTTTATAACAATTACAATAAATGTTTATAATTATACCCGCGCTAATGCTTGTAAATTATTCAATTGGCTGAGATGCGATCACGTGACTCCTCTATGTACATTGGCGCGTGCCATGACGTGCTCCTGCCTCGCGATGTCGCTGTGTCGCGTGTACAACTCGTCGCTGCTAGAAGACTCTGTTAATCTCTCTCACTCACGCGTCATAAACAGGTTCTAGCTCTTCGTATCCCGCCAAGGCTTCATCAATGTGAAGCTTTCCAGCTCTTACTAGCCAACATTTACTCAATGTTAGATATTATGCACATTTAAAATAATAGCATTTCTCCCGTAATTCTTACTAAATCGAAGCTTATAATAATTCTACCTCTTCTCACTAGCATTAGTAACTTATCTGTACTACGTATTTTATTTGCAAGCTCTTCCTAATATATTGGCGACTCTCTCGTTCCGCAGGTTCGATTCCTGACTGCATCATCTCTTGCGTCTCAATAAATTCGGGCTCAGTACTGCGCCAGAATTCCTCAAAGTCAACTTCCAGAATCCGCTCGGGTGGAAAAAGGATCGTAGGAATGTCAATACCTGGCTAAGAAATCAACATTCCCCTACCGGACTGATGACTAGGGAACCCTTGACTCACATAACACATACCTAACCATACTACTAACTAGTTGCACACAGAACAGCCTAAAATCAAAATAAAGGACACTAAGCAACTCTACTCTCGGGGTAGATAAGGTACAGTTATGTCGAAAAAACTGTCTGCATCGAACTAGTAGTATCGTTATATCGTAATTCAGCATTGAATGAAAAACAGATCTTATAAAAAAACGGAGCAAGCCAACTAAAAAGTGCCTGCAAATTTATTAGGATAGAACAATACATATATGACCCTAATCCGATAAAAAAAAACGAAATCAAAATTAAATAAACACCAAAACTGAAATGTATGTCACCACTGGACATCGATATGACTTCCATAAGTCTTCCTGCACCAAAACTTACATTTATTATAAATGATCTTTGTTAGAAAGAGTAGATCAAATTAAATACACTTCCTTAAACACCTTGTGTTTCACTTCAAAAGTAATACACTTCCAATTCTACTACCTTTCACAAAAGTTTTCCCTACATAATACATCGGTATTACTTTAATTCGCATTATTGCGCCAAATCCACTTATTATATCTAGTAATAATAATGAAAATATTATTATTATCATTATTATTATACAAATGTCAATTATATACATCACCCCGACCTGCACGATTTTCTCCTCCTGCTTTACTTATATAAAGTTCATTTTGTCTCACTTTCTTAATTCACACAATACTTCTGTTTGATAATGAAATTATATCGTTATATCCATGTGAATATGTGTATCAAACAATTAAGTTCATTACTATTCCATTTTTTTACATCTCCGGTTTACTAATAACTTTAATAATATTTTTGAACTACGACACAAGACTTTCAGATAACTTTATACAACTCTATATGTGTGCGTGGCATTATATCCTCACTACTCACATTTCCAATGCTTTAAAAATTCAACTTCCAAATTACTTTGTTGACATACTGTACTGCCATATTTTCTCGCTGTAATCTCCTTAATCTTCACACTCTGTGAATAACCTTTACGTGTCTCTAATACACTTCTTTCAGGAATAAATCTTCGCATACATTTCTTATTTAGCACGTTCACAAAATTCTAAACCATCTCAAATACATTCGACAATGTAAGAGAATCAGTAACCCTACTGAATATTACTGCTCTAATACTTTCAAGAAACAAACTCCTCCGTGTACATCCATTCTGTCGATTATACAACTCCGTGCTATTCTTTACTTATTTGTTCAACTAAACGATACATTCGTAATACCTCTTTATATTCTTTCTCACACAAATATGTCATACTTCCTTCTAATGCTTTAATTATACACCTCTGTTACAACTTATAGCTTCTTTCTGAATTTAGTCTGCTCGTGTTCGTTACTCAATAAAAATACACTTTACCACACGTTCTTAATTTCATCTGATATGAAATATCTTTACTGTGGTCTCTCAAGACTTCTCTATGACAATAGGTTGATCAGTAATATCACACCTCTCCTTCTGTTCATCAGCAATGCTTCAAAATTCGCATACTGTTTATACTATAATAATTAAAAAAATTCTGGGTTTCACAATATTCGCTTTGCCTATACTTGAGTGTCTCAAACGCAATTTTCGAACACTCCTGACAATAGTTAACGTTTCTGTTTACATTATATTTCGTTCATCTAACGAACTTGCTTTATTCCGGATAACAATATCCCTTCTGTTTCTCTAATTTCATTCTGACAAAGCCTCGCTTGTTACAAATTATTACAACTTGTTACAACACATTCACGAAATTACTTCACTCCCCGGTGTAAATTAAGTAAATGAAAAGTTCTAAAGAAGTTGGCTTACACGAGTGAAAAATAGTTAATGTGAAAATATTAACAATACATGTTAGAAAAATACGTCACTAACGATATTCGTTGACTCAAAGTAAAATTTCAAAATTTTGTAGCAACAACAATAACATGAACTAGAAATAAAATAGTCAGATGTTGGTCAAACACTGGAATAACCCATAAACAAATACTAGCTACATAGCTGTTAAAATCACTGGTCTACCTTGTGTCTGGAACGCTTGATACAGAATCTGTGCACCTTAAAAGATGAGGAATTCAGCCACGTGCGCTGGGAGTACGCCCACATGCCAATGAACGCGTGCCTGAATTCTCCGAGTTCCTGCTGCTCTGCTTGCAGGTGAGACTGATCGACCAGTTTCCAGCTGATATGCACCAGTCTTCCTCCTCGCTGCCTGCCAATGACCCTCGCTCGCGCCTCCATTTCCTCTCTTCGCGATCTACGATCTGGATTCTGCATTCACTTCTTTTATGACACTTCTTCATTCGGCCGCTCTCTAGAAGTTCCTGATGTTAGTTTGTAGATAGTGATATGCTTACGATGAGAAATCACCTTCACATGTGAATTTCTTCTCGTTGTAGTAGTTTGCTTCTGGTCTTCAAGCTTACTGCTGTTTCTACTGCAGTGAAGTTCCATTATTGTATCGCTTTGATCATCGCAGGACTTCGCTTAGTTAGTGTAGATTTAACCTCCCTCCATAGTGAAATTAGAACATCATCCTCAGTTCACTAAAGTCGTTAGCTATAGTTTCTCCCCTCCGACCTGACCTTGAAAACATCTTATTAAGTGTCTTGTAGATGTTTTTCTAAAATATTGCAGTGTAGTGAAAATACTTTCTTCTGCGTTCTCATATGTCGGGCTGATGTTTCACTTAGAGGAAAGTGAATATATATAGAGTATCTCAAAGTATGACTTCTCTAATTCGAACTCAGCAATTCTTCTAGGTTTGTGCCGTGTCTTGTGTGGGGTTAATTTAATTTAATTTAATTCACCGGCTGTGAAAGCCAATATACCATCTTTTTGGAAGCCTCCATAAGGATGTTGAGGCTGCTTGAACTATTAGTTCCCGCAGTAAAGTAGTGCAGTTGCACTCTATGCAAAGGGAGGTAGCGCTCAGTTCGTTCCTCGTGTGAGGGTCTGGGCGGGGACACCAAGAGTCCGTCGATGAGCCAGCTTGGTGTTCTAGGCGAAACCCCACACAAGACACGGCACTAACCTTGAAGAATTTCTGAGTTTTAATTCACCGGCCGTGAAAGTCAATATACCATCTCTCTAATTCGACCTTATAATTTTCTGCAGATATATTCCATAAATCATTTCTAAATTTCTTATTATTTCCAATATTTATTCATATAATCTCTTGTAGTTTCTTATTAACAATGTATTTCTTCTTTATGTAGTCTTATGCTTTTCTTGGTTGCCATTGCATACTAATTGTAGAGCTATTTTCAATACGTGTTGCTTCTTGGAATACTCGAATGATAAGAACCTCGTTCCTTCTCTGCTGCTAGCCTCCTAAGTTCATTTTTCTTCTCAAATGTACCGCACCAGCCTCTCACTAGTTCATAAACTCACTTATTTGCTCATATCTTCTCTCGTAGTCACCTAATTTAATTTGTCTTGCCAATTAAATTTCCTCTTCCCTCCTTGTATTTTGATATACTCTAATCCGTTATAATATTAAAATAATTTTAATAATTATATAATCCCTCGTAATCTTCCTTCAATCTGATTGGCTACTTCCATGTTATCAAATCTGATGTTTTTGAGCTATCCCCTCCTTGGGTCTCCTGGCGCGTGTCCGACCTTCAAGTATCCTTGTGGTGTCGTCTCGCTAACCAAAACTGGTTTCTCTCCCGTAACTTCTCAAAACTGTGCACTTTCCTGATCGCTATTCCAATCATACTCCATTGGTTAAAAAAATTCAGAACATAGAATTTCCATTTCTTCTCTAAATAACAATATTTAATCAGGCTAAAATTTTCTAAATCTCTTCCTTGCACATTACCAAACCTTCCTGTGCGTAAAAATAACTCAGATCACGAAATATTTTTTTACACATTTTTTTCTCAGCCTCTCTGTTCGAATCTCTGTCGGTTCCTTTCTCATGGCTACTCATAATTTTGAGTGCATTTCCCCTTTCGGCCTTAAATAGAAAGTTGAGTATGTACTTTTTGTTAATACATTCTTTTATCCATAATAATCATGTAGTCGAAATTATACTCCTTATTGGATCTTGGGGTAGAATCTTTTAAGTTTGGAATGATTATACTTTTCCAATTATCCGATTGTCATTTAGTCTAGCAATTGCGTAGCAGTTACCATAAACTTTGAAAGGTCCACGGAACAGATTTGATAATTTTATACACACCTTTCTCAAAACATCCGCCTTAACTGGAATCCTTATGAGTACAAGATCCCCTTCTCTTAATGGGTGACTGAACCGTTTCCCTCGCGTTCTCTTCAACCTCTTCTCAGCCTGTTTATTCAAGTGCTCTCTCGCTCTCTCTATTCTTCGTGCCATTGATGGTTCGGTATCCTCTTGAATATCGATGATTCCATTCCAAGGTCTGATCGGTTTTTCCTCGAAGTGCAACACACTAAGGATCTCATTTGTACTTTCATGGCGAGTACTATTGATACAGTATTCAATCAATGGGACTATCTTCACCCAATTAGCATGGTTTTCCGAACTGTACTGGCGTATGTATTTGGAAAATTCCAGCATCGTTCGTTCAATCGGATTCGTCTGTGGACTGCGTACAGAACTGTAGATATGACTAATATTTAGTCTGTTCATTGTTTCTTCAAATTCTGCAGACGTATACTGAGTTTCATGATCCGTGATTAATTTTTGTGGTTTTCCTAATTTTGGTATCACGTTTCTTTCTAGATGATGTACAACCGTCTTTGTCGTGGCTTTCTGCATCGGGTTTAACATTACAATCTTCAAAAATACATCCATGGTGACGAGTACATATTGGTTGCCTCTAAGACTCTCGGGAGCTGGACCATAAATAACTTGGCTGAACAATTCCAATGGTTTCGTTGGAATGATTGCTTTCGGTTTCTCAAATAAGAGATTAGAATTATCCATATTATTTTGACACCGTTCACAGGATCGCACTACTATTGCTATGGATTCCCTCATATTTATCCAGTAAAATTTGTAATATTCGCTTTGCCTATATTTGAGTGTCTCAAACGCAATTGTCGAACACTCCTGACAATAGTTAACGTTTCTGTTTACATTATATCTCGTTCATCTAACGAACTTGCTTTATTCCGGATAACAATATCCCTTCTGTTTCTCTAATTGCATTCATGACAATGCTTCGCTTGTAACAACTTATTACAACTTGTTACAATACATTAACGAAATTACTTCACTCTCCGGTGTAAATTAAATAAATGAAAAGTTCAAAAGAAGTTAGCTTGCACGAGTGAAAAATAGTTAATGTGAAAATATTAACAATACATGTTAGAAAAATACGTCACTAACGATATTCGTTGAATCAAAGAAAATTTCAAAATTATGTAGCAACAACAATAACATGAACTAGAAATAAAATAGTCAGAAGTTGGTCAAACACTGGAATAACCCATAAACAAATACTAGCTACATAGTTGTTAAAAATCACTGGTCTACCTTTTGTCTGGAACGCTTGATACAGAATCTGTGGACCTTAACAAATGAGGAATTCAGCCACGTGCGCTGGGAGTACGCCCACATGCCAATGAACGCGTGCCTGAATTCTCCGAGTTCCTGCTGTTCTGCTTGCAGGTGAGACTGCTCGACCGGTTTCCAGCTGATATGCACCAGCCTTCCTCCTCGCTGCCTGCCAATGACCCTCGCTCGCGCCTCCATTTTCTCTCTTCGCGATCTACGATCTGGATTCTGCATTCGCTTCTTTTATGACACTTCTTCATTCGGCCGCTCTCTAGAAGTTCCTGATGTTAGTTCGTAGATAGTGACATGCTTACGATGAGAAATCACCTCCACATGTGAATTTCTTCTCGTTGTAATAGTTTGCTTCTGGTTTCCAAGCTTACTGCTGTTTGTACTGCAGTGAAGTTCCATTGTTGTATTGCTATGATCATCGCTGAACTTCGCTTAGTTAGTGTAGATTTAACCTCCCTCCATAGTGAAATTAGAACATCGTTCTCAGTTCACTAAAGTCGTTAGCTACAGTTTCTCCCCTCCGACCTGATCTTGAAAACATCTTATTAAGTGTCTTGTAGATGTTTTTCTAAAATATTGCAGTGTAGTGAAAATACTTTCTTCTGCGTTCTCGTCTGTCGGGCTAAAGTTTCACGTATAGGAAAGTGAATATTTGTAGAGTATCTCAAAGTATGACTTCTCTAATTCGAGCTTATAATTTTCTGCAGATTTATTCCATAAATCATTTCTAAATTTCTTCTTATTTCCAATATGTATTCATATAATCTCTTGTAGTTGCTTATTAACAAGGTATTTCTTTCTGCAGTCTCTCGCTTTTCTTGGTTGCCATTGCATACTAATTGTAGAGCGATTTTCAATACGTGTTGGCTCTTGGAATACTCGAATGATAAGAACCTCGTTCCTTCTCTGCTGCTAGCCTCCTAAGTTCATTTTTCCTCTCAAATTTACCGCACTAGCCTCTCACTAGTTCATAAACTCACTTATTTGCTCATATCTTCTCTCGTAGTCACCTAATTTAATTTATGTCTTGCCAATTAAATTTCCTCTTCCCTCCTTGTATTTTTGATACACTCCAATCCGTTATAATATTAAAATAATTTTAATAATTATATAATCCCTCGTAATCTTCCTTTAATCTGATTGGCTACTTCCATGTTATCAAATCTGATGTTTTTGAGCTATCCCATCCTTGGGTCTTTTGGCGCGTGTCCGACCTTCAAGTATCCTTGTCGTGTCGTCTCGCTAACCAAAACTGGTTTCTCTCCAGTAAATTCTCAAAACTGTGCACTTTCCTGATCGCTATTCCAATCATACTCTCTTGGTTAAAATAATTCAGACATAAAATTTCCATTTCTTCTCTAAATAACAATCTTTCTTCAGGCTAAAATTTTCTAAATGTCTTCCTTGCACATTATCAAACCTTCTTGTGCGTAAAAATTATTCCTTTCTCATGGCTACTCATAATTTCTAGTGCTGTACCATGTTTCGACTTCCGGAAAATTTCGACATATCTTCGCGTTTCACGTCCCCTAAACCTCAATACCACCGTCAGTTCAAACGTTAATAAATAATTACATATATATCACTTTCCTGTGGACACGATAACTACCGCAATTTTGCACCAATCACTATGAATTTCTTACATAATATATATTCCTATAAAATCTCAGTCGAGTTCGTTAACGGGCACAATCGGCCGAAGGTGGGGGGGGGGGGGGGGGGCTTTTTTCGAAAAAGTGAAATATGGCTATAACTCTCTTAATATGTGAAATATCGAATCCTTTCAACGTTCATACTATGTGTCGGATAAGGCCAAAAAAATTATGTTTGAAAAGTTTTTTGATAGCACCAACCATTGACTAAAGGTGTGGGAAAAAGTGGTTATTTTCGGGAAATATTAACGATCTCTCTGTTAATAGGCACAATATCAAAACCGTACAATATGGACAATATTCCCCTAATGATTACCTAAACCGTTTGTCTGAAAGAATTTTTGATATGACCCACCATTACGCCAAGGGATGAGCAAAATGATTTCGGAATTAGAAGAAAATGCCAAGAGCCATCAGAGGTTACCATGATAACACCAGTAAATTGATGAGGGATGAGCCATCAGACGTTGCCATGACAACGCCATTGCACGCGATCACATTCAGTTTTCCATCGGACTTTGTGGGAAGCGGCTTCGGTGACGTAACTGGTAGCACGCTGAACTTCTATGCCCAAGGTCGTGGGTTCAAAGCCGGCTGAAGTCGTCGGATTTTCTAATAGCGCTAAAAATACAGTATGCTTTTCTTCGGAAGGGAAGATCCAACGTTCGTTGCGAGTAGCTGGTTGCGGTTGCATCTAGTAGCCAAGTTCACAGCTAGGTGTCGTTGACGGTAGTATTTGGTAGCAAAATTAGGAACTACTACTTGAAATTGACCGTCTGCAATCCTTACCTGAATTACAGACATGTACAGCCATCACAATTAACACCGTTTATCAGATAGATTCTATACACACCCAAAATACACTGGGTTCCATGACCGCGTTGTCGCTGCCCCTAAACTGAGGAACCAACCTAAATCTCTGCGGGAGATAACATTTTGCGTGAAGAAGTAATAGACCGTTAGATAGTTGCACATCAGTGTCGAAATCTTGCATAACGACAGTGTGACCACAAGTATAAAAATGGACCCCTAATGACGAGAAGGTTACCGTCCCCTTAAGACAATATTTTTTTTTAAATATGCATAAAAAGACGAAATAGAAAGTTAATTAAGCTCCAATTATAAAATACTTTCTAGCAATAAAGGAAGTCTGATCCTTCTACGAAAACCTGTACATTCTGCCTATTCTCGCCTATCACAAAGTTTACCCGGTGAAATCTACCTCCGCCTTCCGGCGTGCCGAGAAGATTTTTTTAATGTAATAAACTCAAATGCTCTATCAGGTAAAATTCAAGAGCGTAGATAATCAGTGAGTGACAAATCAAAACCACAACACAGATTCATGAGACTATTAAATGAAGTCTCTCTGTACCCATTGACACAAGATAGTACGTGACTAAAGCCAACATTAATGTTATAATATACAATTCACGCACCACATAACCATATAGTAACAGCAATAACATAGGCCCCAAATGTTACAGACATATAATTCCAGTTAAAATATATACAATTTTTCACATTGTTCAAATTTAATATTGTGTTTTACATATATTTTAAATTTCCATTAAATCTTACTCACCATGGTTCTTGGATCCGGCCATACTGTAATACTCTACTTAAAGCACAAATATGAGTGATGTTTACTTTAGGCTATACTGTAATCGCCGGCCCCGTAGTGTTAGGATAGCGCACCTACCTCTCACCCGGTGGCCCCGGGTTCGACTCCCGGCTCCGTCAGGGATTTTAGAAACTCTAACTGACGTGAGGGCTGGAACGGGGTGCACTCAGCTTCGTGAGGATAATTAAGTAGCTGTCTGACAACGCCCCGGTCACGAAAACCAAGATTAACGGCCGAAGGGATCTCATGCGCTGGCCACGCGTCACCCCAATATCTGCAGGCTAAATGGCTGGGAAGCGATCGCTTGGTAGGCTTGGGTTATAGTGCCAGGGGGATATTGTAATAAAATTACATGCAGACAAGTAGAGGCTACACTGAAATACATGTATCCAGTTATGGTGGCGTTAGGCTATACAGGACCTGTCTACCTTTGTGTACCTCTTTACAAGACATGTCTACCTTATATGTACTTCTCTATCTGAACAAAAACTTAGCATTATTATGTGGTATTATGTTTATACCTCGTAAATATCCAAAATCCCCCTATGGTTTATGATTAGTTGTATTAGATCATTTATTGGATTATCATTGAGTAATTTCAAGTAAAGGGAACGTTTTTTGTTTTTGTTTACAGAAGAAACATATGGTTTGAGGACACAGTGGGGAAGTGTGTTCAAGTAATGGATATTCCTTACAAAACACATTCACATTCTTATCTCTCCGACATGTGGATTTCTTCCAAGCATATATCCAAAAGACAAAAATAGCTCCCATCAACAGATTGACAGGGTTTCCTAAATATTTCCAGACAGTGAGAACACTGAACGAGAATGGATAATTTGTGTGCTGCTAAGAAGAAAGTTAATATTAATATCAACTTCAAGGATGAGACACAAACAATGAGAGACATATCTCACTTTGCAAACCAATCTTATTCAAATCCAAAACTTACAGCTATGCACACTTCAAGCGAAAGATCACGTATATTGTACGTTGAATACTTACTCATTTAAATTATTTCCACTTCCAACAGTTTCTCGTCCCTGAAGATCTTCTTCCACATCCTAGGGAAGAGATGGAATAATTTATTTCTTTGCCTATATTTTTACAAAAATAACTAACAATGTAATTGTACAGCACTGGTCAGCTGAAGTTAAGATAACATTTCCTTAATTACGTTTGTACTGTCCATCCCATACTAGTTCCAGAGAGGAACAATATACAGATAAGTGGATATAATCTACAATTCAGTAATTTATAATAAACTATGCCCTCTTATGTGAATCTTCAAACAAAGGAAAATGCTCAGACGGTTCCTCTCAAGAGGCAATAATCGTATACTAACCCTTTACTATATTTCAGGACTCATCAACACCTCCTACGGGCCGGACAAAAGGGTAAATGGCTGCAAGAAGTGTTTTCAGTATGTACTTACAAATAAAAGTATTAGCAATGACATTCTCCATAAGGTTTTGGAACATTCTTTTACTTTTAACTCTCATCTTCAATTAACTTCATGCTTATGGTCAACTACATGATCTTGCAATACTCCACTGTCAAACGTTAGAAACATCCCAGAAGTGAAGTGAAAACGCACAGAGGCCACTCGTGAGGGTAGTCAAATCCAGCTCCTATCTGTAATATTCATGGGAGGATTTCTGACCGGAATACAGATATCCTAATTCACCTAGACTTTAAGTCCACAATGTGACTGTGCCAAACATATGTAAGCTTCACATAATATATCTTTTGCAAATGGCATTATACTACATCCCCAGAAGCTCAGTGATCAGAGCAACATCGCACAAAGCTGACGGTCGTGGGTGGGAGTATTGCATGGGACAGAGAGTTTATTTTTCCATCCTTCCATCAATATTGATTGTGCTTGTTGTACAAAACACAACCTAACAGCAAAACGCTTCGGTTTGTCATCAACACAATTGTGGAAAAACAACTCTTAATCTAGAAATGCTATTAAGGAGATGTCTTGTAAAGTGGAATGAAGATACTTACCTCTCTCAGATCTGAAGATGGTGTTTCTGTTTTTTTGCATGGAACGATCTCCGGAATAGAAGATTCCTCGATTTTAATGTCCGTGTGCTGATCTGTATCGTTCTGCAAAGAAATGACTTAGTTTACAAATATGTGTAAACTTGCATAGTGGTGTGGAATTGACCAACAAACGGAACCAGGGTACCAGCAGAGTTAACCTGCAATACCAATAAATCACCTACTGTTTACACAGCATGTAGTGTGGACTTGACCTACAATAGGATCCAGGATGCCAACAAAGTAACCCCGCATTATCAATAAATTAGCTACCGTTAGCACAGCACAGCACTTGAACGACAATAGGATCCAGGATGCCAACAGAGTAAACCTGCATTACCAATAAACAAGCTACTGTTAACACAGCATGTGGTGTGGAATTGACCTGCAATAGGGTCCAGGATGCCAACAGAGTGAATCTGCATTACCAATAAATTAAGCTTGCCACGGTGGGTGAGTGGTTATAGTGTTGGACTACCAATTCCAAGATTGCGGTTCGCCCCTGGCCATGGTAAGTGATTTTTGAAGGCGACAAAAAACACGATACTCATGATATACGTTGTTGGCATGTTAAAGAACCCATTTGAATTCAGTGGGCCGTGTTCAATGGCAAAATTAATCTCGGGATTTTCCGCCAACACAAAGTTCCTCCATTCTCTACTTGAAAGCGCTGTAGTGTCAAGGAGTTTAGATATCTAACCTCCTTGACTTTCATAGCGTTCAAAGGAACGACGAAATTCGACATGCAAGCTACCCTCTGGGTGTCAATTAACAAAGCTTGCACCAGGCACCCGAGGCCATACGATATTATTATTATTATTACCAATAAATTAGCTACTGTTAGCTGAACATGTGGTGTAGACATCATGTACATTAGGATCCAGGGTGCCAACAGAGTAAACATGCATTGCAAATAAATTGCTACTGTTAGCCCAGCGAGTGGAGTAGATTTCTCCAACAATAATGTCCAGGGTGCCAACAGAGTGAACCTGCATTGCCAATAAATTAGCTACTGTTAACACAGCATGTATGTAGATTTCTCTTACAGAGTAAACCTGCATTACCAATAAACAAGCTACTGTTAACACAGCATGTGGTGTGGAATTGACCTGCAATAGGATCCAGGATGCCTACAGAGTGAACCTGCATTACCAATAAATCAGCTACCGTTAGCTGAACATGTAGTGTAGACATCATGTACAATAGGATCCAGGGTGCCAACAGAGAAAACATGCATTGCAAATAAATTGATACTGTTAGAACAGCATGTGGAGTAGATTTCTCCAACAATAATGTCCAGGGTGCCAACAGAGTGAACCTGCATTGCCAATAATTTAGCTACTGTTAACACAGCATGTAGGTAGATTTCTCTTACAATAGGGTCCACGAAGCCAACAGAGTGAACATGCATTGCCAAGAAATTGGCTACTGTTACCAGACGTCTGGTGTAGACATCTCCTACAATAATGTCCAGGGTGCCAACAGAGTGAACTTGTATTGCCAATAAATTAGCCACTGTAAGCACAGCGTTCAGTGTAGACTTCTCCTACAATAGGGTCCAGGATGCCAACAGAATAAAAATGCATTGCCAATAAATTAGTTACTGTTAGGACAGTGTGTAGTATCGACTTCATGTACAATAGGATCAAGGGTGCCAACACAGTAAACTTGCATTACCAATCAATAAGCCACTGTTAGCAACATCCTAGTTAGCCTACTACAGTGGAACTTGGATAATTCGAACCTCAAGGGACCAGTAAAATATTCGAATTATTCGAAAATTCGAATTAAGAAAGTTCTTTGAAAAGGGTAGAGAAAATATTCAAATTTTAAGTTTTCATCCAAGAACCTTTATTAAAAATAACACTATATAGGTTATTAACAAGTAAAGTGCTTATATACTTTGTATTACGTTTACATAATGATTTACGTTCAACAAAGCAGATTAACAGGCAATGGTACTGTATAATGACTGTATCGTGAATAACCTCAAAAGTTTCAAATGATATAATAAAACCAAAATGTACTATTCACCTACTTAACGACAGTAGTAATCCAGCAATCTAGTTAGGAGGTCTTAGAGAAATCTACTGTTTTTCAAAAATGTTGAGATTTTTACCTGTTTCCCACAATTAAGTCTCTCGGCCATCACAAAAGAATCAAACAAATTTAAGGAACGGAAAACAGAAAACAATCGAGTAGGGGCCGCATGCCAATGATAAGTTACAACGTCGTTTCTCGGGAATTCCTGACCCAACTGTTTGGCTTCCGATCAGCTTTTTACCCTTAATTACTTCGAATTATCCAAAATATATTTCGAATTAACCACGATATTTTAGCATTGATTGTATATAAAATGCCAGGGACCAAGAGAAAATTTCGAATTATAGAAGTTCGAAATAGTCACGTTCCAGTGTATTTGGTAGCAGGCATTAAGCCCCTAAATCTTGCTTCTCATGCAAATCACTAAGATTGCTTGTTATACGATATACGGTATAAATACAACTTACACTATTGGGGAAATCATCAGTATCAGTCTGCCATTCTGGCTCACTCTTAATGAGGGGTTGTGGCTCCATATTTTTCAGCAAACTAGAACACAGGAAGTGTGCATCAGAATTATATGAGGTCGTACTAATACCATTACGCCAAAGCATTATCATATACAACACATCAAATGAGGTAGGCCTAATTTCAGAACTCAGATTTCAAGTAAGAATGTAACAACCCAGGTGCACAGTGAGAAGGAGAGTTCAACAGTAAAACTTATTCGACTATGGCGCTAACTTTATAAGATGTAAGTTGGGGTATAATATAAAGCACCGGTAATGTATTAATGCCTATCTTTGCAATAGAATGAGGAATTACTGGTACCACGCCCTTCATTGGTTGCTTTGTTCCTAAGTAGCCTAGTCACAAACCTGAGCACAATAGGCTGGGGCGGGTAGAATATATTACGCTAAAATACTTCACAAACTCAAGTTACACCACACGTACTAAGAAATTGGCAGTAACTGGGTACAAAGAGTTTCAGAAAATACAAATACTTCCACCTCGTGTTACAAGAAACCCACTTCAAAGCCAACACTACAGATCTCCCTCAAAGTTCCAGCTTTAAACGGAAGGGACTGGAAGAACATATAAATACTATCAACGGGTAACTTGCATAATTACCGACATATAGAAGTTTCTAATTCCACATTTAAATCTGTGTATCCTCGACAATAAAACAATATTAAAATAATCTGTCAGAACACGAACATGTCCAAGCAGAACTCAGGTTGTAAGAATGATCTTCATTATTAAATTTATTTACATCTTTTAATATTACCGTACCGTACTTCATATTTCCCTACATTGAACTCAAAATTCTCCGATCTTAATATCTTGCCGCGAGTTAGCCTTCATGGAAGACACTAATAACTCGGTGACGATATTATTGCTTGCAACTTCGTCCTGCTGATAAATAGGCTACCCTAGGCTGATAGGCACGGTTTAAAGGAACTTGAAGACTACGCATGTTTTTCTAACACAACACAGATTTAGTACCGGTATTATTATATATTCCAAGTGATTCTGCAGCCAAGTCGGATACAACCCCTCTGTGCGTTTTGAGCCATTTATTCTCACTGAACAGCTATGGAAATGCCTTGAACTGTTGATTTTCATTGCGACTTACTGTAGGCCTACTTCCGTCTTAGTGCCACCTAATACCACATTATAACTTTATCCCTTAATTGGCATCTTCTTTCCTGTAAACTGCCTGCCCCAATTACCTTACCCTTTTCTTTACTTTCCCTCAGGGACAGCGAATAGGAAAATGGAATATAAGATGCCCAGCCATACCGGTACCTGGAAGATTAGATACCGTACCGGTAAATTGATAATTAAACTAGAAAGTATTCTGCCGTCTCGTTGCGTAGTGGCAAACTTATTGACTGTCAGCGCGAAGGCCCGGGTTCCATTCCCAGCTCAGCCGCAAGACAATAGGCTACATCCTGGTCTGAGGGAGAACTTACCCATCCTGGAAGTGGTTTCCTACTCCTACTCAATGCCAATGCTGGGGTAGTACCTAACCAACAGCCACGGCCGCTTCCTGCCCTAATCCTACCTCAATTACAAATACACACACTAAGTTAGTTCAGACTTCACAGTGTTGGGAAAAATACTACCATAATGTAATTTAGATACAAAATACCGGTACGGTACACTTAAAATTTTCCGAAAAATACAAAATATCGGTAGTATTTTAAAATGCAATTCAAAATACGAAATACTTTCTTACATTCAGACTGTTCAACATAACAATAATATTTTACCGGTACTTTTAGAAATATTACTGTCATTATTGACCAGAACAGATACGTGCGTTAATGTGCAAGGCCAAAAGGTTCAAATCCCACCGAGGGGCCGATAACCTAGATGTTCAGCCCCTTAAAACAACAATTATCATCATCATCATCAAATCCCACCGTCAGTTCCCTTGAAATGTTCCCTCACCTTGTCTCCGATCTCCGATGCCGTAAAATAGGAAATAATATGTAGGGATTATTTGTATTAGCCTACTTTCGAATTTGCAAAAGATGAAAGTAGACTAGTGAGATCTACACGGGCCAAAGGTGTCGGTCTGTCCTTGTGTGAGTTCATAGCCTATATCTGTCACAACGGAACTGAATTGAACGAAATTTGGTACAAATGCAAATAGCACCTCAGTGTAATGTTTTATATCGCCGCGCAATCTTTACCAAGATTTAATGGCGGCCACCCAAATTATGAAAACTGAAAAATTAAATTACGACTAAATTAATTAGAGGATCTCTACCAAATTTAGTAAACACATACCTTCATATGGGATGCGTCTTACGCCTATATTAAAAGGTCATCAGCCGTACCAGTTTAGGAGGGCGGCCTCGTAAATTATGCAATCATTACAATCCACAACTTAGGACCCCCCAATTCCGATTATCAACCAATGGTGGTTTAAGCTAGATCCTAAATGACGTGACCCGTTGAATATTACAATTTAATATTTTAATATTATACTGTATGAGTGACTTAGAAAAGTGGAGCCGTGTCGGTTCCAAGACGAGATGGCAGTTGATCTTTCTTCCCTGACTTATATTTCAATAGTTTGAGTATGCTGCATGCAATGTAGCAGACTGATAGACATAATATAAACTTTGTATGAAATTGTTTACATTGAATATATACTCCGCTGAAGAAATAGTTTAGTCCAAATCATTGTCGTTGTATGTAAGTTGATTGATAACTATAACTTTCAGTATGGATTTTTGGCTGTGTGGTAAAGTGTTCGTCTCTTACCTGGTTTGCCGGGGTTCCAAATCTATCAGAGTTGTTGTTGTTGTTGTTTGCTAGAATTGTTTATATTTATTGATTTCATATCCCACAGACGTTATAAAATTAAGCGTTATATTGAGCATTTTGCAATAGAATATAGTATATAGCCTATATTTATTTTAAGTGACGCTCGCCTCCGGATCTGCACGACAGACTTTTACCAGCAAACAGATGAAATATTTTAAAAAGTATATTGTGTTGGGGTGACATAGAGATTAAAATAACTCACCTGAGTGTGCCAACCACCGCCATCTCGATTATCTTATACTGCCTGTTCTATACAAACCATTTAGCGAATAGGCGGAGTCAAAAACTCTCCGCTAGGAGCAGGTATAGACGTACAATATGTTCAATGAATTATTAATGGCAACGGAAAGAACAACACGCAATTCAGTCATACATTCACACATATGCCATATTCATCCGGACCATGTAATTCTTTCCTGGAGCAGATCTTATAATAAATTCCATGGACTACAAGCCTGGTCACGACGTTGGTTTAGATTTAAACGAAGCTCATAAATGACATCAGCAGAACGGTATTACATATCGGTAATATAAACAAGTTGGCGAACGTGAATGTTGACGTCATGGAATAAGAACACTATTAAGTGAAGCTTAGACCTTGTTGCGTTCCTCCACAGACGGCAGCACATGTATTAGACTATGGCGATATCTGTAATTATTAGCGAACGGTTGTGATTTGTCAACACTTGATCATACCATTGCTGCCAACAGATGTATTTTGACACTGATGGTCCACTGTTGAAAACATTACGATAATGGGTTTATGTAACAATGAGAATTCATGTATTAGTACATGTATGCTCATGAATAAAAATGAAATGTTGTTAAAAGAAATTGTGGGCTACAATAGCTCATTTCAGTGCATCTTCAAATGATTGTCAGTTAGGTACGGTACTATTCATGACAGTTAGTTATCGTTTGTGAATTGACAGCGCTTTTTCGTCAAGCCGTTGGATTATTTATCCATTCTACTTTCTAAGTGCTCTTTCTCTTGCGAAGTATGTTACTTTTTTGTTTTTGCTGTGAAATGCCAGAAGTCAACTAGGTCTAGGTCGCTGTAGTATGCTAAGATTGAAGGTCATTAGAAATAATTATTCTCTTAAGGAGTTTTGCATATCAAAGTATTGGCAGAACATAATGTACAGTAATGTACCGGGATTTCGTTACGAGTATACGGATTGTAAAGTTTTGAAGTCATTTTTTCAGCGTTGCCTGTCAGTCGTAACTCTTCAGTTGGTCTACACGAATTTGTCCAATGAATGGGCAGGGTACAATGTATGTAATACTATTATAGGCCTACTCCTTGATAAGGACAAAGAGTTGTAACTATACCCATACAATTAGGAGAAAGTGGGATGAACATCTTGTTATTATTAGACTATTTTTATCGTATGGCCGACGCTATCTTTGCAGCTAGGCGATCTACTCTCCAATTTCTACGCAGCGAAACCGGAACTGTGTTGTGCAGTCTGTGGCTGAGATTTAACCAATCTTGTCTTGCAATCATCAAGTGTGATACGAGAGATCTTTTACGAGAGCTGCTGGGAATCGAACTACTACTGATCCACCGAGCTATAGCTGTATGTACAGTTTACATTGGGTGTAACTCTTGACAGAACGCTATCATTCTAAGAATGATTGCTGCCAAACTCAAGACACGGAACCTTTGTGCTACCACTTAGGATCCAGCACCAATACTCACCTCTATCGCTGAATATAGTTCGCCAGTTTGATGAATAGTTTCTTGTTGATTTATTTAGGAACTTTTCGAGATTAAGCCTCGTGTACTTGGGTGTGTATGTGTAACGTGTGTTATTGTAAAGGCTGTATGGGTGTGCATTGAAATATTGGAGTTCATTTTGCAGTGTTGCCTGAGTAATTTATTATTAAAAGCTATTCAGTCGGTCAACACGTGGGGAAATACAATTAAGTTCCTTGCGCCTAAAATACATTACTTGAGTTACTTGTACTCTTGATAAAACACTTCTCACACAAAATGTGGGCCGAGTTGTATGACTAGTTTCGTTCGTCAAGCGAACATCATCAGATGCTGCTCACTCAGTGGATATGTATATAACACTTACGTTCCACGGTATTTACAATTATTAAGCCATGGGTGTTTTTAATTAAACTTTGTATCGAGTCGGATTTTTTACCAATCTTATTTTTTAGCCTATTTTCAATTTTGAAAAAATAGGCTTATGAGATCACCTTTTGTCCGTGTGTGTGTGCGTGTGTGTGTGTGATTCGTGTGTGTGTCCCCCCTAATAAAATCTAAACGGCAGGAGCGATTTCAATGAAACTCGGAAAGTTCATAGCACTATTCCCGGCGACCTCGACCGTGCCCTTCAAATTTTGTTACGACTCACCAATCCAACATGGCGGCTGTGCGAAATATTTCACCAGCATTCAATATCTCCGAAACTATTACCGTTATTACCCTGACATTTTCTACGGTGATAGAGGGAACTACTATAAGTTCACTTATGTGACTTTTGAAAACCTGGTAACTACAAAACCAACATGGCGGCCAAGCGAATTTGCGACTTTTAAATAGTCGTTTCTCGCGATTTGACCAACCAAACGCAATGAAACTTGGTACAGTATATGTTTATATACATTGTAATGCACCGACATCTAACTTCGTTCAATTGTTTACACAATCACAAGATGGCGGATGTGCGAAATATTTCACCGGCATTCTAAATCTCAGAAACTATTAGCGGTATCTCACTAAAATTTTGTACGGAGATAAAGGGCACTACTGGAAGTCCATCTATAAGATTTTCAAAAACCGGTTTACTACAAAACGAACATGGCGGCCAAGCGAATTTGTACATTTTAAATAGACCTTTCTCGCGATTTAATGTTCCAAGCGCACTGAAACCTGGTACAGGAAATATTTATACACATTGTAATCCACTGGTATCTAATTTAGTTCAATTGTTTACATAACCTCAAGATGGCGGCAGTGCGAATTTTAAAATTAAGTTTTTATTTCTTGTGATGTAGTCATGCGATCGAAGTGAAAGTTTGTATAATGAACCTACGCAATACTTTTCCTTTAATGGTGCATGACTCTATGGCCTATACATTTAACAATCCAACATGGCGACCATCCGAAATATTTAGACGATACTGAATATCTACGAATCTATTTTAGCAATCAAACTGCATTTTTTAATGTTCATAGGGGCTATGAACTTAAGTTCACCTATAGGACTTTAAATAACCTGGTGAACACAAATTCAACATGGCGGTGACGCGAATTATAAATATTCACATGGACGTTTCTCGTAATTTAACCATCCGCGTGCAGTGAAACTTGGTACAGTAAATCTTTATCCGAATGTCAATCCACTGGCATCTAATTTATTTCAATTGTTTCCACAACCTCAAGATGGCAGCTGTGAAATATTTGTAAATCTCCTTGATTTTTCTTGTGTCCTAATTATGCGATTGAAGTTTGAATACTACATGTTCACAATAATCTGCATGTAACAGTACATAACTCTAGGATCTACATATATAACATCCAACATGGCGACCATCCGAAATATTTAGTCGGTTCTCAATATCTACGAATCTATCACAGCAATCAAACTGAAATTGTGTATGTTGATAGTGGTAATTAACATAAGTAGGATATATGAAAATAGGCTGTATAGTTCACGGAACTACTTGTTATTCCGTTAATCAATTGCACTTCCAAAGTGCTGCGTCTATTGTTAGTACATTCTATGTGTGTAAGTGTGAAAGAAAAGGAAGGAAGCTCGCAGTTTTATGTTCTTGCGATCAGGAGCCACGGGACCTTATTTTGTGCGGAATTTGAACCATATTACGTGATATTTCACATGCATTGACCGGGAATCGAACCCGGCCTACCTTGGTGAGAGGCAAGAAGCTTCACCACTGCACCACCACGTCCCCTCCTATAAGTATTAAACCTTTTTGAATCGTCAATTTCTGTCGTACTGAGCTACTGAAGTGATTGCGTTCTACGACTGTTTTCTTATTAACCGATACTTTTCAAATTTCATATTTACTTGGTGAGCTTTATAAATTGGTTACTTAGGTTAATCACTGAACTGTAACTGAGTTAACACTGCGGTTTTGTTAGCTGATTTAGGGCTGTTCCTATAATGGTGTCCATTCCTGAGACATAGTCTGATGAATGGAAACAGAGTGTTGTGAAATGCCAAGCATCAAAGAAAGGGCACCCAGAGGGATCGAGTGCAAGTGAGATCTTTCCTAAAACCTTCTGTAGCGCTGATTGGCTAAAAGTGAGCCATATCATTCAGGATTGCCCTCTGAGATCCCATAGTGCTGATGAACGAAATCAGAAACCAACGAACACCACAGTCCAATTGACTACACATTATAAAGTAAATTCCTCTTAAAATAAATAAATAAATAAATAAAGAAAGAAAGAAAGAAAGGAAGGAAGGAAGAAGTAAGGAACGAAGAAAGGAAGGAATGAAGGAGGGAAGGAAGGAGGAAAGGAAGGAGATAGGAAGGAAGGTAGGAAGGAAGGAGATAGGAAGGAAGGTAGGCAGGAAGGAGATAGGAAGGAAGGAAGGTACGCAGGAAGGAAGGAGGGAAGGAAGGCGATAGGGAGGAGATAGGAAGGAGGGAAGGAGATGGGAGGGAAGGAGATGGGAAGGAAGGAGGGAGATAAGAAGGCAGGAAGGAGGGAGGGAAGGAAGGAAGGAAGGAAGGAGATAGGAAGAAAGGAAGGAGGAAAAGAAAGAGATAGATAAATAAATAAATGTTGGCCCAATTATTATTATTATTACTATGATTATCACTGGGGCCCAGTTTCTTTTCGGACTTTGAAAGACGTGGGCTCGATGACCACCATTTTCAACCCCAAGCAAATGCCAGAACGGTACTTTTTAATAGGTCACGGCCGCTTCCTTCCAATGCCTTGCCTATTTTCATTCTCCTTCATTCATTTGATCTCTCATTAATTCCTATCTTATGGTAGGGATCAGTATGGGCATCCGCCCGTAAAATCACCCTCCATAGGGAAGAAAAAATAATTGAAACCCATCTCCGACCCCATTGAAACGGAAATAATAAGATGTAGACATACATATGATTATTGTTATTAATTTCGTTCCATAACGTAGACAACAATCCCAGAGATTCATGTTTTAAATTCTGGCACTGACAGCGGCCATCCTCAGTGTGATGTTTGGCAGGCAAATGCCATAATGGTTACATTCTGTACATCTGCTCATTTCTGGACCACAATAACTACAGCCATGCAAAATACTACTGACTCCACACAAACACAGGCTATCAGACATATTAACACACACAAATACAATATGATAAAGATTTATGAAAAACAACTGCCATACTTATTTTTCGGTGGCTCGTGCCTCAGTGGCTAGCAATCATGGCTGTCATTTATGAGGTTCTGGAATGGCTCAATGCTTTTCTGCGGCAGAGTAAGCCTGTGGCGTTTGGTATAACTCAATACATGTCAAACAGGTGGATGTAGCTCTCAACGACACCTGCAGAATTTTAAGAGGTTCCTTGAAATCCACTCCAGTTGAATGGCTTTACCACCTCGCAGGAATAGCACCTCCTCCTGTTTAAAGAGAAATAGCTGCGATCAAGGAATGAAAGACAGTGGAGCAAGAAAGAACCCACCCTCTGTATGGACATGAACCGCACCAGCAACGACTGAAGTCAGGGACGAGGAACATAGAACTATTGGTGAAATAGCAAGGTTGCAACTTTGGAGGGTTACGACCTACCTCCCCCCTCCCCCCGGTTGGAAAGGGGCTCTGAAGCCTTTCCTCCTGGCTATGACGAGGAATGGACGAATGATTTTATGTAAAATGTTTGTAGGTAGGGAGGGCTTAATTATTTTGGCTGTTTTGGGCTACTAGTTACATGGATGTGTGTGATGACTTTTTGGAGTTTAATGTTGTAAATTGGCCACACCTAATGTGGTGGCCATACTGGAATTTAATAACATATTTAAGGTGGTTAAGAGGTTATGACTAAACTAAGTCTTCAGTTGTGAGATAAGGAGATGGCAAATAAAACGGAGCATGCGCAGTTCCTTCCGCCAGGAAAGGATGTGTCTCCCCTTCTGTTATGGTTAACACACATCACCTCATTCCCCGCTACATCAGTGTATTTTAAACTCTGGATACAAATTTACATCTGCTGAACGGTGACCTCTGGGCACCTCCAGAGCCAACACCAGTAGCGAGGCGCAACAAACGCGGGGTATTTAATGTGAAAATGCAGTATACAGGAAATTTGTGGACTTCTTATAAAACAATACAATCATATTTTATGTTTAGTAAACCTAAAATTAAAATTGGAACGTATATAGTGTAAGAAAGGTCGTGCCATGGTCTAGGACGAATATCCAGATTAATTGTCTGGCAGTGGGCAATGTCCTGGTAGGACACAGAGATCACTGAAGCTATGGCACTTAAGAGCTATTAATTGAAGTCTGGTTGTCCACCATGTTAGTGCTTGCGTTTTGTGTATATTTTGGTTTGTGATGGTAATCTTTGTGATATTGATTCCATTCTGGTACTTTGGGCAGCACTGCGTGGATTGAGCTTTCTCATTTGTGTGTAGGTAAACTTTGTGATATTGATTCAATTCTCCTCTCTTTCATCTTTCCCGTCAATCTCCCTTGGTGAAGACTTGTTCCCTTCCGACCCGACGGTATTGGGGGATTCGTGGCTTTTATTTTCCTCGTTCTTTATTAGCCTGATACCATCAGATCTCCCCGTATTTGTTTTCACGGTATCTCCTGCCTACTGTAAAGCGTTCTGGATAAAGCTACAGCTTTATGGCTAGCAAGACCGGAAGTTGACGATTCCGAGGATTAAGGGTAATTTTTCCCCTCCTCCTATTCCAAATCACTTTAGGGCAGACTCTCCTCCCTCCTTTTTCCCCCTACCAGATTTGATTTTTTTGGGAGAGCCGGGAATCGAATCCGGACCCCTGGTGTGACAGCCAAGAACAACATTTAATTTTGTATTAAGTTCCGCGTGGTCCTAAAAGAGACCCTTTGACGACGCAGAAGAAGAAATGCTTAGAAATTGTTAATCATTAGCTTACATGATCTTAAAAACAGGATGTTCGTTTGTTCTTCTTTTATGCGTTCATAAACCATTCATCCGATTGCGATCAAATTTTGGTGAGTTGTTGTGCACACTTCCGAAATCATTATAGGCATAAATAATCCAATGTACAATAGATAGCGCGCGAGTAGTTATAACAAATGTGTGTTGGCAATGCGTTCATATACAATTCATCCGATTGCGATCAAATTTTGGTGAGTTGTTGTGCACAGTCCCGGAAAAGTTATAGGCGTAGTAAATCCAATTTACAATATATGGCGGGCGAGTAGCTTCAACAAAATGGTGTGCGTTTGTTTCAAGAAAGTCCCACATGCGTTCATATACCATTCATCCCATTGCGATGACACTTGGGTGAGATGATCTGTACACTTCAGGTATGGTTTCTGGTTCTGTAAATCAACTTAACAATAGGCAGCGCACGAGTAGATTCAACAAATGAGCGACGACGGGCGAAGCGTTTCAACAAAGTCCTGTATGCGTTCACATACCATTCGTCCGATAGCGATGAAACTTGGGTCAGAGGTTGTGTAAACTACAGGCAAGGTTTCCAGCTTAGTAAATCCATGTTATAATTGCTAGCGCACGAGTAGATACAACAAATGAGCGACGACGCGCGAAGCGTATCAACAATGTCCCGTATGCGATCATATACTATTCGTCTGATAGCGATGAAACTTGGGTGAGATGTTGTGTACACTTCAGGGAAGGTTTCTGGCTTAGTAAATCCACTTTACAATAGGTATCGCACAAGTAGATTAAACAAATGAGCGACGACGCGTGAAGTTTTTCAACATAGTCCCGTATGCGTTCATATACCATTCGTCCGATAGCGACTAAACTTGGGTGAGTTGTCGTGTACACTCCAGGGAAAGTTTCAGGCTTAGTAAATCCATTTTACAATAGGTTGTGCACAAGTAGATTCAACAAAGGAGCGAAGATGCGCGAAGCGTTTCAACAAAGTCCCGTATGCGTTCATATGCCATGCGTCCGATAGCGACTAAACTTGGGTGAGTTGTTGTGTACACTCCAGGGAAAGTTTCAGGCTTAGTAAATCCATTTTACAATAGGTAGCGCACAAGTAGATTCAACAAATAAGCGAAGACGCCGGAAGCGTTTCAACAAAGTCCTATATGCGTTCATACACCATGCGTCCGATAGCGATGAAACTTGGGTGAGGTGTTGTGTACACTTCATGGAAGGTTTCTGGCTTAGTAAATCCACTTTACAATAGGTATCGCACAATTAGGTTCAACAAATGAGCGACGTCACATGAATCGTTTAAACAAAGTCCCGTATGCGTTCATATACCATTCATGCGATTGCTATGAAACTTTGGTGAATTGTTGTGCACACCCCAGGAAAGGTTTCGGACTTAGTAAATTATCTCATTTTATTTTGAAGTTAAAATTTACTGCAAAATAATAATGCTCAAAGCGGCATCATTCACGTGTGGCGACTCACATCACTATTTACACAATGTACAGAAATGTTCCAACACATTGGACACTTATCTTTGGAAACACAAGTCTGATTATCAGTCCTGTAGACTGTGTTCCAAAATTATTTATGATTAAATCCAGTTCAAATTTTAATTGTCTTTACTGGAAATACTGTAGTTCACTGTTTGAATTTTTACATAATATTAACACTCGTAGATTAAATGTTCATAGAATTCTTAACTTTCACTTATTTTTCCAGTTTCAAAAAATATTGTCAAAAAATATTATTATCTTTGACTCAACACAAGTTATGTACACATATTAATAACATCTGAAAAGTATTTGACCATTGAGCATAGCATCGAAGAACTGTGCGAAGCACAACAAAAAAATATTGTTCTTCTGACATTAAACATTTCGAGACGTGACTCGATTAAGAACTTCAAGTTTCTAACAAAATATATGATTTCTGAATCATCAACTTGATCAATAAATTGTTGGACCATTCAACTATTCAATTTTCCACTTGGAATCATTATTATAAAAAATATTTATATTTATGGCCATTTTAGTAACTTTCACAACTTGCAATTCTTCGACAGAATGCGGAAATAAGAATTGTAACTTCATAAGAAATTCATTTAGTTCATGGCACTAGGATTGAAAATATCCTTCAAATTATTCGTGGTTAAAGAATTATTTTTAATTGGCAGGGGCCCATTCTATTATTTATATAAGAACACAATATTCCAACAACAACGGCAAAGGTCTTCCTCTGAAGAAGAATAAAATACTATCATGACAAATCCGGGTTCTAGCAAAATCAAAGTCTAAATGGATTTCGTAAACAAGGTTGAAATAAGAACTGATGGTTTCAAGAAATAACCTTCGGGTCATTCATACGACGAAATGTGTAGTTCCAATACTCCTTCTTAAACACTGAGACATCGAACCTGCTATTTGATTGATGCTCGAAAAAACCTCATCATTCCTGCGACTTAATCATGCGCACCTGGGAATGGCATTTCAACTACTCCACACATATGAATTTTCTTCCCAAAATTTATACAATAAATCAAGCCTCTGCTTGTTATCAACACTGGAAGATTAATAAACTTACAAGTTTATTTTATTTTACCATTCAGTTCAACCCGTGAATTTACCATACTTATGATAATCTTCATTTCACTTTCGAATGTGTATCTACGTCATGATTTTATATAAATACAAAAATACCCTATTTGATACAAATATCATTTGCTTCCCGTTTCATGCCTCTCCGTGTTATCTGAAAAATATACTTTGCTCATTGCAAATATTAACTGTTCAACCAGAACTATCATGTTGGTTGAATGCGGGCTTGCGCTAACCACTCTCCTTCGGAAAATCTCCTGTTCCAAACTAGAAATGATTAAACTACTTCAAAAGCTATCTCTCAATAAATGTGATTATTAGAAAATATGATATCCAAGAATTATTTAGAAAAATTATGAAAATTATTATTATTATTATTGGATTATTATTATTATTATTATTTATATTATTTAAAATGTGTTTAATTATTATTTTATTATGTGAGAATCCACATGTTCGAACCTTCGAATATGGAAAAAAAAAATATCCATTCCTCAACAAAAATATAACTCAACCTTTACATCGACGGTTTTCCGTGATTTCCCTAAAATATGAAATATTCAAATAAATGCTCGAAATGCTCGGTCATCGATCCTAAACTGTTCTGAGTGCTGAAAATACTCAGAATAACTCTAACAAGTCTTGCGTAAATCATTGCAAGATTTAAATACGAAGAAAAATAAATGTGTTGGTCATCTGCCGAAAAATAGTTTGTTCCAATTAGCTAGGCATAATATAATTCAAATGTGGCTTACATTTCTTGATGGTCTTGAAGCGTAGTTAACCTGGTCTGTACCAGATTTATCCATAGACATGCCCTATCGGACAAGCATGTATAATCCTTGTATCGGCCGCCATTATATACCCACAATCCGTCTAGTAAGACATAGTGGTAGTATCTCTTGACGTTCCAATTAACTGTTGTTCCATTTTAATATGGGCTTCTATCAAAGCCATAACAGTTTGGTTTAAATGGGGTCAGATCTAAGTGATCTATTCTTAGATATGTCAGTTGTAACATAACTCACGGTAATCTTATCAATACAAGAAGACACTGACAGTCTAACCAATCAACGGCTGTTCTGAAGATCGTTCCCTGGGCATGGTTTATCACCATCTACCATGCACTAAGCAACCTGTAGTTTCCCTTGCGTAGACTAATGAACACCACCGTGATCGACTGGTCTTCAGTGTACTGATAGATCGAAGTGGTTAACAAGTTACCAATATGAAAACTGACTGAAATGGATTAAATATCCAAGTATTAGGTTATTACTGGTCTGTGACAAAGTACTAATTCTAGACAAAGTCTAGCATATGTCCATAAAAATATTTCTACCAGTGTCTGTAGAAAATAATCAATCACCTTAGTGATTCTCCTCGCCGGAAACTTACTAAGTTCCACCTCGTAGCGCAGCACTTTTGTGACTATCACAACTTTGAAAATAACTTCTGCGTAGATCCGGCAACCATGTGCCTTGGCTCAGCGTAGCAGCAACTTGCTCGGCAAGTGCTTGTGTTGGAATGAGCTAACCATGCCTGCGCCAGCCGGCTTTTATTCAAAACGGTCAGGGTCACGCTGAATCAGCTGAAATCTAGAAATCCTCATATCTCTGGTATCCCTGGTCCGATTTACTTGATACTATGTGCATTCTCTTTCATTTGGCCGTGCCAGTAATCTGATCCAAGTCTCAAGTCTCTACTCCATGGCTAACTATTTAATCAATAAATAGCCTCGACCTCTGCTATTACACGCTACGTCACTTGATATTCAAGTATCGGTATATTCTTTCCAATTGCTTCTGGAAGCAATGTAGCGCGATATTCAAATATCTCAACTTTCAAAAGCGGCTGTAGCCTTTCCCTTGATATCTAGGTGTCTGAATCTTGGAATACCCATTCCTAGAGTTGGGCACAGTAGAGGTTTGAAATATGTAAAATACTTGCGGGATGGTGACAGTAAGGGGTTTAGTAAGGTTGTTTCATGTCATCCCTATGGTGAAAACATTAACATAAAAAAGTTAGAGTGCATTGGGCATGTTCACAGAAGAATGGGGTCCAGGCTAAGACGATTGGTTCAAGACAGGAAGGGGAAGAAATTAGCAGATGGCAAAGGAATTGGGGGAGTAAACAGATTATCTGGTAGTGCAATTGACAAGCTGCAGGATTATTATGGTAAAGCCATAAGAGAAAATGTGCACGACTTGGAAAAGATGAGAAAAGCAGTGTGGTGCACATATTTTCATAAGCTCTCGACAGACAATCGACCTCAACATGGACTCTGCCCAACAGATTCATGGTGTAAGTATAATTCTTCTGAAAGGGCAAACTACATGCACCATGGCCTTCCTGAGCCTATTTTAGATGCCATAAAATCCATATATCGGGATTTGGCTCACCCAGACCTTCTAAGAAAATGCTTACATGGCAAACCCCAGAACCCGAATGAGTCGTTTAACAACATTATATTGAATATAATACCCAAGAATGTGTTTGTTGGGTATGATACCCTTAAAATTGGGGTCTGGAAAGTGTTCTCTGCTTCAACATGGGAAACATTGGAAAAGCACAAGTGCTTGCCCACCTAGGGATTGAACCAGGCCTTAACACCATACAACAGCTTCAGAAAATGGATGACGTGCATGTGAAAAATGCTGATCGACAGGCACAACAGATGACCAAAGAAGCAAGAAAGAAAAGGAGAGGAGCCAAACGGAGGAAGGAAGACATGGATGATCCAGAGTATGGAGCTGGAAAGTTTTAAACCACAAAAAGTACATGTTCTTTTCTACCTTAACTTTGAAGTTAAATATCTGGAAACATTATCTTTTTTTTTTGGTGTGGGCTGCTCATCTTGGAAACTACGAAAGATACAAGGGTAAAACTATTACCACTTTTGAAACTAACACTGATCTCCATGTTAAACACAAATTCATTATAACCTAATAATTCATACTTTGCTCATAAAAAATTCATGTGCAAGAAAATAAATAGTTTTTTTACTTACATGGAAAAAGTAAAATATAAAATAAAATGGATGAACTAATTTGGTTTAAAATGCATTTAACACAGAGATAAAGGCAACTGTTACAACAATATCAAATTTCACTGCTCTATCTGCAATACTTTGGAAGATGAGCACCCCCAAGTTTTACTAAATGAACATTGTTCGTATAGGGAGTACTTGGTCCCCTCAAAAGAGACAAACTAGCAAGTAAAGCTACTGACAGTGATACGTTAGTTATTACAATGGACTTGCAGCAAGCCCGTCCTACTCCTCACTTGCCGACGGAATGTGTGTTTTATCAACGACAACTGTGGACATTCACGTGTGGTTGGCAAAACGAAAATTATTGTGTATAGCGACTCATGTGTTGGTCAGAACAAGAAATTTGCAATAATTCGGTTATGGCTATATACGATTGATTGCGGATTGTTTGAGGAAATCAAACACAAATTTATTGTGCCAGGTCATACTTTCCTTCCATGTGATGCTGACTTTGATGTCATTGAAAAACTTAAAAGGAAAACCCAAGTGGTTTATAAACCTGGACAGTGGTATGATCTTATTAGGAAAAGTCACGTGAAGAAACCTTTCACTGTTATTGAAATGGGGACTGAGGATTTTAAAGATCTCAACAACTTAAACAACGTGTTCATAAAGAGAAATGTGACGGTGGTAAAACATAAAGTAGATATAAGAAAGGGATTTGGCTTCAGAAGAAACAATAAGTCTACAAAAAGGGAAGGAGAAACCGCCTGTACTACGTGACGTTGTGCTGAACAGAAAATACCCCTGTGACAGGAAGTTAAAGAGGGCTGAGTATGAGGACATTATGAAACTTATGAAATTTTTACCACCTGTATATCAGACAACAATGATATGGATGCCTCAGTTATTGAACACCTGCAATATGAGCTGTAAATCATGTTTCTTGAATCATTTAGCCATAATATAATAATAGTGCAAACATATACTACGTATTTCAATTCATGCTCCTATTATTAATTTCCTTACAGCATTTCCACTTTCTTCAGAAAACAAACATTCTAGCGCACTAAACATTTGCAGGTAAAAGGGTCATTTTATGTAGAATATACATGCCAAATTTCATTTGCGTGTGCTCTTTGCGTTTGGAATGATGTAAAATCTAACAAAACCCATTTTTTCTCAATACTTAGTCTGGTTGGGATGGGCCCTTATTCCACTGAGCCCCTCAATTCATTATTTGACTGCTCTAAAACTGGTGGCTACTTTATGGCAGGAATGGGAGTGTTTTTTTTTTTTTAGTTTTTGTCCTTAAAAGTTCGCTTTTCTTCGTGATCCATCGTCGTAATGTTCAGTTCTTAAGAACAGGTAAGAACTAGTGGTACTAACAAAAATAAACAAGTAGTTCCGTGAAGAACTAAACAGCCTATTTTCATATATCCTACTTATGTTAACTGCCACTATGAACATACAAAATTTCAGTTTGATTGCTGTAATAGATTCGTAGATATTGAGAACCGACTAAATATTTTGGATGGTCACCATGTTGGATTCTATATATGTAGGTCCTAAAGTTATGTACTGTTAGATGAAGATTGTTGTGTACGTGTAGCATTCAAACTTCAATCGCATGATTAGGACACAAGAAGTAAAAACGAGATTTTAAAATTTCGCACTGCTGCCATCTTGTGGTTATGGAAACAATTGAAATAAATTAGATGCCAGTGGATTAACATTCGTATAAGGATTTACTGTACCAAGTTTCACTGCACTCGGATGGTTAAATTTCGAGAAACCTTCATGTGAATATTTATACTTCACGTCGCCGCCATGTTGGTTTTGTGATCACCAGGTTATTTAATGTCCTATAGGCGAACTTAAGTTCGTAGCCCCTATGAACATAAAAAAATCAGTTTGATTGCTATAATAGATTCGTAGATATTCAGAGCCGTCTAAATATTTCGGATGGTCGCCATGTTGGATTGTTAAATGTATACGCCATAGAGTCATGCACCGATAAAGGAAAATTATTGCGTAGGTTTATTATTCAAACCTTCACTTCGATCGCATGATTACGACACAAGAAATGAAAACTTAACTTTCGAAATTCGCACAGCCACCATCTTGAGGTTATGTAAACAATTGAACTAAATTAGATACCAGTGCATTACAATGTGTATAGACATTTCCTGTACCAGATTTCATTTCGTTTGGAACATTAAATCACCAGAAAGGTCTATTTAAAATTTTCAAATTCGATTAGTCGACATGTTCGTTTTGTAGTTAACCGGTTTTTGAAAGTCTTATAGATGAACTTCCTGTAGTGCCCTTTATCTCCGAACAAAATTTCAGGGTGATACCGCTAATAGTTTCAGAGATATAGAATGCCGGTTTAATATTTCGCATATCCGCCATCTTTTGGTTATGCTAACAATTGAACGAAGTTAGATATCGGTGCATTACAATGTGTATATACTTATACTGCACCAAGTTTTAATGCGTTTGGTTGGTTAAATCGCGAGAAACGTCTATTTAAAAGTCGCTAATTCGCGTGGCCGCCATGTTGGTTTTCTAGTTACCAGTTTTTCAAAAGTTACATAGGTGAACCTCTAGTAGTTCCCTTTATCACCGTAATAAATTCTAGGGTGATATCGGAAATAGTTTCGGAGATATTGAATGGTGGTGAAATATTTCGCACAGCCGCCATGTTGGATTGGTGAGACGTAACAAAATTTGAAGGCACGGTCGGGGTCGCCCGAAATAGTACTATGAACTTACCGAGTTTCATTGAATTCGCTCCAGCTGTTTAGATTTTCATAGGGGGGACACACACACACACACACACACACACCTCACTCACACACACACACACACGGACAAAAGGTGATCTCATAAGCTTATTTTTTCAAAAAATAGGCTAAAAATCAAGTAGTTCATTAAAATGGTATTGTTAATCCAGTTCGCCAACTTTCTAAATAACTGGATATGTTTTAGAAAATCCCAAATTACTAAGATAAATTAAAGTGTGGAAATATCCCTACATCTGAATCTGCCCAATAATTCAAATAGCTCTGTTTCCATATATCTACCTTTTACTGGCCGTTACAGCAGATCATCACGTTTTTCCTCTTCTTCACATCCAATCATAAATAGGCCTACTTCGCATTGCTCTTATTAGAATCATGGAATACTTGTAACCTACTAAGTGATAAACTCGTAGCGTGAGCCTATGGTTTTAGTTAAACATTTTTTGTTTTAGCAATAAAAATATTTCGCTTGATTATTACTCACCACAAAGTAAAATAGATAAAAACAAACTATATCACGTGCTTCTTGCTATCAGTATTCGCATTCATAAGTGGTGGTGCTGCCGCGTGACTGAAACTAGAGGAATAGTTATATGAACTTAATCAATCACTGCTTTTTTCTGTGTAATTGAGCGTTATGCTCAAGCATTTCTCTGTTTATGAAAAGTATATCAAAAATAGACAGATATTGTACAATTCCATCCAGTTTTCTAAAATGATCAAGTGATATTTTACCTTACTGTTTCCCAAATGTAAGACATAACAAAATAATGAGGTCGGGTGCATAATGTCACTCGACCGATTTCGAAGAAATACGCAGATCGGCGTTTTACATAGGATGAATACTTTTTCCAGGCCAGTGAGTATTCTTTTGTACCTGTGACGTAAATAATACACTGTCCAACCAACCTAGTACAAATACTTATGAGATTTTTAAATGTATGTTTGTTAAGGCTCGGTACCCTTAAAGAGGGAAAATTAGCCTTCTTATAATCAGTAACTGGCATTATTGTTAATGTTGTTGCTTTATTTTGAACTGCTATAACCTTTCCCCCTTGTACTTGACTGTGAGTGAAATGTATCCAATATCCCGTGTGGTGTCACTAGGCGAGTGTGTATAAGCTATGTTTTTTTAGAGTACTGTAGTTTTGAGTCTATATGGGAATGCCTAAGAAAGAAAAACGTACCCGCGGGGCTAATCCAGAAAGTTAAAATGCTTTACGAAGGTTGCCACAGTTGTGTTCAGATAGGAAATGGTAATTCTGACTGGTTCCAAACAACTAAAGGAGTTCAACAGGGCAGTGCCCTCTCGCCATTACTTTTTATCACTGTAATGGACGAAGTTATGAAAGGAATAAGGCATAACAACAACACAGAAATCAGTGCATTTGCATTTGCAGATGATGTAATAATCTGGGGTAATACAGAGAAAGAAGTACAGGAGAGGTTGGCCACCTGGAATAACTGTCTAAGAGCACACGGATTAACAATAAACAAATCAAAAACGGTAGCGATGTCAGTCAACAGACAGAACAAGAAAGGAGAAATAAGGCTTGAAGGTACACAGCTTGAAACAGTAGACCAGTTTAACTATCTTGGGTGCATTATTTCAAGCAATAACAGGATACAGCATGAGATCAATAGCCGGACCCAAAAAGCAACCCAGTTCTACCATCAAGTTCGGAACCTACTCTGGAACGAACAAGTCCCCTTGAGATCAAAACAGACGCTCTTTCAATCATACTTTACCCCCATAATAACATATGGCCTACAAACCTGCCCAACAACCAGACAGATAGACAGCAAACTACAAGCTGCAGAAATGAAGTTTCTACGAACAATGGTACAAAAAACTAGGAGGGATAGGGTAAGAAATGAACAAATTAGGGAAGAAGCTGGAGTGTACCCAACTTTGAAAGAAAAAGTGACAAGGGCCCGTTTGAGATGGTTTGGCCATGTCAAGCGAATGGCCGAGGGGAGGATAGCAAAACAAAGACTACACACAGATGTGGTTGGTAGAAGGCCAGTAGGAAGACCAAGGAAGAGATGGCTAGACCAGGTGAAGGAGGACATAGGAACAAGGGGAGTTAGCTGGGATAGAATCCTGAAAGAAGAATGGTACATGGACAGACGCAAGTGGAGGGCGCTCGTAAACTACACCCGGGCAACTGGAGTAGAATACAGATGATGATGATGACTGTAGTTTTGAGACGAGTGACCCAGTACATAAAACATGGTACCAACATGGCATACTCCTGAAGGTAGTGTTGAAATTATTACACACAGGATGGCTGCTGTCAGCGTCGGCAAGCAAATTTCGAATATTCAAGTAACCAGTCCTCAGCGTGGAGCGTAAATTGAGGTACTCAGCTACACAGATGGGCTTAAGGCCAAAATAATGCATTATGTCCTTTCTTACAATGCATGCCACGTATGGATTTACGTCCATTTAGGAGATATTTTGGCCAAAATGCAGATCTATGGTCTTTAGGTCTTCCAGATTGTTCATACGAGCCTGGAAAAGTAAGGCGCTACTCACGCAGCCGTAATCATAAAACGTACTTTTAATACCCTTAATTTATAAGTTTCTTCCTTTAAAATACTATTTACCAGGACTGTCAGGCTAAGGCACAGACTAGGCCTACATATGCAAGTTATGATTTTTATGGATACTGCCGATCGGATATATTTTGAATTTATTGACGTTCCATACCCATTTCAAATTGATGGTTATTACGATTAAGCATTATGCCGAGCTTAATCTTTATTCTGTGAAGCTACTCCACTCATAAGTACCGGTACATGTTGGGTATCCAAAATTGCCTACCTTGCTACCATTAGAATCATAATATAACATTAAGACGTGTATCACCATTATGTCTTGACTGACCTGCCGTCTACATTCGATTGATAGTGCGGACGTTATTAGCTTTGATAACGGCACAAATGTCGCAGGACAATTTAACTTTTATACATTGCTTAGATTGTAGAAGATATAACACTACAGGTGCCGGCCCCGTGATGTTGGGGTAGCGCCTGCCTCTCACTTGGAGGCGCCGGGTTCGATTCCCAGCTCCATCAGGGATTGTAGAAACTGACGTGAGGGCTGGAACGGGGTGCACTCAGCCTACAATTGAGTAGCTGTCTGACAGTGAGGCAGTGAGTGCACTGGTCACGAAGACCAAGATAAACGGCCGAGTGGAGCCGATGCCCTGACCATGCGTCACCTTAATACAGTATCTGTAGGCAAAAAACGTGGGCAGCGGTCGCTTGCTAGTTCTAGGCCCTTCATGGGCTGTAATGTAAGGGGTTATCTTATTTTATTTTTTATTTATATAACACTACAAGTTATGAATCTACAACAATGGTAGATTGCTGTTATTTCGTGGCAATAATCCCTTTGTTCTCAAGAAATGAGCCACAGTCCTATTGCACCCCTTGTTAAATTCCAAAAATTCGCTGCACGAATAACGGTCATGGGACAAACTGGCCTAAAGAATGGGGAGAGTATAATACAGTCCGTCCCATAGTTAGAGTTCCTGACGCCTCTGGGCAAAAAAAAAAAAACAACAACAACTTTGATATCCCCGACTTGGAAAATGTAGATTTATTAAGGTTTCCTTCATCTGTGTGTGTAATAAACTATGCGTGGCACTCTATGGAAGTGAAACTTGGACTATAGGAGTAGCAGAAAAGAGGATAATTGACTTTTTGAAATGTGGTGTTACAGAAGAATGATGATCAGATGGGCAGATTGGGTTACAAATATAAAGGTATTAGGACGAGTGAGAGAGGAGAGATGTTTCTGGCGACTGCTAATAAATAGAAAAGTTAAGGTTGGTAGGACACATACTAAGATACCCAGGAATAGCAAAGTTAATTGTGGAAGGAAAAGTCGAGGATAAGAACTGAGGGGGTAGAGCTAGGTCAGAATATGTTAAACAGATTGCGTCGGATGTAGGGTGTGGTAGCTATATAGAGATGAAACGCTTAGATCAGGACAGGGAAGCATGGAGGGCTGCATCAAACCAGCCAAAGACTGAAGACTCAAACAACAACGACAACAACAAATAGAAATAAACTTAATACAAATAATTTGAAATAAATTTTAACAGACATGCACAACCAAAGGCTAAAACACCAACTATTTAAATAACAAGTTTAGGATTTCCTCATTAGTACAATTTCACACTCAAGTCAGATCAACAGCAAGAACATCAGGGTTACTAGGACGATCCTTTCTTTTATGTCCTTAAATAATCTACATTGCCAAAGTATATTCTCTTGTGGGGGGTTTAATCTTTAATTACTTGACGTTTAATGCCCAAGCGGTTTTGTACAGTTTTCCAGAAATTTGACCATCCCTAAAGTGTGCCACCCCAGGCAGTTGTCCAATTTGTCCCACCATAAATTCGGGCCTAAAAACAGTTCATAATCCAATATTTTAAGGGCGACCTTACGGGACCAGTGTTGTAATAGTCAGCGAAGAAACCCATGTTTTAGGGGTTACGATCTGCTAGTGGTGTTGCAACGTCTAAAAATATCTCCAGAACGTGCTTTCAAATCGCCACTGCCGGAGTGTGGTGGCCCAGTGGCGGTTTTTGCTATAGCACATTGGCGCAATGAACCCCCATTAAATTTGACAATATATTTAGCATTTTGTCCCTATACGTACCAGAAATATTTGTCAGAAAACAGCGCGGAGTTCAAATGCAGTTAACGAGCGCGAGGAAGTGAAGCCGGCGCAAGATCTGATTTGAACCCCCAGTCTTGGCTAATCTTTCCTGCAGGGAATAGGCGAGTGAGGTAGAGCGGTGGCATGGGACAGGTAGCGGGGGTTATAAGGGAAGGGAACAGTGGATACAAGCCAAACTTGTATCCATCCTACACGCATGCGCAATAAGATTGCTGATTTCGTTCACTAGTCCAGCGGTTCAAGGTTGCGGAAAAGGTATACACTCCGCCATTTCTTGACGTGTTTGTAAAATAAATGCGGCCAATGTGAACTTACAGCGAAAGTACTCACCAGGGGCGCTTTTGAAAGGGTGCTTCATGGCTTCCACATTAGACTGTTTATACGCATCCGTAATTTATCCATGAATTTATCTATATAATGTAAACTACCTAGCTATTTATTGTATTTGAAGGCTAATTAAATAAACGATTCAGTTATATTGAACAAATACCACTATAATAGCGGAAGAAGGTGTCTTGTTAGTTGTTACGCTCCGGAGTTCCTTTTCTCATTAGGAATCCTGACCTCTTTTTTTGAATTGGCTCCCGGTATCTCTAAATTACATTTTGTGAGTTTTTTTTATTCAACCACATTTTGTAAGTATTTTCAATCTACATTGCACTTTGTAAGTATTTCTAAACTCCAATATTTAAGTATTTTCAATCTCAATTGCATTTTGTAAGTATAGTATTTTAAATCGCGGGCTTCCACATATTGTGAGTATTTTGAATCTACCATACATTTTGTAAGCATTTTCAAATTCAATTGCATTTTGTAAGTATTTTGAATTTCAATTGCACTTTGTGAGTATTTTGAATATGAACCGGCCTTTTTCATTCTCACTTGCATTGTGTATTTTCAATTCCAATTGCATTTTGTAAGTATTTTGAACCTCACTTGCATTTTGTACGTATTTGGAATTTCAATTGCATTTTTTAAATATTTTGAATTTCAATTGCATTTTGTTGATTTTTCGAATCTACACTGCATTTTGTAAGTAATTTGAACCTAAACTACATTTTGTGCGTATTTTTTTTTTCAATCTAAATTCCTTTTATGAGAATTTTCCTTCTAAATTACCTTTACCTTTTATAAGTATATCCATTCTTCATTTTGTGAGCCATTTCAATCTGATACTCGATTGCTGTAAGATTTGAAGTGTTGCGTGTTCTTAACCAGGCTCATTACCAGATGGAGCCTATCATACTGGTGCGTGTTTGTGCGTGTGTTTTAGAGAGACATTGAGACAGAAATCTTTGATCTTCACTAATAATGCTGATGCAGGGTTCACGTTATGGTTGAGGCGAATGATATGAACTCACCGTGTTTGAAATCGCTCATTGTAATGTTCATAACTATCTGTACGAAGTTTGAGGTACCACATGTATACTGTTTATCTTTGTAGTAGATTAAGGGTCCGCCATTTGAATTGAGTGCTCTTTTCTATTGAACCCACAGTCCAGAAAGTCACGAGCCGCCACTGGGTGGCCGCCACTCGTGATAGTGTTAGGGAAACATGCGGTACCGGTATTTAACACTCGGCAAAACCATATTGAAAATTGGAGCTATGTTTCCATTGGTCGTGTACTGTATGGCAGCATAAGAACAATCTTTTTAAATGTAAATACATATTACGTCAGCAACATTAAAGAATTTTTCTGTTGTAACAGTTGTCAGTTTAATATCAGTAACTTCTAAATATGAAGTAAACTCGTGTGACAATGAACAATCGAATATCAACATTCTCGGAAATCCAGGGGAGGGGAGACGACCCCCCACCGTGTGGGCGCCCATGTTATTTATGGATTATATATAAATAAGAAAGAATTACATTACTTACTGATGCCTTTAAGTGAAACAAATATTCATTCCTAGACCATGTACACGAAATAAATAATGGTATATCCTCACAGACACAGTATAGGTGGCCGTTCATTGTAAACGCAATACACACGAATGAAAAGAATGCGCATATAAATTACAATATGACTTTTTAACATTACTCAAGTGTTTATCAACACGCGAAAGCGCACCAGCATAACTGAGACATTGAGCCCCATTGCTCATTCTCGATCTGAATATCGTTGGCAGCGTAACGACAGTATCTAAGAACTCACTTTGTAACTACTCTGAACACACCTGAATGGCATGTGAACTCTTTGATTGACTTTGGTGTCTGGATTACTTTTGTTGTGTGTCCTATATTATTTATAAACCCTGGAAATGTTAGGAATTCACCAGCGTCTTTATTTTGGAATGTTTGGAATTATTTTGGGTACTGATAAAGGTAAAACATCGCAGAAACGCGATCGGAATTAATTGGATTAACACTTGACTACAGCTGTTACAGTTAACTCCGGTCTTCTTCGACGTGATACACTCGATCTGTTAGACCCCCATGATGGTTGAATGTGTTTATACATACGTGAAGTCTGCCATTGATATTCCACGTTATATCATTGTGAAAACTGGATATAATTACTCATCACTTCGTGTACAGTGCAGTGAGGCTTCGTGGGACACATATTTCAGCATTAATTTGCGTGATACACTCGATCTGACAGTCTCCCATGGTGGATGAAGGTTTATTTTACATAAGTGAAGTATAATTGATAATCCACGTTATATTCGTGCAGGAGTTGAGTATAATTGATCATCGTTGTGAGAGTAGTGGACTGTGTAACTATTTAAAGTAGTATTCTGCAGTATTTTGGTGTATTTGCCCAGTTATAATATGTTTCATACAACGCACACGAGGACATGGAATTTAGTAGACATGTGGTCTATTTGTGAAAACATGTTAATATCTAAGTGTAACTAATAAGAATAAATCTCCACAGAAAATTACAGTGGAATAACAATATTACCTAACGTATCGGTGGAACGAACAGTGAATATTTATTTCATACGACGGCTGATTGCAGCGATGTTCGACGACCACGTGGTGTGAATGTGAATGCAACTAAAACAGTTTGGAGTGTTGCCAAATATCATATTAATGATATGTTTAACCTGGCGGGTGTTATGGCCACTCTTGCTTATACCGCACACTTGCAGAGTCAGTGGAAGTATTCTTTTAACCTGTGAAAATCACGCTATAGGAACGCACGTTATTCAACATGAGAGCACATGGTTATGGAAATCTCGCCCAAATGTATAAGTATGCTATGGAAGATGTGATCATGGAGTAGTTTAAACATGACCTGAGAGGGCGACGGATGTCAGGAAATGTTGGAGTTATAAGCATGGCAATGGAGGTAGGCCATGAAATCGCCGAGATTACCCGGGCAAAAACTCTAATGAACGACGACATGTAAGTGATGAACGCTTCAATTTAACATGTGACAGGGTTAGACATTTTAACAGTGGTATAGTTTTAGACAGTCTTTCAATTTTTCAGCACATCCTGATAGGTAGGATTTTTTATGTTTAGTTGATAATTATATCTGGTCATACGTATCGTTTCAAACAGCGCCTGGAGGAAGGTTGCTTTGTAAATTACTTTCTGCTATATTTATTACGAGCCGAGGATGTATGTGGCTTTATATTCGACCATGGCGAAATGTAAATATTATAAGTCAGAAAACTGTACTATAAAGAGGCTCAATATAGTACAAGTTTTCATTATGATACAGTTTCTCCCACCAATCAGAGCTCAAGAAACAGTTGTGTGACCAATTAATTAAGGATAGCATCGCACCTGCGCTGACTTCCACAGCCTCCTGTGGCTCGTGTCATATTGGGGTATTCGAGGAGGCAAAGGTATTCTCTGCATCCCATGCGCTCTGTTCAGTACATAAAACAGGCGAAATCTCGACAGATATTTATGAATATTTATGTTCCTACATAAAATAGTTATAATTATTGTCGAACATAAACAGTCGTATGCAACTCGCCTATAATGGTAATTAAGACACTCGTATGGAAATTATAAAACTCGCTACGCTCGTTTTATAAATATACTCGTGTAGTAATTATTGCCATTATAGGATTGTTGCATAATGTACTATTACGGCAGATTGCCGTGTATAAGAATGCAGGAAACTATTATAAAATAACGAGCAGTTGAAGGTTAACATATATTTTTCAAGGCTGTGTGAAGGCCGTGGTATTGATCGCTTCAGAAGCAAGCTTTTTGTTGCAATAAACTGTATGTGAATTTACAAGGCAGTGTATTTTGAGAACCCCTTTGTTACTATCACAACAGCTGGAAATATTTTTAACGCATAACCAGCGTGCAGAGGAGGCTTTGTTCATTTATTTTATTCTCGACAAACGACGACATAATCTGACTGAATGAAACGTGTAACTTTGCATGTTCTATGTTTGAGAACTGATCTTTGAGTACAGCATTCAGCAATGTATTAGACACCGGCTAATTATTGAAATTTATGATATTTTGACTACATTTCATGGTAAATTTTTGGTTCTGAAAGTACGAGTACGGTATATGAGCAGTTATTGTGAGCTCGAGTCCACGAATGGGACATCTTTGTATAAATTAGAATCATGCTATTGTAGTTTCTAGAGGAGTGAATGTTTAGGGGAGTATTAAAGCTCCTGTTTTGGAGCCAATTTATGATTGTGGTATTTTTTCAGCAACTTTGTACACTTTTGGCAATTTGACTGATGATTGTGACTAACGAGTCCGTGTTATTGATATTGAACACAGGGTGTGTATCAAGCAAATGAACAGTGATTCATTCATTCATATTATTAGGTATTTCTTAGATGTTTCTCCCTCATTTAGCGCTACACTAGACACATTTATTGGTCACTAAATATATACAATGACACTTTGAGGATTAATAATGAATTAATATTGATAATAATAATAATCGGAAGCCTCCGTGGCTTAGGCGGCAGCACGCCGGCCTCTCACCGCTGGGTCCGTGGTTCAAATCCCGGTCACTCCATGTGAGATCTGTGCTGGACAAAACAAAGGCAGACAGGTTTTTCTCCGGGTACTCCGGTTTTCCCTGTCAAAATTTCATTCCAGCAACACTCTCCACTATCATTTCATTTCATCTGTCATTCATTTAATCATTACCCCAGAGGAGTGCGTCAGGCCTCGGCAGCCGGCACAGTTCATATCCTCGCCGCTAGATGGGGGCTTTATTCATTCCATTCCTGACCCGGTCGGAGACTGGAAGCAGGCTGTGGATTTTCATTTTCAATAATAATAATCAAGTGATAGAATTTTGAACTAAACTGAGAACTAAATAATTATGTAGTCTAAACGAATGAATGCTAATCTTACATTTCTTTTATGACCATTTCTTAGGGTTTGTGAGTTTCGACGATATATAAATTCACTTTGACTATCCCCGATCTTGAGACGACGATCATCTAATGACAGGATAATTTGAAACCCGGTCGTTATGATGATAAGCGACATAAGAGGTGGCGGCCTGTCACAGCAGTCGCTAACGTAATTTTTCCCTTTACGCTTAAGACCATTTCTCTGCAAACCGCAGGAAACTGTGCAGGTAGGAATGCGGATCGCATTACCAGTAGGAGTGTACTGAACCTGTGAAATTTGTGTTGTAAATAGCTTTGATATTTCTTCAATTTAATTTAATTAGGAACAGAATGTGCATAGCTGTGATTTTTCAACCCTCCTATGATAAACGCGTCTTGTTTATCAGTAATATTTCAATATCAGATAGGGAATACCATTATAGCTTAGCTATTCTTATTGTGCTATTGATTGACGTAAATTTGACATTGCATTGTAAACAAGTAGGTAAATATCTTTCCTGCTAGTAGATTCACGCCTGACATTATTTTTTTTTAAATTAAATCTCGGATGTAATTGGTTAGGGATCGTTACGTATTTCTCTGTTAGTGATTGATTTATTCTTCGATTTTTGAAGAGGACTTCGGGAGGTTTAAAATAGACTTTAGATAGGCCTAGGGGATATTTTTGACTTTCTTTTCAGGTCAGTTTAGATTCGTACTAGCCGATTTTCACCTGTCAGAAATAGGCTACGGATCTGTGATCTTACCAATAAATGTAGTGTGATCTTAACAATAAGACTGTTCTCATTATTTCGAGGTTGTTTTGTGTTTTTCCCGTGAGTGTATTCCACAGGGCTGGTCGTAAGAATAGAACTCTCATATTCCCGACACCCCCCGAGTACAGTTTTTCGTGCTAGGCCAACCTACGAATACATGCTTTTCCTGAGTCCTGTGTGTTGGCTAGAGGAGGGTCTCGGAAGGGCTGTTTAAGACCGGCAGCTTCCCGAAACTCTCGTCTTACGGGCACAATATATAGGACGATATTTAACGTTCCTGTGGGCGCAACTGATTTGACAGGCACACGAGTTAATTCTTGTCTCGTATTCGTCATTCGCGGAGGCGAAGCTACTTGCACATTTCAGCACGATATTCAAGTCCATGTCTGTCAGTTTGTCAATGACCCTCCTACACATTTGCTGTTATTGCAGAATTGATCTGCCAGGCATATTGCGCATGATCGTGTACCATTACGTAAAATGCAGAGACTGAATGAGTGTATTTACTCAAAACTGTTCTTCAGCAAACGTTGTAATATTTTAAAATTCTGATTTCTGACGTGTGCCAGACAGACTTAATGCGCCCACTGCCACTATATTTAATATTAAGCACAACCGAATTTTAAATGTCTGAAATATTTATATTTATCACAAAATAAATTAATGAGCACTTTAGCAAAAAGCGTATGTTCTTACTCGGATTTTCATATCGTTTTACCTTCTAAGTTTCCAGGGTGGTGCTCGGGTGCCAATGAAACAGCACGTCGAAGCCCATACAAGATCCCTTCACGATAACCAATAGGGCCTACGGTATCGTCAGACAGTGGCAAGGAAGGAAGTGTCTGTGGGATAGTTTTATTTATTGTGATAAATGCAGGCTTACTGTATGTTATTAATGGGATGTGTGTTTATTTCATGAAGTTTGTCATAAGAATATATACCGGTTAATAATACTAATAATCTGATTTGTGTTAGAAATACACCCCTAGTCTTACAGTTCTTTTACTTCGTGCATGGGCTATTAATTATCATCAGATGGGCGAGGTTGCAAGCAATAGGCCTACCAATATCGTCACCGAGTTAGTGTTTTCCATGTAGGCTACAATACCTCGCGGCAAAATCTTAAGATCTGAGAATATAGAGTTCCATGAAGGGATTTTGAAAGTACCGTACTCTTTACAGACTTGAATAAATTTAATAATGAAGATGATTCCTAAAAACTGCGTTCTCCATGGACATGTTCATGCCCTGAGCTGATTGAAAATGAAAATCCACAACCTGCTTCCAGTCTCCGACAGGGTCAGGAATGGAATGAATGAAGCCCCTATCTAGCGGCGAGGATATGAACTGTGCCGGCTGCCGAGGCCTGACGCATTCCTCTGGGGCAATGATTAAATGAATGACAGATGAAATGAAATGATAGTGGAGAGTGTTGCTGGAATGAAATGTTGACAGGGAAAACCGGAGTACCCGGAGAAAAACCTGTCTGCCTCCGTTTTGCCAGCACAGACCTCACATGGAGTGACCGGGATTTGAACCACGGACCCAGCGGTGAGAGGCCGGCGTGCTGCCGCCTAAGCCACGGAGGCTTGCCCTGAGCAGATTAATTTACAATATTTGATCGCCGAGGATGCACAGGTTTAAATGTTTAACTAAAAACTATTTTATGACGACAATTATACAAGTTACCCAGTGCTAGTATTATAAGTCGGTAAGGTTAAAGACATCTTTCAGTCCCTTCCGTTCAATGATGGTACAATGAGGGAGATAATTATGTTGTGTTTGGTTTTTCAGTGGCTTCCTTGTAACACGAGGCGGAAGGAGTGTCTTTTACTCAGTTTCTGTCAATTTCTTGGTACTAGTAGTGTGACTTGAGTTTACTTTCACGTTGATAGGTTTGTAATTTAATTTAACGGAATGTATTCCGCCTGCGCCATCAAATTGTCCTCAATTTGTGTGTAGTTTACTTAGGAATAGAAAAACCAATTATTGGACGTTTCATTTCAGTGGCTGTCACCAGTAATTCCTCATTCTATCGTAATGATAAACATTCATACCGGTATTAAGATTATACCGGTACTCGATATTATATCCTAATTGATATCTTACAAAGTCGAGTGCCATGGTCTAATAAGTTTTGTCGTTAACCTCTTCTTCTCAATGTGTGACTGGAGGGTTATATTCTCATTACCAGTAGCCTCGTTTGAATTTTGGGTTCTAAATTACCTCATTTGGTGTGATAAATGTGATAATGATATGGCGTAGTGGTGGAAGTACGACCTTATATAATCCTTAAGCGCACTCTGTGTGTTCTAGATTGCTGAACATTATGGAACAACAACCACTCATTAAGAATGAGCCAGATGAATTCCCAAATATCGTAAGTTGTATTTATTATGTATACCGTGTTACATAGCAATCAGTGTGATGTGCATGACAAGCATGGTTTAGTGACTTAATACCTGCTACCAAATAGTAGGCTAATCAGGATATTTAATATTGCGTTGTTACACATAACTTACCATAAAACAGTTAGTCTGTCCGTATCTTTTACGTTGACTCATACTTGTGTACTCATTTCTAGGAACCAATTGACCAGTTACCCTCTTATAATCTGCTGGGTGAGTCGGATGATCTATATGAAGATAAAAGCTGGGCAGTAAAATCGGAACATGACATACAGGTGATCATAGGTTCAATATTTCCTCACATATACATCTTCCTTATTTCATGGGCGAGGAGTTGATGATATTGCTGGCAGCCTGGACGGTTATGTAGGTGAATTCTAGATCACACCCCGTGCTGACAGTAGCTAATTTATTGGTAATGCAAATCCACACTGTTAGTTCACTGGACTCTATTGTAGGTGAAGTCCACAGGACATGCCTTGCTAACAGTAGCTAATATATTGATTATGCAGGTTCACTCTACTGGCTCCCTGGACCCTATTGTAGGTGAAATCTACACCTGGGTTAAGAGTAGCTAATTTATTGGTGATGCAGGTTCACTGTACAAGCACACTGGACCCTATTGTAGGTGAAATCTACGCCTGTGTTAAGAGTAGCTAATTTATTGGTAATGCAATTCCACACTGTTGGCTCACTGGACTCTAGAGTAGGTGAAGTCCACACGACATGCCTTGCTAAGAGTAGCTTATATATTTTTTATGCAGGTTCACTCTACTGGCACCCTGGACCCTATTGTAGGTGAAATCTACCCCTGTGTTAAGAGTAGCTAATTTATTGGTGATGCAGATTCTCTGTACAAGCACACTGGACCCTATTGTAGGTGAAGTCTACACCTGTGTTAAGAGTAGCTAATTTACTGGTGATGTAGGTTCACAGCACTGGCACCCTGGACCCTATTCTATGTGAAGTCTACACCTGTGTTAAGAGTAGCTAATTTATTGGTAATGCAGTTTCACTGTATGGGCACACTGGGTCCCATTTTAGGTGAAGTCTTCACCTGTGTTGAGAGTAGCTAATTTATTGGTAATGTAGGTACACTGTACTGACCCGGGACCCTATTGTAGGTGAAGTCTATACCTGTGTTAAGAGTAGCTAATTTATTGGCAATGCAGGTTCACTGTACTGGCACACTGGGTCCCAATGTAGGTGAAGTCTACACCTGTGTTAACTGTAGCTAATGTTTTCATAATGCAGGTTCACTGTACTGGCACCCTGGTCCCTATTGTAGGTGAAGTCTACACCGGTGTTAACAGTATCTAATTTATTGGTAATGCAGGTTCACTGTACTGGCACACTGGACCTCATTGTAGGTGAAGTATACACCTGTGTTACGAGTAGCTAATTTATTGGTAATGCAGGTTCACTGTACTGGCACACTGGACCTCATTGTAGGTGAAGTATACACCTGTGTTACGAGTAGCTAATTTATTGGTAATGCAGGTTCACTGTACTGGCATACTGGACCTCATTGTAGGTGAAGTCTACACCTGTGTTAAGAGTAGCTAATTTATTGGTAACTAGCAACCCACACCGACTTCGCCCGGAAACTGAAGAATCATTTATATATTTTGTGGAGGAATCTTAATTCATAGCAGAATTCTCCTTATAGGGCCACAAACCATGAATATTTCTCCCCTGTTTCATAGGAACTTTGGGGATGACTCTCTTTGTCTTTGTGAATTCTTTCTTTTCCTCTAGTACCCGGTATATTCGCACGGTATCTTTAACGTTTTACCCAGTGTAGGCTTAAAAGGCTTATTTTTTCGATTTCAATGAACTACGACCTATATCCGTTTTCCGTTTCGAGATAACGGGTTAAAGTCACTGACTGGACTATTAATCATATTATCATAGAGATAGCATGTGCAACGAATTCTTGTCAGACGTAATTTAAGAATGGCGAGGTGCATGAATCACAAATCCCCCTTCCGTCCAATCTAAACTTGACTGTGTATTCTACGGAACGGAAAGTTCACAGGCGATGTAAAGAAGAGCCACTCCAAACCCATTCACTCTTCTCTGGAGTCTTATCTCGACACGACTCTACGTGTCTGGGGTGATGGGCTCGCTTGTCAGCCAGCTAGCTCGTAAACTGTCTCGAAGCTAGTAATTGAATGGAGATTGTTGGAAGAAATGAAAACTTAAGAACACTTATAGAGGGCGATGTATTGAAGATAGAGATATGCTGTCTCGCACTTTTTTGTAGAACTTTTCATGCTGAACAATTCATACTCATAGTATATAGATAATGTTTACCGTTTGCCCAGCGTAAGCTTAAAAAGCGTACGGTTATATTTTTTTTTCAACGTTTCCACTGAAATCATTACTGCTTGGTTTCCTTTGATCTTAAATAAATTATTTTCTACAGAAACCTTCCTCGAGATATCCTTTATAGAATGGCGAAAACCACATCAAAATCCATCCAGTTGTTCTGGAGATTACCCGTAACATCCAGGAATCGGGGACTTTGTTTTATACTAAGAAGAGATTATTCGCCGATCAGTATATTTTAATATAATATAATCCCCCTTCCGTCCAATCTTAAATTGTCTGTGAATTTTGCGGAGCTAAAAGTTAACAGGCGAAATGACAGTTGCACTTCCAGTGAATTGCGAGGTGAATGAAACTCATATCCCCCTTCCGTCCAATCTTAACTTGACTGTGTTCCACAGGCAAAATGAAGAAATCCCGAGTTGCACTTCCAGGGAAACTCCTAACTCCACCACCCTTCTCAGAAGGCTTAATTCAGCACGACTGGACGGTTTGCTGCTGGCTGTATCTGGGGCAATAGGTTCGCCCGCTAGCTGGGCTGTAACAGGGATGATAGACTCGCCTTTAGCTATCTCGTAAACTGTCGCCTCATTAGTAGAATGGACATGGTTGGAAGAAATTAATACGTAAAAACACTTACAGAGGACGATGTATTGAAGATAGACATATACTCTCCGGGACTTTTTTGTAGAAGGTTACATGCTGAACAATTCTTACACTCATAGTATTTAGATTTTTAACGGTTTTGCCTAGCGCAAGCTTACAAAGCCCTCGGACGCCAGTTTTTTTTTTTACTTTTACACTGAAATCGTTACTGCTCGGCTTTCTTTGATCATAAATAAATTATTTTCTACAGAAATCATCCTCGAGATATCCTTTACAAAATTGTGAAAACCGCATAATAATCCATCCAGTGGTTCTCGAGTTTACCCGTAACATCCAAGAATCGGGGACTTTGTTTTATACTAAGTAGAGATGTAGGTTCACTGTACTGGCACCCTGGACCTTATTGTAGGTGAAGTCTACACCTGTGTTAAGAGTTGCTAATTTATTGTTAATGCATGTTCACTATACTTTCAACCTTGACCCTGTTGTAGGTGACGTCTACACATGTGTTAAGAGTAGCTAATTTATTGTTAATGCAGGTGCACTGTACTGGCACACTGGACCCTATTGTAGGTGAAGTCCACACCTGTGGAGTATCTAATTTATTGGTAATGCAGGTTCACTGTACTGGCACCCTCGCCACTATTGTTGGTGAGGTCTACACCACATGATGTGCTCACAGTTGCTAATTTATTGGTAGTGCAGCTTGACTCTGCAGGCCAAATTGTCGCAGGTTGAAACACGGCCTTAATGATAACATTTTTGAGCTTAAATGCAATACTCTAAACCTCTAGGAGTAATAGAGTCGTTCAACTTAAGTGTTTCAAAATCTGAGGTGTATTTCCTTAGGATCCAAACTAGATCAAGTCGATTTTTGAGAGTACCTTGAAAATTGTCCGAATAGTTTAAGATGAATCATACATTTATGAATGTTGTGGTAGGGTGTCCAGGAGCTCCATTGGTATGAAAATGATAATCCCTTTCAATACCTAGGCTGGTCAGCTAGACATATATGTTTTGGAGCGCGTCGAGCTTAAATTGGAAATCTACATTCTGAGTTCAGAAATATCCCAACACTCCCATAAAGCTTGGGGCGACCTCTGCTGCTACACATGGCCGACAATATGGTATTGACACAACCCCTTGCCTTGATGAAATCCTACGTAGCTAGCCGTCACTGTCAATGTAGTTCCTCTCTTCACCTTGATGACAATATCTACTGCTAGCTGAGACTGTCAATATATTGTTGGTCCACATTTCATGACATTCTCCAATGGTACACACATATTGTTAATTTGATGGTGAGGGTTTTTCGGATCTTCTCGGAGCGTTGAACGGAGGAGGAAAACGAATGTGGGTTGTCTTGGACTGGCACTAATACACCGTGATAAAAGACCCCAGACATGGTCTATGGTGGTGTGCCTCAGACTTTAATAGACCGCGGTCGGCAATTTCGTTCTTAAAATCTCTTAAGCTGTTGTCTATAAAAATGTATATTTGTTAACACATTGCGCAATCTTGACAACGTCAATGGGTCATGAATTAAGTATTACAAGTGATTCAGTATGAAATTACATTTCAATTAGCTGTGCCATTTTACTTTAAAATTCAACTATCGGTCCCTTTAAATTCCTCCTTATTTTAACTATCCCTGAGATGAGTATTACTTCAATTTAGTATTAAGAGTGTAATACAAACAACGCTTGGTACGAGATTTCTGAACACATAATTAATCAGCATTGCTTGTCCTTATTAACGTTATAAGGAGACTCTAAGTAACTGCATCCACGCCTCAAAGTAGCAACACACGCTCTCAATGCTAGTGACAATATGCTAGGCTTACGTTTTTCGAGTGTATACTAACTGAAATGTTTTCAGATACATTCTGAACAAAAACTGTTAGTTTTTTTTTTGCCATGTCACCGCTGGCGTATGAAAACTATGAACGGGAGGTTGAATTACGTTCAGTGTGTTATTTGATTCCTTGATTCTTTCAGTGCAAGTTTATGAGTCATCTGTAAGACCTAATTCCACTTACGCGAAGGCAAACATTTGTGAACCAAGTCATTTATTTGCAGGCCGATGCAGATCATCACATAGATATTAAAATTGAGGAATCTTCTATTCAGGAGATCGTTCCATGCAAGAAAACAGAAACATTATCTTCCGAACTGAGAGAGGTAAGTATCTTCATTCCTCTTTACAAGACATCTCCTTAAAGGCAATTCGGGATTAAGTAGTGTGTTTTCACAATTTTGTTGATGACATACCGAAGCGTTTGGCTATTAGGTTGTGTTTAGTACAGCAGACACAATCCATATTGATGGAAGGATGGCGAAAAACATATCTGTCCCAAACGTTACCCACGACCTCTGATTTCGTGCGATGTTCTTATAATTGAGCTACTGGGGATGCATTATAATGCCATTGGCAATGGTATATTATGTGATGCTAGCATATGTTTGGTACAATCACATTGTTTTAGTTGCGCAATGTAGACTTAACGTATAGGTATATAAATTGATTAAGGATAACTATATACCAGTCAGAGATCCTCCCATGAATGCTACTGACCGGTGCTGGGTTTGACTATCCTCACGAGTGGTCTTCTATGCGTTTTCACTTCAACTCCCGGCTTTTGCGGGGATGCTTCTAACTAATGACAGAGGAGCATTAAAAAACATGTTGTTGACCTAAAGCATGAAGATAATTGATGATGTGAGTTAAAAGTAGAAGAATGCTCTAGAACCTTACATAGAAAGTAATATCTAACACTTTTATTTGTAAGTACTGTGCCCGTTTGTTCATCTGAGATGGACAGGCGACCACATGCGAGGCAACATGAGCACAGTGTCAGCACGAGATTTATCTCAGGGTGTCCTGGGCTGGGCTATGAAATTACTTCACACTGCACCCATGCTCCCCGTAAAGGATAAGGAAAGACTTCACAACAAAACAGAAAGTGAAAACACATATTAAGATAAAAGCCAATTCACCAAAAATGTATTTCACCAAACATTGCCTGACGGTAATAATATTAATCACTTCCCTGCTTTGATTATGCCTCTCTGGTCTGGAAAAATCATAGTTTCTTCTTAAGAGTTCATTGGTTTGACTATGTTTGATCAAAATGCACATTATTCTATTAACCTATACCGGCGAGATTGCATAATCTTAAATTATCACTCACGACTCGAAAAAGAAATACCTAAATCTAACCTAATTGGTTTCAGTTCATAATATTGTCCTATATTATTTCACATATTTACTTTTATTATTTACAGCAATCTTGAGGTTGTTTCACACCCGCGTTTCACTATCTTGTTATGACGAAATTATGGTGGCATTGTAACACATAATTCAGAATGACACTTTCTAGCGCGGCATATAAAATTGCATTAGTTTGACACTTAACATTTAACATTTATCAAAGCATTTATTTATCTCGAAGCAAAAATAGTAATGATAATATTTGTAGGCTTTCTCTAATGTGGCCTCAGATATCTAGTTATAATTCTCATAATTATATGATTTAATGAGAGGATATGTAACACTGAACAATAATTAAATACCAGCCGTCACAAAAATCGGTACAAGGTTGGACGTGACGTCATTACATTCATAACAAATCACTGATCTTATATTAGTGTATTTCATGGGAATTCTTAGTAATTGGACTGACATTTGAAGCAATGTTACCACTGTAGGACAGGATATCACTCCCGCATGCATCCTATTTTATTATCAAAACAAACAATATTATGTGGGACAGGATATCACTCTCGCATGAATCCCACTCATTCGAGGATCAACACGCCAATCTTCCTGAACTAACTTTAGTAAACTCATAAGTGCATCGACACATAATTAGTATTATTAGGCTTCGTTTCAAGAATGTCCAATATTATTTGATGATTGTAAGATCCCAGACTTTTACACAATGAAACAATTTGTTTATAATCATAATTCAACATATTTATCAATTATTATTATCCTCATGGAATATTACATTCATTGTTGTTTATCAAAATTCAGTGATCTTCCAATATAAATTTGTAGAGATTTTTATTATTATTATCATTAGAAAATATTTTCTGGTATTCAGAAAAATAATGCTAATGCATCTAATGTGTCATAATTCTGTTGCCTTTTATGCAAATGGGGTAGGACATCCCATATTATTTATTAAAGCAAGCAGTGAAAAATGTTGAGGATCCACCTCACCTACAAGTCTAAGCGACTACTAGAAATATTCGCCTAGCCTATATGCAACCAACTATATAAGATCGAAGATTATTTATGGTTAGGATAAATGAATAGATTTAGCGGAAATTATGGAAATTCATGGCCCAAGAATAAGATCTACATAAGTCGGAAGGCTTCTATCTTAGATGTTCTGTGGCGGTAGGTCATCCCTCGGTGCGGATCGAACCAAGGCACCACGGACCGGTGATGGCTGCTTACTAGGAAAGAGACATATCCCGGCATTCGCCTCCCGCTGCCTCCTCGTCCACAGAAATATGCCCCTGACAGGCATCACTCTGGTTCCCCATCCGGCAATACTGGTATCGCTCGCCTCACATAGTGCCACTCTAGCCGATAGTCATGTTTGAACAGTGGGGTAGTGACGTCACCATCTTATGGGGTCGTTCCGAACTCCTCCACAAATGCACACTCGCAATTCTGATAGTGTAGCCCACAGTTTTTGGAATATCCACTTATACTGACTGTCACAAATATGATCGATCTTACGGGGCTGGATGATAATAATAATAATAATAATAATAATATCCACTTGCTGAAATGTCTGAATTATGCCAGAGCTGATTCTAACATGAAATTTCCATGATAAGCTCTCAGGGTCGCTCACTATCACTCTGCATTTTGTCATAACGCTAGTTCGAATTGGACACAATTCCAATTTGTAAACATTGAACACTGGGTAGAAGTTTACATACAGTCAAATTATCACTCACTTGCGTGAAACAAATCCATATTCACATACCTGTAATTCCTGTAGTATTTTCATAACGATGAATTTTCACAATCACCATAATAATAATAATAATAAGTTCATGGAGCACAATGGCACTTTACTTTTCACGCACTGGTGTGGAAATGAGACTATGTCTTCTGACACAATATCGGAGTAACATGGAGATGTTATTATGGAGGCCTAGCCTCGCGGAGTAATTGCACAGTATAACTACAGCGTAGCGTAACAGCGTAACGACGAGTGAGCACCACCGACCAGCTGATCCACACAGACAGATCAAAACAGATAGCCTGGCCTCCTAAGAGCCGGTTTATATACTCCCACAGGTTCAAATATCGATAGCTGTAATTGCATTACGTAATGCGAGGCTTTCACTTATATTAGTTCCCACCATAGAACATGCTGGAAGGTTATCGAAACTTTGTGAATTAAACGGGATAAGTATTCCAAATAAAATTCTGAAGTGCTGATGTGTTCTTCTTCCTTATCTAAATACAAACATGTATATTGTGCTCCGACATTCCCCACTAAGACCACGCGCCTGTTTCAAAACATGGCGAGTCAACAGCTTGTCGCAAACTTGGTGTCGCCTCAGCGCGCTCAACTCAAATCACGCCATCATCCACTCCGTCGTATAAGGGCCCTGTACATACTAAAAAGACTTCTTGCCGCCGTCCAGCTCATAGGAGGTGTTAATGAGCCCTGAAATAAAGTAACGAGTTAGTAGACGATTGTTGCCTCTTGGGAGTAACCCTCTCAGCATTTTCCTTGGCTGGATGGTTCGCTTAAAAGGAGATACCATAGTTTATAATAAGTTACAGAATTGGAGGTTATAACCAATTATCTGTATCTGCATAATGCACTGGGATGTGATGGTCAGTACAAATGTCATTCAGCGAATATTATCTTCACTTCAGTTGACCAGTGCTGTAAAATTACGTTGTTTATTATTCGTGTAAAATTTAAAGCACAGAAATACATTATTCCATTTTAACCCTAGGATGTGGAAGAAGAAATCCAGGAACGAGCAAGTGGTGGAAGTGGAAGTCACTTAAATGAGTAAGTGTTTAACGTACAAAATACGTGATCTTTCACTTTACTTGTGCATAGCTGTAAGTTTTGGATTTGAATAAGATTGGTTTGCAAAGTGAGATATGTCTCTCATTGTTTGGGTCTCATCCTTGAAGTAGATATTGATATTAACTATCTTAGCAGCACACAAATTATCCATTCTCGTTCAGTGTACTCACTATCTGATAATATTTAGAAATCCTCATTCTGTCTGTTGATGGGAGCTAGTTTTGTCTTGTGGAACTATGCATGGAAGGAATACACATGAAGCAGAGATAAGAATGTGAATGAGTTTTGTAAGGAGAATCCATTACTTCACATTTCCCCACTGTGTCCTCAAACCATATATTTCTTCTGTATCCAAATACAAAATGCCTTCTCTTTACTGGAAATTACTCAAGGAGAATCCAATAAAAGATCTAATACAATAGGAGCATTTTGGATATTTGGGAGGTATAAACATAATACCACATAATGGTGCTTGTAACGAGGTACACGAAAGTAGACAGGTCCTATATGGAAGTTCAACATTACTATATAGCCCAATACCACCGTAACTTGATACATATGCTTTAAGTACAGTATTACAGTATAGCCTACACATCTACACTTGATGCATGTGTTCTAAATTCAGTACTTGAGTGTAGCCTAAAACCTCTACTTGGGTACATGTGATTTATTTAGAGTATAGCCTAAAGCAAACATCACTCATATATGTGCTTTAAGTAGCGTATAATAGTATATCCGAATCCAAATAACATGCTGAGTAAGTTTTGAAAGGATATCAAAAATATATATAAAACACAATATTCAGTTTAAACAATGTGAATAATTGTATATATTATAACTGGTATTGTTAAGGGTGTAACAATTGGGGCCAAAGTTTACCTATTAATATATTGTTATGTGGTTGCGGTGAATCCTATATTATAGATAATATTAATGTTGGCTTTTAGTTATGTACTATCTTGTGTCAATGAATACACAGAGACTAATTTAAATTCATGTATTGTGTATTTGGTAAGGTTTGCTCTTGAATTTTATCTGACAACACAGTTGAGATTAATACATAGAGCAAATCCTAATTTACACAACTATACATTAGTACACCTCACAACATACATACAAAAGTGATATTCAATATCATTTTTCGAAATGACAGTGCATTTCTATAAGGCCTTTGTTTATACAGAAAAATAACGGACCCCACTCTATGCTTCAAATTTCATTCATGTGGAGAAAGATTAAATAAAGATGTACTATTTCGTTCCTGCTCAATCGTTCCACCTAAAACGCGTTATTTGAAACAATTGAAGAACTGAAAACAAGCAGTGTAAAATGCAAGGAATACAGGTTTATTCCTCCGACAACCAATAAGAAACCAGCAGCTTCCAGTCTATCAAAGAGTCGATCATACACTGGGCTGCACACTATATCGGTAATATTATACGTAACGTATATATAAGTCAATCGTGAGACAACGCCGTGTACATTCAAATAGAGAAATACACAAGTAGATTAATTGCTACCTGCTCACCTTTATCACAGGTATTCAATTCAATATACACGTCAAAGAGCGCAAACACTCCTCAGCTAGAGCAACTTAATATGATGAATATATCTACACTCGCCATGCAATGAGCTGGTATGATTGATGATAATCCTTCAAAATTGAAGAAGTGTGGGTGGTGTTCGTTCACAGATACTACTGGTTGTGATAGCAACAAGCAGACTCACTGTATCGCAATTCTTTACGCTTTCGTTATGGTAAGGTAAAATAATATTTAGCACCTACCACTCAAGCAAGCCACTCTGTGGGGATATTGTTGCCGTGTTTTTAGATTGTTGAGTTGTGTTGGGCGAGCGGCGGTAATGTTTGACAACTATGACGGAAAACAATACAATTCAAACCAATTGTCTTCAACTATCGCTTGCCGCAAATGACTGACACCAATAAATACAAAATCTTCAGTCACTTGGCAAGGGTTCGCCACCTTCCATATTATCACTTTCATCATCATCATCATCATCATCATCATCACCGCCGTCATCATCAGAATGAATGAACATTCGTTGGCAACGTATTGCGCTCCAGCCAAGAGGAGCTCGCTGGCGTCCAATAGTTCTGCTCCTACCAAATGCTTCAGATTCATTCTTTCAAAATACCGTAGATAATACCGAACGAACAGCTGCAGTGCTAGCCAGTGTCTTGGTGAGGTGTACCATAGTACATTGTCACTGCTAATGATTCGTAAGAATCTTGCAGTAAGCTTCTCAGCATGTTCTAGCCAGTGTCTTGGTGAGGTGTACCATAGTACATTTTCACTGCTCGTGATTCATAAGAACCTTACAGTAGATTCTCAGTATGTGCTAGCCAGTGTCTTGGTGAGGTGTACCATAGTACATTGTCACTGCTCGGGATTCATAAGAACCTTACAGTAAGCTTCTCAGTATGTGCTAGCCAGTGTCATGGTGAGGTGTACCATAGTACATTGTCACTGCTCGTGATTCATAAAAACCTTGCAGTAAGCTTCTCAGTATGTGCTAGCCAATGACTTGATGAGGTGTACCATAGTACTGTACATTGTCACTGCTCATAATTCATAAGAACCTTGCAGTAAGCTTCTCAGTATGTGCCAGCCACATATGCCAAATCCAGTCTTACAGGCGTTCAAGTTGTTGAGTCAAGTGTCAAGGATCTCATCTTCTCTACAGTTATACAGGTTAATAACCTAACAGTTGTTAACATGTATAAACCTCCTAGCATCAATTGGCCTCCTAGCATTTTGCCAACTTTCAGCCATCCCTGCATTTACACTGGATATTTTAACAGCCATCATACTAACTGGCGATATGACTCTGTTGATGACGATGGTGAGGCATTATCTCAGTGGGTTGAAATATCCGATCTGCACCTTGTTTTTGATGCGAAAGACAAGGGCACTTTCCATTCTGCTCGCTGGAGAAGAGACTACAACCCTGACCTAACATTTGTGTTCAAGGAATGCTTTGATCAGCCTCTCAGTATCACACGTACAATATTTTCGAGTTTCCCAAACAGCCAGCATAGACCAGTTCTGTTGGAAGCAGGTATGAAGATACCCCTGGTGACCTCAGTACCTGTACCCAGATGGAATTTTAATCGTGCAAACTGGGATAAATTCTCTAAAGATCTTGACCAGAAGCTATCTGTTATAAATCTAGATCAAAATACCAGGAACTATGATGAATTCGTCAGCTTGGTCATTTCAACCGCCAAATCAAATGTTCCGAGAGGTTTCAGAAAATATTATGTGCCTGGTTGGAATCCTGAAAGTGAGGCTCTGTATGAAGAATATCAAATAACAGGTAGTCATGAAGTAGGTTCACAGCTTCTGCAGTCATTATACAAGAATAGGAGAGAAAAGTGGGAAGCAACAGTGAAAGACATGGACTTTGCAAAATCGGGCAGGAAAGCTTGAAGAGTCTTGAATCGACTTACTGGAAAACATTATTCTAAAAAGCAGTGCAATAACTTGAGTCCAGATGCCATAGCAAATAGAATGGTTGAAGTCACCCGAACCAAGAGAGATAAATGCCATACGAAGAATGTGAAGCGTAAGCTCACTGAGCTCAAACATGGATCACAGAAGAATGAGGAACTGTCCAGGCCAATTTCTATTCAGGAAGTTGAAGCTGCTATCAAAATGCTGAAGACCGGTAAGGCTGCTGGCCCAGATAATATCTACAACGAATTCCTTCGATATATGGGTCCATATAGTATAAAGTGGATCACTTCTCTTTTTTCTTACATCCTTCAGACCAACAAACTGCCAAAGCTGTTTAAACGATCAAAAGTGATAGCCATTCTGAAACCTGGAAAGTTGGAGCAGAGACCTGAAAACTACCGTCCAATAGCACTTCTTAGTTGCATTTATAAACTTTTGGAACGAGTCCTCCTCACTAGGATTGCACCACTCATTGAAGATGTAATCCCTCCAGAACAAGCTGGTTTCAGAAGAAATCGTAGCTGTACTGATCAAGTTTTGGCTCTTACCACTCACATGGAGGCAGGCTTCCAAAAGAAGTTAAAATCAACAGCTGTGTTTATTGACCTGACAAGTGCATATGATACTGTCTGGCGACATGGACTAATTCTTAAATTGCTGGAAGTAATTCCCTGCTTGGAAATTGCAAACCTAATTTCCAACATGCTCTGTGAGAGGGAGTTTGTAGTATTCCTAGGTGATTCTAAAAGTCGTAAAATAAAATGAAATAACGGTTGGCCACAGGGATCAGTATTGGCCCCAGTTCTCTTCAACCTCTACATCCATGACTTGCCATCAACCTCAGCTACTAAGTGTATCTATGCAGATGACATTGCACTGGTAGCTCAAAGCAGAACTTTTGAGGATGGTGAAGGCATTCTTTCAGCAGACTTGGAGAAAATGGCTACATTCATCAAGTCTTGGCGATTGATCCCAAGCGCTTCTAAGACTGAGGTTTCATGTTTCCATCTTAGCAACCGACTCACAAACTACGAGCCATCTGTTTTATTCCTTGGTGATAAACTAAAGTACAACCCTTTCCCGAAATATCTAGGAGTCACCCTGGACAGAACTTTAAGCTACAAAGAACATCTCACCAAGCTATCTCACAAAATCACTACAAGGAATAACATCCTACACAAGCTTTGTGGTAGTTCATGGGGAGCCTCGGCTGACTGCTTACGATTAACGGGTATTGGTCTTGTCTACTCTTCAGCGGAATACTGTGCCCCTGTATGGCTGGAAAGTGCACATGTGCATAAAGTAGATACTAAGTTGAATGAAACCATGCGCTGCATAACTGGTACTGTCAAGTCTACACCTCGCCACTGGTTACCCGTTCTTAGCCATATCCCACCACCCCACCTGAGGAGAAAGGGAGCTCTGCTGAGAGAAGCAAAGAAGATCCGATCATCTCCCTCTTTACCAGTTCACCAGGAATTTTGTTACCCATCGCCACAACGACTTCGATCGAGGAGACCAGCAAGTGTATTGGCCGGCCGACTCTTGAGGGATGATTTCAACCTAAACTGGAGCTGGCAGGAAGAGTGGTCAAATTCAACATCTGTTACTAATGCCCATGAGATAAATCCAACTCGGGAAATGAATGGATTTGACCTCCCAAGAAAACTATGGTGTCGCCTCAACATACTGAGAAATGGGCATGGGCGCTGTAATTTCTTGCGCCATAAGTGGGGCTGGATTGATTGTCCAATGTGTGAATGCCGTGAAGAGGAGCATACCATGGACCATGTCATCCTGCGTTGCCCTCTTCATGCCTACTCCGGAAGCCCCAGCGACCTGTTTCATCTATCAGAAAGTGCTGCTCTGTGGTTGAAGAACTTGGACCTGGACTTACGAATTCCTCGTTGTACTCACCATACGATTAAAAATAAACTGTCTTGGTGAGGTGTACCAGTGTACATTTTCACTGCTCGTGATTCATAAGAACCTTACAGTAAGCTTCTCAGTACATAGTTCATTAGAGCTTGCACGTAAATCGCAGAAATAGTTTCGCAGAGTGCTTTAAAGCAACACAAACCACCAGGAGCTAGGGATAAAGAAGATCTGGAATGATACCAGACAGCAGGTAGGGAATACAAAGAACTCATCAAGTCAAAGAAGCGAGAGTTTGAGAGAGAGAAGACATAATGCTCATAACTTACATTTAGACAGATCCGTTTAAAGCGCTCAGGCCAAGACAACCTCGCTTCCCAGCGGACCTCAGTACGGAAACATTGGAGGAACACATGAGGGGAGTTGTTGCATCCAAAGAGACCTGACCGGAGTTGGTCGAGTCCACAGAGGTAGAATATAGTGCGTGCTTCACCACAGAAGAAGTGAAGAATATCAGTACAAAAAGCAAGGATAACAGAGCACCAGGCGTAGATGGACTCTGTAATGAACTTTTAAAGATTATGCTACCCTTTCTTGAAAATGTCTGGGCATAGTTAATGAATAAGGGCTTGGAGACTTGAACTATCCCCAGTACGTGGCGAAAGTCTATCATCAAACTGCTGTACAAGGGTAAAGGCGATGTCAGTTAACCTGAATCATATAGGGATGTAGGGCCTGCCGTTGGAATAGATTGGATGCAAATTGCTTACCGAGCTCCTGACTCAAAGAATAGAAGCACGGGTAGAACACCTGCTCCCAGAAGAACGATTGGGATTTCGGTAGTGCAGATATACTCTGATGGCTGCAGAATATCTTTTAAAGGAAATTCAGGAAACACTAGATGCTCTTGGGAAGAAATATATAAATTTCAACAACTATACCAAAGCCTTTGATACAGTCAATAGAAGGAAACTTTTCTCAAAATTGGATAACCTCATAGGACGTTCTGAGATGACAAGGTTAATATCGAACATTTTGGCAGATTATCAGGTGCAGATCCTAGATGGAATCTCCCAATCGGACTGGATAGACCAAACAATCGGAGTACTGCAAGGAGACCCGATAAGTCCGATTCTGTTCAATATCTTGACCCACGATGTCGTCTCCAAAACAATGGATGGAACCCAGAACGTCAAAGTACATATATATGCACACGACATGGCTCTGGCCTCCGATAGTATAGGGTATCTTCAGAAGGGAATAGATCTCGGAGGCGAAAGAGAATGAACTAGGGATCAATGTTCTGAAGACTGAATTTATGATAATTAGAAAAGGAGGAAGACTAAGGAAAGATGACTACATTGTTTGCGGGGAACACACACTAACGCAGAAACTACGATTTACGTACCTTGGAATCACTTTAATAGTCACAGGGACTTCCTTCATGGTTCATATAAAGGAGAGACTTGCAGTCGCACTTTGAAACATAGCGATATCAGGCATGTACAAGGAATGTCAGTAAAATCAGCCATGGAACTATTCAGACTTAAAGTGCTACCATCAATCACATATGGGATAGCGATCATATGGAAATACCTATCAACCTGACAATTAAAAGGAATTGAAAGTCTGAAATAAGGTATCTGAAGAGGGTATTGGAGGTCTCGAAATACACCCTCTCACGGCATGTGTTTTTATGAGCGAGAGAAACAGTTTTGGTAGAAGACCTTAGACTGCAAATGCACTTACCATCCACACAGGCATGCGTAGACCTGCAAAGAGAACTTCGAAGAAAGAGTGACTCCATTCCGATTAGTTTGCACATCACAGATGCAATGATAAATAGAGAATGAGTAAGGCCAGGGTACGAGCTGAGGCACCTAGTGACCAGATTTGCGATCCACGGCTTCCATCATCGCATTTGCACTAGAAAGTGTTTCCATCAGCCAAGCCAGGAGTTTGTATGGCTATTGTGCAACAATCAGTGCGGCGCATGCCGCACCCTGGTTTGTGATAGGCGACTAGGATCACTGACTCAGTTGTGTTTAGACGAGGATTGATTAAGATGTAACGATCAAAGTGTAGTATAGTGAGAACTGACCCTTAGTTTCTTCTGTTATATGATTGGATTTAATGTACTTTTTATATGTAGTTGTTCTCTATGGCCACTGGCCCCATTAAATGCTTTATTTTAAATTATGTTATATGTGTATTGCTCATGTTAGAAGTTATTTTCGCTGTCTTGTAAACTTTTGACTAAAGAGTGAACATACAGCTTCAAGAGGCAAAACAATAACGATGTTATGATTATAACCGCGCCTATCATACATCGTGTACAACAAATATATATATATTTCCAAGAAACACACATCTTTTTATTATAAGCTAAGTTAACAATTTTCAAAATTCAAGTCATAACTATTTATTTCCCTTCTTCAGATGTTGGTTCTTGGTTTGTGCTGAACCTCAGCGTTTACCTTATGTTCACCTTCTTCGGAGGGAAGTTTAGGCATTTCCTGTTTTTAAATGCGGGTTTTAAACTTTCAGCTTCGAAATGTATCTCACGCATTTCCACACTTTTTATTAATTAAGCGTTATTAATGTATTATTATTCAGGACAGTCTCATAAAACTATTAGTAATAAAGACTTAAGTTTTGAGTGAGTTTCAGTTTGTAGCTAAAAGTAAAACACCGATTTTAAAATAATAATAATATATAAGTCAAACTTAACATATCGTAGTATATTTCGGTATGAGAAGTTTGACGTGGTGACGCAGCGGTTAAGCAGTTGGTCTCTCACTAAAGTGGACTGGGTTTGATACCCGGTCAATGCATGTGTGATTTTCGAAGTGAAAAGCTATGTCCTGTGGTTCGGATACCACATAAAAAGGAGGTCCCGTGGCTCATTATCACAAGATTCACGGTCACATAAAACTACAATCTTCCTTCCTTTTGGTATTAAAAATGTAAGTCCAGTTTTGCGAATCGACATGCTCTCTCTTTTCGTTGGCATAGTATAAACATTAATCAACCACAGTTTCCTAAAAATAACGTAATATAGTATTACTACTTAATTTCACTTTACAACATGACGCTATATTATTTTCACTCACACGCAAATACTAGCCAAATGGCAACTGACTAGTGGTGTATTTTATAGAGGAGATGTGGGTGGAATATGTCGTGGCCGTCTCGCTGACTCTCCTGAGGCTAAATGAACTGTTTACCATTTTGCTCATTCAGTAAGTAGTCAGTTAACGCAAAATTCCATCACCACCACGGATAATAAAATTCGAAACATATCCCTGTAAATGAACGATTAGATTACGTCAAAACCCAAGATCGGGACGTGAAGAACTCCATTTGATCACGTCCCCACAAAACATGTACGGTATCCCAGCTCAATCCATCAACCATTGGCATCCACTTAGAAACAAAATTACAACTAAGCAATCACTTCACTCCATGGCACAAAGTAAAAAAGCAAGACTGGGAAAGTTAAAATGTAGATACCACGTCATTTCTTTAAGAAAATAATTAATGACGTATCGTGACGCACACCTAACGCGCATTTATGCACAGCAATTATTGTCAATAGAGGCCCAATACTGGTATTTCCGTATTTTTGGCACCGGAAATTATTTTGGAAATTCTGTGTAAATAGTGTAAAATTTAATTGTAAGTACAGGTCGAGAATTTTTAATTTTTACTTCGGGGAATCAGGAATAAGTCATTTTGGCGAGAAAAGTGAAAGTTAAAATAAATCGTGCCATTTAAAATGTGAAATACTAGAGGGGAGGCATGCAGTGGTTTGTCGAGAGTTGGATAAGGGTGCGATGTGTAGTGTGGTTCTTAAAGGGTTACAAGCTCTGTGTATTATAACAGACCACACTATCTCCATGGAAATGAATCATCGCTACCCAATAGGTGTTGCTCCAAATAGTGCTATCCAATCAATAGTGAGGTATGATAACACATATGAAGACTCCCTGGGAAAAGCGGGGTAAGTCACATTCTTTAAACTTTTCAGAAGAGCGATTTTCAACTTTCAACACAAAAAATATACTTTAAAACCCCCCAATTGAGGATAAGCAATATATTTTTTTTTTTGCCAAATGTATTTCTTTTCTAGGAAGTACATGTAAAACTTAAACTTAAGTGTAATTATTTAAGAAAATTGGAGCATTTTGGACGTTCTTTCCGTTTCCACTAAGAAACGAACGTCTATTTCTCGGTGACATTCCGCTTTATTTGAAATTAATTTCAACTGAATTACAATGATCATCGTTGGCCACCAGAATGCGCCATAAACTCATTTCCGATAAAAATGGACTTACTCCGTTCTTTCCGTGGGTTGTTGATATGTTTACACAATTATGTGGGCTGTATATTCCAAATAGGCATTATGGCTGCGATATAGCGAACGTAATGCGAATTAATTTGTGTCACTTGGACGAACAAACCCATCGATTGTTAATTGGTGTTCAGTTGCCCGTTTCAATGAATTAGTCGTGATGTCCTCGAACAGTCCTTTCTTTCCAAACGTAATCCGTGATAGCAACTCGTTACAGGAAAAGCAGGTGAATGACTAATTTCCATTGCAATAAGCGAGAGAAATGAAAGTTGAATACTCGTACTTAAGATATAAAGCAGCTACTAAGTTTTATTTATTCTCTTAATTGAGACAATGAGAGTCCATGTTGACTGTTGAAAGACCAATCACTTTTTTCGTGCTGTAGAAGGATTGACACGCTCATCCGGAAGAATTGTTAATTTAAAATCTCCAGCATATAGAACAATATTGTCTGTATAATATATATAGACTGAATGAACACCGCATCATGGAAGAGTAGAAACGAGCTCTTCTTCTTGTTCCATATGCCCTGCCCAGTCTCCCGGACGTTGGCGATCAAAATGGATATATTTCGTCTATCCTCAGCAACACGGTATAGTTGTTAATTCGTTTTTATGCCAGACCTGTCTTGAAGATTCCGCAGACAAGACGTCCTATTCCTGCCTATTCTTCGATGCCCGTCAATTTAGCTCTTTAAAAAGAGGTGTAATATTGCGTATTTTTCACCAAGTTACACATGACCCAGGTATGCAATTCTCCTACATTTGATGGGAATCATCAGCTCCCACTTCGACTTTGCTCTCCGCAGTGCTTGCTCTATCCAAGGGAATTTCAGCATCCTTCTATGGAACTTCATTTTCAGAGCTACAAGCCTTTTAATTGAGGACGATTTTAATTTCCAAGCTTTTACTCCATAAAGCAAGGTGGACGAAACTTAACATTTCAAAATACGCTGTATTAGTTTTAAATTTAAGGGTTCATCGCACAATCAAGCCCTCATTTTTTTTTGAAAGTTGACCTTGCTATTTCTATACGGGTCTTTATTTCAAGTTCTGTATTCAAATCCTCTGAAAACAATCAATCTAGGTACTTAAATTTGTCAACTTGTTGGAATAGTTGTCCTTTCAGCGTCTAAATTACTTCAACCCTTCTATGACTGAAAACCATTAATTTTTTTTCCTATGTGTTGATCGATATACCCATTTCTTCTCCTACTATATTAAGCTTATTAATGAATAGCTGTAGGGTTTCAATACTAATGGTTAGAAGAACTGTGTTGTCTGCATATCTAAGTGTACGTATTACTTCTCCGTTGACCTCGATTCCTTCTGCTGTATCTTCTACTGCCTGAAATAAAGCTCCCGAATAAATGTTGAATAATAATGGAGACAGTCGAACTCCTTTTCTTATTTTGGGGTGGCAGCATGCATGGTCGTCGAACACTTCTTGTGCCTATCCCAGGGAAGTTCCACTAGTCAGGTTCTAACTTTTTAACGATCTGTAGATCGCAAAGGTATTAATCCGTTTCTCTTGATCATCAAACAAGCAAAATGATATGTCTTTCAGTTGGTCAACACGATTGTTCCTAAATTGTATAGGGTGATATTCCTTAACCCTGAGTCAAATTGCATGAGGTTAAGAAATTCTACTTTCGATCATTACTTTTAAACTTTTAAATCTATGTCTACGAATAAGTGTGTAATGTAATAATGGAATATTTTGGATGCTGATGATTAATCTATACTTATCCGGAAAATATAGTACTTTGTGATTTTTGATATTTTGATGATAGTGCTGTTTAGTTAGTGCTAGCATTCAAAATACTTTACAGAAACATTCTATTTTTCACAACCCGGAATATACTCCCACAAGAGATTCAGTCGGAGCCTCACTCAGTCAATATAGTAACATGAAGAATGAAATGTCAATTCAAAGTGGTACGAAACTATTCATAGGCAACACATGCGGAGCAAACTTGACCCGGATGGATTATTTTCGAACACACCAGTTGAACCATAGCAGTAAAATGCCACATTCATGTGATACATGTGAAGCTAAGTTTACCAGGAAAGGAAGTTTAAAGATTCATTCCTTGATACATAGTGGTCTTAAGCCCCATTCATGTGGTACATGCGGAAAAACGTTTAATCAGAAATCTAATTTGAAGCACCACATGTTAAAACATACTGGTCTGACGCCATATTAATGTCAAACATGAGCCAAGTTTACTACGAAAGGGAATTTGAATAAACACAAGGTGATCCATAGTGGTGTAAAGCCCCATCACTGTGGTGTATGCAGTCGAACGTTCATTTATAGTTACAGATTGAACGATCACGCGTTGATCCATAAAGGTCCAAAGTCATATTCATGTAATAAACGCAAGGCAATTTTCGTTAAAAAAGGAAACTTGTAGAAACATATGTGGATTCATAGCGGTCGTAAGCCCCATTCCTGTGGTACATGCGTTGCAAAGTTTACCAAGAAGGGAAGTTTGAAGATCCACATGTTGGTCCATACTGGTCGCAAACCGTATTGCTGTGGTACAAGCGGAGCAGTGCTTGCTGACAAGAGAAGTTTAAGCAACCTCATATTGATTCATAATGGTCTGATGCCATTTTCATGTATTATATGAGAATTTATTGCAGCCAAAATAGCCATTGTTACAATCCTAAATATACATTAAATTCATAATTATGCAATAAAGCAAAAATAATATTATTGTCAAGATATTGTCATTAAGTTCCTTTGCTGTAATCAGTCACTGTTTTAGTTCTCTTCTTGCACTTTTCTATGTGATAACGTTCACAGATCTCACCACATAGTGTACACATGCAGTCTTCTTTTACTTCCTGTAATATATGTGGAGTAAGTTTACCACGAAAGGAAATTTTAACAATCATTTGATGGTCCATAGTGGTCCCAAATCTCATTCCTGCGGTACATGCGGAGAAAAGTTTACTCATAAATTAAATTTGAACAAAAATATGCTGATCCATAGTGGTCAGAAGCCATATTCTTGTAACACATGTGGAGCCAAGTTCAATACGAAAGGAAATTGACAGAATCATCTGCTGATCCATAGTGGTATAAAACCATACACATGTGATACCTGTGGAGCCAAGTTCACTGCTAAAGGAAATTTAATCATACTTACGTTGAGGCATAGTAGTCTAAAACCCCGGTCCTGGGGTTGACTGAGTTGGGCTGTTTGCCATGGTGGTCTTAAGCCCTATTCTTGTGCTACATGCAAAGCAAAGTTTACTGAGAAGGGCAGTTGGAAGACAGACATGTTGATTCATAGTGGTCTAAGGCCATGTTCATGCAGTGATGCGGAACAAACTGTATTCAGGATGGTATTTGAAGACGCGGCTGATCCATACTGGTCCATTGCTGAATTCCTGTGGTCCATGAGGAGCGAAGTTTACTGAGATATTGTAAACAACAAAGAATTATGGTTTTACCACCTGCATGTCATGCAATGTGAGAACAACTACCACCTTATGCCACCAATTCGTCGTCCAATCACTAACTCTGCAGTTCATAAGAGGATGGTATGACGGAGGGACATCTAGACGGTATGCAACGGCGTTTTCTGCTACAGAAATCTCACTATTAGACTCTGAGGTTAACGTCGATCGAATGTTTAGAGTAGCACGATTAACAACCTTTGGACTCAATAATCTTCTAAAATAATGGCCTTACGACATGAGTTTTCTTTACTGCTGGAAATTAAAATAGTTACATTTATTGGCACATAAATCAACAATTGATTTTACAAGATAAATTGCAATGAGCGGGGTAAAATATGATCACAGATGGGATAAAGGAAATAGACATTGAAATTCACTTATTCTTTTGAAATTCATTTATTGCAAACAGTGTACGTTCACTAGACAAAAGCATCCTTGGAATTGAATTAATATGATTATTTTCTAAGAAACAAATCACTAAATCTGTACTAATATGTTATTAATGTTTCTCCAACTTAATGTATCAATCTCTCGCCCTAATCCTAACATGGAACACCACACACACTTAAAGTGAATACCTAAATACCACAGTAGGGGCTGATCGACCCAGTAGAGTTGTAGTCGTATGAATACTATCTGATGAATTTCATCATTTATTATGGTTATTATTCTAGCTGTCAATAGTTAGAGGATACCAGAGAAAGATTAGTTTAATGCTGTTGCTTACCTATTTAAGGGGATACGGAATGCCCAATGCTTACAATAATAAAATGTGCTGTATACAAGGAACGTTTTCTCCGATACCACTGAACTTAGACAATTGAATTTTTTACAGGTTAAGGCTGGGTGTATTTATTTCTTCTGAAACAAGCCAAATTTTTATAAGTACATAATTAAGGAGAAAACAATTTGTTTTATGGAACATGTTTTATGGTATTTTTAAGAAATATTTTGGCCCCCCAAAAAAATAAAATAAAAAACAACCAAATTAAAAACTGTTGTTTCAGTAGTTGTAATTGGTATGTATAAAGAAGTGATGCAAATTTAAAGTTTCTACATTCAAAATTGGCTGAAAAATTGTTCCTTAAGTAAGAAAGAAATAGATTTACGGGAAACAGGCTTCAAAGTTTTAACCCAAATGCATGCCACGCCCGTAGCTTGGACTCTCTGGATCTTCTTCAAATTTCTCTTGTAATCTCTTTTCGGCACCTCTCTGTTCCTTTCTGAGCTTGTATTTTAATAGCATTTTCAGCAGCTCTTAGTCTTTGTAAGTCAATACGCAACATAGAATCAGCTGTTCGACACCCAACTGCACAGAGGCCATACACTAACCTAATATTTACACTATACAATGCAGTGTCTTTTGCTTTGGTACTTACAGTAACTGATGAAGAATTGAAGAACTTCACACTGTGTGCACAATATTTACAAACTAATTCAAACTCTGCTGCAAGACCAACATGTGTATTCACCCTCAGAGACACGCCCCCTTTAGCACACATTTTACAAATTGTATTATTTTGAATCACTTCTGATAATATACACATATCTACAATTTCACAACTCTCATTCCCTTTTGACAGGTCTTCATATTTTTCCTCTCCACCACTGAGTTTCTTCTGTGAGGCACTTTCAGGCTAGCAAATAATATTTTGTACAGGTGTTGATTGTAGGCCTATGTTGAGGTTATTTGTTACAGGAACATGTGGAGGTATTGTTGATGGAGATAGTGTATCTTCTAACAAGTTCAAATTAATTGTACGTTTCTTCTGCCAATTAGTACGTCTCTTGAATACTTAACCAGTATGCCTAGGTATTTTAGAGGGATTCGTAAATACAATACCACAGACTAATCACTGATAATCATACAAGGCTAGATGCATTGTTTACATGGAAACCATCCAGACTATAAACAAAGTAAGAAACAAATGAATCTCAAGATGCACATGATGCCCACTACAGACGTGGCCAAACGACAAACTTATTCCCTAAAGGCGGTATATTTGAAAATTTAGCCAGAGAAGATACCTTAAGTGCTGGCCATGTTTACTTCCACCAGAAATCAAGTGTACATCATGATCTAAACTATTAAAAAACACACTTGTAGTTATAATATCATCTTAATGCATACAGCATTCTAAAGAGGACATATTAAATATTAATAAATAAAAAATAAAAAAATGACTAATTTTTGAAAAATTTCCCATTCCGTATCCCATTAAATAAATACAATTATGAACACAATGAAAGCAATTACAGCCTGAATATTGCAGAGGTTCATTAATATATTTTTTGTTTTACCACTGAGGACAATATTTGTCAATTTTTGGGGAAAATTTTCAGTAAACGTAAAAATAGTTATAATAAAGACACTTGGAACAAATTGCACTGGCAGTTTCCCTTTGTATGGGGTCGCAATATCCTTCACATGACACAATCGCACACCATGTTTCGGAGAATGAGCCAGAATTGCGACATGAACCCTGGATTTTCATTTTGACTTCCGTGTATCTTTCATTTACTGCAATGAATTTACTTTCGTGTTCGCTATCTTCAAAAACAGATTCGAAATTTGAGTCACCACCGATAACCCAATCACTGTCACTGTTTTTGACAGTAATTCTCTGATATTGTAACCAGACAGTCCTTTCTTGGAATTAACCATTTCACACACCTTTTCTAACACTAAGGAAGTTCATCTCACCACGTCAAATAACTACAGTATCAAGAACTGAAGCATTAGCAGGGTGTTATGACCCACCAGGAAAAGACAAGCGTAAATACCACACTGGGGTCTCTATGACCCTGACATCTATTTATTTTTGTCTCAAGAATGTCCTCGTACGCTGACACATCTGAATGTCGCTAGGCGAAGCTAGTTAGCTATTATCCTAGTTTACAAGCATGTCTTAGTAGCATACTCTTTCACATTAAAAAAAAACAATTGTTTGTTTTTCGCAGGGTCGCTCAGACCACTCTGTGGTGTTCCAGGTTTAAATGGAGAGTATATCAGAAATGTTAGAGAGCTCTAGACTTAGTGATTATAGCCTGATGACTTTCGAAGAGTGGCATTACCTTTAAGGAGAGCCATACTCTTACAGTCTGTGTGGGTACATAGTAGCTCCTAACTGAATGACACTCGAGTGTGTCAATACCTCCAACGAGAACAATCTACTAACCACCTGGGTCTTAACGTCCACTAACCTGAGTGATATCAGATTAAAGACTCTTCAGTGTGTCAAAACCTCTAAGAGGAACTATCTGCTCACCGTTTGCTTGGTTATCTATGAGCTTTAATGAGACTGATATTAGCTTCATTATGTTCCTAGAAAAAACATCTGTTCACAGTCTGGTGGGGGCTTAGGTGCTCTAAACTGACAGATATTAGTTTAATACATTCCAGTGTGAAAATACCTCTAAGAGAAACCATCTGCTTACAGTTTCCTTGGATACGCAGGAGCTCAAAACGGAAGGATGTTAGCTTAATAGACACTCCAACTGTGTCAATACCTTTAAGAGGAACGATCCGCTCACAGTCTGGTTTGGTACTGCAACCGAAATTTGAATGCTACATGATGAAAATGATGATATTTTTCGAGCCCCATGATACAGTTTAACATTGAAATATAAATCCAGGAAATTGGCTCAGGCGAGAGACCAGTCACGTGATTTGAGACGCTCCAGAATATACTAGAACATTGAAAAGTGCCTGGCATCAAGGTAATACCGCGAAATATTACCAATTAAATGTTATCAAATATATCATTGTATATATGCCCACATCCAATGAGAGGAGGGTTTATGGAATCAGATATGGATTTTACCTAGTTAATGTGATTAACTATTCCATTTAAGCCCTATGTAACAATTTGATTAAATTGAAATTATCAAGAAAATGAGGAGAAGATAATAGTAATACTTTAAATGTCGCAAAGGGTGTGCGCGCCATTAACTGCGCAGGACCATCAATGGCGTCGACATTAAGGCAAGTTGGAGTGGGGACGGCCTGAACAAACATTCTTTTTCTGGGAGCCTTCAAAGATACAAGACGTGTTTTCCAGGACAACTCATTCTCGCAGACTTCAGCTGAGTACGGTCAGGTCCGACTCGAGAGACAGCGCTGATCACGGCTAGCTTATAGTAGAAGCCTCGCTAACTAAACTAAGTGAAGTTGAGCGAAGGCAATAATAGTCTATAGCGAACAAGTGTTCAAGCTTAGAGAAAGGAAATTGTATCTAGTATATACATTTAGATACATAGCAACGGTGTATGAAGATTTGAAGTGAATAAGTTGAATAATTAGACAGTTTCAGGACGATTAAATCTGTCAGGGAAAGTTGCGTATCTCAGTAAAAAAAAAACACTTTTTAGTGTGGCGAGAATGCACTATAGTGAAGTCCACGTTACGGAAATAAATGAGTAACACAGTGATACTATATGAACATAGAGACTTTGTATTATATGAACATTATGATGGCTACAAATATTCATCAACCGGAATTGTTTTATAAAACATTAGCTGTACCCGGCATGCCTTGCAATGCCAATCAAAGAAAGTGTTGGCGTTGTAACTTTGTTTGTTGAAGTGCTTTTGGATTCCCAATACTTTTTTCATTTTCCGTTAACCACCTCTTAACTATTGTAAAATTGATTTACTATGCCGAAAGAATCATGGGAGCGTGCTCAACAACTCACCAAATTTTCATCGCAATGGAATGAATGGTATATGAACGCATACGGGACTTTGTTGAAACGCTTCGCGCGTCTTCGCTCATTTGTTGAATCTACTTGTGCCATACCTATTGTAAAATGGATTTACCAAGCATGAAACTTTCCCTGGAGTGTACACAACAACTCACCCAAGTTTAGTCGCTATCGGACGAATGGTATATGAACGCATACGGGACTATGTTGAACCACTTCGTGCGTCATCGCTCATTTGTTTAATCTACTTGTGCGATACCTATTTTAAAGGGGATTTACTAACCCAGAAACCGTCCCGGAAGTGTGGTACACAACATCTCATCCAAGTTTCATCGCTATCACACGAATAGTATATGAACGCATACGGGGCTTTGTTGAAACGCTTCGCTCATCGTCGCTCATTTGTTGAATATACTCGTGCGCTACCTATTGTTAAGTGGATTAACTAAGCCAGAAACCTTACCTGAAGTGTACAGCACATATAACCCAAGTTTCATCGCAATGGGGTGAATGGTATATGAACGCATGTGCGACTTTCTTGAAACAAACGCACGACATTTTGTTGAAGCTACTCGCGTGCCATCTATTGTCATTTGGATTTACTACGCCTGTAACTTTTCCTGGACTGTGCACAACAACTCACCAAAATTTGATCGCAATCAAATGAATTGTATATGAACGCATCGCCATTACGCATTTGTTTAAACTACTCGCGTGCTATCTATTGTGAAATGGATTAACTATGACTATGAACATCCCGAAAGTGTGTACAACAAATCACCAAAATTTGATCACAATCGGATGAATGATTTATGAACGCATAAAAGACGAACAGACAGACATTCCTTTTTATATAAGACAAGCTGAACCCGGCATGCGTTGCAATGCCAATCAAAGAAAGTTTTGGCGTTGTAATTTTGTTTCTTGAAGTGCTTTTGGGAGCAATCTTTTTTCAATTTCCGTTAACTGGCTCTAAACTGTCGTAAAATGGATTAACTAATTTAGAAACATTCGCAGGAGCATGCACAACAATTAACCACAGTTTCATCGCAATCGGATGAATGGGATATGAACGCATACGGAATCTTGTTCAAACTATTCGTTCGCTGTCACACATTTTGAAAAAAAAACTCTTGCGCTACCTACTGTGAAATGGATAACTAAGTTAGAAACCTTCACGTAAGTGTACACAACAACTCAACAAAATTTCATCGCAATCGATGATCGGTATATGAACGCATACGGGATTTTGTTGAAACGCTTCGTGCGTCGTCACTCATTTGTTGAATCTACTTGTACGCTACTTATTGTAAAATAGATTTACTAAGCCTGAAACTTTTCCTGGAGTGTACTCAACGATTCACCAAAGTCTCATCCCAATCGAATAAATGGTATTTGAATGTATATGGGACTCTATTGAAACGATTCGCGTGCCATCAATAATTTTTTGAATCTACTCGTGCGCTACCTATCGTGAAATGAATGTACTAAGCCAGACATCTTCCCTGGTGTGTACACAACACTTCACCAGAGTTTCATCGCAATCGAAATAATAGTATTCGAACGAATACGGGACTTTGTTGAACGAATCGTGCACCATCGCTCATTTCTTGAACCTACTCGTGCACTATGTATTGTAAGATGGATTTACTAAGCCAAAAAACTTACCTAGAGTGAACATAACAATTCACCAAAGTTTCATCGCAATCGAATGAATGGTGTATGAACGCATACGGTACTTGGTAGAAAAAACTGCCGTTGATCTTTTGTTGAATAAAATTGTGTGCTACCTATTGTAAAATGCATGTACTAAGCCATAAACCTTCCCTGTAGAGTACACAACATCTCACCCAAGCTTAATCGCAATATGATGAATGGTATATGAACGCATGTGGTCTTTGTTGAAACGAATCGCACGCAATTTTGTTGACTCTACTCGCGCGCCATCTATTATAAATTGGACTTACTATGCCTATAACTTTCCCGAAAGAGTGCACAACAACTCACCAAAATTTGATCGCAATCGGATGAATTGTGTATGAACGCATAGCCATTACTCATTTGTTTAACTACACGCGCGCTATCTATTTTAAATTGGATTAACTATGCCTATAAACATCCCGGAAGTGTGCTAAAAAAAACACCAAAATTTGGTCGCAATTGGATGAATTGTAGACTATATGAACGCATTGCCAACACTCATTTGTTAATCTACTCGCGCGCTATCTATTGTAATTTGGATTAACTATGGCTATAATGATTTCGGAAGTGTGCACATCAACTCAACAAACTTTGATAGCAATCGGATGAATGGTTTATGAACGCATAAAAGACGAACAAACGAACATCCTTTTATTTATATATATAAGGTGAGTTCATAAAGTAATGAGCCGAAGGCTGGAATGCGCAAACCGGTGACGACATCGGCTAATCGTAGCGTGTGTAATGAGGTGTGAGTAGGTAATAAAGAGCGGTTCTGGCACAGGGGCTAATGGGCAAGATGGCCGCCGCGCGCAATCACTCTATGTTATTCTTATGGAGGTGTCATTCAGAGCTGGCACAGGGGCTATTGGGCAAAATGGCCGCCACGGCCTGAGACCGTGGATTACGTCACAGGGAGAGGTCGGCCGTGTAGTTGTCAAATGGAATATTTATTATTATTATTATTATTATTATTAGGTAATTGTTAATTGATCATGTATAATCAAGACCAGCCTTATATTGTCCACTTCTTGGTGTAGTGGCTAGCATTCTTGGAGGTCATTCCTGAGGTTCGAATCCCGGCTCTGCCAAGAAATTTAATTTCTGGTCTCATGAGTGGAACGGGGTACACTCAGCCTTGTGAGGCAAAACTGACAAGAGCTGGCTTTTGATTCATACCTCAACAATTCTGCCTAACCCAACTTCACCTAACCTAACCTAACCTAACTTCAAAGTCAAAGCAAATATGAGAGCAAATGTGAAAGCACACATAATAAACTAAGTTATAACCTAACCTAACTTCACCTAACCTAACCTCACCTAACCTGTCCTAACCTAACCTAACGTAACCTACCTAATTTAAAATTGCAACCAAAAAAAAATTAGCAAAAAGTATGAGAAAAAAGTGAGAGCAAATGTAAGAGCACAAATAATAAACTTAGTTATAACCTAACCACACCTAACCTAACCTAACCTAACCTAACCTAACCTAACATAACCAAACTTCAAAGTGAGAGCAAAAATGTAAGAGCAAATGAGAGAGCACAAATAATAAACTTAGTTATAACCTAACCTAACCTAACCCACAGAAATCTCATTTAAAGATTTTAGATTTTATGTTTTAACATTTTAGATTTTTGATTTTTTCATTTTACATTTTTTAGATTTTACATTTTACATTTTTGATTTTTTGTATTTTAGATGTTAGTTTTTTTTAGATTTTACATTTTAAATTTAAGATTTTTTGATTTTAGATTTTACTTTTTACATTTTCCGAAAAGAGTAAACTACTAGGTCACATACCTAACCTCACCAAACCTAACTTTGCCAAACCTAACTTAAGCTAATTCAAAGGCTAATGCACATACACAAAGTATATAAGGGTACAAGCAACTATCCTTATGCTAGTTTTATAGGTTACTGTACAATATGATAACTACCCCAACCGTTTTTTTTTCATTTGTTGTTTACACATATGACAATTTTCCAATTTCCCATTTTCATTTTTTTTAATGTTAGTTTTAAGTTTTTCAATTTCATAACATGGAAACATGGATTTTGCATTATGTTGTTTACACATTTATCAATTTCACAATTTCCCATTTACAGTTCTTAAAATGTCAGTTTAAAGTTTTTCAATTTCATGATATAGAAACATGGATTTTCCAATTTGTTGTTTACACATTTGTCAATTTACCAAATTCCCATTTACAATTTTTAAAATTTCAGTTTAATGTTTTTTTTTTTATTTTGTCAATATGGAAACATGGATTTTCCAATTTGTGTTTTACATGTTCATTTTGCATTAGGAGTGGAGAGAGGTGAGTAGTAATAAAAAATGTACAAGCAGTTTCCATACGGTACAATATTTTTTTATTTTAAATACATGTACACTATTTACACATAATACATTTTTATATATATTCCTTATTGTTATAAATTGTACACTTGTTTTTATTTTGTTTTCTATTTTATTTATTTTTGATTATGAATGCCATTTCTTATTTTGTTTTTTTTATTTTTGTAGTGCTATTGTTTTATTTCCTAAATTGTTTTGTTTTATGTATTTGCTAGTTGCAGGCAGAAGATTTTGATATTCATAACTTAACTCTTTAAGCATGGTTAATGATTGAGTAATGACCATAGGCATGTGTACCTATACCATCAGCATCAATCACTCTTTTATCATCACCAGGACACAAAGCAATTTTGTTTAGTCTTATAGATGATATGTCATGTTGTTTAGAAGCGATAATGTTCATGGGTATTCTTTTTACATTGTTTTTCATGACACAATCCTTATAATCTTGAAAGCTTATACAATTTTTGACAACACCTCTGTTAATACCTTTAATCTTTTTGATTTCTTTACCATTTATGTCTAATGCGTACATTTTAGCTCTAAGTCCAACAAATGCTTTTATAATTTGTCCACAAGCCTCGTCTTTAAATTTCCCCAACGTTTTCTTGTTTGATGTAGAGTAACATATGTGATTAGTAGGATAATCTGATGTGTCCAGGTGTTGTAGGAAATCCAACTTGTCTTGATATACATCTGGGGTGTTAACCAAATATATGAACGAGTCAGTATCCATATACATGAGTTTAAGATTGTTCATGCCATAATAGGGTAGCAGGACATCATAGTGGTGGGAATACATGAGAGTTTTTGAAATATCCAGTATACACATTCCAATATATATAGGCTTATTGAATACAATGTTACGTTTAGACATGTGGAAAGCAGCTAGGTTAGGGCCATAAATTGTTCTGTCGATAAATGTCGGCTTTGCTATTAGCTTTTCTGCCTTTTTGCTGTCAGTCACAAGACGTATGTCTATTCTTTTACGGATATTTTCCATTGTTTTCCCAAAAATGGCATTGTTGAATAATTTGTACAGATTTTTCTCAAAATCATTTTTGGCTTGTTTTCGAAGGTTGTTATTAAAATCAACGTATGCCTTTAACCAAGGTCTTTGTTTAAACTTTAACACACGATGAATTTTTATCAATTTTATTCCATGATCTAAAGCCTGTTTTAATGCCATGTAGTGAACAACATATCGCCTTCGATTTCCAAGATGAGGAATTAGTTTTTTCAGAGACGAATCCTTAGGTTGTGTACACTCTGGTAGGAAAGGTAAATCGTTGTGTAGGTCATGAAGGTCAGATGGGTAATCAACATCAACGTCTAGAATGTATCCCACAGGATCGTCTTTCTTTAGTTTTTCTAGATCAACAGTATCTGGAGAAACCCACTGAAATCCACCATAAGGAAGGGAGCGACACATAGCCCACCCGTATTGGTTGTTGGCATCATCATAGGTAATAAACTGCGATGGTTTCTCAGAATCATAGGTTTCCATGTATTTATTGTTAGCTTCAGCATACCGATGAGACACCTGGCATATGCCTCCACGTATTCCAGACTCGATTAAAAGAATCTGATCGTAATCCTGTAGCAATTCCAGTTCAATGCCTGTGTAACGGAGCATTGCCTCGAAACTTAAACCAGGCGAAGTAAAAAAGTGTGCAGCATCCACTCGGTGTGTTTCTAGTGTTTTGTTTCTAAAGGTTTCAAAGCTGTCTGCAAGAAGGAGTACATCTGAAGTTAGGTAGAGGTCACTATATTCCCCTAGAGTTTTAATGTTGAACTGATTCCAGACACTTTTGGCATGTTCATAGTCTTCTTGACTAACATCTTCTTGACTTAATTTGTTAAAGAATGCCTCTTTTGGAGGTAAACACGTTTCACATAACTTTTCCCATGAGTCAATGTAGTCATAACAAAATACCCCTTTACGAGTCATGAGCATTGCATTTTCTTTTCCAAAGTATTTGTCTGTTTCAGGGTATGATGTTAAGTTGGAAACTAAGTTTTCCAAACTACTCGGCATTAACCGAAACGTATCCAAAAATCTAAGCTTAACATTTCCTACATATTTGGTAAAGGAAATGTACTTTTCTTTGGAGTTAGCGATAACATCCACTCTCTCAGTAGTACATCCCAATTGCTTTACAATGAAATTTGCGTCGTAGCCACTCATATTATGTAGAAACACAGGAACGGGGTTTCGTGTTTTACACCTCAAATTACAGTTATTGTGAGCACTTCCACGGTATTCCCCTGTAATATGGCAGTGGTCTCGAACTTTCCAGTCCTGTTGGGTAAATGGTTTTTGACACAAATAACAGGTTTCAGAACATTGGAACTCTGCTTCTTGAGCCTGAGTTAAGGCCTTTGGAACATTTAAGCTGTAAAGTCTATCAATTTCATTAGCTTTTGAGATCAAACAGTCCATAAACTTTCCTGCAGCGTCAGGTCCACGATAAATAACAGGTTGGCTTGAAAGGTTTGTCTTTATGTGTTCCACAGCAGGTGAGGGTTTAACGTATATACCAAAGCTCATAGGAACATGACTCTGGTATGGCACTGTATAACTTGCTTTAGGATTGGGTAAACATGTTTGATAGGGTAAGAGTATACTTTCAAAATCTGCATAGATAACGTAAGGTATTCTCAGCATTTTTTTCAACGTTTAAAAATTTGACAATGGGGTTTTTAATGGGCATTTCAACCCTAGCAATGTCATGCTGGACACACAAAGCTCTATGTTCTTTCAATTTTTCCATTCCTTGTTGACCATATCGATTATCAAAGTGTGTAAAACACCGTTTACACGTATATATTTTATGTTCATAGCGGGTAATCTGATGTCTTACTAGTTTATCAAAATCTTTGATAAAGACGTAGGTGAAAGTGGGGAGGTTTGACCATACGGGAGGTTAGACCCACCGCTTTATTTTAAAAATCCCGCAAATTTTGGCAATGCCATCTACTGGACTCTTTTTGACCTAAACATTAGATGTAAGTTTTAGGATCTAGGAGGCAGTGAATGAAAACAGAAGAGAGTAGTTACTCCATGTTTGTTTTGAAGCTTGCCGCTCTTTCTTTGGTGGTCTGATTTGTAAGGGTTTAGGTGAGTATTGTTCCAATGTTTCTAAATAATGAATGTTTTGTTGTATAATGCATGTTATAAGCTTCACATTTATATACATGGAATTTGGTTTACTCAACATTACGAACGGCAAATGTCTTTATATTTTAAAAATGGCTCCCTAGGGAGGTTTGACCCAAAAATATGGGGAGGTTTGACCCTCATAATTATTTGTAAATGAATATTTACATTGTATTATTTCTTGTGTTTTATTAGGATGCCTTTCATTTGGAAGCCTAAGGGTAATCCCAGGAAGAGGGTGGAACCTGAAATCATGAAAACGGCAGTGAAACGGGTCATAGAAGATGGTGTGAGTGTTCGAGCAGCTGCACTAATGTATTCCATAGACAGAAAAACATTAGGGAGGTATGTTTCTAAAGTTCAATTAGGTCAAGAAACAGGGTTCGAAGCCGACTACAATAGCTGCCAGATATTTTCAAAGGAGGAAGAATCAGATTTAGAAAATTACCTGATTGCCGCATCAAAATTAAATTATGGACTAACTCCAAAAGACTTCCTGAGATTTTCATATGACTATGCAATAGCAAGAGGTATAAAGATTCCAGATAACTGGCAGAAGAATAAACAGGCTAGTTATGATTGGTCAAGGGGATTTATGCGTCGCCATAAACGCCTTTCATTAAGAAGTCCTCAAGGCATATAAGTCTGGGTAGAGCAACAGCATTTAATCAGACTACTGTAGCTGAATTTTATGAAAATTTAAGGTCTGTGTACGAGAAATCTGGATTTACGCCTGAATCCATATTCAACCTTGACGAGACTGGTGTAACAACAGTTCAGAAATCAGGGAAAGTGATTGCAGCAAGAGGAGAGAAGCAGGTCTCAAAAATGACCAGTGCTGAAAGAGGGACATTAGTTACACTTTGTTGTGCAGTTAGTGCTGTAGGAACTGCAGTTCCACCCTTCTTTGTGTTTCCTAGGCAGAGAGTGAATGATCGAATGGCGGATGGTGCACCAGTTGGTTCATGTGTTGCTGCAAATCCAAGTGGATGGATGACGGGGGAAACATTTGAACGGTATTGGGATCATTTTGTCAAGCACACAAAATGTTCCAAGGACCGTCCAGTCTTGGTTATTTTAGATAACCATGAATCGCACATCACTCCTCGAACCCTACAAATCGCTAAGGACAATGGCATCACCCTACTGACATTGCCACCACACACCAGTCACAAGCTGCAACCACTGGACAGGACTGTATTTGGGCCATTCAAAACGGCCTACAATGTTGTTGTGGACGATTTCATGAGCTCTCATCCGGGAGAGACAGTAAATATTTACCACATCCCAAGATTTGTTGGAACGGCTTTTCCCATTTCATTCACTCCTGCAAATATATTAAGTGGATTCAGGTGCACTGGGATATGGCCTTTTCAATCTAACATCTTTTCCACTACAGACTTTATGAGCTCATATGTGAGTGATCGACCATGTGTTCCGAGTGCAGAGGGTGAAGCAACTATGCCTACTAGCAGTGAACAACTGGCACTATTGGTCAAACCCTCTACAAGTGGAGTCTCACCACAGGATGTCAGACCCTTTCCCAAAGCGGGACAAAGAAAGAGTCAAAACGGGCGCAAAAGGACAGTTAGTAGGGTGCTGACAGACACTCCAGTTAAAGCTGCCATTGAAGAGGAATATGAACAACGTCAGGCAAAGAAGAGGAAACAAACTGAGCCTCGACCTCCTCTCAAAGCTGTCTGCCGCAAAATATTTCCCAATGAAGATCATTCGGAGGATTCAAGTGACGATTCAGCATATGAGGAACTAAAAGATGAAAACTGGGGTTTACATTCTGTTAAGAGTGGAGATTTTGTTTTGGTGAGATTTTGCACCAAATCTACAAAATGCCACTATGTTGGAAAGGTGGTAGAGAGCATAGGTGAAGAATGCAAAGTGAAATTTCTGCGCCGCTATCGGCTAGAATCAGACTTTTTCGTGTACCCTGTTGTTGAAGATATTGGTTTTGTTCCAATTGAGGATTTAAAGGAACTCCCAAGTCCACTTCTTCAAGAAGGCTCTGAAAGGCTGGCATCGCGTTACAGGTTTCCAGTAAAATTTAGCAACATTAATGTTCGTTGAGTGACTTAGTAGAATATAACAATGAATATCAGTTGTAGTTCATTAGAAACACAGATACTATGTAAATATGATGTTTGTACTTACGCATAGCAATACATTATTAGAAAGACCTAAATGTTATAACGTTTTGTATGAATGGGTCAAACCTCCCACAACATGGGTCAAACCTCCCACAACTGGGGAGGTTTGACCCACTTTACATCATATTCATAAATTAATTATGCACTTTTAATTACATACAGTGAAGCATAGTTAAAATCACAGTGTGTCTCTGAATTGTTTCATTATCTTTTAGTCAAAAGAGATCAACTTTAAAAGCATAATGTGATGAAATAAAAAATAAAGTGTTAAAAACGGGTCAAACCTCCCCAGCCTCCCCTAGTGGTTCTGGCCGGATGATGAACTTAGCAGAAGGAGGTCGCGATGGTCTTGCATCTCTTGATCCACAACCTTTAGAGGGAACAATTTGTTGTCTTGTTCCAATCCAAATACATTAATGGATATATCGTTGGCTTTTTCAAATTTGGGAATGTCAACTAGCGATGTAGGAAACGATATTACAGAAAAATCATACTTGTTGTCCAGGTCCTTGTATTTACTAATGCGATGAGCATTCTTTTTAACCAGTTTTGCTAAAATGGCATACATAAAACACTTTTCATCATTCAAATTTTCAGGATTAATGCAGGCTTTTCTTGCTTGTATAGCTGCTGGTAATGGAATATATGTGCTTCCACGCAAGGGATTGTACTTATTTATTTTCAATCGTACTCCTTCCACTGCTAACAAAGCCCAATTACTGCCTTTTAGCTCAGATTCCTCCATTTCCGTAGTTAACTTTGTAAATTGTGTTTCCAAGAAACTACTTAAGTCCGTTTCCAAAAATAGGGCCTGATTTCGTGTTTTAAATGCACGATCTGTATTTTCATTGGTAGATGTATGAATGAATCTACATTCAGCCACAAGATTAACTTTTATCGACTTGTGCATTGCTAGTTCTTTCTGCATAGCTTGTATTATTTGCTGTTTGGACTCTTTAAGGTATGAATTTAAATCCTTGCACGTATCGCAACGAATGAAATAGGATTTAAGTCGACCTCCAAAAGATGTCTCATATTCAATAAGTCCATTTTTATCAGGGACCAATGACAGTAGGTAATGTTTTGTAGGCTCTGCTTTTTGTCTTTTAGCTACCGACACAACATTACAACATTCTTCATGACGACGTCCATTGTAGGCATTGTTGAATGTACTACCACAGGTCTTGCACTCATGAAATTCACCACACGATACTTCATGTCGCTTCCTATGATAGTCTCGAAGAAAAGTCTTTCCACACTCTTTACACATATAGCTAGGAATGGCTTCTTCCATTATGATTGTTGATTTCTGCAAACAGCTGCTTACTGCGTATCACAGGGCTAGAGGTTGGTCAGTGAGACGGTCTTTCACGATGTGAACACCGTGAGAGGTAGTAGTCAACTGGTGATATTCTTGTGAAGGGTCCACTAATATACCCCTAGTCTAGACCAACAGCTCTTTACAGCGTATGACAAGGCTGTATACTGGACAGTGAGACGGTCTTTCACGATGTGAACACTGTAACAAGTAGTAGTCAACTGATTATATACTTGCTAAGGGTTCTCTAATATACAATAGTCAAGACCCACAGCTACTTACTGAGTAGTACAAGGCTGTACAATAGTTGTTTTAACAGTCTTTCACGATGTGGTCACTGTGAATGGTGGTAGTCAACTGATGATATTCTTGATAAGGGTCCTCTAATATGCCCCTGGTTAAGGGTAACAGCTGTTCACTGCTTATGACAAGGCTAAAGACTGGTTGCTTCAACGGTCTTTCACAATGTAAACACTGTGACAGGTAGTAGTCAACTGAAAATATTCTTATGGCCTACTCAAAGGTTATCAGGTACTTACTGCATATCAAAAGGCTGTACACTCATGTGTGTTAGGCACTCTTTCTTGCTAAGGACCCCAATATTCCCTACACAAGGCTATACATGTTAGTTCTAAACACTTAGTGATTAATTGTATATTCAATTTTTGTACAAAGCTTATACAAGCACGTTTTTATGAGGTAAAACTTTGTTAAATAGCTGCATGCGACACACAAAGTATGTTGCCGCTATCTAGCGGTGACTATGAGAACTACTTGAACGACCAGCATGCTACCTAGCGCTCCATTTCAACACTCGCTCACTGAACGACCAGCATGCTATCTAGCGGTCGATAGCAATACTCCTCAACTACCAGCCTGCTATCTATCGGTCAATATGACAACTCACTCAACTACCAACATGCTACATGGCTTTTTTGGTCAGTTTTTTGTTGGCTTTTTTTTTGGTCAGTTTCTGTTGGCTTATGTTGGCTTTTATTGGCTTTTGTTGGCTTTTGTTGGCTTTTGTAGGCTTTTTTGTTGGCTTTTGTTGGCTTTCATATTTGCTCTTGCTTGTGGGGGCTTATTATTTGGTCTTGGAAAGTATGTCAGTCCTTTTTTTATGGCTGCAAAATGCTTACAGCCATGTTTGTAAGCAGCAACAACAACAACAGCAACACACAAAATTCCAAAAAAAAATCCAAAGTACTCTAAGGTTTATCAATGACTCTCAACTCTTACACTTACCTCTATCCCATGCATAGTCAAAAATTAGTGTATTTTTCAAATTTTTCAAAAATATTTGGAAAGTTGGCTATATCATTAATCTAAAAATCCTGAAAAGACATATGTTAACTCCAACACCTACCTCTATACCACTCTCAGTCCAAAAATAGTGTATTTTTCAAATTTTCCAAAACATATTTCCAAAATGGGTTATATTTCCAAAATTAAAAAGTTAACAAAAACGTTTGTTTGACATAAATGAATGGCCTTTGTCCCCTCTACCACTATACCAAATCCCAGGTCTCCAGGACAAAAAAATAAAATTTTTAAAAAGCGTTTTATTTCCAAAATTAGGAATTTTACAAACACATTTGTCTGACGTAAATCAATGGTCATTACCCCCTCTATCCCCACACTAAGTCTCATGTCTTTAGAACAACAAAAATAAAATTTTGAAAATGGACTTATATTTCCAAAATTAGGAATTTTACAAAAACGTTTGTCTGACGTAAATCAGTGGTCATTACCCCCTCTACACCCACACTAAGTCTCATGTCTCTAGAACAACAAAAATAAAATTTTGAAAATGGGCCTATATTTCCAAAATTAGGAATTTTACAAAAACGTTTGTCTGAAGTAAATCAATGGTCATTACCTCCTCCACCCCCACACTAAGTCTCATGTCTCTAGAACAACAAAAATAAAATTTTGAAAATGGGCTTATATTTCCAAAATTAGGAATTTTACAAAACCGTTTGTCTGACGTAAATCAGTGGTCTTTACCCCCTCTATCCCCATACCAAGTCTCAGGTCTCTAGGTCAACAAAAATAAAATTTTGAAAATGGGCTATATTTCCAAAATTATGAATTCTACAAAAAAGTTTGTCTAACGTAAATCAATTGTCTTTACCCCCTCTATTCCCATACCAAGTCTCAGGTCTCTAGGTCAACAAAAATAAAATTTTGAAAAAATGGTCACTATTTTGGAAACTAGGAATTCTACGAAAAAGTTTGTTTAACATAAATGAATGGTCTCTATCCCCTCTACCTGTAAACCAAGTTCCAGGTCTGTACGACAAAAAATAAAAAAAGATCAACTGGGAAAGTAGGCGATTTTTCATAAAACCAAACATTCTAAAAAATGTTCTATGGGCTTAAAGGAATGGCCTCTATGTCCTTTATTTTTTATAATAAAACTTTTTTATTTTTTACACTTTTTTGAAAAAAGTTCAATTTTGAAAATTCTATATTTTGGAAACTAGAAAGTCTACAAAAAAAATTTGTTTGACATAAATGAATGGCCCTGACCCCATCTACCACCAAAATAAATTTCAAGTCTCTAGAAAGAAAAATAACAGTAGTGGAGTGATGATGGTTCTAAATAGTGTCATGGCCGCCGCGTGAGTCCACGCGACGGCCATGACACCGGTTAGAACCCCCTCACTCCACTACTGTTATTTTTCATTCTAGAGACTTGAAATTTATTTTGGTGGTAGATGGGGTCAGGGCCATTCATTTATGTCAAACAAATTTTTTTTGTAGACTTTCTAGTTTCCAAAATATAGAATTTTCAAAATTGAACTTTTTTCAAAAAAGTGTAAAAAATAAAAAAGTTTTATTATAAAAAATAAAGGACATAGAGGCCATTCCTTTAAGCCCATAGAACATTTTTTAGAATGTTTGGTTTTATGAAAAATCGCCTACTTTCCCAGTTGATCTTTTTTTATTTTTTGTCGTACAGACCTGGAACTTGGTTTACAGGTAGAGGGGATAGAGACCATTCATTTATGTTAAACAAACTTTTTCGTAGAATTCCTAGTTTCCAAAATAGTGACCATTTTTTCAAAATTTTATTTTTGTTGACCTAGAGACCTGAGACTTGGTATGGGAATAGAGGGGGTAAAGACAATTGATTTACGTTAGACAAACTTTTTTGTAGAATTCATAATTTTGGAAATATAGCCCATTTTCAAAATTTTATTTTTGTTGACCTAGAGACCTGAGACTTGGTATGGGGATAGAGGGGGTAAAGACCACTGATTTACGTCAGACAAACGGTTTTGTAAAATTCCTAATTTTGGAAATATAAGCCCATTTTCAAAATTTTATTTTTGTTGTTCTAGAGACATGAGACTTAGTGTGGGGGTGGAGGAGGTAATGACCATTGATTTACTTCAGACAAACGTTTTTGTAAAATTCCTAATTTTGGAAATATAAGCCCATTTTCAAAATTTTATTTTTGTTGTTCTAGAGACATGAGACTTAGTGTGGGTGTAGAGGGGGTAATGACCACTGATTTACGTCAGACAAACGTTTTTGTAAAATTCCTAATTTTGGAAATAAAACGCTTTTTAAAAATTTTATTTTTTTGTCCTGGAGACCTGGGATTAGGTATAGTGGTAGAGGGGACAAAGGCCATTCATTTATGTCAAACAAACGTTTTTGTTAACTTTTTAATTTTGGAAATATAACCCATTTTGGAAATATGTTTTGGAAAATTTGAAAAATACACTATTTTTGGACTGAGAGTGGTATAGAGGTAGGTGTTGGAGTTAACATATGTCTTTTCAGGATTTTTAGATTAATGATATAGCCAACTTTCCAAATATTTTTGAAAAATTTGAAAAATACACTAATTTTTGACTATGCATGGGATAGAGGTAAGTGTAAGAGTTGAGAGTCATTGATAAACCTTAGAGTACTTTGGATTTTTTTTTGGAATTTTGTGTGTTGCTGTTGTTGTTGTTGCTGCTTACAAACATGGCTGTAAGCATTTTGCAGCCATAAAAAAAGGACTGACATACTTTCCAAGACCAAATAATAAGCCCCCACAAGCAAGAGCAAATATGAAAGCCAACAAAAGCCAACAAAAAAGCCTACAAAAGCCAACAAAAGCCAACAAAAGCCAATAAAAGCCAACATAAGCCAACAGAAACTGACCAAAAAAAAGCCAACAAAAAACTGACCAAAAAAGCCATGTAGCATGTTGGTAGTTGAGTGAGTTGTCATATTGACCGATAGATAGCAGGCTGGTAGTTGAGGAGTATTGCTATCGACCGCTAGATAGCATGCTGGTCGTTCAGTGAGCGAGTGTTGAAATGGAGCGCTAGGTAGCATGCTGGTCGTTCAAGTAGTTCTCATAGTCACCGCTAGATAGCGGCAACATACTTTGTGTGTCGCATGCAGCTATTTAACAAAGTTTTACCTCATAAAAACGTGCTTGTATAAGCTTTGTACAAAAATTGAATATACAATTAATCACTAAGTGTTTAGAACTAACATGTATAGCCTTGTGTAGGGAATATTGGGGTCCTTAGCAAGAAAGAGTGCCTAACACACATGAGTGTACAGCCTTTTGATATGCAGTAAGTACCTGATAACCTTTGAGTAGGCCATAAGAATATTTTCAGTTGACTACTACCTGTCACAGTGTTTACATTGTGAAAGACCGTTGAAGCAACCAGTCTTTAGCCTTGTCATAAGCAGTGAACAGCTGTTACCCTTAACCAGGGGCATATTAGAGGACCCTTATCAAGAATATCATCAGTTGACTACCACCATTCACAGTGACCACATCGTGAAAGACTGTTAAAACAACTATTGTACAGCCTTGTACTACTCAGTAAGTAGCTGTGGGTCTTGACTATTGTATATTAGAGAACCCTTAGCAAGTATATAATCAGTTGACTACTACTTGTTACAGTGTTCACATCGTGAAAGACCGTCTCACTGTCCAGTATACAGCCTTGTCATACGCTTTAAAGAGCTGTTGGTCTAGACTAGGGGTATATTAGTGGACCCTTCACAAGAATATCACCAGTTGACTACTACCTCTCACGGTGTTCACATCGTGAAAGACCGTCTCACTGACCAACCTCTAGCCCTGTGATACGCAGTAAGCAGCTGTTTGCAGAAATCAACAATCATAATGGAAGAAGCCATTCCTAGCTATATGTGTAAAGAGTGTGGAAAGACTTTTCTTCGAGACTATCATAGGAAGCGACATGAAGTATCGTGTGGTGAATTTCATGAGTGCAAGACCTGTGGTAGTACATTCAACAATGCCTACAATGGACGTCGTCATGAAGAATGTTGTAATGTTGTGTCGGTAGCTAAAAGACAAAAAGCAGAGCCTACAAAACATTACCTACTGTCATTGGTCCCTGATAAAAATGGACTTATTGAATATGAGACATCTTTTGGAGGTCGACTTAAATCCTATTTCATTCGTTGCGATACGTGCAAGGATTTAAATTCATACCTTAAAGAGTCCAAACAGCAAATAATACAAGCTATGCAGAAAGAACTAGCAATGCACAAGTCGATAAAAGTTAATCTTGTGGCTGAATGTAGATTCATTCATACATCTACCAATGAAAATACAGATCGTGCATTTAAAACACGAAATCAGGCCCTATTTTTGGAAACGGACTTAAGTAGTTTCTTGGAAACACAATTTACAAAGTTAACTACGGAAATGGAGGAATCTGAGCTAAAAGGCAGTAATTGGGCTTTGTTAGCAGTGGAAGGAGTACGATTGAAAATAAATAAGTACAATCCCTTGCGTGGAAGCACATATATTCCATTACCAGCAGCTATACAAGCAAGAAAAGCCTGCATTAATCCTGAAAATTTGAATGATGAAAAGTGTTTTATGTATGCCATTTTAGCAAAACTGGTTAAAAAGAATGCTCATCGCATTAGTAAATACAAGGACCTGGACAACAAGTATGATTTTTCTGTAATATCGTTACCTACATCGCTAGTTGACATTCCCAAATTTGAAAAAGCCAACGATATATCCATTAATGTATTTGGATTGGAACAAGACAACAAATTGTTCCCTCTAAAGGTTGTGGATCAAGAGATGCAAGACCATCGCGACCTCCTTCTGCTAAGTTCATCATCCGGCCAGAACCACTACGTCTTTATCAAAGATTTTGATAAACTAGTAAGACATCAGATTACCCGCTATGAACATAAAATATATACGTGTAAACGGTGTTTTACACACTTTGATAATCGATATGGTCAACAAGGAATGGAAAAATTGAAAGAACATAGAGCTTTGTGTGTCCAGCATGACATTGCTAGGGTTGAAATGCCCATTAAAAACCCCATTGTCAAATTTTTAAACGTTGAAAAAAATGCTGAGAATACCTTACGTTATCTATGCAGATTTTGAAAGTATACTCTTACCCTATCAAACATGTTTACCCAATCCTAAAGCAAGTTATACAGTGCCATACCAGAGTCATGTTCCTATGAGCTTTGGTATATACGTTAAACCCTCACCTGCTGTGGAACACATAAAGACAAACCTTTCAAGCCAACCTGTTATTTATCGTGGACCTGACGCTGCAGGAAAGTTTATGGACTGTTTGATCTCAATAGCTAATGAAATTGATAGACTTTACAGCTTAAATGTTCCAAAGGCCTTAACTCAGGCTCAAGAAGCAGAGTTCCAATGTTCTGAAACCTGTTATTTGTGTCAAAAACCATTTACCCAACAGGACTGGAAAGTTCGAGACCACTGCCATATTACAGGGGAATACCGTGGAAGTGCTCACAATAACTGTAATTTGAGGTGTAAAACACGAAACCCCGTTCCTGTGTTTCTACATAATATGAGTGGCTACGACGCAAATTTCATTGTAAAGCAATTGGGATGTACTACTGAGAGAGTGGATGTTATCGCTAACTCCAAAGAAAAGTACATTTCCTTTACCAAATATGTAGGAAATGTTAAGCTTAGATTTTTGGATACGTTTCGGTTAATGCCAAGTAGTTTGGAAAACTTAGTTTCCAACTTAACATCATACCCTGAAACAGACAAGTACTTTGGAAAAGAAAATGCAATGCTCATGACTCGTAAAGGGGTATTTTGTTATGACTACATTGACTCATGGGAAAAGTTAAGTGAAACGTGTTTACCTCCAAAAGAGGCATTCTTTAACAAATTAAGTCAAGAAGATGTTAGTCAAGAAGACTATGAACATGCCAAAAGTGTCTGGAATCAGTTCAACATTAAAACTCTAGGGGAATATAGTGACCTCTACCTAACTTCAGATGTACTCCTTCTTGCAGACAGCTTTGAAACCTTTAGAAACGAAACACTAGAAACACACCGAGTGGATGCTGCACACTTTTTTACTTCGCCTGGTTTAAGTTTCGAGGCAATGCTCCTTTACACAGGCATTGAACTGGAATTGCTACAGGATTACGATCAGATTCTTTTAATCGAGTCTGGAATACGTGGAGGCATATGCCAGGTGTCTCATCGGTATGCTGAAGCTAACAATAAATACATGGAAACCTATGATTCTGAGAAACCATCGCAGTTTATTACCTATGATGATGCCAACAACCAATACGGGTGGGCTATGTGTCACTCCCTTCCTTATGGTGGATTTCAGTGGGTTTCTCCAGATACTGTTGATCTAGAAAAACTAAAGAAAGACGATCCTGTGGGATACATTCTAGACGTTGATGTTGATTACCCATCTGACCTTCATGATCTACACAACGATTTACCTTTCCTACCAGAGTGTACACAACCTAAGGATTCGTCTCTGAAAAAGCTAATTCCTCATCTTGGAAATCGAAGGCGATATGTTGTTCACTACATGGCATTAAAACAGGCTTTAGATCATGGAATAAAATTGATAAAAATTCATCGTGTGTTAAAGTTTAAACAAAGACCTTGGTTAAAGGCATACGTTGATTTTAATAACAACCTTCGAAAACAAGCCAAAAATGATTTTGAGAAAAATCTGTACAAATTATTCAACAATGCCATTTTTGGGAAAACAATGGAAAATATCCGTAAAAGAATAGACATACGTCTTGTGACTGACAGCAAAAAGGCAGAAAAGCTAATAGCAAAGCCGACATTTATCGACAGAACAATTTATGGCCCTAACCTAGCTGCTTTCCACATGTCTAAACGTAACATTGTATTCAATAAGCCTATATATATTGGAATGTGTATACTGGATATTTCAAAAACTCTCATGTATTCCCACCACTATGATGTCCTGCTACCCTATTATGGCATGAACAATCTTAAACTCATGTATATGGATACTGACTCGTTCATATATTTGGTTAACACCCCAGATGTATATCAAGACAAGTTGGATTTCCTACAACACCTGGACACATCAGATTATCCTACTAATCACATATGTTACTCTACATCAAACAAGAAAACGTTGGGGAAATTTAAAGACGAGGCTTGTGGACAAATTATAAAAGCATTTGTTGGACTTAGAGCTAAAATGTACGCATTAGACATAAATGGTAAAGAAATCAAAAAGATTAAAGGTATTAACAGAGGTGTTGTCAAAAATTGTATAAGCTTTCAAGATTATAAGGATTGTGTCATGAAAAACAATGTAAAAAGAATACCCATGAACATTATCGCTTCTAAACAACATGACATATCATCTATAAGACTAAACAAAATTGCTTTGTGTCCTGGTGATGATAAAAGAGTGATTGATGCTGATGGTATAGGTACACATGCCTATGGTCATTACTCAATCATTAACCATGCTTAAAGAGTTAAGTTATGAATATCAAAATCTTCTGCCTGCAACTAGCAAATACATAAAACAAAACAATTTAGGAAATAAAACAATAGCACTACAAAAATAAAAAAAAACAAAATAAGAAATGGCATTCATAATCAAAAATAAATAAAATAGAAAACAAAATAAAAACAAGTGTACAATTTATAACAATAAGGAATATATATAAAAATGTATTATGTGTAAATAGTGTACATGTATTTAAAATAAAAAAATATTGTACCGTATGGAAACTGCTTGTACATTTTTTATTACTACTCACCTCTCTCCACTCCTAATGCAAAATGAACATGTAAAACACAAATTGGAAAATCCATGTTTCCATATTGACAAAATAAAAAAAAACCATTAAACTGAAATTTTAAAAACTGTAAATGGGAATTTGGTAAATTGACAAATGTGTAAACAACAAATTGGAAAATCCATGTTTCTATATCATGAAATTGAAAAACTTTAAACTGACATTTTAAGAACTGTAAATGGGAAATTGTGAAATTGATAAATGTGTAAACAACATAATGCAAAATCCATGTTTCCATGTTATGAAATTGAAAAACTTAAAACTAACATTAAAAAAAATGAAAATGGGAAATTGGAAAATTGTCATATGTGTAAACAACAAATGAAAAAAAAACGGTTGGGGTAGTTATCATATTGTACAGTAACCTATAAAACTAGCATAAGGATAGTTGCTTGTACCCTTATATACTTTGTGTATGTGCATTAGCCTTTGAATTAGCTTAAGTTAGGTTTGGCAAAGTTAGGTTTGGTGAGGTTAGGTATGTGACCTAGTAGTTTACTCTTTTCGGAAAATGTAAAAAGTAAAATCTAAAATCAAAAAATCTTAAATTAAAAATGTAAAATCTAAAAAAAACTAACATCTAAAATACAAAAAATCAAAAATGTAAAATGTAAAATCTAAAAAATGTAAAATGAAAAAATCAAAAATCTAAAATGTTAAAACATAAAATCTAAAATCTTTAAATGAGATTTCTGTGGGTTAGGTTAGGTTAGGTTATAACTAAGTTTATTATTTGTGCTCTCTCATTTGCTCTTACATATTTGCTCTCACTTTGAAGTTTGGTTATGTTAGGTTAGGTTAGGTTAGGTTAGGTTAGGTTAGGTGTGGTTAGGTTATAACTAAGTTTATTATTTGTGCTCTTACATTTGCTCTCACTTTTTTCTCATACTTTTTGCTAATTTTTTTTTGGTTGCAATTTTAAATTAGGTAGGTTACGTTAGGTTAGGTTAGGACAGGTTTGGTGAGGTTAGGTTAGGTGAAGTTAGGTTAGGTTATAACTTAGTTTATTATGTGTGCTTTCACATTTGCTCTCATATTTGCTTTGACTTTGAAGTTAGGTTAGGTTAGGTTAGGTGAAGTTGGGTTAGGCAGAATTGTTGAGGTATGAATCAAAAGCCAGCTCTTGTCAGTTTTGCCTCACAAGGCTGAGTGTACCCCGTTCCACTCATGAGACCAGAAATTAAATTTCTTGGCAGAGCCGGGATTCGAACCTCAGGAATGACCTCCAAGAATGCTAGCCACTACACCAAGAAGTGGACAATATAAGGCTGGTCTTGATTATACATGATCAATTAACAATTACCTAATAATAATAATAATAATAATAAATATTCCATTTGACAACTACACGGCCGACCTCTCCCTGTGACGTAATCCACGGTCTCAGGCCGTGGCGGCCATTTTGCCCAATAGCCCCTGTGCCAGCTCTGAATGACACCTCCATAAGAATAACATAGAGTGATTGCGCGCGGCGGCCATCTTGCCCATTAGCCCCTGTGCCAGAACCGCTCTTTATTACCTACTGGTGTGGTTCCGACCAGAGCGTGGAAGGTCACAGCCCGTCACTAGAGGGCACGCGTGCACGTCACGTGACGATACAAAGTGAGCAGCAGCATGCATCAATCGTCCAACGCTGCCAGTCGCACTGTAAATAATGTGACATGGAGGCTTCAAACGAAGAGCAAAGAGGTGTTCGGTTTCTGACAGCGAAAGGAGCAGGGGGAACGGACATTCATCGCCGAATGTCACAAGTGTACGGCGACAACTGCATGTCCCTTGCAAGGGTCAGGGCGTGGTCCAAGCGCTTCAGGGAAGGACGGGTGTCGATAGCCGATGATGCCTGGTCTGGGGCACCCTCCTGCATTACCGATGACATCGTCCAGCTGGTTGATCCACTCATTACCCAGGACCGCCGAGTGACAGTGAACGCCATAGCCGCCGTGGTCGGATTGAGCGTCGGAAGTGTGCCTACTATCATGAAAGAACGACTGCACTTACGGAAAGTTGTGCCCAATGGGTGCCCCACAGTTTTCGACCACACCAGGATGCATATCGAATGGCCTGCTGTCTTGGTCTTGGTTGGACGGTTGATGCATGCTACCGCTCACTTTGTATCGTCACGTGATGTGCGCGCGTGCCCTCTAGCGACGGGCAGTGACCTTCCACGCTCTGGTCAGAACCACACCACGTTACACACGCCACGATTAGCCGATGTTGTCACCGGTTTGCGCATTATAGCCTCCGGCTCGTTACTTTCTGAACGCACCTTAAATCTTATATCTTATCTTATGTCTTATCTTATCTTATCTATCTACTATAAAGCCACAAGGCTCACTGACTGACTGACTCATTCACTGACTGACATAAATGTTTACCCACTTCCAAATGAGTTACAAATTTGATATTTGGCAAAAACACTCCTTTCACCTTGCAACCAACGGAAAAATTCCGAAAAGGTACATTTTTAAATTTTCAACCCTAAAAAAGACCAAAAAAATTAGGGGGAAGCAACAAATCTCCGATAATATATCAGAGTGTAATATTGTACATGGCCTATGTTGTAGGCAATAACACATTTCATCTTTTTTGTCTCTTGCTATTTCATCGCACGACGAATAATTAGGGAGTTATTAATGATTTTGTACTTTTAGCCCGAAATTTTTCTATGTACCACGAATAACTTAAAAATTGATTCGAAATAAATTTCCTTTCCAGTATGATCTGATTATGTACTGTATTATTTATAGAGGGGTTTTGTGGTGTCGGAGACAATACATGATTTTGAGTCTAATTTTATACTGTTCGATCCGTCTGTATAATGTGAGTTACTATCTCTGTAGGCCTTTTTAAGAAGGTATTATACCTAATATCTTCCGCTGTGTGCTCTAATTCTGATGACGGGTTTTATTTTTCGTCAATTGAATATTTTCCTTTGTCAGTACTTGACTCTCCTTAGCCGTTTCTTGAATGGAACAGCCACTTGAATTCACAGATTAATGTGACGAATCCTACCGACTTTTAGAGTATTTTAATTTTTCTGCCTTAACTTGACGGTTTTATTACACAACCGTATTTAATATAACTGGTTTGGTATTATAACTTAGAATGATTAAAGTTGGTTTTGTTTCTGTAAGTCATGACATGACACATTTTACGTAGCTACTTTCCTTAATAATAATCACTGCGGATATACAAATTGCTACTTCATTTCACATAATTTAAGCATACTGCTGTATTTTGTTTTAAAATTATCATATTAGGACCCCGTGGGGGTTTGCCTGTTCCTCTATCGGCTGCGTCCCAGGTGGCGGATAGGGGGGCTCGTCGGACTTGTCCGGAGGGTTTGAGGGAAATAAAATACCTCTCGCGGACCAAAAACAGGCCCCTTGCCAGGGTTATGGTGAAGCTACGTTAGGCCTAGCAGGCCAGTAGTGGATATGGAACTGCTTTTAAAACGGGAACAGGCCTCGGAAAGGACAGATCTAAAGGAAACAGGCCTGGCTATGGAAATGGACTACGAATTGGAACTCTGAATATAACTACATTGACGGGAAGAGTGGAGGAGATTGTAGATATGATGGAGAGGAGAAAACTGGATGTACTCGGACTAGCAGAGACCAAATGGTGAGGGGAAGGAAGAAAGGAACTTAAAAAATGGCTTGCAGCTATACTGGATAGGAAATGAGGAGGGGAAGAGAAATGTAGTGGGAATGGCGGTGAGAGAAGGGCTGAGGGAGGAAGTAAAGAGGGTAACTGATATAATAATTAGAGCCAGAATCACAGTGAAAGGTAGAAACCTGGACATTCTGCAAGTCTATGCCCCACAGGTGGGATGCACAGAAGGCGAGAAGGACGAGTTTGAAGAAGAGTTACAGAAGCAGTTAGTAGGGATAAACCTGATAGTCATGGGGGACCTAAATGCCCATGTCGGAACTGATAGAAGAGGTTTTGAGGAAGTGATTGGTGGTGATGGATGAGGAAACAGGAATAAGGAAGGAGAGAGATTGCTGGAACTGTGCAAGATAAATGGGTTAATGGTTGGAAACTCATGGTACAAGAAGAGAGAGAGTCATAAAATTACTTGGTACAGCAGGGATTTGACTAGGAAATCAGTGGTGGACTACATTCTATGCGGGAAGGAGATAAAGAAGAGTATCACGGATATAAGGGTAATACCTTCAGAAGCCCTGGACAGTGACCACCGTCTGCTGGTCGTCAAGGTGAGAGGACTGAAGGAAAAGAGGAGAACTGAGAACCAAGAAAGAAGAATAATGACATGGAAGCTGAAGGAGGATGGAAATAAGGAGAAGTTCCAGATATTAGTGAGGAACAAATTACCAAAGGATGATCCGAGAACAGGTGAAGAAGAATGGAATAGGTTCAGGGACGTGTTGGTAGAAGCAGCGGAAGTCGTGTGTGGCAGAAATAGTGGAAAGAAAAAGTGGAAGGAAACATCATGGTGGAACCCCAGAACTAAGGAAGCAGTGAAAAAGAAAAATGAAGCATTCAGGAAATGGTTCCAACAGAGGACAGACAGAACAAGAGAAGAATACCAAGAGTGGAAGAAAGAAGTAGGAGAAGTAGTGAAGGAAGAGAAAAAGAAATGGCTGGAGAAATGGACAGAAATGATGGAGGAGGACTGTGATGGCAGTAAGAAAGTGTTGTATGGAATGATAAAGGCAACGAGAAGAGATACTGGGGAAAATGTCAGAATGGTGGACAGGAATGGAAAGGAGGTTGAAAATATGGATGAAGTAAAGGTTATCTGGAGAGAATACTTCAAGGAACTCCTAAATCCAACTAAAATCAGCGTAGTGGACATTGTGGAGGAAGAATCAGACAGTGACCAAGGCATTTCAGAGAAGGAATTGACATGGAAAGAAGTGGAGGAAACATTAAAGAAGATGAAAGGGGGAAAGGCACCGGGAATAGACGAAGTGAGTGTGGAGATGGTGAGAGCAGCAGGGGTGATGGGAACACAGTGGCTCTTTCGAGTAATGAAAGTGATATGGAGGGAGAAGAAAATACCAGAGGACTGGAAAAGAGGGATAATAATACCCATATTTAAAAGGGGAAGTAGGAAGGAATGCAAGAACTATAGGGGAATTACACTCATGTGCCACTGCGCCAAAATATTTGAGATGGTACTGGAGAGAAGAATTCGGACAGAAGTTGAAGATGGGCTGAGGGAAGAACAGTATGGATTCAGGCCAGGAAGTTCAACAGTTGACCTCATCTTTGCTGTAAGACAGCTACAAGAACACCATTATGAATATGGGAAAGATCTGGTGATGACCTTCTTGGATATTGAGAAAGCATATGATAGTATTTATAGAAAAAAGGCATGGGAAGCAATGAGAGCAAAAGCAGTGAACAAGGAGACAGTGGCAAGAGTGAAAGCAATGTACGAGGGAAGCAAAAGCTGTGTAAAGGTGGGAAGGGAGAGAACGGAATGGTTTCAACTGGAGAATGGTCTGAAACAAGGAAGTGCCCTCTCACCCTTGCTATTTATATTGGTGATGGATGAAATCATACGAAAAGTGGTAAATATCATTGGGGAAAGGAAAATGAAGGCAATGTTGTTTGCTGATGACCTTCTGGTATGGGGAGAGGATGAGGAAGAAGTACAAGAGCAATTAGATGATTGGGATAAGGTAGTGTTATCATATGGGATGAAGTTCTCAGCACCATAGAGTGAAGTGGTCATCACAACGAGGAAGAAGACCAGACTGGATATGGGCATAACACTTGGAGGACAGCAGTTGCAGAAAGTAGAATGCTTCAAGTACTTGGGAAGCATAGTTGAAGAAAAGGGAGGCAATAGGATGGAAATAAATGAAAGGGGAAGGTGCGCAGATGGATTTTTCAAGAGTGTTTGCGGGATGATATGGAATAATGATGTACCACAAAAATGTAAAGGAATCATCTACAAGACCTACTTTGTGCCAATTTTGACATATGGTTCAGAAACATGGGTGATGAAGGAAAGGGACAAGAATAAAATACGAGCAGTGGAAATGAAGTTCCAGAGGAGTAGGGTAGGAGTAACAAGAATGGACAGAGTAAGGAATGAGAGAGTCAGAGAGATGGTGAGAGAGGAACCATTGCAAAATAGAATAGAGCGATCTAGACTGCATTGGTATGGACATGTGAGGAGGATGCGAGAGGAGAGGATACCTAAGAAGATGTTTGGAATGGAAATGAAGGGAAGGAGGCCAAGGGGAAGACCAAGGGACAGATGGACCAAAGGAGTTAAGAAGAGTGTGGAGGAAAGAGGGGTGTGCTGGGACACAGTGGAAGATGAGAGATGGTGGATGGACAGGAAACGATGGAGAGGCTTATGTTCCACGCAGACCCGACCAGCGGTCGGAAACTGCTCAAAATGATGATGATGATGATGATATTAGGACGTTAAACGAGGGGCATATATAGAGGGGCTCAATATTGTAGAATATTAATTTACATTTTACCATATAGAAACTGATATTCAATATATATACGTACTAGCAGTACCCGGCATGCGTTGCAATGCCAATCAAAGAAAGTGTTGGAGTTTTGACTTTGTTAGTTACAGTGCTTTTGGATTCCCAATATTTTCTTCTTTTTCCGTTAACCACCTATAACTATTATAAAAAAAATAATTTACCATCTCAGAAACATTCACGGGAGTGTGATCAACAAATCACGAACGTTATATCGCAATGAAATGAATGGTATATGAACGCATACGGGACTGCTGAAACGATTAGAGCGCCGTCACCCATTTGTTGAATATACTCGTACGCTACCTATTTAAAATGGAATTACTAAGTCGAAAACCTTTACTGGCGTGTACACAACAACTCATCAAAGTTTCTTCGCAATCGGATGAATTGCATATGAACGCATATGGGATTTTGTTTAAACGATTCGCGCCGTCACACATTTGTTGAATCTTCTTGTGCGCCACCCATTGAAATACGGACTTACTAATTCATGAACCTTCGCAGGACTGAACTCAGCTCTCCAAAGTTTTATCACACTCGGATAAATGGTATATGATCGCATACGGGACTTTATTGAAACGATTCACGCGCTGTCGCTTATTAGTTAAATCTACCCGTTTGCTACCAATTGTAAAATGAATTTACTAAATCAGAAACCTTCCCTGGAGTGTACACAACAACTCACCAAAGTTGTATCTCTATCGGACGATTGTGTATGAACGCATACGGGTCTTTGTCGAAACACTTCGCGAGTCGTCGCTCATTTGTTGAATCCATTCGTGTCCTTCCTATTGTAACATGGATTTACTAACCTAGAAATCTTCCCTGAAGTGTACACAACATCTCGCCCACGTTTTATCGCTATCGGACATATGGTATATGAAAGCATACGGGACTTTGTTGAAACAATTCGCGCGTCGTTATTCATTTGTTGAATCTACTCGTGCGCTACCTATTGTTAAGTGGATTTACTAAGCCAGAAACCTTCCCTGAGTGTATACAACATTTCACCCAAGTTTCATAGCATTGGGGTGAATGGTATAATAACGCATGTGGGACTTTTTTGAAACAAACGGACGCCATTTTGTTGGAGTTTCTCGCGCGCCATTTATTGTTAATTGCATCTACTATGCCTATAACTTTTCCTGGTGTATGCTCAACAATTTACAGAAATTTGATTGCAATCGGATGAATTGTATATGATCGCATCACCAACACTCATTTGTTTAAACTACTGGTGCGCTATCTATTTTTAATTGGATTAACTATGCCTATAACGATCCCGGAAGTGTGCCAAACAACCCACCAAAATTTGGACGCAATCGGATGAATTGTAGGCTCTATGAACGCATCGCCAACACATATTTGTTTAAAATACTCGCCCGCTGTCTATTGTTAATTGGATTGTCTATGCCTATAATGATTTCGGAAGTGTTCACAACAACTCACCAAAGTTTCATAGCACTCGGATGAATGGTATATGAACGCATACGGGACTTGGATGAAACGATTCACGTGCCGTCGCTCATTTGTTGAATCTACTTGTGCGATACCTATAGTAAAGTGGATGCACTAAGCCAGAAACCTTCCCTGATGAGTACACAACATATTATCCAAGTTTTATCGCTATCGGACGAATGGTATATGAACGCATACGGGACTTTCTTGAAACGCTTCGCGCGACTTCGCACATTTGTTGAATCTACTTGTGCGCTACCTATTGAAAAATGGATTTACTAAGCCTAAAACTTTCCCTAGAGAGTACACAACAACTCACACAAGTTTAGTCGCTATCGAACGAATGGTATATGAACGCATACGGGACTATGATGAAACACTTGGCGCGTCGTCGCACTTTTGTTTAATCTAATGGTGCGATACCTATTGTAAAGTGGATTTACTAAGTCAGAAACCTTTCCTGTAGTGTACACAACATCTCAGCCAAGTTTCATCACTATCAGACGAATAGTGTATGAACGCATACGGGACTTGTTGTTACGTTTCTCGCGTCGTCGCTCATTAGTTGAATCTACTCGTGCCCTACCTATCGTAAAGTGGATTTGCTAAGCCAGAAAACTTGCCTGAAGTGTACACAACCTCTCACCCAAGTTTCATCGCTATCGGACGAATGGTATGTTAACGCATACTGGTCTTTTTTGAAACGGTTCGCCCGTCGTCGCTCATTTGTTGAATCTACTTGAGCGATACCTATTGTCAAGTGGATTTACTAAGCCAGTAACCTTCCCTGTAGTGTACACAACATCTCACCCATGTTTCATCGCTATCAGACGAATGGTATATGAACGCATACAGGACTTTGTTGAAACGCTTCGCGCGTCGTCGCTCATTTGTTGAATCTACTCGAGCGCTACCTATTATAACATGGATTTACTAAGCCAGAAACCTTGCCTGTAGTGTACACAACCTCTCACCTAAGTTTCAACGCAATGGGATGAACGGTATATGAACACATGTGGGACTTTCTTGAAACAAACGCACGCCATTTTTTTGAAGCTACTCGCACGCCATCTATTGTAAATTGGATTTACTACCCCTATTACTATTCCGGGACAGTGCACAACAACTCACCAAAATTTGATCGCAATCGGACGAATTGTATATGAACGCATCGCCATTACGCATTTGTTTTAACTACTTGCGCGCTATCTATTTTCAAATGGATTAACTATGCCTATGATCATCCCGGAAGTGTTTACAACAACTCACCAAAATTTGATCGCAATCGGATGAACGGTTTATGAACGCATAAAAGACGAACACACAGACATTTCTTTATATATATATAAGACTAGCTGTACCCGGCATGCGTTGCAATGCCAATCAAAGAAAGTGTTGGGGTTTTGACTTTGTTAGTTGCAGTGCTTTGGATTCCCTAAATTTTCTTATTTTTCCGTTAACCACCTCTAAACTATTATAAAAAAAAAATTACTATCTCAGAAACAATCACGGGAGCGTGATCAACAACTCACGAAAGTTACATCGCAATGAAATGAATGGTATATGAACGCATACGGGACTGCTGAAACGATTAGAGCGCCGTCACCCATTTGTTGAATGTACTCGTACGCTACCTATTGTAAAATGAATTTACTAACTCGAAGAACTTTCCTGTCATGTTCACAACAACTCATCAACGTTTCATCGCAATCGGATGAATGGCATATGAACGCATACGGGATTTTGTATAAACGATTCGCGCCGTCACTCATTTGTTGAATCTTCTTGTGGGCCACCCATTGAAAAACGGACTTACTATTTCATCAATCATCGCAGGACTGTACTGAGCTCTCCAAAGTTTTCTCACACTCGGATGAATGGTATAGGATCACATACGGGACATTATTGAAACGATTCACGCGCTGTCGCTTATTAGTCAAATCTACCCTTTTGCTACCAAATGTAAAATGGATTTACTAAATCAGAAACCTTCCCTGGAGTGTACACAACAACTCACCAAAGTTACATCTCTATCGGACAATTGTATATGAACGCATACGGGTCTTTGTCGAAACACTTCGCGAGTCGTCGCTCATTTGTTGAATCCATTCGTGTGCTACCTATTGTAACATGGATTTACTAACCTAGAAATCTTCCCTGAAGTGTACACAACATCTCGTCCACGTTTCATCGCTATCGGACATATGGTATATGAACGTATACGGGACTTTGTTGAAACAATTCGCGCGTCGCCACTCATTTGTTGAATCTACTCGTGCGCTACCTATTTTTAAGTGGATTTACTAAGCCAGAAACCTTCCCTGAGTGTATACAACATCTCACCCAAGTTTCATAGCATTGGGGTGAATGGTATATGAACGCATGTGGGACTTTTTTGAAACAAACGGACGCCATTTAGTTGAAGCTACTCGCGCGCCATCAATTGTTAATAGGATCTACTATGCCTATAACTTATCCTGGCGTATGCTCAACAACTACCGAAATTTGATTGCAATCGGATGAATTGTACATGAACGCATCACTAACACTCATTTGTTTAAACTACTGGTGCGCTATCTATTGTTAATTGGATTAACTATGCCGATAACCATCCCGGAAGTGTGCCAAACAACCCACCAAAATTTGGACGCAATCGGATGAATTGTAGGCTCTATGAACGCATCGCCAACACTCATTTGTTTAAAATACTCGCGCGCTGTCCATTGTTAATTGGATTGACTATGCCTATAATGATTTCGGAAATGTTCACAACAACTCACCAAAGTTTATAGCAATCGGATAAATGGTATATGAACGCATACGGGACTTGGATGAAACGATTCGCGTGCCGTCGCTCATTTGTTGAATCTACTTGTGCGATACCTATTGTAAAGTAGATGTACTAAGCCAGAAACCTTCCCTGATGAGTACACAACATATTACCCAAGTTTTATCGCTATCGGACGAATGGTATATGAACGCATACGGGACTTTCTTGAAACGCTTCGCGTGACTTCGCTCATTTGTTGAATCTACTTGTGCGCTACATATTGAAAAATGGATTTACTAAGCCTAAAACTTTCCCTAGAGAGTACACAACAACTCACTCAAGTTTAGTCGCTATCGGACGAACGGTATATGAACGCATACGGGACTATGATGAAACACTTGGCGCGTCGTCGCTCTTTTGTTTAATCTAATGGTGCGATACCTATTGTAAAGTGGATTTACTAAGTCAGAAACCTTGCCTGTAGTGTACACAACATCTCAGCCAAGTTTCATCACTATCAGACGAATAGTATATGAACGCATACGGGACTTTGTTGTTACGTTTCTCGCGTCGTCGCTCATTTGTTGAATCTACTCGTGCCCTACCTATCGTAAAGTGGATTTGCTAAGCCAGAAACCTTGCCTGAAGTGTACACAACCTCTCACCCAAGTTTCATCGCTATAGGACGAATGGTATGTTAACGCATACTGGTCTTTTTGAAACGCATCGCCCGTCGTCGCTCATTTGTTGAATCTACTTGTGCGATACCTATTGTTAAGTGGATTTACAAAGCCAGTAACCTTCCCTGTAGTGTACACAACATCTCACCCATCTTTCATCGCTATCAGACGAATGGTATATGAACGCATACGGGACTTTGTTGAAGCGCTTCACGCGTCGTCGCTCATTTGTTGAATCTACTCGAGCGCTACCTATTATAACATGGATTTACTTAGCCAGAAACCTTGCCTGTAGTGTACACAACCTCTCACCCAAGTTTCAACGCAATGGGATGAACGGTATATGAACACATGTGGGACTTTCTTGAAACAAACGCACGCCATTTTGTTGAAGCTACTCGCGTGCCATCTATTGTAAATTAGATTTACTACCCCTATTACTTTTCCGAGACAGTGCACAACAACTCAACAAAATTTGATCGCAATCGGACGAATTGTATATGAACGCATCGCCATTACGCATTTGTTTAAACTACTCGCGCGCTATCTATTTTCAAATGGATTAACTATGCCTATGATCATCCCGGAAGTGTTTACAACAACTCACCAAAATTTGATCGCAATCGGATGAACGGTTTATGAACGCATAAAAGACGAACACACAGACATTTCTTTATATACACACATCAAAAAAAGTTTTGCATCACCTCGGTTCCCAGATCTCCGGCATATAGACGTTGACTGTGTATATTGTATCCAAGATACAGTCCCTTTGACTGTTCATAGATGTCACTAAAACTGCTCAAAGATGTAAACAACCATGCATGAGCAGGGCCTATTAGACGGAGGGGGTACGACAGCCGATCAGTTCCAGTCATTCCACCAGGACGAAGGTACGCTGCTCATGTTGTCTGTAGTTCTACCATGCCTAGAAGGTCAATACCGCAGTTCGATCGCGTCCGCATTGTTACTTTGTGTCAAGAAGGGCTCTCAACAAGGGAAGTTTCCAGGCGTCTCAGAGTGAACCAAAGCGATGTTGTTCGGACATGGAGGAGGTACAGAGATACAGGAACTGTCGATGACAGGCCTCGCTCAGGCCGCCCAAGGGCTACTACTGTAGTGGATGACCGCTACTTACGGATTGCCGCTCGGAGGAACCCTGACAGCAATGCCACCATGTTGAATAATGCGTTTCGTTCAGCCACAGGACGTCGTGTTTCAACTCAAACTGTGCGCAATAGGCTGCATGATGCGCAACTTCACTCCCGACGTCCATGGCGAGGTCCAGCTTTGCAACCCCGACACCATGCAGCGCGGTACAGATGGGCCCAACAACATGCTGAATGGACCCCACGGAATTGGCATCACGTTCTCTTCACCGATGAGTGTCGCATATGCCTTCAACCAGACAATCGTCGGAGACGTGTTTGGAGGCACCCTGTTCAGGCTGAACGTCTTAGACACACTGTCCAGCGAGTGCAGCAAGGTGGTGGTTCCCTGATGTTTTGGGGTGGCATTATGTGGGGCCGACGTACGCCACTGGTGGTCATGGAAGGCTCCGAAACGGCTTTACGATACCTGAATGACATCCTCCGACCCATAGTGCAACCATATCGGCAGAATATTGGAGAGGCATTTGTCTTCATGGACGACAATTCTCGACCTCATCGTGCACATCTTGTGAATGCGTTCCTTCAAGATAACGACATCGCTCGACTACAGTGGCCAGCATGTTCGCCAGACATGAACCCTATCGAACATGCCTGGGATATGTTGAAAAGGGCTGTTTATGGACGTCTTGACCCACCAACCACTCTGAGAGATTTACGCCGAATTGTCGTTGAGGAGTGGGACAATTTGGACCAACAGTGTCTTGATGAACTTGTGGATAGTATGCCACGGCGAATACAGGCATGCATCAATGCAAGAGGACGTGCTACTGGGTATTAGAGGTAGTGGTGTGTACTGCAATCTGGACCACAAATGCTGAAAGTCTAGCTGTATGATGGTACAACATGCAATGTGTGGGTCTCATGAGCAATAAAACGAGCTGAAATGTTGTTTGTGTTGATCTCTATTCCCTTTGTATTTAACGGTTCCGGAACTCTTGGAACCGAGGTGATGCAAAACTTTTTTTGATGTGTGTATATATACTAGCAGGTACCCGCGGCTTCGCCCGCGATCAAGACAATGGTCTATTCTATTACAGCAATCGCGGCTATAGGTGGGTCCATTCTAATTCTGAATATTCTTATACATACAGTATATTGATATGATCAGCAAAGTGGGAATTTAATAGAGTTGTGAACGTCTGCAGGGTTCGATGTTACATTATGTTAACACATTTTAAAATTACGTTTATGGTTTTATCATCTTCTGCTGAGACATAACGATTTTGTTGTCCGGATGCTCGCGAGAACGCCACATACGGTTGGCCATGGGAAAAAATGGTTTTGTCTAAATGTACACGTGCTACTGTTAAGTGTGTGTCATTGCGCTTTGTTAAAGAAATTGCGAATATTGTTTGAAGGGGGAACTGCACTCTTGCACACTGGAATGGCAAATCTATCGGAATATGGGGAATTAAAAGTATTCTTACTTAAGCTATTCTGGATGTAATTTGGCCACACTAATTGATGATTTGAACGTAAACATATCCCTATTAATAGACCTATAGTTAAATATCGCTCAGATTGGCCACTGATGTACATTATGCAGTCTCTTCCAGTGTTACATCCCAGGGATTGAAATTCTCCAACGACCCTTTTGCCCCACATTCCTCTCTAAGTAATTAAAATTCCTGATTGTTGTTGTTGTTTGAGTCTTCAGTTTTTTAACTGGTTTGATGCAGCACTCCATGTCTCCCTCTCCTGAGCTAATCGTTTCATTTCTACATATCTACCACACCCTACATCCGAGGCAATCTGTTTAATCCTGGTTTACCCCTACAGTTCAAGTCCGCGACCCTCCTATCCATAACTACTGTCGACCAAACTATTAAATGTACTCGAGTTTGAAGTTTGTTTGTGAAGTAACCGATATACCTTTATAAAATCCAATAACATCATCATTTTCGTCGTTCTTTTTTACGTTAGATGATGTAGGTTTGGAACTTTTAATTTATATTTTAATATTTTTTATCATAGTTGGAACACAAGAAGTGCCCGTTTATAAGCGTTTTTCAACCATGCGTCACATTTAAGAATTATTATCTCACAAACCCGTCATCAGATCGAATCCAAATTTTAACACAATATACAATGGAATGTTATATAACAGGTTTATTCATTTTAAAATTTTGTGTGTCCAAGAAAAAAAGTTGTTATCATTTTTGTAAGGTAACTTTTCCTCGGCCTGGGATGGTTTTAAAATGTAGTTCTTGGTCGCGTTGTAATCCTTATACATCAAAACGGTATGCTGTATGATTGTGAAATACGTAAATTAATTCACTTATTTTATATCGGTTTGTATTTGTACGGAGAATTAAGACATGGTTCACCAGTTAGCCACTCCGGTGAAAGCAGTACATCATTGCCAAGATGGGCTACATCACGCGTCATGGCACGTCTCGCTCGGAAGTGATGGGCTCCATATCAGCAACACTGTACGGCATTTCCCGGAGCGGCTAGCTGGTGAACCATGTCTTAATTCTCCGTAGAAATACAAACCGATATAAAATAAGTGAATTAATTTACATATTTCACAGACATACAGCATAACTTTTTGATTTATAAGGATTACAACGCAACCAAGAACTATATTTCCCAACGACCCCGAGCCGAGAAAGAGTTAGATTACAAAAATGATAAAAACATTCGTTCTTGAACACACAAAATTTTGAAATTAATAAATCTGTTATACAACATTCCAATATATATTATGTTAAAATTTGGATTCGATCTGATGACGGGTTTGTGAGATAATAATTCTTAAATGTGACGCATGGTTGAAACACGCTTAAAAACGGGCACTTTTTGTGTTTCAACTGCGATAAAAAATATTAAAATATAAATTAAAAATTCCAAACCTACATGAACTAACGTAAAATCGAACGACGAAAATGATGATGTCATTGGATTTTATGAAAGTCTATTGGTTACTTCACAAACAACCTTCAAACTCGAGTGCACATAATATTTTGGTCGACAGTAAGCTTGCTATTCCTGGGTGTCATAATATGTGTCCTACCCTCCTATCTCTTCTCTTCATTAGCAGTCGCCAGAAACATCTCTCCTCTCCCACTCGTCTTAATACCTCTTCATTTGTTACCCTATCTACCCATCTGATCATCATTCTCCTGTATCACCACATTTCAAAAGCTTCAATTCTCCTCTTTTCTGCTGCACCATTAGTCCATTAGTACAACTCAGCAACTTTTCTAGGTTTAAGCCGTGCCTTGTGCGGGGATTCAATGGCCGTGAAAGACAAAATACCAACTTTATTGAAATAAGTTTGCCCAATTCCTCAGTAAGAATAATTAAGAAACAATAATAATTAACGTGACAGCCGGTAGAATACGACACATTCGACTGTGAATATACGTTGCAGATCATGGTTAAAAACGAAAAAGATCAGATCAAAATTGGCAAACAAAAATATTCAGTTAACAAAAAACAAATTTATAAAGAAAATGAAAGCATACCGTGCAAAATAGAAAGTATCTTAACATTGTAAATTCGAGTAAACTTCTGAAAGCTCGCTTACAACAACCAGCCGAAAGAGTATAAAATTAGACTCAAAATCACGATCGTATCCGAGCCCCAAAAGCAACCACTATAAATAAAATATATCTCATTTTACGCGTATAAATGCGAGGAGCAACGTTCGTGGTTAGAAGTGGGAACCGAACCCAGCGTTTTAAGGCCCTAAAACGAACGGTTTTCGAGATATTGCCAGAAAACTATCCCCAGTCTGCGAAATTTCAGCGGTTGCCATAGTAACGTTGATCTGTTTCTCAGAGGGAACACAGTTATTTGGGAATATCTCCGAAACCGTTCATTTTAGGAACTTAAAAAGTGTGTTTCGGGGTCCCTACAGGACCTCCGAGTATTGTTTCTAGTGTCTGGCGGCTTAAAATTAGCTAAATCCGAACTTTGTATCGACTGTCCTTGCTGAGTGCCAAAGGGCCGAAAAAAGTCACTTAAAAATTGAATTTTCAAATACCGTTTCTTAGTGGGCCTCTACATACTCGGATCAACCAACATGCAAAATTTCAGCTTTCTAGGTCTAGTGGTTTGAGCCCTGCGTCGATGAGTCAATTTTGGATTGTCAATGCCAAAGGGACGAAAAAAGTCACTTACAAATTGAATTTTCAAAAACCATTTCTTAGTGAGCCTCTACATACTCGGATCAACCAACATGCAAAATTTCAGCTTTCTAGGTCTAGTGGTTTGAGCCCTGCGGTGATGAGTCAATTTTGGATTATATATAAGAGATTAGCCTACTTTCGATTTTTGCAAAAAATGAAAGTAGACCTATGAGATCAACACAGGGCGAAAAATTGTGTGTCTGTCTGTGTTTGTGTGTGTGTTAGTCTCCGTGTGTGTGTGTGTGTGTGTGTGTGTGAATGTGTGTATGTGTGTACTCTGAATGTCCGTCCCCCCTATCTATTCGAACATGGTGAGACCGAATTGAACGAAATTTGGTACACAGGTAGCACTAGCAAAAGGCACCTCAGTGTCATGTTTTATATCGCCGCCATCTTGACGAAAACGTAATGGCAGCCACCCAAATGTTAAAAGCTTAGATCAAATTACGACCAACCTCTTTATCCGATCTCTACTAAAGTTTTCAACAGTATACCTTTTTGTGGGAAGCATCTTTTGACAAAACGACAAGGTCATCAGCCGAATAGTTTGCAGATAGCGGCCATGTATGTGTGCAAATCGATTCACCCCTCAATTCAAACACGGTGAAACCGAATTGAACGAAATTTGGTATAGAGGTAGCACTTGCAAGGGCTACTTAGTGTCATGTTATATATCGTCGCCATCTTGACGGAAACGTAATTGCGGCCACCCAAATGTTAAAAGCTTTAATCAAATTACGACCAACCTAATCATCTGTTCTCTACCAAATTTTGCAACAACATACCTTTACCTGAGAAGCGTTCCTTGACCAAACTACAAGGTCATCAGTCCAATAGTTTGCACATAGCGGCCATGTAAGTGTGCAAATCTATTCCCCCTATTAATTAAAACACGGTAAAGCCGAATAGAACGAAATTTGGTACAGATATAGCGCTAGCAAAGGGCACCTAAGGGTCATGTTTTATATCGCCGCCATCTTGACGGAAACGAAAAGGCGGACACCCAAATGTTAAGAGCTTAAATCAAATTACGACTAACCTACTAATTTCATCGCTACCATATTTTGCAACAACATACCTTTTTTGTGGGAAGCATCTTTTGACTGAACTACAAGGTCATCAGCCCAATAGTTTGCAGATAGCGGCCATGTATGTGCACAAATCGATTCCCCATATTGAACCCGCTGAGCTAAGGTTCATGTGATATTTTTCACGACAGCAAATTTATGATGGGATGTAGTACCTTTGAACACACCCAGAAAGCTACGAGAAGCCGAGGGCTAATACTATTCTCTTTGAAGTAGCGAAGAATCGCACTTTTGACTTTGGTGGAGTCTGCTAATTATTTATCTGAGGTCTCATTAATCAATTTTATCTTTCCACGAGACTCAGAATATTCCATTTCGTCATTCTGTATTATTGAAACATTTTGGAGGATGTTTTTTCACTTTAAGGTAAGGTAATATCATTGCAGATACGCAAACAGGAATGTAAGTAGTCGCTCAACGACTTAGTTTTGACGACTTGCTTCCACGAGGAACGCAGTTCCTTGCACTACGTCTGGAGAATTCGCCCTGTGTAGGCGTGTTATTATATCCGTCGCATAAGACGTGGCAAACTGTCCGCTTTTCAGCGTGGAAATCATTATCAGGTGCCATCAAGCACAAGTATTCTACGAATCGCTGTTATTGATGTGCAGTGATCAACGCAAATTGTACAGTGAATTAATTGGCAAGTATTGTGAAATTTACGACATTGCTGTAGCTCCACATTTTTACTCCCACGTGTTTGTGGAGGGCCGAGAGCCTGGTGCAAAATATACAGGTAAATGTGAAATTATTACTTTGAACAAGTGTGATTATAAAAGTACATTATATGGTAATTGCTGCGGTGAATTTATCTATAATAAAACGACGCCCATTTCACGGATGCCACGTGATAGAAAAAGTAGCGTCTGTACACGTGTAGAATCGCAGAACAGTGCATAGCCATTTATCATTTACATCTGCAAAGTGTAGAGGCTGTGTTATCAGTTATATTTAAAGCCTGTTATATCTACGACGGAATACTGTGATTTTCATATAATAATGAACTACTACAAGTCTTATTCTACCGCCCACGTGGTCAATTTTTTCAACATCATGTTTGAGGCCGAGACCATGGCCTATTCCCATTATGGTATGAGGGAGATGTCTCGGATGGGACCAGCATGATGATGGAACTTCTAGAACATCAGACGAGGAGGAAGGAACCGAGGATGCCTTTTCTAGGCATGTCCAGTCCATTCACGAGGTCAACTACAAGGACAAACCGAACCCTGGTCTTTGGGAGAGCCCAGATGGAAGTTCTGATGAGGACGATGCCAACCCTGAAAGCCAGAGGCGCTTTTGTTCAACCCTTGTTGTTGGACAGAGAGCTAAGTGTGAGCTCCTTCGTATCGTGAGTTTTGTACACCCTTCCTTGTTCTAGTTTCTGGTGGTATAGTTAGATTAGTGTAGTTTGTGAACCAACCGAACTTAGTGAACGCCATTTCATAGGTAGGGAATGTAATTAGTCTAATTAGAAGTCATTTATCTACAGTGATTGTGAGTCACCCTTGGGTCAGACATTTTGGTCAACCCTGGTGCAGCTTGATGGACGTCGTAGAACGTCAATTTCTATCTATTGCTAAACGTGACTGTAGTCATTTTGAGGCTACTTTGTTTAACCCTATCTGGGGTGATTTTTCAAGTCTTTGCAGACTTTAGTTATGGCAATCTGATGCCGTAGTTATGTTTCTTTAACTGCACTTTTTGCAGACAGTCAATGTTACGCCCCTGACTTCGTTAGAGTAGTCGTATCATTTGGGTAATCGACTGTAATTACCAGTTTTGTAACTGCATTATATTTCATTTGATATGAGCTCAGAAGCCATCCAGGTCATGTGTAGACCTTATAAGTAAAAGGGATATTTCATCGTTGCCTAGCATCGAACCCAGTTCCCAACGTATCATTAAGCAGATCCAGCAGAGAGTGGAATTTGCGCCATTGTTATTATTTTGTTAGTGTCAGGTGTAATGACACGTGTTTATTTGATATTTGAAACTACTAGTGTATTCTATCTTTGAGAGCAGAGAGCTCCAGCAATGAGTGACATTGCTACCTTTTAAACGTCTTTGTTGTGAGAGACAGATTTATATGATTGTATTCAGATTTATAGCGTGCTTTTAATGCACACATTCTTCGAGGTTTATAACCTATGGTAAAGTTACTATTATGAGGCCAGTTTTACTGTTATTTATTTGCTTAAATTGCCGGCCTAGTTGGTGTATTGTGTCATTCAGCGCAGGAATCTTGTAGCCTGCGGCGACACGAACAGGTTTTGTGAATTCTACCCAGCGCTCGACTGAGAGCGCGTGCTTCTGTGTGAGACGGACTGATGGTAACATAGGACAGAATGCTTTTAGCATTCACTTTCCCTTTCATTGCCGTTATAGCTTATGGAACCCAGTGTTCATTCTTGTATCTGATCATATGTTTTGTAGAATGTCATTTGTTAGTTAAACGCTGTTGCGTGTACCGTCGTTTTGATGAGTACAGTTATGTCAGGTTTCTATAGTACGTTGTAGGCTAGCCCAGCTAGGGAGGTTTTTCATGTAAGATGGTATTGTGTGTACCATGTCCGGGATTGTCCCGTTGACCAGATATTTAGGGAGGGTAACTGTTTGTGTCCAGGCCCATCCCAGAGTTATTGAACGCGAGCAGTGCGTCGCTGGTAACTTGCGTTATTGTGTGTCCGAGTTGTTATTGCTCGTTGATTGTATTCCGACATTTGAGTCGAGTTTTTTGGCAGAGATGATCTCAGGGGAGACACTCCGTGCCCAGGCTTGTCAGTATTATTCGCCATAAACCAACGATAACCTAAACCGACATCTTAATAATAAACGCATAACTTTGATAAAACAAAAGCTAACTAACGAAAACTTTCTGCTTAACCTTGTTCTTTTGCATTTGGAACCTGCTGACATAGCCGTGTTTATGAAGGTATTTCCTGGAGGATATGACTTGAGGACAGCTGACACTTTTTGTTGTGACTGAAGCTTGCTCGAACCTTGAGTTCGCAGCTGGTGGAGCGCAGGCCATACGATGTTAGACGTAGTCTTTACTACGCAGTCGTCACCGTAATTACACACATTAGATGACTATGGCTTACAAAGAGTAAACCAAGGTGCAGGCAGGCATTTGAATAAAACTGTGGTCTTTTGTTATTTATTTGATAATGTAAAAGTGTATGAATCCTCTATGTTACCCTATTGTGTGCTGATTAGCACTTAGTTCCTAAGAATGACTTAGATACTTTTTTATGGCTGTTCACTTAGCTTTGAATGTAATTGTTTGTTATATAAATAATTCATGCTTTTGGGCTAATGCCGTGTGTATTTTTAATTTAAAACCATACGTTTCGGAGAAACCTTGCCTCCTTTTTCAATGGAAATAAACAATGTGGCCAAAGAAAGTATATCAATGAGATTACAAAAAATATAAATAAAATTCCTCTGTTCGTCACCAGAGAGCAGCTGCCAGAAATAACTGTATGGACCGTGGTGGAACGGCGGACAGAGTAGTAGGTAACAAGAAGGTAAAGGGGGCGGTGTGAAAATATAGAAACTCCTCGAAGAATGAGGAGGGAGGGGGGAGGTGGGAGGGTTAGATGGATATAAGGAAACATAAACAAAAGGGAATAGTAGCTGAACGATACCTAACGTCATACAGTCAACGGCGAATAATCAGATGGAAACTCCTCCAGTGACGAACAAAGGAGATCAAATCCAGGCTCTGAGCCCTAGAGGGAAAATGTACAATTTTTAATATGTGAAGAACAGAGCGACTGAGAGGAACTATCTCCCTAGATCCTTAATAACTGGTAGCCAAGTGTCACTTAGCTGATATCCAGTGTCTCTGTTAAAATTATTGGGATTTTTACGAATTTCAACTGCCTCCCTTATAATTCTAGACCAGTTGTGCTTAACAAGGGCAAGCGCATGAGCATCCTTGAAACATACATCGTGCCCTGAAGACAGGGCATGTTCAGCTATAGCTGATTTGTCAGGTTGGTTTAGACGGATGTTCCTTTGATGCTCTTTGATGCGAGTGGCAATGGATCGTTTTGTTTGTCCAATGTAGACTTTTCCGCAAGCACATGGGACTTCATACACCCCAGGTTGTAGTATTGGGGACAATTTATCTTTGTTTAATGCTAAACGTTGACCAATTTTCGTCATAGTGCCGAAAACTGTTTTTATCTTGTGCTTGCGGAGAATCTTAGCAACGCGGTCAGTGGTGTTGTGAATATAAGGGAGGTAAGCAGTTCCTCTCATGTCGGAGCTCTGAGAAGGTTGTCTATCCCTCCTTCTGGGATGTAGGGACCTATATATAGTGGATTCATTATAGCCATTACCCTTAAACATGGTTTGTAAGGCATGTAACTCTTCCTGAAGAGTTGATGCCTCACAAATACGTTCCGCTCTTTTGGCTAGAGTTGTTATAATTCCTTGTTTTTGTGCTGGGTGGTGGTGGGAGTCCACATGTAAATAACGGTTAGTGTGAGTTGGCTTACTGTAGACGCTGTGCCCCATGGAGCCATCCGCTTTCCTCCTCACAAGAACATCCAAAAAAGGTAAGCATCCACCTGACTCTAGCTCCATTGTGAAGTGGATTGAAGGATGCAGCTGATTTAGGTGGTTCAGAAAGTGGTTCAGTTTCTCAGAACCCTCCTCCCACACCACGAACGTATCATCCACATACCTCCACCAAATCACAGGTTTGAAAGACGCCGAAGATATAGCCTCCCCCTCAAAATGTTCCATGAAAAAATTTGCCACGACAGGCGAGAGTGGACTTCCCATGGCCACACCATCAGTCTGCTCGTAATATTTACCATCCCACAAGAAATAGCTGGAACACAAGCAGTGGGGGAATAATCGGGCAATATCCTCAGGAAACAAATCCTTGATGAGTGACATGACCGAGTCCACCGGCACTCTGGTAAACAAGGACTCTACATCAAAACTCACCAAAATAGCATTTGGTTGAACGGCGATGGTTGACAATTTTTCGACGAAATGGGTTGAATCCCTAATGTAAGACTGTGTGCGCCCCAAGTGCGGCTGAAGCAACTTGCTGAGATATTGCGCAAGAGCATACGTTGGAGAACCTATTGTGCTAACAATTGGTCGAAGAGGGACGTCTTGCTTATGGATTTTTGGAAGACCATACAATCTCGGAGGAACAGCATCTCTCGGAATAAGACATCTTCCCTCTTCTTTTGGAATAGATGACAGTTTAACAAGCTTTGCAGTGGCATTGGATACACGAGTGGTTGGATCACGAGTGCACAGTCTGTAGACAGGATCAGATAACAGAATCGAGATTTTACTTTTATATTCAACGGTATCCATCACCACTGTCGCATTTCCCTTGTCAGCGTGAAGAATAGAAATGGTGTCATTATTTCTTAGTTCCTTCAATGCCTTTCTTTCATCCCGAGTTAAATTGGGTGTGGGTACTTTAGAGGATCTTAATATCCTCACACTTTCTTGTCTAACTTTTTCAGCTTCATCTGGAGGTAAATTGTAGATGGCAGCCTCAACGGATGTGATCAACTCCTCTGTAGGAATTTTGGAGGGTGTGAGAGCAAAGTTGAGACCTCTGCTTAGTAAAGTTGTTTGATAGTCATCTAAAGGGGTATTAGAAAGATTGACTACAACTTTACTAGTATCAAGAACCGTACGAGGAGCTTTTTGTCTCGAGGACAATCGAAGGAACTTAGCTCTTTGTCTATCTACCGCCCGACAAAAATTATTCTCGGCCTGAATAGCGGAGATACGTTCAAAGAACAGCCACAATTCCTCTGAGAGAATGCTACTAAGAAGCAGATATAAGTGTAATAACTCACGGGAAACTGCGTCCAATTCAGTACGAGAGTTCTGGATCCTCTCGATAACGAGTGCCTTGCTAGCGCGCTGATAAATTCTCATAGCTTTATGAGTGTGTATAATTTGCTTCAATTTTACATAGTTGGGAATGATGTTATGATCCCTGCATCTAAGAAAGAAGGACAACGATGAAAGGAGAGAGCTCCTTCTTCGCCTCAACTTACTAAATTTAGATGATTGTCGAACAACTTCCTCCCCATAGAGGTTTCTAATTTGCATATTAAGGCTTTCACGGCCCGGATTATTATATAAATAATTCATGCTTTTGGGCTAATGCCGTGTGTATTTTTAATTTAATACCATACGTTTCGGAGAAACCTTGCCTCCTTTTTCAATGGAAATAAACAATGTGGCCAAAGAAAGTATATCAATGAGATTACAAAAAATATAGATAAATTCCTCTGTTCGTCACCAGAGAGCAGCTGCCAGAAATAACTGTATGGACCATAGTGGAACGGCGGACAGAGTAGTAGGTAACAAGAAGGTAAAGGGGGCGGTGTGAAAATATAGAAACTCCTCGAAGAATGAGGAGGGAGGTGGGAGGGTTAGATGGATATAAGGAAACATAAACAAAAGGGAATAGTAGCTGAACGATACCTAACGTCATACAGTCAACGGCGAATAATCAGATGGAAACTCCTCCAGTGACGAACAAAGGAGATCAAATCCAGGCTCTGAGCCCTAGAGGGAAAATGTACAATTTTTAATATGTGAAGAACAGAGCGACTGAGAGGAACTATCTCCCTAGATCCTTAATAACTGGTAGCCAAGTGTCACTTAGCTGATATCCAGTGTCTCTGTTAAAATTATTGGGATTTTTACGAATTTCAACTGCCTCCCTTATAATTCTAGACCAGTTGTGCTTAACAAGGGCAAGCGCATGAGCATCCTTGAAACATACATCGTGCCCTGAAGACAGGGCATGTTCAGCTATAGCTGATTTGTCAGGTTGGTTTAGACGAATGTTCCTTTGATGCTCTATGATGCGAGTGGCAATGGATCGTTTTGTTTGTCCAATGTAGACTTTTCCGCAAGTACATGGGACTTCATACACCCCAGGTTGTAGTATTGGGGACAATTTATCTTTGTTTAATGCTAAACGTTGACCAATTTTCGTCATAGTGCCGAAAACTGTTTTTATCTTGTGCTTGCGGAGAATCTTAGCAACGCGGTCAGTGGTGTTGTGAATATAAGGGAGGTAAGCAGTTCCTCTCATGTCGGAGCTCTGAGAAGGTTGTCTATCCCTCCTTCTGGGATGTAGGGACCTATATATAGTGGATTCATTATAGCCATTACCATTGATATACTTTCTTTGGCCACATTGTTTATTTCCATTGAAAAAGGAGGCAAGGTTTCTCCGAAACGTATGGTTTTAAATTAAAAATACACACGGCATTAACCCAAAAGCATGAATTATTTATATAATAATCCGGGCCGTGAAAGCCTTAATATGCAAATTAGAAACCTCTATGGGGAGGAAGTTGTTCGACAATCATCTAAATTTAGTAAGTTGAGGCGAAGAAGGAGCTCTCTCCTTTCATCGTTGTCCTTCTTTCTTAGATGCAGGGATCATAACATCATTCCCAACTGTGTAAAATTGAAGCAAACTATACACACTCATAAAGCTATGAGAATTTATCAGCGCGCTAGCAAGGCACTCGTTATCGAGAGGATCCAGAAGTCTCGTACTGAATTGGACGCAGTTTCCCGTGAGTTATTACACTTACATCTGCTTCTTAGTAGCATTCTCTCAGAGGAATTGTGGCTGTTCTTTGAACGTATCTCCGCTATTCAGGCCGAGAATAATTTTTGTCGGGCTGTAGATAGACGAAGAGCTAAGTTCCTTCGATTGTCCTCGAGACAAACAGCTCCTCGTACGGTTCTTGATACTAGTAAAGTTGTAGTCAATCTTTCTAATACCCCTTTAGATGACTATCAAACAACTTTACTAAGCAGAGGTCTCAACTTTGCTCTCGCACCCTCCAAAATTCCTACAGAGGAGTTGATCACATCCGTTGAGGCTGCCATCTACAATTTACCTCCAGATGAAGCTGAAAAAGTTAGACAAGAAAGTGTGAGGATATTAAGATCCTCTAAAATACCCACACCCAATTTAACTCGGGGTGAAAGAAAGGCATTGAAGGAACTAAGAAATAATGACACCATTTCTATTCTTCACGCTGACAAGGGAAATGCGACAGTGGTGATGGATACCGTTGAATATAAAAGTAAAATCTCGATTCTGTTATCTGATCCTGTCTACAGACTGTGCACTCGTGATCCAACCACTCGTGTATCCAATGCCACTGCTAAGCTTGTTAAACTGTCATCTATTCCGAAAGAATAGGGAAGATGTCTTATTCCGAGAGATGCTGTTCCTCCGAGATTGTATGGTCTTCCAAAAATCCATAAGCAAGACGTCCCTCTTCGACCAATTGTTAGCACAATAGGTTCTCCAACGTATGCTCTTGCGCAATATCTTAGCAAGTTGCTTCAGCCGCACTTGGGGCGCACACAGTCCTACATTAGGTATTCAACCCATTTCGTCGAAAAATTGTCAACCATCGCCGTTCAACCAAATGCTATTTTGGTGAGTTTTGATGTAGAGTCCTTGTTTACCAGAGTGCCGGTGGACTCGGTCATGTCACTCATCAAGGATTTGTTTCCTGAGGATATTGCCCGATTATTCCCCCACTGCTTGTGTTCCAGCTATTTCTTGTGGGATGGTAAATATTACGAGCAGACTGATGGTGTGGCCATGGGAAGTCCACTCTCGCCTGTCGTGGCAAATTTTTTCATGGAACATTTTGAGGGGGAGGCTATATCTTCGGCGTCTTTCAAACCTGTGATTTGGTGGAGGTATGTGGATGATACGTTCGTGGTGTGGGAGGAGGGTTCTGAGAAACTGAACCACTTTCTGAACCACCTAAATCAGCTGCATCCTTCAATCCACTTCACAATGGAGCTAGAGTCAGGTGGATGCTTACCTTTTTTGGATGTTCTTGTGAGGAGGAAAGCGGATGGCTCCATGGGGCACAGCGTCTACAGTAAGCCAACTCACACTAACCGTTATTTACATGTGGACTCCCACCACCACCCAGCACAAAAACAAGGAATTATAACAACTCTAGCCAAAAGAGCGGAACGTATTTGTGAGGCATCAACTCTTCAGGAAGAGTTACATGCCTTACAAACCATGTTTAAGGGTAATGGCTATAATGAATCCACTATATATAGGTCCCTACATCCCAGAAGGAGGGATAGACAACCTTCTCAGAGCTCCGACATGAGAGGAACTGCTTACCTCCCTTATATTCACAACACCACTGACCGCGTTGCTAAGATTCTCCGCAAGCACAAGATAAAAACAGTTTTCGGCACTATGACGAAAATTGGTCAACGTTTAGCATTAAACAAAGATAAATTGTCCCCAATACTACAACCTGGGGTGTATGAAGTCCCATGTACTTGCGGAAAAGTCTACATTGGACAAACAAAACGATCCATTGCCACTCGCATCAAAGAGCATCAAAGGAACATCCGTCTAAACCAACCTGACAAATCAGCTATAGCTGAACATGCCCTGTCTTCAGGGCACGATGTACGTTTCAAGGATGCTCATGCGCTTGCCCTTGTTAAGCACAACTGGTCTAGAATTATAAGGGAGGCAGTTGAAATTCGTAAAAATCCCAATAATTTTAACAGAGACACTGGATATCAGCTAAGTGACACTTGGCTACCAGTTATTAAGGATCTAGGGAGATAGTTCCTCTCAGTCGCTCTGTTCTTCACATATTAAAAATTGTACATTTTCCCTCTAGGGCTCAGAGCCTGGATTTGATCTCCTTTGTTCGTCACTGGAGGAGTTTCCATCTGATTATTCGCCGTTGACTGTATGACGTTAGGTATCGTTCAGCTACTATTCCCTTTTGTTTATGTTTCCTTATATCCATCTAACCCTCCCACCTCCCTCCTCATTCTTCGAGGAGTTTCTATATTTTCACACCGCCCCCTTTACCTTCTTGTTACCTACTACTCTGTCCGCCGTTCCACTATGGTCCATACAGTTATTTCTGGCAGCTGCTCTCTGGTGACGAACAGAGGAATTTATCTATATTTTTTGTAATCTCATTGATATACTTTCTTTGGCCACATTGTTTATTTCCATTGAAAAAGGAGGCAAGGTTTCTCCGAAACGTATGGTTTTAAATTAAAAATACACACGGCATTAGCCCAAAAGCATGAATTATTTATATAATAACCCGGGCCGTGAAAGCCTTAATATGCAAATTAGAAACCTCTATGGGGAGGAAGTTGTTCGACAATCATCTAAATTTAGTAAGTTGAGGCGAAGAAGGAGCTCTCTCCTTTCATCGTTGTCCTTCTTTCTTAGATGCAGGGATCATAACATCATTCCCAACTGTGTAAAATTGAAGCAAACTATACACACTCATAAAGCTATGAGAATTTATCAGCGCGCTAGCAAGGCACTCGTTATCGAGAGGATCCAGAACTCTCGTACTGAATTGGACGCAGTTTCCCGTGAGTTATTACACTTACATCTGCTTCTTAGTAGCATTCTCTCAGAGGACTTGTGGCTGTTCTTTGAACGTATCTCCGCTATTCAGGCCGAGAATAATTTTTGTCGGGCTGTAGATAGACAAAGAGCTAAGTTCCTTCGATTGTCCTCGAGACAAACAGCTCCTCGTACGGTTCTTGATACTAGTAAAGTTGTAGTCAATCTTTCTAATACCCCTTTAGATGACTATCAAACAACTTTACTAAGCAGAGGTCTCAACTTTGCTCTCGCACCCTCCAAAATTCCTACAGAGGAGTTGATCACATCCGTTGAGGCTGCCATCTACAATTTACCTCCAGATGAAGCTGAAAAAGTTAGACAAGAAAGTGTGAGGATATTAAGATCCTCTAAAATACCCACACCCAATTTAACTCGGGGTGAAAGAAAGGCATTGAAGGAACTAAGAAATAATGACACCATTTCTATTCTTCACGCTGACAAGGGAAATGCGACAGTGGTGATGGATACCGTTGAATATAAAAGTAAAATCTCGATTCTGTTATCTGATCCTGTCTACAGACTGTGCACTCGTGATCCAACCACTCGTGTATCCAATGCCACTGCTAAGCTTGTTAAACTGTCATCTATTCCGAAAGAATAGGGAAGATGTCTTATTCCGAGAGATGCTGTTCCTCCGAGATTGTATGGTCTTCCAAAAATCCATAAGCAAGACGTCCCTCTTCGACCAATTGTTAGCACAATAGGTTCTCCAACGTATGCTCTTGCGCAATATCTCAGCAAGTTGCTTCAGCCGCACTTGGGGCGCACACAGTCCTACATTAGGTATTCAACCCATTTCGTCGAAAAATTGTCAACCATCGCCGTTCAACCAAATGCTATTTTGGTGAGTTTTGATGTAGAGTCCTTGTTTACCAGAGTGCCGGTGGACTCGGTCATGTCACTCATCAAGGATTTGTTTCCTGAGGATATTGCCCGATTATTCCCCCACTGCTTGTGTTCCAGCTATTTCTTGTGGGATGGTAAATATTACGAGCAGACTGATGGTGTGGCCATGGGAAGTCCACTCTCGCCTGTCGTGGCAAATTTTTTCATGGAACATTTTGAGGGGGAGGCTATATCTTCGGCGTCTTTCAAACCTGTGATTTGGTGGAGGTATGTGGATGATACGTTCGTGGTGTGGGAGGAGGGTTCTGAGAAACTGAACCACTTTCTGAACCACCTAAATCAGCTGCATCCTTCAATCCACTTCACAATGGAGCTAGAGTCAGGTGGATGCTTACCTTTTTTGGATGTTCTTGTGAGGAGGAAAGCGGATGGCTCCATGGGGCACAGCGTCTACCGTAAGCCAACTCACACTAACCGTTATTTACATGCGGACTCCCACCACCACCCAGCACAAAAACAAGGAATTATAACAACTCTAGCCAAAAGAGCGGAACGTATTTGTGAGGCATCAACTCTTCAGGAAGAGTTACATGCCTTACAAACCATGTTTAAGGGTAATGGCTATAATGAATCCACTATATATAGGTCCCTACATCCCAGAAGGAGGGATAGACAACCTTCTCAGAGCTCCGACATGAGAGGAACTGCTTACCTCCCTTATATTCACAACACCACTGACCGCGTTGCTAAGATTCTACGCAAGCACAAGATAAAAACAGTTTTCGGCACTATGACGAAAATTGGTCAACGTTTAGCATTAAACAAAGATAAATTGTCCCCAATACTACAACCTGGGGTGTATGAAGTCCCATGTACTTGCGGAAAAGTCTACATTGGACAAACAAAACGATCCATTGCCACTCGCATCAAAGAGCATCAAAGGAACATCCGTCTAAACCAACCTGACAAATCAGCTATAGCTGAACATGCCCTGTCTTCAGGGCACGATGTATGTTTCAAGGATGCTCATGCGCTTGCCCTTGTTAAGCACAACTGGTCTAGAATTATAAGGGAGGCAGTTGTAATTCGTAAAAATCCCAATAATTTTAACAGAGACACTGGATATCAGCTAAGTGACACTTGGCTACCAGTTATTAAGGATCTAGGGAGATAGTTCCTCTCAGTCGCTCTGTTCTTCACATATTAAAAATTGTACATTTTCCCTCTAGGGCTCAGAGCCTGGATTTGATCTCCTTTGTTCGTCACTGGAGGAGTTTCCATCTGATTATTCGCCGTTGACTGTATGACGTTAGGTATCGTTCAGCTACTATTCCCTTTTGTTTATGTTTCCTTATATCCATCTAACCCTCCCACCTCCCCCCTCCCTCCTCATTCTTCGAGGAGTTTCTATATTTTCACACCGCCCCCTTTACCTTCTTGTTACCTACTACTCTGTCCGCCGTTCCACCATGGTCCATACAGTTATTTCTGGCAGCTGCTCTCTGGTGACGAACAGAGGAATTTATCTATATTTTTTGTAATCTCATTGATATACTTTCTTTGGCCACATTGTTTATTTCCATTGAAAAAGGAGGCAAGGTTTCTCCGAAACGTATGGTTTTAAATTAAAAATACACACGGCATTAGCCCAAAAGTATGAATTATTTATATAATAATCCGGGCCGTGAAAGCCTTAATATGCATAATTGTTTGTTATTACGGACGTCATCGCCGTAAATTTTGTTATTAATTGATAGGACTTAGCTAGATGAATTAACGTTAAATGTAAATGTGGAGATGGTATCATCCTAACTTAGATTTGTTTTGCTACCCTGTTAAATGTAAATTCTGATATTAGCTTGATCTTGTAACTTGACCTAGGGATTTGCGTCGTACCATTTTCCTAGTGTTGCTGTTGTTGCTTTATTATAGTGAGACAGATCTTTCGCGAGGGTTTACTGTAACTTCTCAGGTAGGGACCTGCTCTTTATTTTTGATTATTTATTAGCTTGCGGAGTAGCCGATAGAAACCCTCCGAACTAGGCTAGGGGTTTGTAAAATTTACAATAAATTTTCACGGTGTTTTACATAAGTCTGGATGTTTCTTTTCTCAGTCTAGCTTTTAAGGTGAACCTTTCCTTAGGCAGTCTATGACCTTCGTCACCATGCACCACGATCCCCGTGGACTACAGTTTCTCGTGTCGCTTTGGCCTATTTGGAAGTTCACCTGATCCTCACGGCAGTTAGGTCCGACAGATGAGATGTTAGGGAAGTCATTGCAGTTGTTGGCTATCCTGGCAGCTCATCTGACGGGCTCAATATCAATTCAAACTTGGTGAAACCGAATTGAATGAAATTTTGTACAGAGGTAGCACTAGCAATGGGCACCTCATATTCATGTTTAATATCCGTATAACACGTTGTATTTCAACAAGCTACTACCACCAACATTCTATTATACTCCTTGAAAAGGACAAAGAGTTATAACAATACCCATGCATTTAGGAGAAAGTAAGCTATATGTTCTTTACTGAACATCTTGTTTTTCTTCCTGTGATTAATAATCGGGTGAGTAAACACCCATATAGTCTACACATCATATTAGTGAAAATGGTACGAAGTTTGTAATTTGACATGGCCCTTAATCTCTTCAACATGAGGCACGGGACCTCCTCTTTTTGGGTGGATTTCCAACCATTGCACTTGATATTTATGATGGTAAATCTCACATGCATTCAATGAGAATTGGACCCAGTCAGCCTTGGTAAGAGGCAAGACTCGTGACTTCATCACCAGACATGCCAGATGACAAATGTAGGAGATGCCATCGCGAATCGGAGACCATCCAGCATATCACAGGGGGCTGTACAACAATTTCATCTACGTACTACTTGAAGTGGCTTGACCAAGTACCCAAGATAATGCACCTGAACCTGGCATAGAAGCACTCCTTAAGTTATAATGTTGTGCCTTACTATCAATACATTCCTGATGCTGTTCTGGAGAATGATACACACAAGCTACTCTGGGACAGGTCAGTGATCACAGATAGACCTATATCAGCAAATAAGCCAGACATTATTCTTATTGATAAAGTGCAGAAGAAAACTCTTCTAATAGATATCGCAGTCCCTAACTCGCATAATATCCAGCACAGTTATGCTGAGAAAGTGACGAAATACATGCCTCTGGCTGAAGAGATTCGACAGATGTGGCGACAGGAATTTGTCACTGTATTGCCTATCATAATTTCTTCCACAGGGATCATACCGAAGATGCTGAAGGCCAACCTCGATAAATTGGGGCCCCACCATAATCTGCATACTAGTATGCAGAAAGTAGCTATTTTAGAGACCTATTCCATAGTTCGTTCGTTCCTCAACCCACCAGTTTAGAGAACTCCACTCCATCCTGCAACAAATGCCGATAAAATGTAGAATTGTACCCAACGATATGGTGAACTTAAAAGACAATAATAATAATCGGAATAGAAAGACAAATGTTATTGCCAACCACATATAGAACTGAATGGGGAAAATAATCTGTCTTTGCAAATATGCCTAATATTGTAAACCAATTACTGGAGGTTATGCGTTCGTGTACGTTTCTTAGTTACAAGAAATTTACAGTTTATGGGATTTGTTACTGGGTTATTATATTACATGTTCTGAAGAGCAGCGCATCGGCATTTTGCAACCCGTTGGCCACACCACACAATCTAAAATAGACTGTTTTGCTAGGGTACCTGCTTTATCAAATCTTCCCACCATGATATACAGTAACTGGCAGTAGGCTAAAAGACCTTTCATAATAAAACTCCTGAAAATGGTATTACTGGTAGGCTAGGGGATCTGCGTTAACGAAATTTCCTGTCATGATATAACTGGCAGTAGGCTAGGGGACATGCCTTGGCAAAACTCCCCACCATATCATTATAACTAGATGTATACTAGAGGACCAGCCATGTCCTAACAGACTTAAAACAGAGCAGTGCGCACATTCCTTCTTCAATTGAAAATCAATTTAAATATAGGGAAAAGAGATGTCAAAAGAGCCAATAACACTATAGAGAATTAAAATTTTGACTCGTAACCAAACATTATCAGATATTTAGTACTGTATTTTATGGACTTGTGGGCAAGTGCAAAAATCCGAAAAAATGACAAGCAACGAATGTGTGGGACTTCATACACTGAAGACACTATAAACTTATAGAAAAATTATAACAAAGCAAAACTAAGTTTTTATTCAGACTATTAACATAATTTATTTTGGTAGGTGACTTCCTCGAATCAACAAAAACATTTACATCAAAGGAAAATCTGCATTCAGCATATTCGTCTTTCTTTTTATACACAGTCACAGCAAACATAAAAGCCTTAAATTCAGAAAATATGTTTTAAATACTTCAACCCATTACTTTCGCTAAGAATACACAGTTTGCCAAACGCAGCGGGGGCTTGGGCAAAGCGAGTCTATATAAAAATGAAATGTAGTTCGTTAGTCTCGCTAAAAATCGAGAACGGCTGGACCGATTTGCCTAATTTTGGTCTTGATTATTTGAGGAAGTCCAGAGAAGGTTTAAAAGGTGAATAAATATGAAAGTTGTAGCGCACGAATAGATTCAACAAATGAGTGACGGCACGCGAATCGCTTAAAAAATTCCCGTATGCGTTCATATACCATTCATCCGATTGCGATGAAACATGGGTGAGAAGTTGTGTACACTTCAGGGAAGGTTTCTGGCTTAGTAAATCCACTTAACAATAGGTAGCGCACGAGTATATTCAACAAATGGGCGACGACGGGCGAAGTGTTTCAACCAAGTCCTGTATGCGTTCACATACCATTCGTCCGATAGCGATGAAACGTGGGTGAGAGGTTGTGTACACTACAGGCAAGGTTTATGGCTTAGTAAATCCATGTTATAATTCGTAGCGCACGAGTAGATTCAACAAATGAGCGATGATTCGCGAAGCGATTCAACAAAGTCCCGTAGCGTTCAAATACCATTCATCCGTTTGCTATGAATCGTTGGTTGAATTGTTTTGCACACTCCAGGAAAGGTTTCTGGCTTAGTAAATCCTTTTTACAATAGGTAGCGCACGAGTGGGTTCAACAAATGAGTAACGGCGCGCGTATCGTTTAAAAAAAATCCCTATGCGTTCATATACCATTCATGCGATTGCAATGAAATTTAGGGAAATGTTGTTTCCACACCCGCAAAGATTTCTGATTTAGTAAATCCATTTTACAATTGGTAGCGCACGAGTAGATTCAAGTAATGAGCGACAGCGCGTTAATCGATTCAACCAAGTCGCGTATGCGTTCGTATAACATTCATCCGATTGTGATAAAACACTGGTGAGTTGAGTACAGTCCTGCGAAGGTGTATGAATTAGAAAATCCGTTTGTCAATGGGTGGCGCACCCGAAGATTCAACATATGAGTGAAGACACGCGAATCGTCTAAACAAAATCCCGTATGTGTTCATATGCCATTCATCCGATTGCGATGAAACTTTGATGAGTTGTTGTGTACACGCCAGGGAAGGTTTATGACTTAGTAAATCCATTTCACAATAGGTAGCGTACGAGTATATCCAACAAATGGGTGACGGGGATCGAATCGTTTCAACAAAGTCCCGTATGCGTTCATATTTGATTCATTTCATTGCAATGAAACATTGGTGATTAGTTGAGCACGCTCCTATGATTTTTTTTTGAGATAGTAAATCAATTTTGCAATAGTGTAGAGGTGTTTAACGGAAAATAAATAAATTTTGGGAATCCAAAAGCACTTCAACAAACAAAGATACAACGCCAACACTTTCTTTGATTGGCATTGCAAAGCATGCCAGGTAGAGCTAGTATATATATAAAAAGGAATGTCTGTCTGTTCGTCTTTTATGCATTCATAAACAATTCATCCGATTGCGATCAAATTTTGGAGAGTTGTTGTACAGACTTCCGGGAGGTTTATAGGCATTGTTATTCCATTTAAAAATAGATAGCGCGCGAGTAGCTTAAACAAAGGCGTAATGGCGATGCGTTCATGTACAATTCATCCGATTTCGATCAAATTTTGGTGAGTTGTTGTGCACAGTCCCGGAAGAGATACAGGCGTAGTAAATCCAACTTACAATAGATGGCGCGCGAGTAGCTTCAACAAAATGGCGTGCGTTTGTTTCAAGAAAGTCCTACATGCGTTCATATACCATTCATCCCATTGCGATGAAACTTGGGTGAGATGTTCTATACACCTCAGGTAGGGTTTCTGGCTTAGTAAATCCACTTGACAATAGGTAGCGCACGAGTATATTCAACAAATGAGCGACGACGGATGAAGCGTTTCAACAAAGTCCTGTATGCGTTCCCATACCATTCGTCCGATAGCGATGAAACTTGGGGGAGAGGTTGCGTACACTTCAGGTAAGGTTTCTGGCTTAGTAAATCCATGTTATAATAGGTAGCAAACGAGAAGATTCAACAAATGAGCGACTATTCGCGAAGCGTTTCAACAAAGTCCCGTATGCGTTCATATACTATTCGTCTGATAGCGATGAAACTTGGGTGAGATGTTGTGTACACTTCAGAGAAGCTTTCTGGCTTAGTAAATCCACTTAACAATAGGTAGCGCACGAGTAGATTCAACAAATGAGCGACGACGGGCGAAGCGAATCAACAAAGTTCTGTATGCGTTCATACCATTCGTAGGATAGCGATGAAGCTTGGATGAGAGGTTGTGTACACTACAGGCAGGGTTTCTGGCTTAGTAAATCCATGTTATAATAGGTAGTGCATGAGTAGATTCAACAAATGAGCGACGACTCGCGAAGCGTTTCAACAAAGTCCCGTATGCGTTCATATACTATTCGTCTGATTGCGATGTAACATGGGTGAGAAGTTGTGTACACTTCAGGGAAGGTTTCTGGCTTAGTAAATCCACTTAACAATAGGTAGCGCACGAGTATATTCAACAAATGGGCGACGACGGGCTAAGTGTTTCAACCAAGTCCTGTATGCGTTCACATACCATTCGTCCGATAGCGATGAAACGTGGGTGAGAGGTTGTGTACACTACAGGCAAGGTTTATGGCTTAGTAAATCCATGTTATAATTGGTAGCGCACGAGTAGATTCAACAAATGAGCGATGATTCGCGAAGCGATTCAACAAAGTCCCGTAGCGTTCAAATACCATTCATCCGTTTGCTATGAATCGTTGGTTGAATTGTTTTGCACACTCCAGGAAAGGTTTCTGGCTTAGTAAATCCTTTTTACAATAGGTAGCGCACGAGTGGGTTCAACAAATGAGTAACGGCGCGCGTATCGTTTAAAAAAAATCCCTATGCGTTCATATACCATTCATGCGATTGCAATGAAATTTAGGGAAATGTTGTTTCCCCACCCGCAAAGATTTCTGATTTAGTAAATCCATTTTACAATTGGTAGCGCACGAGTAGATTCAAGTAATGAGCGACAGCGCGTTAATCGATTCAACCAAGTCGCGTATGCGTTCGTGTAACATTCATCCGATTGTGATAAAACACTGGTGAGTTGAGTACAGTCCTGCGAAGGTGTATGAATTAGAAAATCCGTTTGTCAATGGGTGGCGCACCCGAAGATTCAACATATGAGTGAAGACACGCGAATCGTCTAAACAAAATCCCGTATGTGTTCATATGCCATTCATCCGATTGCGATGAAACTTTGATGAGTTGTTGTGTACACGCCAGGGAAGGTTTATGACTTAGTAAATCCATTTCACAATAGGTAGCGTACGAGTATATTCAACAAATGGGTGACGGGGATCGAATCGTTTCAACAAAGTCCCGTATGCGTTCATATTTGATTCATTTCATTGCAATGAAACTTTGGTGATTAGTTGAGCACGCTCCTATGATTTTTTTTGAGATAGTAAATCAATTTTGCAATAGTGTAGAGGTGTTTAACGGAAAATAAATAAATTTTGGGAATCCAAAAGCACTTCAACAAACAAAGATACAACGCCAACACTTTCTTTGATTGGCATTGCAAAGCATGCCAGGTAGAGCTAGTATATATATAAAAAGGAATGTCTGTCTGTTCGTCTTTTATGCATTCATAAACAATTCATCCGATTGCGATCAAATTTTGGTGAGTTGTTGTGCACAGTCCCGGAAGAGATACAGGCGTAGTAAATCCAACTTACAATAGATGGCGCGCGAGTAGCTTCAACAAAATGGCGTGCGTTTGTTTCAAGAAAGTCCTACATGCGTTCATATACCATTCATCCCATTGCGATGAAACTTGGGTGAGATGTTCTATACACCTCAGGTAGGGTTTCTGGCTTAGTAAATCCACTTGACAATAGATAGCGCACGAGTATATTCAACAAATGAGCGACGACGGATGAAGCGTTTCAACAAAGTCCTGTATGCGTTCCCATACCATTCGTCCGATAGCGATGAAACTTGGGGGAGAGGTTGTGTACACTTCAGGTAAGGTTTCTGGCTTAGTAAATCCATGTTATAATAGGTAGCAAACGAGAAGATCCAACAAATGAGCGACTATTCGCGAAGCGTTTCAACAAAGTCCCGTATGCGTTCATATACTATTCGTCTGATAGCGATGAAACTTGGGTGAGATGTTGTGTACACTTCAGGGAAGCTTTCTGGGTTAGTATATCCTCTTTACAATAGGTATCGCACAAGGAGATTAAACAAATGAGCGACGACGCGCCAAGTGTTTCAACATAGTCCGTATGCGTTCATAGGCCCATACCATTCGTCCGATAGCGACTAAACTTGGGTGAGTTGTTGTGTACACTTCAGGGAAGGTTTCTGGCTTAGTAAATCCACTTAACAGTAGGTAGCGCATGTGTAAATTCAACAAATGTGCGACGACGGGCGAAGCGTTTCAAACAAGTTCACATATTATTCTTCCGATAGCCATGAATTTTGGGTGAGAGGTTGTGTACACTTCAGGCAAGGTTTCTGGCTTAGCAAACACATTTTACGATCGGTAGGGCACGAGTAGATTCAACAAATGAGCGACGACGCGCGAAGCGTTTCAACAAAGTCCCGTATGCGTTAATATACCATTCGTCCCATAGCGACTAAACTTGGGTGAGTTGTTGTGTACACTCCAGGGAAAGATTCAGGCTTAGTAAGTCCATGTTACAATAGGTAGCGCACAAGTAGATACAACAAATGAGCGAAGACGCACGAAGCGTTTCAAAAAAATCCCGAATGCGTTCATATACCATTCGTCCGATTGCGATAAAACTAGGGTGAGATGTTGTGTTCACTTCAGGGAAAGCTTTTGGCTTAGTACATCCACTTTACAATAGGTATCGCACAAGTAGATTCAACAAATGATCGACGGCACGCGAATCGCATAAACAAAGTCCCGTAGCGTTCAAATACCATTCATCCGATTGCTATGAATCTTTGGTTGAATTGTTGTGCACACTCCTGGAAAGCTTTCTGACTTGGTAAATCCTTTTTACAATACGTAGGTAGCGCACGAGTAGATTGAACATATGAGTAACGGCGCATGTATCGTTTTATAATGTACCATTCATGCGATTGTAATGAAATTTAGAGAAATGTTGTTTCCACTCCCGCAAAGATTTCTGATTTAGAAAATCCATTTTACAATTGGTAGCGCACGAGTAGATTCAACTAATGAGCGACAGCGCGTGAATCGTTTCAACCAAGTCCCGTATGCGTTCATATACCATTCATTCGATTGTGATAAAACGTTGGTGATTTGAGGACAGTCCTGTGAAGGTGCATGAATTTGTAAATCCGGTTTTGAATGGGTGGCGCACAAGAAGATTCAACAAATTAGTGAAGGCGCGTGAATCGTTTAAACAAAATCCCGGATGCGTTTATATGCCATTCATTCGATTGCGATGAAACGTTCATGAGTTGTTGTGTACACGCCAGGGAAGGGTTTCGACTTAGTAAATCCATTTTACAATAGTTAGCAAACGAGTATATTCAACAAATGGGTGACGGCGCTAGAATCGTTTCAACAAAGTCCCGTATGCGTCATATACCATTCATTTCATTGGGTTGAAACTTTAGTGAGTTGTTGAGCACGCTCCCATGATTTTGTTTGAGTTAGTAAATCAATTTTACAATACTTTAGAGGTGGTTAACGGAAAATAAATAAATATTGGGAATCCAAAAGCACTTCAACAAACAAAGTTACAACGCCAAAACTTTCTTTGATTGGCATTGCAACGCATGACCGGTACAGCTAGTATATATATAAAAAGGAATGTCTGTCTGTTCGTCTTTTATGCGTTCATAAACCATTCATACAATTGCGATTAGATTTCGGTGATTATTTTTACACACCTTCGGGATGTTCATAGGCATAGTTAATCCATTTCAAAGTAGGCCGCGCGCGAGTAGTTTTAACAAATGCGTAATGGCGATGCGTTTATATACAATTCATCCGATTGCGATCAAATTTTGGTGAGTTGTTATGCACAGTACCAGAAAACTTATAGCCATAGTAAATCCAATTTACAATAGATGGCGCGCGAGTAGCTTCAACAAAATGGCGTGCGTTTGTTTCAAGAAAATTCCCCATGCGTTCATATACCATTCGTCCCATTGCGATGAAACTTGGGTGAGTTGTTCTGTACACTTCAGGTAAGGTTTCTGGCTTAGTAAATCCACTTAACAATAGGTAACGCACGAGTAGATGCAACAAATGGGCGACGAAGGGCGAAGCGTTTCAACAAAGTCCTGTATGCCATCACATACCATTCGTCCGATAGCGATGAAGCTTGGGTGAGAGGTTGTGTACACTACAGGCAAGGTTTCTGGTTTAGTAAATCCATTTTAAAATAGGTAGCGCAGAGTAGATTCAACATATGAGCGACGACGCGCGAAGCGCTTCAAAAACGTCCCGTATGCATTCGTATGCTATTCGTCTGATAGCGATGAAATTTGGGTGAGATGTTGCGCACACTTCAGGGAAGATTTCTGGGTTAGTAAATCCTCTTTAAAATAGGTATCGCACAAGTAGATTAAACAAATGGGCGACGACGCGCGAAGTGTTTCAACATAGTCCCGTATGCGTTGATATACCATTCGTCCGATAGCGACTAAACTTGGGTGAGTTGTTGTGTACTCTCCAGGGAAAGTTTCAGGCTTAGTAAATCCATTTTTCATTAGATAGCGCACAAGTAGGTTCAACAAATGAGCGAAGACGCGCGAAGCGTTTCAACAAAATCCCGTATGCGTTCATATACCATTCGTTCGATAGCGATGAAACTTGGGTGAGATGTTGTGTACACTTCAGGGAAGGTTTCTGGCTTAGTACATCAACTTTACAATAGGTATCGCACAAGTAGATTCAACAAATGAGCGACGGCACGCGAATCGCTTAAACAAAGTCCCGTATGCGTTCATATACCATTCATCCGATTGCTATGAAACTTTGGTTCAATTGTTGTTCACACTCCAGGAAAAGTTTCTGACTTAGTAAATCCTTTTTACAATAGGTAGCGCACGAATAGATTCAACAAATGAGTAAGGGCGCGCGTATCGTTTAAAAAAAAAATTATGCGTTCATATACCATTCATGCGATTGCAATGAAATTCGGAGAAATGTTGTTTCCACTCCCGCACAGATTTCTGATTTAGTAAATCCATTTTATAATTGGTAGCGCACGAGTAGATTCAATTAATGAGCGATAGCGCATGAATCGTTTCAACCAAGTCCGTATGCGTTCATGTACCATTCGTCCGATTATGATAAAACTTTGGTGAGTTGAGTACAGACCTGCGAAGGTGTATGAATTAGTAAATCCGTTTTTCAATGGGTGGCACACAAGTAGATTCAACAAATGAGTGACGGCGCGCGAATCGTTTACACAAAATCCCGTATGCGTTCATATGCCATTCATCCGATTGCGATAAAATTTTCATGAGTTGTTGCGTACACGCCAGGAAAGATTTTCTACTTAGTAAATCCATTTTACAATAGGTAGCGTACGAGTATATTCAACAAATGTGTGACAGCGCTCGAATAGTTTCAACAAAGTCCCGTGTGCGTTCATATACCATTCATTCCATTGTGATAAAACTTTGGTGAGTTGTTGAGCACGCTCCCATGATTTCTTTTGAGATAGTAAATCAATTTTACAATAGATTAGAGGTGGTTAACGCAAAAGAAAAAAATATTGGGAATCCAAAAGCTCTTCAACAAATAAAGTTACAACGCCAACACTTTCTTTGATTGGCATTGCAACGTATGCCGGGTACAGCTTGTATATATATAAAAAGGAATGTCTGTCTGTTCGTCTTTTATGCATTCGTAAACTATTCATCTGATTGCGATCAAATTTTGGTGAGTTGTTTTACACACTCCCGGGAGCTCTATAGGCATAGTTAATCCATTTCAAAATAGATAGCGCGCGAGTAGTTTAAACAAATGCGAAATGGCGATGGGTTCATATATAATACATCCGATTGCGACCAAATTTTGGTGAGTTGTTGTGCACAGCCCCGGAAGAGTTATAGGCGTAGTAAATCCAATTTAAAAAAGATGGCGCGCGAGTAGCTTCAACAATATATCGTGCGAGTAGTGTTTTTTGGGGGGTTCTAAGCCCTCCTACGACTTTCCTCCTACAAGATGGCAGCGGTGTGATATCTCGCTAACCCATGGTTGGATTTTAACAAATGAGGTGTCGTAGGACTCGCGCTGACGCCCCCTTTCCTATGGACAACTTATTTCCACCCCAATATAAAACCTACCCCTACTAGGGGGTGAAATTTTAATCTTTTAGAAAATCTCGTTTTCCATGTAATACATGTATGAGGCTAAATGCAATGATGAATATAAAACGTTGTTCCACACAAGAGACATGTTTACGGAGGAAAGCCACTATGAATTAACATGCTTGTTTTTTTTACGCATGCCCACTCACAGCTTTTTGTAAGAGGGTGAGCTTTTTAAAGATGGCAGCTGTAGTGTAACCTAACCTAACCCAACCCACGAGGGGTGATCAGCAAGTATTCCAAGCAGCGGTTGTCGATAGGCAAACCAATAATCAAAGAGGGCATGTCAGGCCTTGAGGGGATAACCTCTTTTGATTGATCCCTGTTGATTTACGCCTTTGGACTGGTCCCTGTTGACGGGTCATTAATGACGGGTCATTGTTGACGAGTCCCTGTGGACGGGTCCCTGTTGACAGGTCATTGTTGAAAGGTCATTTTTGACAGGTCATTGTCGACGGGTCATTGTTGACGGGTCCTTGTTGGCAAGTCCCTGTTGATGGGTCCCTGTTGACAGGTCCTTTTTGACTAATCCCTTTAGACTGGTCCCTTTGGACTGGTCCCTATGGACTGGCCCATGAATTTATTCAAATTATGTCAAAGGGCCTAACTACATTTGTGTGTAAAGCAGTGTGTTGACCTGACGTTGTTCGCCAGCCCTCACTACTACAATCCAATAACTATATGAAAGGAATTGATTTACCAGACATGAGTTAACTACCAACGAAACACTTTGGCGACTCTGCTTGTTATTGACCAGTGAGTAGGGTTTTAGAAAAAATGTTTGCTATTTTGGGTTATATACAAAAAATGCTTAGACGTACTGAGCGACTATGTTGCTAAATAAGATATTATACCAGAGACAATTAGGATTCTTATGTAGCTCTGGCAAGGAAAGCATTTCTACAGAATCTGTTGACATTGAATATAGATTTAGGTATTAGGAAGGCATTTTGAAGGCCTTTGTCTGGAGCGGGGCGCTCTATGAAAGTAAAACTTAGACAAATGGTGTAGCAGAAAAGTGGAGAATTGACGTGTTTGTAATGTGGTGTTACAGGAGAATGATGAAGATTAGATGGGTAATTAGGGTTACAAACAAAGAGGTATTAAGACGAGTGGGGGAGAGGAGATGTTTCTGGCGACTGCTAATGAAGTAAAGAGATAGGTTGGTAGGACACATACTAAGACACCCAAGAATAGCAAACTTAGTTATGGAAGAAAGTTTCGAGGACAAGAACTGTAGGGGTAGACCAAGTTTAGGATATGTTATACAGATAGCCTTGAATGTAGGGTGTGGTAGCTATATTGAGATGAAACGATTAGCTCGGGACAGATAGGCGTTGAGATCTGCATCAAACCAGTCAAAAGACTAATGACTCAAACAACAACTTGTGAGTTCACCAAAATAATGTTGTGTAACGGTAAATGTTAGTCAACGAACAGTAATGCATTATTAAAACCCATGACACGATACCTAAGAGCTTTTCTAAAATTATTTTAAATGCCTTTAACCCTATATTAAAAACCCAGTTCACAAGACTCATAACTGCAGTGTTATGGTAAAACAAAACAAAATCTATATTTCAATACAAGCAAGTGGTTTGGTCAATGTATACTCGAAAACGTTCTGTAAACACTCAACTCCGCAAGAATAATTGAATTTGTAACTGTCAGGTTGGTCGAGTGGTTAAGGTGTTTGACTTAAGATCAAATTTCCTGTATAAGGAAGCAAGGGTTCGAATCCCTTACCTGACATAACTATTGCCTTAACATGGCTTGGCCACACTGTATTATTATTATACTCGGTACACAAACCATAGATATAGTGTATTGTTTAAGGCCACTCTCTTTCTGAACATAGTCAGAGACTGTTGATGGTTAACAATTGCATTAATAGTGAGACATGGGGATAGTAATTAAGAAGGACAGACAATACCCATAGAATATTTTTATTAATTTCATTTCATAATAGTTACACACTGAATTCAACTCTCTATCTCTACCATTGTTCGATATAGATTTTTAAACACAACGCTTGTTGTAGATCCTTTTATATCTTTCTCCAGGTACTCTTGTTCTTAAAAACTGGGGAAGCCGCAATGGTTTTATAGACATAAAACCCTCATCCTCTTCTTTTTCATAATTATCATCATCATCATTATGAATATTATCATCAAAATTATTATAGTCACTGTCACCATCATTATCATCATCATCATCATCATCATCATCATCATTCTCAGCATCACTAGAACTATCCAATTCCTCTTGTTTGTTTTCCACAGGGACCTCTTGTAGAGTCTGCGTTGCTTTTGATAGTGTTAAGGGTTTTTTGAACGTTGACATCTGTCCTAACATGACTTTTTGAGGTGATGATAAACAAACAATGCACTATCTTGAGTAGCAATATATATTTCTTGGACTTGCTTTTTTTACCTTGGTTAGAGTATTTTGCGTATTTAAATGTGTATTAATTTGAGATTCACAATGATGTCCTTTTACGTAAGTACGTTGGAGTCTTTTGTTTTAATCATTCCTCGACACTTTTGGATCGTTGTTTTCAACATCGCCAAATAACAGTTCCATCTGTATTGGTTGTTTTTACAATATATGTATATCCTTTATAGAAGACACATGGCTTGCCATGACAGGTTGTTGAGACTTCCATATCAACTAATATATATGAATTAAATTTTAGTAAAGTCAGATGAACAATCTTTAGATTACAAGCGATTTACACACACACACACACACACACTTTCCTAAATGTCAAGATTTATGGATGTTGTTTTCCGCCAACAGCTGTTTACTGCGTATGACAAGGCTGGAGTCTAGTAGGTGAGACGGTCTTTCACGATGTGAACACTGTAACAGGCAGTAGTCAACTGACAATATTCTTATACCCTAGTCAAGGTTAACAGATACTTACTGCGTATGACAAGGCCGTACACTCGTAGGTTAGACAGTATTTTTTTTTTTGTTTGTTGCTAAGGATCCCAGATATACCCTAGACATATTTGTTCTGAACACTTAGTGGTTAATTGTATATATTGAATTGAAATACACAGCCTATACAAGCACGTTTTGCGGATGGGAGGGGTGAGAGGCTAGCAAAAAAGGAAATGTTTTAGTTTAATGATACATCATGTCCTGGTAGGCGTGATTTATAATAGACGCAATTGATAGTAGGCGTAATTGATAGTAAGCATAATTGATAGTAGACGTGATTAATAGTAGACGCATTGATACTAGGCGTGATTGATGGTAGGCGCAATTGATAGTAGGCGTGATTTGTAGTAAGCGCAATTCATAGTAGGCGCAATTGATAGTAGATGCAATTGATAGTAGGCGTGATTGATAGTAGGCGCGATTGATAGTAGGTGCAATTTGACATGGGCGCGACTCAGATCATCTTTGATATCACAAAGTTACAGTGTCAATGTTTACACCAAGAGTACATGGCAGAGAGGGGATATTTTAAGACTTAACCTCGGCTAACCTAACATAACCTAACTATACCTGACCTAACTTTGTCATGTGACATGTTCTACAAGTTTAGACTTGCTTTAAGACTGATTATGACGTCATAGATAGATGGGAGGGGTGGGAGGCTGACAAAAAGGAAATGTTTTGGTTTAATGAAAAGTCATGTCCTAGTAGGCGCGATTGGTTGTAGACGCAATTGATAGTAGGCGCGATTAATAGTAGACGCAATTGATAGTAGGCGTGATTGATATTAGGCGCAATTTGACATGGACGCGATATATAGTAGACGCAATTGATAGTATGAAACAAGGTCCAATTAAAGCGAGAATTTGAAAGACTCCTTAGACCTCGGATATCCTAATACCGTCAGGGTAAGAAGAGTACAAGAGTTGATCTAGGGAGGACGAAAGTAAATATGCGATAGAGGACCCTGGCACAATTAGGTGGAAGCAATCGCGAACTCAGCTGGGGCCCCCTGATCGCTAACCAGCGTCCCATATGTTGTAGCCCCTGAAGGAGGAAGACTGTCTTAATGTCGTAAGTGAACGAGACGTGACCAAGGGTGGTCGAGAGGAAAGATGACAGAAAGGATCCCGGCAGAAGTAAGTGGAAGCAATACCGCACTCAGCTGGGGTCCCGTGGACACCAAACCCATATACCATTAGTCGTGAGCTCCTGAGGGATGTACTGAAGAATGATTCAACAGAATCGCAAGGAAACATTATGATACCCATTTTTCAGAAGATAACTTATGGGTATGCCCTGGACAGTTGATTCCTTAGTTAATTTGATATCATCGTAGGTCTCAGAGACTAAGAAGTCCCTATCATGATTATCTCCATTGCAATAGTAGGTAAAGACACTAGCACCAAGTTTCTATCTATCTCGGTAAGAGGTCATGGCAATCCATTTTCTATCCAAACCACGATAAGAACATTAGGAATCTGAACGCCATAAAAATTTGAATGCGTATTTTTAAATGTTATTAACAGGCGTCGTTGTAGAGAGTTAAAATTAAAAAGGAAATACTTGGTTAACCCTGTATGTGGCGTAACGTTACAACAGCTAGATTTTTCATCACGAAACTTAAGATTAAATGAGCCTGAATGATTCTGTCGTTGATGATTAATTTAGAGGCTTTGCGACATCAGTCATGTAGCCCAATGAACTTGAGTGTGTGTTGAATATTTCTGATAATATATGTTACTGTGATGGCTGTAGTGGTGTGTGTATTTGTAATTCAAATGAGGATTGGAAAGGAGGTTGCTGTGGCCATCAGTTAGGAACTATCCCGGTATTTGCTTCGAATAGAAGGGGGAAACCACGGAAAACAAATACCAAGTTTTGCCCCGGGAGGCACAGTGTAGCGTATTCCAGCTCTCAGACCAGAATTAAGATGTCTTGCCATAGCCGGGATTCAAACTCGGACCTCCAAGACGAAAGCCGAGAATGTTAGCCGTTAATACACGTGGTCGTCTGAATGATTTTGCATTTTATGTATAAATTTAATTTAATTTTTAGTCTTTAGGGCACCGAAACCTATGTTACATTTTGAGTCTAATTTTACACTCTTGATACCGCTGCTGTTACGGAAGATTCGGAATCTTTACCTTATGACGAAAGGTATCACGCACAACATATTGTATGCTATATCTACTAGAATTGAAGTGTTATACACACCGTTAAGGTGTGTTCTACAACTGATAAGTTGATGTTTATGTTTTATTAATCATGTCTTTGTGCTGCATTTTAAAATTCTTGACAGTGTTTACCTTTACAAGCTGTCTTTTGTATTACAAATCAGAAATACAGTAACTTTTGCGTGATATTGCAGATTGCTCTATGAATAGTATTTGCCTTTCTTATTCGGGTTATATTGTAATTGGTAATTACCCTGCTCTATGACTATGCTAATTTGTAATGGAACCTGATGTTAAATTATTAATTTAGTTGATAACATGTTAATAAACTACTAAACGTTCACAATGTTTTTTCCTATGTTTATGTATTTATATTAGCCATTTTAGTGCTTACTGACAAAACTTATTGAATAGCCTAATGTTATAATTGTCATGAGTACTGATCACACTGGATCCCACTGTAGCATTTTAGAGATTATTAAGGATTGAGTTTAGAGAATGTATTTCTTATCTTACGAAATACTTTTGAGGCTAAGGAAGTCCAATGCGTGCAGAATCTAAGCATCGTATTTGACAATATACTGGGATTATACTTTGCTTAATTTACTTTAACTTGATGTGGATGAGATCATATGCATATAAATTATTCTTACAGCAATAATATTCCTTAATATGCTGTTACGAGTATAGTACACACTGACCTACGTACAGGCATAAGTCATTTGTCATTATTCACGTAATTTTTGCGGGGTTAATAATCATAAGACGTATATTTGACTCCACAATGATGACTTTATCTTCCAATCATTGAATAATTTAAATATTATTTCCTATCAAGAAGGTAGTTGCTACATTTGAAAAATAATAGAGATATCTATGTGAACACTGCTATAAGACGTCTTACTTTCCCCATTAAATCAAAAATAAACACTATCAGGAAAGTAATTGTGAGACTGATTTCTCGAGGAATTGTGTATATACATCCCGTTTTACTATTGTTGCATGCTCTGCTACGTTATTGTATTCCACTGTACTTTTCGACTAGGTTTACAGTGTTTTAATATTGCACTCGAGTAACATGAGAGTCGAGGATAACTATGCTCTAAACACATTTAGGGGCAGAATGAATATACTATGCGAAATATATTGCCATGTATCTTTCTACAACATATAAAGACACCTCCCGGGCAACGCCGGGCACAATAGCTAGTAATCAATAAAGCATAAAGGAACCAAGTGCCATTTTTGGTATACTGTATTCAAGTAATTTACAGAGGCAACATAAACATATGTATGTAATAAAGTAAAATACATCCCCCTTTACGTAATTAGGCCTATGTTATTTTCAGATTCCACTCGTGTAATAGGAATTAAGTATCGAAGGTTAACATTGAGCCTCAATATCTCAGTACCATCGTGATGGTGGTTGGTTCCTTTATGCATAGACTGGTCCATTTGATACAGCCACCTAAAATACATAACAACCGTTCAGGTTTTCTCCTTGAAGGTGTTTCTTCCGTGTCATTTAGCTCCCTCTCAGTCGTTATTCGGCTGAAAGAGTGGGTCTTTCTTTGGAGGGATCCTTCACACCTGCCATTTTGGTTCGGGAAATGTAAATATTGTATGTCAGAAAACTATAGGCTACTATATTGAAAGTCATTAAAATACTAGTTTTCATTATGAAACAGTTTCTCTCCACCAATCAGAGCTCAAGTTTTTCATTTAGAAATAGTTGTGTGACTTATTTGGTAAGATTCGCTTCGAACATGCACCGAAAATCCAACATGTAGGTCATGAATTAAATGATATGAATATTGACAATGTAAAGGATCGGAAATCAATAACCCAGCTTATTTCTTATGCGAAACTTTTCCGCCAGAAATCGTGAGTGTTCAATGTGGGACTCCATTGATTGACTCCGTTGTCATTATACGCATCGAATTTGTATAATAACTAGTTGATAATGCGATACTTTATAATTGTAACGCCTATTGTGTGTTATTTGACCAAAACAACAAAATGATCCACCATTGTACCTGTGCGCTATCTATTGCTGGTACTTCACGATGAACGATGATTCAAAGCTATGGAATTTGTTATTGGGTAGAGAGCAAATACTGAGCCCACTCAATTCCCAGCACATGCTCTTACGTCAACTGACAGAATCCCGACAGATATTTATGAATATTTATATATGCTACACCATATAATAAAATTATAATTATCGTCTAACATAATTAGTCGTATGCAAGTCGTCGATACTGGTAATTAAGACACTCGTATCGAAATTATAAAAGTCGCTTCGCACGTTTTATAAACATACTCGTGTCTTAATTATTGCCATTATAGGCTCGATGCATAATGTACTATTTTTTATTATTTTTAGTATTTAGTATTTATTATTTAATATTTATTTATTTATTTATTATTTTTGATTATTGATTATTTCTTATATTAATTTTGTACTTATTATTATAATATATTTATTATTTAATATTTATAACCTTTTATTTTATTTATTTATATATATATCTAGCTGTACCCGACATGCGTTGCAATGTCAATCAAAGAAAGTGTTGCCGTTGTAATTTTGTTTCTTGTCGTGCGCTGTCACTCAATTTTAAACTTTACTCTTGCGCTACCTACTGTGAAATGGATTTACTAAGTTAGAAACCCTCACGCAAGTGTACACAATAACTCAACAAAGTTTCATCGCAATCGATGAATGGTATATGAACGCATACGGGATTTTGGTTAAATGCCTTACGCGTCGTCACTCATTTGTTGCATCTACTCGTACAATACCGATTGTAAAATAGATTTACTAAAACTGAAACAATTCCTGGAGTGTTCTCAACGATTCACCAAAGTCTCATCGCAATCGGATGAATGGAATATGAACGCATGTGGGACTTTTTTGAAACGATTCGCGTGCCGTCGCTCATTTCTTGAATCTTCTCGTGCGCTAGCTATCGTGAAATGCATGTACTAAGCCAGACTCCTTCCCTGGAGTATACACAACTATTCACCAAAATTTCATCGCAATCGAATGAATAGTATATGAACGCATACGGGACTTTGTTGAAACGATACGCTAACCATCGCTCATTTGTTGATTCTACTCGTGCGCTACGCAATTGTAAAATGGATTTACTAAGCCAGAAAACTTTCCGGGAGCACACATAACAATTCACCAAATTTCATCACAATCGGATGAATGGTATATGAACGCATACGGTACTAGATTGAAACGATTCACGTGCCGTCACTCATTTGTTGAATAACCTCGTGCGCTAACTAATGTAAATTGCTTGTACTAAGCCAGAAACCTTTCCTGGAGTGTACACAAAACTTCACCCAAATTTCTTCGCTCTCGCACGAATGGTATAAGAACGCATATGGGACATTGTTGGTACGCTTTGCGCGTTGTCGCTCATTTGTTGAATCTACTCGTGCGCTACGATTGAAAAGTGGATGATCTAAGCCGGAAACCTTCCCTGATGTGTGCACAACATCTCACCCAAGTTTCATCGCTATCGGACGAATAGTATATGAATGCATACGGTACTTTGTTGAAACGCTGCGCACGTCGTCGCTCATTTGTTGAATCTACTCGTTCGCCACCTATTGTAAAATGGATTTACTAAAACAGAAACTTTCCCTGAAGTGTGCACAACATCTCTCCCAAGTTTCATCGCTATCAGACGTATGGTATATGAACGCATACGGGACTTTGTTGAATTGTTTCACGCGTCGTCGCTCATTTGTTGGATTTATTCGTGCGCTACCTATTGTTAAGTGGATTTACTGAGCCAGAAACCTTCCCTGCAGAGTACACAACATCTCACCCAAGTTTAATCGCAATGGGATGAATGGTATATGAACGTATGTGGACTTGTTGAAACGAATCGCACGCCATTTTGTTGAAGCTACTCGCGTGCCATCTATTGTAAATTGGATCTACTGTGCCTATAACTTTCCTGGATGTGTGCACAACAACTCACCTAAATTTGATCTTAATCGGTTGAATTGTATATGAACGTATAGCCAACACTCATTTGTTTAATCTACTCGCGCGCTATCTATTGTAAATTGGATTAACTATGCCTATAACCTTCTCGGAAGTGTGCTAAACAACCGACCAACATTTGGTCGCAATCGGAAGAATGGTAGGCTATATGAACGCATCGCCAACACTCATTTGTTTAAACAACTCGCGCGCTCTCTATTTTAAATTGTATTAACTATGCCTATAACCATCCCGGATGTGTTCACAACAACTCACCAAAATATGATCGCAATCGGATGAATGGTTTATGAACGCATAACAGACGAACAGACGAACATCCTTTTATATATACTAGCTGTACCCGGCATGCGTTGCAATGCGAATCAAAGAAGGTGTTGGCGATGTGACTTTGTTTGTTGAACTTCTTTTGGATTCCCAATATTTTTTCTTCTTACGTTAACCACCTCTAAACTATTATAAAATTGATTTACTATCTCAGAAACATTCATGGGAGCGTGCTCAACAATTCACCAAAGTTTCATCGCAATGAAATGAATGGTATATGAACGGATACGGGTCTTTGTTGAAACGATTCGAGCATCGTCACCCATTTGTTGAATATACTCGTACGCAACCTATTGTAAAATGGATTTAGTAAGTCGAAAACCTCCCCAGACGTGTACACAACATCTCACCCAAGTTTCATCCCTTTCGGACTTATGGTGTTTGAACGCATACGGGACTTTGTTGAAACGCTCGCGCATCTGCGCTTATTTGTTGAATCTACTCGTGCGCTACCTATTGTAAAATGGATTTACTAAGCCTGAAATCTTCCCTGGAGTGTACACAATAACTCACCCAAGTTTCATCGCTATCGGACGAATGGTATATGAACGCATAGAGAACATTGTTGAAACATTTCGCGCGTCGTCGCTCATTTGTTTAATCTACTAGTGCGGTACCTATTGGAAAGTGCATTTACTAAGCCAGAAACCTTGACTGACGTTTACACAGCATCTCACCCAAGTTTCATCGCTATCGGGTGAATAGTATATGAACGCATACGGGACCTTGTTGAAATGCTTCGCGCATCTTCGCCCATTTGTTGAATCTACTCGTGCGCTACCTATCGAAAAATGAATTTACTAATCCTGAATCCTTGTCTGGAGTTTACACAATAATTCACCCAATATTCGTCGCTATCGGACGAATGGTATATGAACGCATATGGGACATTGTTGAAACACTTCGCGCGTCGTCGCTCGTTTGCTTAATCTACTGTACTTCTGCGATACCTATTGAAAAGTTGATTACTACGCCAGAAACCTTACCTGAAGTGTACACGACATATCACCCAAGTTTCATCGCTATCGGACGAATAGTATATGCACGCATACGGGACTTGGTTGAAACGCTTCGTGCGTAGTCACTTATTTGTTGAATCTTCTCGTGCGCTACCTATTGTAACATGGATATACTAAGCCATAATCCTTGCCTGGTGTGTACACAACTTCTCACCCTAGATTCATTGCTAACGGACGAATGATATATGAACGCATACGGGACTTTGTTGAAATGCTTCTAGCGCCGTCTCCCATTTGTTGAATCTACTCGTGCGCTACGTATTGTTAAGTGGATTTACTACGCCAAAACCGGGTGAGTTAGCCGTGGTGGTTACGGCATGACTGATGGCAGTCGCTCACATCCGAGAGGCGAGGAGGTTCGAATCCCCCCGCCGGCAACCTTGAAGATGGTCTTCTGTGGTTTCCCATCTTCCTTCCAGGCAAATGCCGGGGTTGGTCCCTAACTATAGGCCACAGCCGCTACCTTCCTACTCCTCGTCCTTACATTCCAACTTCCCTCCTTCCCTCCCCAACGGTACTTGTAGCTAACCCATTGGGTGTCCGTCTCGAAGCAGCTACAAAAACTGGCGAGCCGAACATGTCTTCGGCCACTCCCGGCTCTAAAAGCCATACGCTAAAAAAAATTTAAAAAAACTACGCCAAAAGCGTTTCCTGAAATCTACACATCATCTCATCCAAGTTTCATCGCATTGGGATGAATGGTATATGAACGCATGTGGGTCTTCGTTGAAACGAATCGCACGCCATTTTATTGAAGCTACTCGAGCGCTATCTACTGTAAATTGGATTTACTTTGAATTTAACTTTTCCGGGAGTGTGCACAACAACCCACCAACTTTGGTCGCAATCGGATGAATTGTATATGAACGCGTCGCCAACACTCATTTGTTTTAACTACTGGCGCGCTATCTATTGTATATTGCTTTAACTATGCCTATAACCATCCTGAAAGTGTGCTAAAGGACCCACCAAAATTGCTTGCAATCGGATGAATTGTATGCTATATAACGCATCGCCATCACTCATTTGATTAGACCACGCGTGCGCTCTCTATTGTAAATTGCATTAACTATATGCCAATAACTATCCCGGAAGTGTTCACATCAATTCAACAAAATTTGATCGCAATCGCATGAATAGTTAATGAACGCATAAAAGACGAACAGACGAACATCCTTTATATCTTATCTTATATATATATATATAAAGGAATGTCTGTGTCTTCGTCTTTTATGCGTTCATAATCCATTCATCCGATTGCGATCAAATTTGGGTGAGTTGTTGTGCACAGTTTTGGAAAAGGTATAGGCGTGGTAAATCCAATTTACAATAGATGGCGCGCGAGTAGTATCAACAAAATGGCGTGCGTTTGTTTCAAGAAAGTCCCACATGCGTTCATATCCCATTCATCCCATTGCGTTGAAACTTCGGTGAGATTTTCTGTAACCATCAGGTAAGGTTTCTGGCTTAGTAAATCCACTTAACAATAGGTAGCGCACGAGTAGGATCAACAAATTTGCGACGACGGGCGGAGCATTTCAACAACGTCCTGTATGCGTTCACATACAATTCGTCCGATATCGATGAAACTTGGGAGGGAGGTTGTGTACCCTACAGGCGAGGTTTCTGGCTTAGTAAATCCATGTTATAATAGCTAGCGCACGAGTAGATTCAACAAATGAGCGACGACTCACCAAGCGTTTCAACAAAGTAACGTATGCGTCCATATCATAGCCTATTCGTCAGATACCGATGAAACTTGGGTTAGATGTTGTGTACACTTCAGTGAAGGTTTCTGGCTTAGTAAGCCCACTTACCAATAGGTAGCGCACGAGTAGATTCAACAAATGAGCGACTACGCGCGAAGCGTTTCAACATAGTCCCGTATGCATTGATATACTATTCGTCTGATAGCGATGCAACTTGGATGAGATGTTGTGTGCACTTCCGGGAAGCTTTCTGTGTTAGTAAATCCACTTAATAATGGGTATCGCACAAGTAGATTAAACAAATGAGCGACGACGCGCGAAGTGTTTCAACATAGCCCCGTATGCCATCATATACCATTCGTCCGATAGCGACTAAACTTAGGTGAGTTGTTGTGAGCACATCAGGGAAGGTTTCTGGCATAGTTAATCCACTTAACAATATGTAGCGCACGAGTAGATTCAACAAATGAGCGATGACGGGGGAAGCGTTTCAACAAAGTCCTGTATGCTTTCACATACCATTCGTCCGATAGCGATGAAACTTGGGTGAGAGGTTGTGTACACTTCAGGCAAGGTTTCTGGCTTAGCAAATCCACTTTACCATAGGTAGGGCACGAGTAGATTCAACAAATGAGCGACGACGCGCAATGCGTTTCAACAAAGTCCCGTATGCGTTCATATACTATTCGTCTGATAGCAATGAAACTTGGGTGAGATGTTGTGTACACTTCAGGGAATGTTTCTGGGCTAGTAAATGCACTTAACAATAGGTATCGCACAAGTAGATTAAACGAATGAGCGACGCCGCGCGAAGTGTTTCAATATAGTCACGTATGCGTTCATATACCATTCGTGCGATAGCGACTAAACTTGGGTGAGTTGTTGTGTACACTCCAGGGAAAGTTTCTGGCTTAGTAAGTCCATGTTACAATAGGTAGCGCACAAGTAGATTCAACAAATGAGTGAAGACGCACGAAGCATTTCAACAAAGTCCCGTATGCGTTCATATACCGTTGGTCCGATAGCGATAAAACTTGTGTGAGACGTTGTGTACACTTCAGGGAAGGTTTCTGGCTTTGTACATCCACTTTACAATAGGTATCATACAAGTAGATTCAACAAATGATCGACGGCACGCGAATCGCTCAAACAAAGTCACGTAGATTTCAAATACCATTCATCCGATTGCTAAGAATCTTTGGTTGGATTGTTGTGCACACTCCAGGAAAGGTTTCTGACTTAGTAAATCCTTTTTACAATAGGTAGCGCACGAGTAAATTCAACAAATGAGCAACGGCGCGCCTATCGTTTTAAATAAAATAGTATGTGTTCATATACCATTCATGCGATTGCAATGGAATTTAGAGAAATATATATTTTATGATCGCATAAAAGACGACCAGACGAACATCCGATTTATATATATAAGCCTCCGTGGCTTAGGCGGCAGCACGACGGCCTCTCACCGCTGGGTCCGTGGTTCAAATCCCGGTCACTCCATGTGAGATCTGTGCTGGACAAAACGGAGGCAGACAGGTTTTTCTCCGGGTACTCCGGTTTTCCCTGTCAAAATTTAATTCCAGCAACACTCTCCACTATCATTTCATTTCATCTGTCATTCATTTAATCATTGCCCCAGAGGAGTGCGTCAGGCCTCGGCAGCCGGCACAGTTCATATCCTCGCCGCTAGATGGGGGCTTCATTCATTCCATTCTCGACCCGGTCGGAGACTGGAAGCAGGCTGTGGATTTTCATTTTTCATATATATATATACATAATATAAGATTATTATTTTAAATATATTTCTTATTTATTATCGATTATTATTATTAATCGCATAGGTTTGCCTCATCATGACGGCTGTGCGGGTAGCAGCATGCGTGGTTTGCTCAAGGTCACGCCGTCGTTTCAAGAAGGATAAACCAGTCGAGAGTTAACATGCCAGGCTATTGCAGGTGGCGGGTTTCACGTTACCTTTTCAAACGAGACCACACCTGTTGCGTGAGATCACATGGCTGTGGTCGTCCGTGTAACGTGGACAAATGAAATATTTATTTATTATTATCTAATTTTTATTTTTATTTTAGTAAATTATTTATCAATTTAGGGGCAGATGTGCTCGTAGTGCCGCCCCTGAAAGTCTCAATAACTAACTAATTTATGTATTAAATATTATGTATTGACTATCGATTATATATTTATTATTTTAAAACTAGCTGTACCCGGCATGCGTTGCAATGCCAATCAAAGAAATTGTTGTAACTTTGTTTGTTGAAGTGTTTTTGGATTCCCAATATTATTTTCTTTTTCCGTTAACCACCTCTAAACTATTGTAAAATTGATTTACTATCTCAAAAGAAATCATGAGAGCGTGCTCACCAACTCACCAAAGTTTTATCGCAATGAATTGAATGGTATATGGTCGCACACGGGACTTTGTTGAAACGATTCGAGCGCCTTCAACCATTTGTTGAATATACTTGTACGCTACCGATTGTAAAATTTATTTCCTAAGTAGAAAACCTTTCCAGGCGGATGAATGTCATATGAACGCATACAGATTTTTTTTAACGATACGCGCGCCGTTACTAATTTCTTGAATCTTGAGCTACCTATTGTAAAAAGGATTTACTAAGTCAGAAACCTTTCCTGGAGTGTGACCAACAATTCAACCAAAGTTTCATAGCAATCGGATGAATGGTATAAGAACGCATACGGGACTTTGTTTAAGCGGTTCGCGTGCTGTCGCTCCTTTGTTGAATCTAGTTGTGCGATAGCTATTGTAAAGTGGATGTACTATGTAGAGAACCTTTCCTGGCGTGTACAAAACAACTCATGAACGTTTCATCGCAATCGGATGAATGGCATATGAGGCATACGGGATTTTGTGTAAACGATTCGCGCGCAGTCACTCATTTGTTGAATCTTCTTGTGCGGCACGCGTTGAAAAACGGATTTACTAATTCATACACCTTCGCAGGACTGTACTCAACTCACCAAAGTTTTATCATATTCAGATGAATGTTATATGAACGCATACGGGACTTGGTTGAAATGATTCATGCGCTGTCGCTCATTAATTGAATCTACTCGTGCGTTACCAATTGTAAAATGGATTTACTAAATCAGAAATCTGTGCGGGAGTGGAAACAACATTTCTCCAAATTTCATTCCAATAGCATGAATGGTATATGAACGCATACAGAATATTTTTAAACCATACGGGCGCCGCTACTCATTTCTTGAAATTACTCGTGCACTACCTATTATAAAAATGATTTACTAAGTCAGAAACCTTTCCTGCAGTGTGATCAACAATTCAACCAAAGTTTCATAGCAATAGGATGAATGGTATATGATCGCTGACGGGACTTTGTTTTAATCGATTCGCGTGCCGTCGCTCATTTGTCGAATCTACTTGTGCGATACCTATTGTAAAGTGGATGTACTGTCCCCGTCCATCGACAGTGGATCGGATGGCCTGGCAAAAGACATCGCAATACACGCCGAAAAACCCGGAATCAAAGCATACATAAAAAACCTGATTGGGATCTAGGTGCAATTTGATCACACAAAAAAAAATGCCGGAGGAATGAGACCTCGAGTGATCTCGGTGTGGTTAAAAGGAGAGGCGTACCTGGGAAAATCAATTTCCCCCTAGATCCAAATCAATCCTAACACTGAAAAGAAAATACAGATTAGTAAAAATCAGAAGTGCAAAAACGTTCATAAAATCAAAAATGTTTCATTTATTTTCAGCCCACAATCCAACAAGTATCAACCAAAATAAAATATCCAGTCCTATCCTACCTCAGGGATTCAATCTAACTTATTACTTGCTGTGGACTGCGAAAAAAATATTTAAAACTGATATCGAGAGAAAAAGAAAATGTAGTTGAATAGGGTCAATGAATCTCTTCGGTCCTAACCTTGGATATAATGAAATGAGGAGATTTGATAAAGTGATTTCTGACTGAAAATACAAATTTAAATAGTGTCCAATTTGTCTATGAGGAACTGTCGTACACCTAGAATGTTCATCATATGGTGCCTCAATTAATTAAATGTGAAATTACGTGACCAGATTACAATATATTCAGGATGGACCAATTAATTTAGGAAAAATTAACTCGCCTGGAAATAAGTCATGTGGATCTCCATTCTAACTAAAATAATGACTTCAAATGGCACAAACCTAAGTGCCAACCGCAATCAAAAATAATTAAATAACTAAATAATTAAAGTCTCTATCAGACCTTCAATCAACTTCATAATATTAACAAATTTACATTAAATTAAATTATCTATTTTACAACTATATTTTCCTAATATTTACAACATTTTCATTTAATCTTATTTGTGGTAAATTCAGTTCATCTGTGCATAATATTTCAAATTAGTGAGTTAATTGCAAACACCAATGATCTTCTACAATATGTGGAATGATCAATCACTTATGTTTAATTCGCATGTGTTCCATCAATGAACTATTCGTCTGCAAAAAAAAACTGCACTGTTCACAAGTTTCCAAGCTTCAAATTGTTTACGAATAAATTGTTCATGACATAATTGTCTAATATTAATTATCCACGTGCCCATCAATTAATGATTTACTTATTTACAAACTCTTTACTTTCCTGTTTACAAATCCTTTCTTTATCCATTTAATTATTTACCATCTAATTGTTTCACAAATTCATCAATTCAGCCATTTAAATATCCATCAGACCTTTCTATAATAATTACGACGCTGACAAAATTATGTATAGATTCAATAAAAAAAATACTCCCAACAATACGTATCAGGTGTACTATCATTCATTATCCATTTAAGAAATTACGTGGTCTCATTTGATAACGAAAATTCTTCTAGTAATAAGCCAATTCTGCCATCACGATCAATGCATAGTGAAATTTATACATCAGCACGACTCTGTACAATGACTAGTTTTCATTAAAAAAACAAATAGCAGGTCCACGTTTCAACTATTAATGCCTGTAGTCAGTTTATCTTATAAATCTATTTTTTGTTTATATTGCAATATTACATTTTTTAACTGGCTACCACCTAATAATTCTTCACAGAATATGTGAATATAATTGTTATGTTTCATCTTTTTTTTTAGAGTATCTACCACTACTGATATATCTGACTGTATTTTTCTTAGTTATTATCTATCATTAACTTAGATCACCTGTGCACATAAAAAAGCACAACTATAATTTTCTTTTGTGTTTGAATAACAAATTCAAACGGACTGAGCGTGTTAAAAAAACAAATTCAAAGTCAAATTCAAATTCAAAGTCAAACTGAAATAAAGAACGATCTCTGAAATTGGAGACGTTATCTCCGATAATTAGAAACCTGTGATCCAACATCGAAAATAGTGTAGCATGGCTCAAATCTATACAATAGATAAATACCATTACTCCAAAACCATTCTGGCCTACCATAATCAATTAGATCTCAAATTCGAAATGATTCTGCATCTGTCAGAAAGCAGAAATATTCGAAGAAATTTTCCTAAATATTTGAGAATATCGAGGTTCATTACGATGTGAAGCAAATGTAATCATCATCATAATCATCAAACAATAATGATCGTCCACTTAAAGTTTGTGAGGAAAAATAAATAAAAATATTGTAAGTGGATTTGAACTGAAATACGATGAAGTCCCATACTAGCATCATGACAACTAATTCCACCCTTAAAATTCACCTAAGTGCTGTGAGCATCTGATAATGGTAATCAGACTATAAATTCTGGTTCCAAAAAACATGCTTTCTAATCTCAAAATGTTGACTTATTCATTACCTACTTAATTAAATAATTAACTAATTAATCACATGACTGGTATAATGGCTAACTAAAATGAGTAGATAGTCCACTCATTCTACTTAAATAAGGAGAAGTGTGGCTCACCGACTGGTCGAAAAATGGTTAGATAATTGTGGATCAAGCCTGGCACAAATCTGGATCTTGAATCAGGGTACCACTTTTTCCATCGTCCTCCCCATTTTCTTTCTTCTTTTTCCATTTTCCAGTAAGATGATCTTCTTGCCCCCCGAATTCGGGCTCGGAACTCCCCGTACCGTTCCATGCCAGTCCGAATGCGGCTTCCCACAAAATCTGCATCTCCCATGGGTGGTTAAATCATCCCATCGAGCCTCCTCGTGACGGTCTAGTTACCCATGTTAAATGAGAAAAAGTTTGGATTGAAATAATACGGCAACAAATTTGCGCACTTTAGGAAAAGTTCTGGCTCCATGACGGATTTCACAAGTCCTTATGTGGTACACGGCTCTTATCCTATTTCAACAGAAATGGTGATATTCCACCCCGTGTAGCGCCACGAGTCCACCGCGACGATAATGTTCTGTACTCCTCAAGGATTAGTGCAATTACGACCAACTTAGCACAGATTGTAAGTGCCGAAACGCTGTGATCTTCAATGCTTGCCTCGACCTTCGAATACACAAGTTCATAACAAGCCTCTGCCAAGCGACTTGAGCAGTATGTTCCCATTCTGCTAGGTAGAAAAGCAAGAACTAATATAGCCAGTCATACATGGCCATAGGGCCCTTTTGCATAACTCCAAAAAATGAAAATAAGAATGCCAGTGCATTTTATATTCACAGGTTTCAAGATTCGTATTCTAGCGCTCCCGTTGTCCACAGAGCCGTACCATGCTCTTCGTCACTTGCAAGGCATCCCGCACACGATAGATAAATCAACCTTACGCGTGGCTGCGATACTTTTTCCTTGAACACAAAATTCTCTCTGTCCACATATGAGTCTCGACAACTCTCCGCCGCACTGAGGCAGTCACGTGGATATTCCGCGCACGCGCTCTGACGTTAATCAGTCACCTGTTGCGTGATGTAACCGCTGGTCAATGAACCAGCAACGTAGGCACATATGTCGCTTGCGTGACGGAACCGCAGGTCGGTTGATACAATGTTGCCATATCCATACACGCGTCAACCTAACATGGCCTCTTGGTGTTGGGCACAGTACTAAGCCAGAAACCTTCCCTGAAGTATGCACAACGTCTCACCCAAGTTTCATCGCTATCAGACGAATGGTATAAGAATGCATTCGGGACTTTGTTGAAACGCTTCGCGCGTTTTCTCTCATTTGTTGAATCTACTTGTGCGATACCTACTGTAAAATGGATTTACTAAGCCTGAAACTTTCCCTGGAGTGTACACAACAACTCACCGAAGTTAAGTCGCTATCGGGCGAATGGTATACGAACGCATTCGGGACTATGTTGAAACACTTCGCGCGTCGTCGCCCATTTGTATAATCTACTTGTGCGATACCTAATGTAAGGTGGATTTACTAACCCAGGAACCTTCCCTGAAGTGAGCACAATATCTCACCCAAGTTTCATCGCTTTCAGATGAATAGTATATGAACGCATACGGGACTTTGTTTAAACGCTTCGCGAGTCGTCGCTCATTTGTTGAATATACTCGTGCGCTACCTATTGTTAAGTGGATTTACTAAGGCAGAAACCTTCCCTGAAGTGTACACAACATCTCACCCAAGTTTCATTGTTATCAGACGAAGAGTACATGAACGCATACGGGACTTTGTTGAAACGATTCGCGCGTCGTCGCTCATTTGTTGAATCTACTCGTGCACTACCTATTATAACATGGATTTACTAAGCCAGATACCTTGCCTGTAGTGCACATAACCTCTCACCCAAGTTTCATCGCTATCGCACGAATGGTATGTGAAGGCATACAGGAATTTGTTGAAACGCTTCACCCGTGTTCGCTCGTTTGTTGAATCCACTCGTGCGCCACCTATTGTTAAGTGGATTTACTACGCCAGAAACCTTACCTGAAGTGTACAGAACATCTCACCCAAGTTTCAACGCAATGGGATGAATGGTATATGAACGCAAGTGGGACTTTCTTGAAACAAACGCACGCCATTTTGTTGAAGGTTCTCGCGCGCCACCTATTGTAAATTGGATTTACTACGCCTATAACTTTTCTGGGGCTGTGCTCAACAACTCACCAAAATTTGATCGCAATCGGATTAATTGTATATGAACGCATTGCCATTACGCATTTGTTTAATGTACTCGCGTGCAATCTCTTGTGAAATGGATTAACTATGCCTATAAACATCCCGAAGTGTGTACAAACACTCACCAAAATTTGATAGCAATAGGATGAATGGTTTATGAACGTATAAAAGACGAACAGACATACATTCCTTTTTATATGTATACTAGCTGTATCCGGCATGCGTTGCAATGCCAATCAAAGAAAGTGTTGGCGTTGTAACTTTGTTTGTTGAAGAACTTTTGGATTCCCAATATTTATTTATTTTCCATTAACCACCTCTAATCTATTGTAAAATTGATTTACTATCTCCAAAAAAAACCACAATGGGAGCGTGCTCAACAACTCACTAAAGTTTCCTCGCAATGAAATGAATTGGTATATGAACGCATACGGGACTTGGTTGAAACGATTTACGCGCTGTCGTTCATTAGTTGAATCAACTCGTGCGCTACCAATTGTAAAATGGATTTACTAAATAGGAAATATTTGCGGGAGTGGAAACAACATTTCTCTAAATTTCATTGCAATCGCATGAATGGTATATGAACGCGTACGAATTTTTTTTAAACGATACGCGCGGCGTTTCTCATTTGTTTAATCAACTCGTGCGCTACCTATGTAAATAGGATTTACCAAGTCAGAAACCTTTCCTGGAGTGTGCACAACAATTCAACCAAAGATTCATAGCAATTGGATGAATGGTATTTGAACGCCAAGGGACTTTGTTTATGCGATTCGCGCGCCATCGATCATTTGTTGAATCTACTTGTGCGATACCTATTGCAAAGTGGATGTACTAAGCCAGAAACCTTCCCTGGAGTGTACACAACATCTCACCCAAGTTTCATCGCTATCGGACGGATGGTATATGAACGCATACGGGACGTTGTTGAAACGCTTCGCGCGTCTTCACTCATTTCTTTGAATCTACGTTTGCTCTACCTATTGTAAAATGGACTTACTAAGCCTGAAACTTTCCCTGGAGTGTACACAACAACTCACCCAAGTTTAGTCGCTATCGGACGAATGGTATATGAACGCATACGGGACTATGTTGAAACATTTCGCCTATCGTCGCTCATTTGTTTAATCTACTTGTGCGATACCAATTGTTAAGTGGATTTACTAACCCAGAAAGCTTCCCTGAAGTGTACACAACATCTCACCAAAGTTTCATCGCTATCAGACGAACAGTATATGAACGCATACGGGACTTTGTTGAAACGCTTTGCGCGTCGTCGCTCATTTGTTGAATCTACTCGTGCGCTACCTATTGTTAAGTGGGTTTACTAAGCCAGATACCTTCCCTGAAGTGTACACTACATCTCATTAAAGTTTCATCGCCATCAGACGAATAGTATATGGACGCATACGGGACTTGGTTGAAACGCTTCGCGAGTCGTCGCTCATTTGTTGAATCTACTCGTGCGGTACCTATTATAACATGGATTTACTAAGCCAGAAACATTGCCTGTAGTGTACACAACCTCTCTCCCAAGTTTCATCGATATCCGACGAATGGTATGTGAACGCATACAGAACTTTGTTGAAACGCTTCGCCCGTCGTCGCTCATTTGTTGAATCTACTCGTGTGCTACCTATTGTTAAGTGGATTTACTAAGCCAGAAACCTTACCTGAAGTGTACAGAACTTCTTACCCATGTTTCATCGCAATGGGATGAATGGCATATGAACGCATGTGGGACTTTCTTGAAACAAACGCACGCCATTTTGTTGAAGCTACTCGCGCGCCATCTATTGTCAATTTGATTTACTACGCCTATAACTTTTCTGGGACTGTGAACAACTACTCACCAAAATCTGATCGCAATCGGATGAATTGTATATCCACGCATCGCCATTACGCATTTGTTTAAACTACTCGCGCGCTATATATTTTGAAATGGATTAACTATGCCTATAAACCTCCTGGAGGTCCGGAAGTGTTTACAACAACTCACCAAAATTTGATCGCAATCGGATGAATGGTTTATGAACGCATAAAAAACGAACACACAGACATTCCTTTATATATATATATATATAGATAAATATAAGGTAAGATTATTATTTATTTAATATTTAAGAGTTTTTGATTATTATTATTATTATTATTATTATTATTATTATTATTGTTATTCTTCTAATTCATCAAATTGAGCCTCTATTGACTGCATGGTAACAATCAACTTCACTTTAGTGGCTAGGTCTTGTTCTTGGTCCTACTTTGACTCCCTGCCAATATCTTCTGACTCCAGCGACGAGTGTCTGTTTATGTTCTTTGGACAAAGGTCCTCACCGTCTTTCTGAAGTTGATAGCATTTTCAAACCTTGGTCGTTTTTCACCAATCTTCTAAATGTGTTCCTGTCAGGAATTTCTCGGTCTGGAATACCAATTTGCCTTATATCTTTTTGGCATTCCTCGTAACTTCTATGCCTTGTTGCCTTAGACTTAATGAAACTCCATATTCTTTTCGTTAATCGATCATCAGTCATCCTGAAGAGGTGACCGTAAAATAGTAGCCGTCTCTTCTTAATTGATGCTGTGATACGTTCTATTTGGTTGTACAAGTCCACATTGGCTCTCATTCGCCACTCTTCATCAACCCTTCTATTACCTTGGATTTTTTAGCCTATTTTCATCTTATGAAAAAATAGGCCTATGAGTTCACCTTTTGTCCGTGTGTGTGTGCGTGTGAGGTGTGTGTGTCCCCCTAATAACTTCTAAACGGCTCTAGCGATTATAATGAAACTCGGTAAGATCATAGCACTATTCTGGCCGACCCCGACCGTGCCCTTCAAATTGTTTTTGTGTCTCACCAATCCAACATGGCGGCTGTGCGAAATATTTCGCCAGCATTCAGTATCTCCGAAACTATTACGGACATCGCCTTGAAATTGTGTACGGTGATAAAGGACACTACTAGAAGTTCACCTATGAGACTTTCAAAAACCTGGTGACTACAAAACCAACATGGCGGCCAAGCTAAGTGGAGACTTTTAAATAGACTTTTCTCGCGATTTAACTATCCAAACGTAATGAAACTTGGTGCTGCAAATGTTTATAGACATAGTAATGCACTAGAGTCTAATTTAGTTCAATTGTTCATATAACCTCAAAATGGCGGCTGTGCGAAATATTTCACTCACATTCTATATCTCCGAAACTGTTACAGATATCACCCTGAAATTTGGTCCGGTGATGAAGGGTACTGATACATGTTCATCTATGTAACCTTCATAAACCTGTAAAGTACAAAACGAACATGGCGGCCAAGCGAAGTTAAAACATTTTAATAGACTTTTCTCGTGATTTACCTCTCTGAGCGCAGTGAAATGTCGTACAGTAAATGATTTTACATATTGTAATGCACTGGCATCTAATTTAGTTCAATTGTATACATAACCTCAAGATGGCGGCTGTGCGAAATTTTGAAATTAAGTTTTTATTTCTTGTGTCGTAATCATGGGATCGAAGTGAAAGTTTGAATAATGAAGCTACGCAATAAATTTCCTTTAATGGTATATAACTCTATGGCCTATACCTATAACAATCCAAAATGGCAATCATCCGAAATATTTTGACGGTTCTCAATATCTAATAATATTTCACAGCAATCAAACTGAAATTTTTATGTTCATAGAGGCTATGAACATAAGTTCATCTATAGGACTTTCAGTAACCTGGTGAGCACAAATCCAATATGGCGGCGACGCGAATTAAAAATATGTAAATGGACATTTCTCGTGATTTAACCTTCCGAGTGTAGTGAAACATTGCACGTTAAATGCTTATACAAATGTTAATCCACTGGCATCTAATTTATTTCAATTGCTTTCATAACCATAAGATGGCAGCTGTGCGAAATTTTAAAATCTCGTTTTTACTTCTTGTGTTCTAATCATGCGATTGAAGTTTGAATACCTCACGTACATAATAATCTTAATGTAAAAGTACAAAAATAAAAATCCAACCCGGCGACCATCTGAAATATTTAGACGGTTCTCAATATCTACGAATCTATCACAACCTTCAAACTGAAATTTTGTATGTTGTTAGAGGCAATTAACATGAGTAGGATACATGTATATGAAAATAGGCTGTATAGTTCTTCACGGAGCTACTTGTCTTAATATCCAGCCCTCTCCTTTTTCCTGTTGGACAGCATGACCATGACTATTCATGGCCAAAGTTTCGGACATATATGGCCCGTCAGTTTCTATAAGTACAATTGTGGTATAGTGTCGGCACTTGGCCCCTATAGCTATTCTTTGTAATTTTGTATGCCTGGTCTAACTTCCTTATCCTGACATTAATTGCTTCCTCTTCTAACCCATTCTGCTGGATGGCTTCACCGAGATATCAGAAATTTGTGACTCGACCGATTTATCCAAGATTAGTGATCATGCATCCAGGTCCATCGCAGATGTTTGTCCTATATTTTGTCTTCTGAATAGAAATCTGGAATCCTACATTTTTAGCAATTTCTGACTGCCTATTGATCTTGTTGACTGCTGAATCTATGTCGTTAACACAAATGGCCAATTCATCCGCAAAGGCCAGACCGTCAATGTATACCCCTTTGTGCGTACGATCAAGTCTGAACCGACCTTCTTCTGTTTCTTCTTGGTCTAACGACTTCCGGCATCCTCGAATGACTTTTTCCAAGACACAGTTGAAGAGGAGTGGGGATAGTCCGTCCCCTCTGTCTTACGCCCGTTCTGATTGTTAACGGATCTGATTTCTCTCCCATAAATTTGATTTTCGACACTGGGTTGGTTGCAGTTTGTTAGATGAAATTTCTTGATTTATTATCCACTCCAAACTCTTCCAAAATATTCATTAATGACTGCCGGTCGATTAATGCATACGCTTTCTGAAAGTCAACAAACATGACCACGAAACTATGTACTCCTATCTTCTTGTACCTGATGATGTACTTCAGGTTAATGATTTATTCCGGGCACGAACGACCCTATCTGAACCCAGCCTGATATTCCCCGATCTGTTGGTCAAGGTGCGCTTCTATTCTGTTCCGAACTGCTTTGGAGAGGATCTTATATGGAACTGATACTAATGAGAAGCCCCTATAGTTGTTGATATGTTTATAACCTTTTTTGTGTACATGTTGGATTAGTGCTGACAGTCATTCAATTGGTAACATCTCTGGTCTCCATATCTCATTAAAAACTTGACTAGTACATCTAGAGTTTTATCATTCGCCTAGTACTTCTAGAGTTTTATCATTCGCCAGCTTCAGTGGTTCTGCCGCTATTGAATCTTCACCAGCGGCCTTATTATTCTTTCAACTGTTGATAATCTGTTTGATCTCTTCTTTACAAAGTGGGGATGAGTTGGGTAGTTTGTGGATCGGATCGCACGCAGGAATCGTTCTTTCGGTTCATCAAAATTAAGTCGTTTTTCAAAGTAACGAGACATGGTCATTCAGTTTTCTTTGTTGGTCAGGCCCAGCTTTCCTGTTTCTAGTCTAAAACAGAGGCTGGGGGCTTCATACCCTCTTAAATTAGACTTGAACGTTCGATAGAAGTCTCAGGCATTGTTTTTTCCGAAAATCCTGATCGATCTCATCTAACTGCTGTTTCTCATATAATCGCTTGGACCTTCGGAAACCTCTAGCTGCTTCTTTTCGAGCTTCACGGAACACATCGAAATCTTCAGGTCTTCGGGTCGAGTTCCTCTTTTTCCAGTAATTTGTTCCTTGGGTCAGCACTTCATCACAAACCTTATTCCTCCGTCAATGCTTTCTCATCTTAGCTGTCAGGATTGTAGTATTAGCTGCTTGTTGGATCTTAGAGGCAATGTCCGTCCATTTATGAGATTCAAATGTCAGTTGCTGGTGGTATTGTTCTAACACATTTTGATCGATTTTCAACTTTTCAAGGTCATATTTACGAATCCTATTGCCCGGTTTCTGGGTCTTATTGAGAGGAATTAAATTTATTTTGATCTTATAGAGGTAAATGATCTGCATCAATCTGGGCACCTCTCTGTACTTTAACAATCATTATTTCCTTGGTCGCTCTCCTAGAGATTGCTATATGATTGATCTGTTTCTCTCCACACACATTGCCTGGTCATCGCCAAGTTGTTTGTTTGGTTTGTGTTTGTAGAACGATGACATTATCTGCAGGTTGAAGGTGTGACACAAATTGACGAATCTTATACCATTTCTGTTAATCATCCTGTGAGCAGGATGGTCTCCAATTGTTGATCTGAATTGTGGTTCTATTCCTTGCTGAGCGTTAAAGTCAACTAGCAAGATCATAATGTTCTTTGATGGTATTTATCCAACTGTTCTTCAAGTAGGTCCCAAAACTGTTCAAAGTCCAGAGGATTACGTTTGTTGTCCCCATTGATCACTGCATGCGTATTGATAATCGCGTATCCTTTGTTACCGCAGCTGAGAGTTAGAATAGAAAGTCTCTCAGAAGGGCTAAAGAATTCCACTATTGAACTGACAACCTTCTTATAAACCTCATTATAAATCCTATACCCTGGCGTCTCTAAAATGCACAGTAGTTAAAACAGGCGTAAAACCAATAACATTATTATTATTAAATCCTATACCCTTCAATGCCCATTATGTCTTCATCTAGGTATCACATTTCTTGGATGGCCAAGATGATTTTGTCATGTTTGTCCATCATCAATGTGAATTCTTTGTGTTTCCCAACTTTCAGTAGTGAATTGTTGTTCAACGTCCCAAAGTAGTTTTTTTTTTTTTCATTTTAAAATTTGTACTTGTAGTAATACCCTCAAAGCATATAGTTTCAGGCTCCGCAGAATCCACAGGCCTGATTGGGCTCCTAAAACGGTAGATTCCCCCAACGAGGTACTACCTGGGGTAGTTTCCATTTTGTGAAGGCATTCCATGTTGCTTGGTTGTTCAAACCAGTGTGGGTCAGAAACCTCCTTCCCAGTAATTGAAACGAGGTCTTAAGCCCTGGAGCTCAATAACAGGCTGCTCCTCTGGAGACAGACGCCTTTCGCAGCCGCTTAACTAAAGAACAGACGGTGCTAAATAAATACAGTTCCTTCGCTTTATCCACCGGTAAGACCCGAAGCCTTCTTCCGCTTTCAAAACCGTTGACCATCTTCACTGATAAGGGGCACTTACGACGTATTACCAGCCGGGCCAGCGTTTTTTTAAATAGCGGTGTTACTCCTCTATCATTCACCACTTTGCTCTGGCTTGTGACAGGCGGTGGCTGGCTTCCCATATGATGGGCCCTGGTTGGTAGGTTATTATTATAATTTATTTTTATTTTTATTTCATATATAAGCAGTACAACACTAGACAGATTAGCCGAGCGGTCGATTCCAACATTTGCCACGCTGGTAGCGTGCACTCGGGGCCCATCCAAGATGACGGTCCCGACTACACCATACACCTGCCTTCTTACCTCACACCCTAACCCCTTATCCCAACCACCATAACCTCCAGAATTCCCTCAAATTCCGAACAGATTTTTCCAAAATTTACCAGATTTTCCACAAAGACCAGCAATGCTGACACTTACTTATATCAGGCCCCTCTCTGTCGACCTCCCTTGATCATCTCTTATTCTCTTCCTAGTTGCCATTCGAGTGGTCTGTGAGCTACTAAAATCATCAAATATTCACCAGATTACCTAAAATCACCAAAATACAGCACAATTCCATTAAACTCATCACGTTAATCATATTCCCCAAACATTCTTCCAATTATACAAAGATTCCATGAAAATAATAAGATTCCCCAAAATTCTCCAAATTTTATCAACATTTTCTAAATACATAGCAATTCCTGAAATAACCCATATTTCCCCGATTTTCTCCAAATTCACCGAATAAACCAAAAAATCCTTACAAGTATACCATGAATCCCAAAAATCCTTCACAATATACTAAGATTCCCCAGATGACCCAAAATCCCCCCAAAATTTCCCAAATCTTACAATTCCAAAGCACACCCAACATCCTCGTAAGATCCGGATATACTATACGTTCAAATACATATTTGCAACTACCTTCCAAAGGAGGTAAGGAGCTGACGTTTTGGGATAGCTTTGCGAGTATCAGTTGACACAAAGACAAGGGCTCAATGAGCCCGATGATGAGCGTATCTTGGTGTTCCTAGACACGGCATAAACCAAGAATCATTGCTAAGTTTTAATTCCTTGGCCTTGAGAGGCAATATACCATCTTTTTGGAAGCCATTATAGGGAAGATTGCTTGAGCATTAACCGCGGGTGCGCTTCATGAAATGAGGGTTTGCGTACAGTTAGCTACTCATGTGGGGGTCCAGGCTATGACACCAAGAGCCCGCTGATGAGCCTATCTTGGTGTTCCTAGTCGAAACCCCACACAAGACACGGCGTAAACCTAGAAACATTGCTGAGTTTTATATTAAAGCAGTTTGAACATTTGGAAAACTTGGGCCGTGCATTCTCTTACGGGGGTTGTGTTGGGGGATAAAAAAAAGTCGAGGTATATAAAAGCCAACGCAATGAGTTCTCAGTTGGGATCAACAGAATTGTTCAAAAAATTATGTTAGTGTAGTTACATCGGTTAGTTTTTGGATTGCCCTTAATGTGTGGAAGTGTGTGATGGGCAGTTAAAGGATTACTGATACAAAAACTAGAATTAACTGATGTGAAGGTAGCACTTATGATTGCTGGGACGATTAGGTGGTAACAATGGCAAGAGGTGTATGCATTCTCGTAATGTGTAGTTAAAGGTTTAGTTAGAAATGGACACGTTGGATAAAGCTTTTCGTGTGAGCCAAGTTAGACGGTGGGTTCCTCTGGAGAGAATGGAAGGAGGATAGATTACTTAAGAGGTTAATGATTTCGGCTGTAGAGGGTAAGAGAAGCAGAAGTATACGTAGGAGGTGATGGATGAAATCAGGGTTTAACGGTCTCAAGATGAGACGTTTTGAAGCAGAGAAAACCTCAGTACTAACTGTTAATAGGGGATCATGTAGTCAACACTCTGTCGTTCTATTACGTCATCAACTGTCTCGCTTCCTGTTCTCGATACAAGCATCCACTTGTCGGTACATATCCATGGGCCTGGGAAACTCCGTGTGGGGTTCTTTACACTAATATAGGAAGGAAGGAAGATTTTAGTTTTACGTGACCGTTAATCTCGAGATCATGAGTCACGGGACCTCCTTTTACGTGGAATCCTAACCACAGGACATTGCATTTCACTTTGAAAATCTCACATGCATTGAACGGGAATCGAACCCGGTCCGCCGTGGTGAGAGGCCAACAGCTTGACCGCTGCGCCACCACGCCCCCACTAATATAGGGGAATTTGTGGAGATTTAATTCATTCATTCGTATGGAAATTCTGTGATTTGAGTGCATTAAGGTAAAATTTGGATGAAAATCTGAGGTATTTAGGTGTCGTGTCAGATAAACTGTGTTATTATCGTGTCTGAAGTAATGTGTGAATTTAAAAATTAAGGTTAGGGATGTGTGAGGTCGGAATCGAACTTGCCTCTTCTCAGTTTTGCTTCACGAGGCTGAGTGGATCCTTTTCCAGTCTTAGCAGAGAAGGGTGAAAGACCTATCTATATTTTTAACATAGAATGGAGATTGCATGTCATCACAAGTATGTGTTAGAAGCGGTATTTTATTTCCGCTGACATGGGATCTGTCACAGCCTGGGAGACTGTTTGACTAGTTCACTGTAGAGTGGACTCGAGGATTCTATTGTGGAATCTAGGAATATTGGGAAGGATTTTTGGGAATCTTGATATATTTGTAAGGAATTCTGGGAATCTGCTGAATTAGAAGTAGCCTAAGTAGGGGAAATTTGGGAGACTTGAGGCTTTTTAATGAATTTTAGAAAATTTTTGAGAATCTTAGTATATTTGGGGGATGTTTGGGAAATATGGGCAATTTGATGCGTTTTATAGAATTTTGGGGAATTTTGGTGATTTTAGGAAATCTGGTGAATTTGGGGAATCTTAGTATGATGGTGTAATGGAGTGGCAGCGAACCAAGATATCATTAAGCAGAGTTCTCACCACACGCACCGTCACGCTCATTAGGACCCCAGATTCTAATGTGACATCGAGAGCAATAAACCTGGGATTAATGTTATTGGGTTAGAATCCTACATGTCCCCTTTTTCCGTAACCCACTAAAATTGTTGGTCCTCACGCAAACAGCCCTTGTTGAATAAATGATATAGTTAATTTATATTGACAGGTTTCAGATGGCTGGACCTTTATTTTCTAACATGAGAGCCAGACTCGATATCTCCCCTTCGTTGATATTTTATCACCACACCCATTCCGGATGTAGGGTGGTCATAATACAACTCACAGTTATAGTTATTTATGTGTTCGTCATTTCCATCGGGGGTAGAATACATTAATTAAGTGAACTGGACCTCGTGGCAAGTAAGGAACGGCAGCCCCTCGTTGGAGGCCGCAGCTGCGTCATTAAGATAAAAACTTAAAGCTTTATTACATTTTTTATTACTTGATCCCTGACCGATCTATTGTACCTTGCAGCTGCGAAGCAAGTAGCGTCCCCCCAAATCATATAAAAAGGCTAGGAAATCATTCCCTAACGTCAGTTGCCATCTACCATCTACGAGAGACTGTGTTAGTCGCATTAACAAGAGGGCGCTTCGAATTCCGCACGTTGCTCTCCTGCGCTGGCCCGACGTATATAGCTTATATACGTTGAAGATGTCAACAACGAACTTCTTCATTTGGCTGAGTCTAGGTAAGAACTAACTTTCAAAATCGTTTGTTTGCATTGCGGAATTCTTCACTCTGAAAATGTATTGTAACTTAATAGTGAAGATATAGTTTTCTTCACTACTTCCTATCTTGTTTTACTGGTAATCCTTATGTAAGGTATTTACCCTTTGTTTGTGTCAAAGTTTGCTGATGTACTGGCTGTTCATCATCGTTGCTTCTGTGTGCAGAGTATAACACAAACGCAACAGTGTGATTGTATTAATACAATTTTGGTGATTTTAGAAAATCTGGTGAATTTATAATGATTTTGGTAGGTTACTCGAATGGCATCTGGGTTAGAATAGAATAAGAAATAATCAAGGGATTTCTGCAGGGAGGGACCTGGCAAAAGTAAGTGTAACCAATGTTGGTCTTTGTGGAAAAACAGGTTAATTTCGGTAAAATCTGTTTGGTACTTGGAAATTCTGGAGGTTGTGGTGGTGGGGATTGGTGGGTTGGGTGTGAGGGAAGGGTTCAGGGGTATGGTGTAGGTTGGACCGTCATCTTGGATGGGTCTCGAGTGCACAATGTCATCGTGGCCGTCGTTGCAAAATTTGGGACCGGTTGCTTGGTCATCCTGTCTAGTGTTGTAACACCCATCAATAAATAAATGCATAAATAATAACAGTAATAATCAATACATATTAAATATATATCGGAATGCTAGCAGCTCTTTCCGATGTGGGGCAGGAATATCTGCACCATTTCGTATTCAAGATGGCGTTCATCAGGGATCGGCATTATCTCCACTTCTGTTCATCCTCCAATTCGACACTAACAGCACAGAAGTGGTAACACCGCACTCTTGGACTCTACTCTTTGATGATGTTATAGTCGCCTGTGAATCGCGCAAAGATTAGCAACACCTAGTCCAACGTTGGTAAGACTCCTTGTCCCCTATCAGTTCGTATACCATTCATTCGATTGCGACGAAACTTGGGTGTATTGTTCTGTTCACTCCGGAATGCTAGAAGGTCTGTCCGATGTGGGGCAAGAATGTCTGCACCATTTCGCATTCAAGATGGCGTTCATCAGGGACCGGCATAATCTCCACTTCTGTTCATCCTCTGTTTTGACACTAACAGCACAGCAGTGGTAACACTGCACTCTTGGACTCTACTCTTTGATGATGTTATAGTCGTCAGTGAATCGCGCGAAGATTTGCAACACCTAGTCCAACGTTGGTAACTCCTTGTCCCCTATGAGTTCTTATACCATTCATCCGATTGCGATGAAACTTGGGTGAATTGTTCTGTGCACTCCGGGGAAGGTTTCTAGCCACAAATTATTTATGTAACAGAAAAGGGTGAGGGACTTAACAGGAATCCTTAAATCCCACAGTAACCCAATTGCACAATCAGTACACTTAACACACCGCAATGCCAGGTGTGAAAATAGCTTTCTGATTCATCGCGAGGTGACATTAGGAGACTGTCAGCAGCCCGCCGTTTTGTTTGTCATCGCTGTCTATTCCAAACCAGTTCACGCCATGGTTTCGGCAAGGGGTTCATTATTATTATCTTCCTTTCTGCCTTTGATTAGGATTGCAACGCCTGCCGGGTATGGCTAGTTGATAAAAATATTAAATAAATAAAACTTAGTAATAGATAGTGAGTTAAATGATATTTATTAAATCATCTTGAATATTAAAAAATCGATAAATAAGTTGGAAGAGAAAAGAGATTGACCAAGGAAGGTCAACAAAGACTAGCCTAGCGCAAGTGGAACCAATGGTGGACATGAGTGTGAAATCTAATTAAATTTGGAAAAATCTCTCTATAATTTTAGGGAATTCTAGGGTTGTGGGTGGTGGCAGACGGGGTTAGGGGGTTGGGAAGGAGGGGTGGAGGCAACTACCATAACGTTTGAAAAGCCGCGATCTTGAAAGAGCCTCAAATGCACAAAAATACATTATTTTCCCCGGGGGTGTGTGGGATGGAGCCCTCTCGTTTGAGCCCGCACATTAATTTCTCCGACTGGTCGTTTGGGAGTGCGCATGGGTGTGCTGCTGAATGTATCGCGGGTTGCCTGTTCAGCTGCCCCTGGGTTATCCACTTAATCGAGACGAAAAAGGATCATTTTCACTATTAGGAAGTACCGTAATTACCTCTTCTCCACGCACAAGCGTTTTTTCTTGCTATAGGAGATTAACACGTTCATCCGGGAGAATTATAAATCCGAAATCTCCGAAATTCAGTATAAATCAGTATTTGTCTCTATAATATAAATTGGCTGCACGGGCACCACTGCATTGAAGAATAGTAACGAGCTCAGTTTCTAGTATTTAAGGAAAACATGCATAGCAATGAAAGTGCTGAAAATACATTTGGCAAATTTGACTGGTTAGATATCTCGACCACAAAGGTATTAGCACGTTTTCCTTGATCATTTAACATTGCCAAGTAAACTGCTTTGCAGTTGGTCAACACGATTGTACCTAATTGTAACGGGTGTTATTCCCTGAAGCAATTTACATGAGGCTAAAAATTATCTTGAATGACTAGTTCCGATCATCTTCAGGTGCATCACATTTTGGCTTTTAAATCTGTGTCTACGAATACAGAAGACTATTGTATAATTATCTGGAATTGTGCTATGTGATTTATGATATTGTAATGTTAGTGCTTATTTTACTAGTACTAACATAAGGAATTCTTTACAGAAAGGACTACGATTCGGAGAACACTCTAACAAGAGATGCAAACTCAACCTCACTCAAAGGAACTGGTACAAAAATAAAAATGTCCAATCATAGCGGTATTATGACATACGCTTGCATAACTTGCGGAGCTAAGTTTACCGAGAAAAGTAATTTGAAGTCTCATATGTTTATCCATATTGGTCGAAAGTTGCATTCCTGCAGTACATGTGCAGCCACCTTTACTCAGAAAGGTCATTTGAAGAGACACATGCTGATCCATAGTGGTCTGAAGCCTTATTCTTGCGGTACATGTGGAGCCACCTTTATTCGGAAGGATTATTTGAAAACACATTTGTTAATCCATGGTGGTGGAAGGACATATTCATGCAAAACATGCCCAGCAAAATTTACTGAGAAAAGCAAATTGAATAAACACATATCGTGCCATTCTGGACTATGCACTCATTCCTGTGTGACGTGTGGAGCAAACTTCACTAAAAAAAGGAACATGAAGGCTCACATGTTTATCCATAGTGGTCTCAAGCCATATTCCTGTGGTATATGTGGAGCAAACTCTACCGAGAAAAGGAACTTTAAGGCTCACATGGTGATCCATAGTGGTCTAAGATCATATTCCTGTGAAACATGTGGAGCCAACTTTTTTCATAGAAGCAGTTTGAATAAACATAGGCTGGTCCATAATGGTCCTACGCCATATTCCTGTGCTACATGCGACGCAAGATTTACTCAAAAAGGTAGTTTAAAGGAACACATGTTAATCCATAGTGGATTAAGGCCACATTCATGCAGTACATGCGGAGCAAAATTTATTGCTTAAGGCAAATTAAACTCCCACATGTTGGTTCATAGTGGACTAAAGCCTTATTCCTGTGGTACTTGCGGAAAAAACTTTGGTCAGAAGAGTAATTTGAAGGTACACATGTTGATCCATTGTGGCCTAAAGCAATATTCTAGTGGTTATACCTGTGGTACATGTCCAGCTAAGTTTACTGCAAAAGGTTCTTTGAAGAGACACATCCATAGTGGTTTATAGCCTCATTCTTGCGGTACATGTGGAGCCACCTTTACGCTGAAAGATCATTTGAAAAAACACTTGTACATCCATAGTGGTCTAAAGACACGTGCGTAGGAAAATTTACTGAGTAAAGCACTTGGACAAAGATTAATTTGACCCTTACTGGACGACTAAGGCCTCACGCATGTGGTACATGTGTAGCTAACTTTACTGCAAAAAAGGTTCTTTGAAGAGGCACATTTTGATCCATAGTGGCGTCAGGCCTCATTCCTGCGGTGTATGAGGTACCTTTAATCCGAAAAATAGTTTGAAGAGTCAAATGTAGATCCATATTGGTGTAAAGCCTCAATCCTGCGTTACATGTAGAGCCACCTCTACACTGAACGGTCATTTGAAAAAACACATGTTAATCTATCGTGGTCAAGAGACACATGCCGAGCAAATTTTCCATTAAAGCACTTTGACAGAACACATGTTGCCCTATACTGGACTAAGGCCACATCCCTGTGGTACATGTGGAGTGAACTTTGCTCTGAAATATAATATTAAGATACGCATATTTAACCTTAAATGTAGTACATGTGGAACTAACTTTACTCAAAAATAAACTTAAAGGCACACGTCTTGTTCCATGGTGGTCTTAGGCCGCATTCCTGTGGTAGATGTTGAGTCAACTTTACTCATAAAGGTTATTTAATGAGACGAATGTTTATCCATAGTAGTCTAATGCCATATTCCTGTGCTACGTGCGATGCTCAGTTTACTGACAATGTTAAATTTTAGAGACATCTGACGATCCATATTGGTCTGTAGAATAAACATGTATTTAATGCGGAGCAAGCTTTGCTTTGAAAAGATACTTGAAGATACACACGCTTGCTATCTTGTAGTGCTCTCTCTTAAGTTAACAGCCCTGAGGCTGGTTTGCAGCAACTCGCCAAACTTCTCTATTCCCCGCCATCCTCTTCAATTCCCGATATGATTTTGTTTTCGTGTCTGTCATTAACTGTGTTATGTATGCAAGTGGTGGTCTTCCTTTTGTGTTTTTCCCTTCTAACATCCCTTCGATTACTCTTGCTAGCAGGCTATTATGCTGAGAATATGTCCCAACATATTTGTGGTGCAGAATTCACTAAAAGGTGTTGTGTAAATTAAAGGCTCATATTTTAATACATTTTGGCTGGTAGCTTAATTTATGTAATATGTTTGATTCGGCATAGGAGTAAGTTTTGAGATTCATAATCAATTCTGGCCATCAGTCATAGTCAATTCAGGAGTAAGCGAATTTACTTTGTGTTTCAGTTGTGGAAGAAATGTATATAAAGTAATTGACTGATATTTCTATCACAATGAAGGGAGACAGTTCATGTATTGCTCCAAAGTACAAGTTTCTTCCTAGTGACCAGCTTTCGTTGCAAGAAAATGTTTCAAAGACAACCTGAGCATCCTCAGTCTCTGGAAGGCAGTTAACATCATATTTTGAGCATGCTATTCGTTCAACGGTTTCAAGTGAAGAGACAGAGCGGAATTTGCACACACCTGAATGAAATATTGTGGGTATTTTACTGGGAGAGGGGAATTGTGTAATTCTATATGTAAAATTCCGTGCATGTTTTAGCTACAGTCCGGACGTTTGTTTAAGACGAGTGAAAAATCCTAATGGAAGGCTGGAGGCAAGTTACTACAGTACCTGTGTTGTTGTCACCTGCCCCATGCGGTCCGATGATGGACAAAACTACCGCACGCTACTGCTGAAGTACAGTCATTGGCGAATATAATGGTGCTCTGTTCATAACTTTGTAACGTGTACTTCCGCGTCACACAATACTTCGACGTGGACTGTACTTTTCTGTACTTTTCTGCAAGTCTGGAATTTCATTACATCAGACCGGTGGTGACAACTGTGCAGTGAGAGAGCCTTAGAGTGATTGTGCAGAGGCTCACCCGCAAGCTTCAAGGTCAAGGGCAATCGTCTAAATCAAACGTCCGGCTTGTAGAGGGGTATGTACATCAATTAATATATTTTCTTTGAATTTTATTGCGAGGGCTTTGGTACACATTCAAACGATATGTTGTGTGAATGTTTTAGGGAGAGGGGATTTTAAACATGTAACTGAAAGGTTCCAAAATTCTTGGAGAAGGGTTTTGTGCACATCATAAATATATGTTCTGGCAATGTAAACTGTGTGACGGTTTTTGTGTACATCCATATGATTTGATTTGGAATGTTTTAGGGTTAAAGTCTTCACACATCCACTTACCATGCTTTGGGTATGCCCGTTGGCATATTTTTTGTTCTTGGAAATAATTTAGTGCTTATGATAGCATATTTTGTGAAGAGTATAGTGTTGATATTGACTGACTATGTCTTCATATAATAAGTCACGTCTATCTAAGAAATTTGTCCAGCATTATGGATATGACTCATTCTGAAATTGATGAGTAGCTAACTAACATATTACAGCAATTTAAACTTGTAAAGCAAGCACATCAGTGAGCTGTTTTATGCAATTATCTGCAATTGTATTACACTAGTGTCCAAAAGCTAAGCATAATATTATACAAGACCATACTGCCTGATAGGAACGCCAGACGGATTCCTGAACAAACGGAAGCTGAATCACACACCATATGCCATACAACGTGTCCCAACGAACAGTGTCAGAAAGGTTCTGATATCTAAGGTACACATTTGACAACAACTAACAAAATATGGCAATGCCCTCCACAACAAAATATACTGTTAATAGGATGTATGGTTACCCCTACAGGCCACACATGCTTCGCAACGACGTGGCATGCTGTCTATCAGATGGTCCAAGAGCTCATTTGGCAATCGATCCCATTCCTGTGAAAGGGCAATGCGAAGGTCTTGGTGGAGGCTGACGGGAAGCAATTCGCCTCCTAGTTATGTTCTATAGGATTCAGATACGCAGATCTCGCTGGCCAGTCCATGCGATGAATGCCTTCTCCAGCCAGAAATTCATCCACCAGAGAAGCGCAGTGCGGTTGGTCGTTATTGTCCATTAAGAGGAAGTGTGGTCCAACCCCATCGCTGAAGAGTCGAACATGTGGTCACAGTATCCCATCCCTGTATCTCCGAGCGTTCAGAGTGTTTTTCGGACCACCCATGATATGCAGGTCTGTACGGCCATTCAACATGATGCCACCCCACACCATGACACCACCACCAATATACTGGTTCCGTTCCACGATGTTCCTGTGGTTGTATCGGCTACGCGGTTCTCTCCAGATTATCGTTCTGCAAACTGAAGCGGGATTTATCTGTGCCTCCATTCATTCATGGCCCAATTTGGACGTTGACTGCTCCACAGTGAATGGGCCTGACTGTGTGCCGGAGTGAGCTGGACGTAAACCGCTGGACGTCTGGCAAACAGCCCTGCTGTTCTGAGCCTCCGGTACGCAGTTTGCCAGGAAACGGCAACCCTCGAGACGGCTGAAAGCTCCGTCGACAATTGTCTTGCATGTGCACTCTGATTTCGTCGGGCGGTTAAGGCCAAATGTCAGTCATGCTGTGGGTTGGTACTCCTGGTCGACCTGGTAATGGCCTACGACTAACATCTCCTGTGTCTCGAAATCGTCTCGAAAGCCTGTATATGACACTTTGTGGCATATTCAAGGATACGGTGACTTTGGTGTGTGTCTGGCCTGCTTCCATGTGGCCGAGTATTCTACCGCGCAAAACGGGGTCCAAATGTCGTCGTTGTGTCATCATGTTGTCACGATCAGCACGAGGCTACACAAGCACGACTGAGGTAATATGACGCGCAGGCACTGGCTGTGTTTACCGTGCGTTTACGCCGCAGTCAACGCAAGGAATTCTCCTTTCCTATACAGAGTGAACACGTAGGTTTAGTAGGGGCATATGTCGTGCTATTTGCGGTTCATTTCCTGTTGCCCTGGTTATTCGTAACTTATACTTAACTTTTAGGCACGAGTGTACTAATAGACAGACTAAGACCTATTTTTACTTAAAATATTGCTCTTAGTGGCAGTAATTAACGCTGGCTTTAAGAAATCTTGAGGATTTTTGATATTGAGAAATACAATCGACGGAGAATTAGAGATAAAGGCTAAAGGTCCGGAGGGGACATGACAAATTAATTTCTTTACAACAAAGAATGAAGCTTTTTACCACCTGCATGACATGCAAAGCGAGAACATCTATCAAATTATGCCATAATCCCGTCGGCCAATCACCGACTCTTTGGAAAATGAGGGGCATAAAGATGGCATGCAACTGCCTTTTTTTGCGATGATCGAATGTTTACAATAACACGTTTAACAAGTGTTAGACACGATTATGTTCTAAGATAAAGGAATAACGACATTTGTTTTCTTTACGACTGAAAAGGTAATATTCAGATTTGTTGTCAGAAAAATTAACAATTTAATCATAAGATAAATGACAAAGATGTTGATAGAAAATGATAACGGATGAAATAAAAGAAGAGATATATGAAAATTCAATAAAGGGACATATCCCGATTGATTGCAAACATTGTGCAATTCAGTAGACCAAAGAATCTTTGAAAATTAATTAGTATGATTATTTCGTGAGAAACACATTTTTAAATCAGCACTAATATATATTATTATCACTCAAACTTAGTGTTTTAAACTCTGACCCTAATCATTATAAGGTAAGGGTATCTGAAATACGAGAGAGCTACCAACTAAGTGATGATAGCCTAATAACAGTCCAGGAGTAACATCACTAACAGGAGCCTTCCCCTCACAGTCTGGTTGGGTACGTAGGAGCCCTAATCTGAATGATATTAGCTAAAGACACCCCAAAGTCAAATCTTCTAAGAGGATCCAACTGATGTCTGCGTGGGGGTCTATGAGCTCTAGACTGGTGTTGGCTTAATGACGCTCCAAGTGTATTAATGCCTCTATGAGGAACCATCTGTTTAAAGTCTGGGTAGGTACCAAGTTTCTCTTGTCTCACTGATATCAGCTTCATAACAATCCAGTGTGAAAATACCTCTAATAAAAACCATCTTCTCACAGTTTGGTAAGTACCTAGGAGCTCTCAACTGAAGGATGTTAGCCCTAAGACACCTTAAGTGTGTCAGTACTTCTACCAGGAACTATCCGACCACAGTCTAGGTTGCTATCTAGGTGCTCTAAATTGAGAGATTTTAGCTTAGTGACACAGCCGGAGTGTCAACATCATTAATATGAACAGCTACTGACTGTTTTGATGGGTAACAAGGAGCTCTATTCTGAATTATGTTAGCTTAAACAGACTCCAGTGTGTCAATATATCTAGGAGTAATCAATAATATCCTTAAAGGACCATCTGCTATCAGTTTTAAAGGAATGAGATGTGCTTAGTGACGTTTCGAATGTGTCAGTACACATAACGGGAAGTATCTGGTTACACTCTGGGTTGGTACCTAGGTGCTCTGAGTCTTTATTTCAACTGGTGGTTTACCCTCGGAATACAAAACAACTAGTTTTTGTAAAAAGTCTTGTGTATATTTTGTAGTTAATAATAATAATATCGTATGGCCTGGGATGTCGGGTGCAAGTTTTGTTATTTGACACCCAGAGGGTAGCTTGCATGTCTAATTTCGTTGTTCCTTGAAGCACTATGAAAGTCAAGGAGGTTAGATATCTAAGCTTCTTGAACACTAGTAGAGAAATGAGGAACTATGTGTTGTCGGAAACTCCCGAGATTAATTTTGCCATTATGAATATGGCCTACTGAATTCAAATGGGTTCTTTGACATGCTAACATCGTATGACATGGAGTCGTCATTTTTGCCGCCTTTCAAAAATCACTTACCACGGCCAGGAACGAACCTGCAAGCTTGCGGTTAGTAGACCGGCACGTTGACCACTCACCCACCGTGGCAAGTTATTTTGTAGTTGATATGTTAAAACAACCAATTACAAAAATCCCATCCGACTACATTGTCTATTATTTTTCCTAAACAATATATCCAAGTTTCCAAGATATTGCGAGTGTTGATCCTGTGTTACAGAGGACGTTACTCATGATGCTCAAGGGCAATGGGGCTCTCCGAGTCCATTAGGAGAAGTTCATTCATTTCTATATTTAATGAACATATGGGAGTCGTCAAATCATAATTGCAGGGGTACAGGTAAATACAATAATCAATATACAAAATCAAACACTCATATCTCTGAGCACATTGCCTTGCATCCTTCTACGGAATTCTGTGAGCCAGTTTTAATTTAAATGTGGAATTGGTGCTGACATTTCTTAGAGTTAGGGGCAACAAATTAAAATATTTGGAGGCAGTATGCATTGGGTCTTTTTTACTGAAAGCTCCTCGATAATATTGACAGTGAACATCCATTCTAGTGTTGTACGAATGTAGATCAGATTTTTTTTATAATATTAGCATTTCCAGTCAGAATTTGTCTCTTAATATACATAGAACAATTGTGTAAGTACAATGATGGTAATGTCATTCAGATTTTTTTAAATAGTCCCTACAAGATGTTAGAGGGTGTAAACCAAACATACACTGAAGAACATGGAAATTGCAACACCCAGAAAGAGTGGTGCTACAGTACATTGCTGCAATTGAACAAGCAGGACGAGTGTTCGGTTGTGATTCGATGATTACACTTTCAGGTCCCTCTGACCGCAAGTTTGGACAAAAATCAATACAGGAAGTGCCCACCACGAGCTGCAATACATTGATGAATTCTCGAGGCATCGAGTCAATAAGGCCCTGGATCGCTTCCAGAGGAATTGTGACCCATGCTTACTGCACTGCATGGGTCAGTTGTTCCAGAGTTGTGGATGGCTGAGGACGGTTGGCCAGTTGTCGACCCATCATGTCCCACACATGCTCAATAGGACTGAGGTCCCGGGATCTGGCGGGCCATTCTAAGGTTGTGATGTCGTGGAGAGCTTGCAGTGCAGTGTGAACCCGGGCATTGTTCTGCTGAAACACCCCATTAGCAATATTCGCCATCATAGGGACAACCACTGGATTGAGTACTCTTTCAACGTACTATCGAGCAGTCATAGTGCCCTCAACAAGCACTAATTGTGATTTCACATTAAACCCAATAGCTCCCCAGACCATAATACTTGGTGTTGGCCCTGTGTGCCTCTCGACAATAAGGTCTGGGTGGCCCCTTTCCCCAGTACGTCGGCGCACACGATTCCGGCGATCACTTCGGGCTAGACAGAAGCGCGATTCATCACTAAAGACGACCCTATGCCATTCGTCGACCCACGTCGATCGTTCTCGACACCAGACAAGCCTTACACGTCGCTGTTGTGGGGTCAATGGAACACCTTCTGCAGGGACACGGGATCGTAAGCCAGCTGCACGCAGGCGATTACCAACTGTTTGTTGTGTACCGTGGGGTGCTACAGCTGCTCGTATTTGCGCTGCTGTTGCATGGGGTTCCATCCGGGCCATCCGAATGATGCGGCGATCCTCTCTCTTAATTGTCTGTCGCGCGGGGCCTGTGCCAGGTCTACGAGTGTGGGTTCCTTCATTTGACCACTGCTGCCATACACGTTGTAGCGTAGATGCCTGTCGGCCAACACGTGTAGCGACAGTCCTTAGCGATAATCCAGCCTCACACAGCCCAATTATCCGAGCCCTCTCAAACGGCGACAGTTGTTGATACCGTGCTCTTCTCTGTCGTCGAGGCATGTTTGACGGGGAACACTGCACTACACCAGAGTCCATATACTGGAGTTGATTATTCCGAGACCAATCACGTGTGGAGACCTGTTGCAACAATCCAATGGGTCTGAAACTTTGATCGTTTACATACCTACATGGCATCCTTCCATATCTTGAAAATCAACACAAACGAACAATGCCTTCATGGTGTTGCAATTTCCATTTTCCTCAGTGCAGGATAAAAATATTGCTTAAAACTTCTTGTTTTGCACTGCCATATAGATTTATACCATAAACCAGGTGGGAGTGAAACAGAGCATAATAATTTGATAACAGGATATTAATGTTAACTTCCTGTCTTAGCTGTCTTAGTACAAATATTGTACTGCTTAAGTAAAAATGTAGACTTTCACGACCGGCGTTGAAATAGGAATCTCCGTTTCGCGGGCTTATAGGTCGTGTTCCAAGGACATTTTGTCGTCCTGACGTTTCGCTGAATACTGCGTTCAGCATGTTCACAGGTTACATAAAGCGAGGTAAAACAAGTAAACAGAAGATATATAAATAGTCAACAACCCACACATAGAGGCTACCATAGCAACGGCGTACCACATAAAAGTAATGCATCAAGGACAGGGCTGCTCGTCTGTTGCATCTTCTCGTCTACGACGGTCAATAAGGGCAGGCTTGAGGGGATTAAGGACTGGAAGCCAAGCTCTGTTCACACGTTCTGCTTCCTCCTTAAGATTGAAGCTGTTAGTATGCTTCAGGATTTCAATGGGCACCGCAGAGTAACCTCACACCTCAGGAGAGAAAGGCTATAAAGACTCTCAACATGGACGAGAGCATAATCATTCTTCCTGCAGACAAAGGGAACGCAACGGTTATCTTGGACATGGACGACTACACTGCCAAGGTTTTGGAACTTTTAGACCCGGGTACCTACCGCAAACTACTGAGAGATCCTACCAACCGGATTCTTCGTGAAACAAACGGCCTGATCAAGGTATCTTCGCTACCTGAAAACGTAAAGAAGGTAACCACCAGAAGTGAAGCTTTACCACCAAGACTTTATGGTTTACCTAAAATACACAAAGATAATGTTCCTCTTCGTCCTATCGTGAGTGCTATTGGATCACCAACTTATAGCATTGCCAAACATTTAGCTACCTTACTTCAACCACATATCGGCGGTACACAGTCGTTCGTCAAAGATTCCGGCCATTTCATTGAAAAATTGAAAACTATTCAACTAGAAGCTGGTGACTTACTAGTAAGTTTTGACGTGGTCTCTCTTTTCACGAAAGTACCTATAAAGGTAGCCCTGGAGTACATCGCACGGATTTTTCCTGATGATATCACCGCCTTATTCCGCCACTGCCTCACCGCTAGCTATTTCCTGTGGAAGGGTGATTTCTATGAACAAATTGATGGCGTCGCCATGGGCAGTCCCCTTAGTCCGGTGATCGCGAATTTCTTCATGGAACAATTTGAACAAATAGCACTAGAGACCGCACCTTTGAAACCTAAAGTGTGGCTACGATACGTGGACGATACCTTTGTAATATGGGGCCATGGTAAAGATCAATTAAATCTGTTTTTACAACATCTTAACAGCCAGAACTCGAACATTCAGTTTACCATGGAGTTAGAAAATGAACAGAAAATCGCGTTTCTCGACGTTATGGTAACGAAGACCGCTGATCTAACTTTGGGACATACAGTTTACCGTAAGCCGACCCATACTGACCGATATCTACATAAGACGTCCAACCACCACCCACGACAGAAATACGGAGTTATAAAAACACTGGCTGACCGCGCTAAAAGAATTTGTGATAAGCAGTGCCTAAAACAAGAAATTGAACACCTCAACGAGGCCTTACGCGCGAATGGGTACAGCCAGAAAGATATCCAGCGAGCACTCCATCCGAGACGTCCAACTACAAGGGTAATTGGAGACAAGCAGCCCCTGGCTAGAGCTTTTCTTCCATATATAAAAAAGGTCACGGACAGAATAGGGAGGCTACTCGAGTCCCATGATATAAAGACCATATACAGGCCTACACGAAAAATTAAGGACATGTTTAGGTCCGCTAAAGATAAGCGACATCCTCATACCGCGGCAGGGGTTTATAAAATCCCGTGTGATTGTGGCCAAGTATATATTGGAACAACGAAAAGAAGTATTGCCACTCGCCTCAAGGAGCACGAACGACACAGCCGGCTGGGACAAACAGATAAATCCACTGTAGCAGCACACTCGCTACTTGCAGGTCACGATATAAGATATGGAGACACCGAAGTTCTGTCCACCACGGTGTCTTATCATGCCAGGCTACAAAGGGAGGCCATTGAAATCCTGAAGCATACTAACAGCTTCAATCTTAAGGAGGAAGCAGAACGTATGAACAGAGCTTGGCTTCCAGTCCTTAATCCCCTCAAGCCTGCCCTTATTGACCGTCGTAGACGAGAAGATGCAACAGACGAGCAGCCCTGTCCTTGATGCATTACTTTTATGTGGTACGCCGTTGCTATGGTAGCCTCTATGTGTGGGTTGTTGACTATTTATATATCTTCTGTTTACTTGTTTTACCTCGCTTTATGTAACCTGTGAACATGCTGAACGCAGTATTCAGCGAAACGTCAGGACGACAAAATGTCCTTGGAACACGACCTATAAGCCCGCGAAACGGAGATTCCTATTGTACTGCTTAATTTAGATTGTAGTTTAATTGTGTGTTTTTTCCAACTAAGATCTGTTTCCATTGTCATACCAAGAAATGTTTGTTCATCGGCGCTGTCTATTTGTTGTTGGTTGAGTACAATACTTAGATTAATATCTGGAAGTTTTGAAGTACCGGTATACATCCTAAAATGAATATAATGAGTCTTTTTAATATTTGGCTTTAGATAGTGAGTTTCTAAGCATGTTTCTAGTTTATGCATTACATTTATGTAATATTTTTTGTAAGGTTTTGTAATTTTCACCTCTAATTAAAATGGTAATGTCATCTGCATATAATATTGACTTCACACATTCATTATCTAAAATGTCAGACAAGTTATTAACATACAGTAGAAATAGATATGGCCCTAACACAGAGCCCTGTGGTATGCCATGTTTTATTGTTGTGAGTTTTGAATAGTGAGATACTTTCACATTACTAGAATTTTCAAGTTGAATGTGGACACACTGACTACGATTGGTTAAGTAAGAATCTGGCCATTTTGCTGGTATACCTCTTAGACCATAATTGTACAGTTTCTTTAGCAGCAACTTAGTGAGCCGATAGCCTAGATGTTAGGCCCCTTAAAACAACAATTATCATCATCAGCAGCAACTTAGTATTTAGACTGTCAGACGCTTTTGATAGGTCTTCATTTTTGTTAATGGCATCTACTATGGTTCTTGTTACCTTCGAGGTAGCATCAGTACTGGACTTGTCTTTTGGAAATCCATCCTGAGCTTGTGATAGCAGATGGTGTTTTATTATGAATGATTTTAGTCTATCCAGATAAATAATTTCAAATAATTTTGAAAACTACTAAGGGATAGTAATTGTTCTACAGTCAGATATGTCACTTGCTGAGCCTGATTTATGTATTGGGACAACTTTACATTTCTTTAGATCTGATAGGAATTCTCCTTGCGAGAAATAGCTATTTATTACGTGCGATACAGGTGCAAGGATGTAGTGTTTACATAATTTTTGTATACTGCTAGGTACACCATCCATTCCCTCGAGGATTTATTTTTCAGGGAATCAATTTCCCTTTCCACCTCGCTTTCATTTTTTGGAAGTAAAAATCATGTATGCGTACTTGAAGTCATTGTATCTATTACATTTTCAGGTTGATTTATTTTTCTTACGTTAATTAATTTTTCCACTACATTAATAAAATAGCTGTTAAACATTCCACAAATATCTACTGGATCACTTAGTGTTGTATTGTCTTACTTAAGTTTTATGTTTGATTTGTTGTAATTTAATTTTTTATTTCAGATGTTGTTAATTATTTCCCATGAAGTTTTACCAATGTTGTCGGAGGATTTGATTTTGTGATCATTATATGCTTTCTTTTCCCTATCTACTAGCATTTTTAATTTTGCTTTCTGGGCTGTGATTAATGAAGAGAGCTGTGTTTATTTGCATGTTCTGTTTAGATAAATTAATGAGTGTATATTTGTTTGTAACTATTTAATTTCCTTAGTTATCCACTTATTGTTACTTTCTAGATGATATTTTGTTTTACACTTTCTAATCGGGAAAATTTTATTATAATGATGACTGAATAATAGCATAAATTGTACCCATTTGTAGTTAGCCTGCTTCGTAAACTCTTTCCCAATTTGTACATTTGAGAACATTTAAAAAAGATAAAATTCCATCTTGAGTTATGTTCCATCTGTTCACAATTCTGCACATGCCACTTGGGGTTATTTCCTCAGCTAGACATATATTACCTATAAACATTTGACCATGGTGGTCAGAATTACCAACATCATAGTTCTCTGCCGCACACTTGTCTAATGGAAAATCTGTAATAAAATTATCAATGCATGTTGCTGAATGTGCTGTAATTCTAGTAGGCTCGTGAATAAGTGGTATCATGCTAAATGAACTTACTAATTGTTTAAAATATTGTACATGTTTATCATTTTCATCAGGAAGGTCTGTATTGAA